>CM055877.1:37106248-38306248 GCA_029582165.1 Portulaca oleracea | reverse complement strand
TACATTAGGATCCCCTAGACCACACTCAAACGTGTCACCTGGGAGGTTGTTGTTGTTGTTGTTATTGTATATCGAACATTGTCGGGATATTTCCAACAATAGCAACGCCTAGTGGAGTGACTTACCGACGGGCACTTTCAAAACAGCATATGGCCGAACACACATCAACGGATTTGGTGTTTACTCAGATCAAACCCTAATTCCTTTAAGGCTCTTAACACACTCAAAACCGAAACTTCCTAAGGTTACACAACAACACTTCTTTCTTCGCAGAGAAGCAGTCCCAAAAAAACTAACACTCTGTTTTTCTAAACACACGATTGCTTGCTTGGAATCAATAAGAGCTTCTATCTTCAATTCTTCCATTTATAATAGTGGCTTGGTAGTCATTTTGGATGGTAACCGTTGAAGAAGATTCTTTCCTTCGTTTGTTCACCGCTTCACTTTCCTTGTTAGCTTCTGATTTGCTGTCCTTCTTTTTGGAGATTTTTCTGGGAATCGTAATCTTCTCTTCCTTCCATTTTTCTAGTCGATTGTTCCCTGCAAAATCGTCAATATATTCGATTAGATTGGATAGAAATATGGAGAGAAATATTGGGCATTAATTTTCCAAAAAAACTTCCCTGTTTCGATTGTACTTTCGTCTTTTACATCAAAACTTCTCACCTAGGGTGAACGTCCTTATGATGCTTTGGGTGAATGTCCTTCTACCTGCATTCGGAGGGTTTCTACATTATGTTTTATTCTACGTTCGTTATTATGTGTTTCATGACTTATTTACTTTTAAGTTTACTAATGTATGTTAAAGACTCTATTTGTTGACTCCTTAATTTGGTTAAATGATTACGTTTTTAGTTTAAAAACCAATAACAAGCTTTATTTAACTATTATAGTATTTAATATTCATATAATATTCTTAAAGATCAATTTTGTATGTTTTCGTTAGAAATTAAAGGAGTATTTGTACTCTAATATTTTCGCTACACATCTTCCATTATTAATGTTTAAAAATAAATCCTTCCTTGTACTTTCATTAACGGATTTTCATTTATTCATTTATTTGGATGCATGCCTGTGTGTAGACACTTGAAAAGTGTCTCATAATTATGTAATTTTATTTATATTTATTTATATTTTATTTCTTTTATTTTTAGAAAAATGCCAAGGAAAGTGAAATGCAAAAGAGATGAAAAAACCAAAAAAGTAAGCCCGACCCCACCTTTGCACGCGGCCCAAGGCGGAAGCAAGCCAGGCTGGGCAGGATCCGACCCTCATACGGCCAGGTATTGTGGGCGGACTTTGCCCGACCCGGGGCGCCTCAGCCCACCTCGAGAGGCGTGCCCTAACCTAGTTTGCGCAGTTGGGCCGCTAAACCTGGCGGTATTGCCGCAACATTTCCACCCTCATTTTGATTTAAATTGCTGACAGACCTAAAACATATAGGTGTCTATGTACCGCAAGTGTACGGGTCTGTGTAGTAATAAAATATCGTTCTCTCTCAGGGACTTGCGTTCAACCACGCACTGAACTCGTTCGTTACAAAGAATGCTAGGTCGATCCAAGGGTTGTGGTGAAGTTTTCTAAACTAAACTAGGAAAGCAGGAATTTTTAGGCTTTTATCAATTAATTAAAAGCGTTCAGGGGAGTCCACTCTAGTCAATTAATCAAATTATCAACAATCCCGTACAGGTAACAAGATAATTCGGGGTCTATAATCTTTCTAGGCCCTATCACTTCGATCTTTCGATCCTAGGTGAGTTACATTGATTAACCTAAACATTATTTCTAACTATTTAGCTTAATCAAAGATAAGAACTGATTATAAATTGACCCTAGACAAGAATCATTATGTCTAACTAATTTCTAACCTATTCAATCTACGCAATCCGATTCAAGACTCAAACTGTTGTTCTACTGTCAAGATTCTAAAACCAAGTACAGACTCAAACTGTCGTTCTATTGTCAAATTACCATGACATACATTGTACGCAGATTAAACGAATAAAAGGATAACCTAACACCGAGACTGTATTCAAATTCAATCAATAGACATCGAGTTTATCCCCCAAACAAAGGAAATTAGCTACTCATAATTCTAAAAGTAAACATCACAAAATCTAAATAAAAACGATAAAGCATTAAAGAAGAATAGAAATAAACCGTGTCCGAATCGGCGGAATCGATCTCTTCGTGTAACCCGAATCGATCTCTTTCGTGTTCTTCGATCCCTAACAATAATCTAATCTAATAACAATCTTTTGGAATCAATTGTAAATAATTTGATCTAAATCTACTCTAAAGCTACCTAAAAATCTCTCCGAAAACTAATGTAAACTGAAGAAAAATCGCTCGCTACGGCTGTCCTTGAAACGGCGGATGTCAAACCCCTTTTATAGTGGCTGGATTAGGGCACAAAACGTGACCTGCGCTTTAGAAACGCTGGCTACGTTTTGCCCAAATAGCGGAATTCTCCGTGAGAGGGCACTGACTGCGCCTCCAAAACGCGGACTGCGTTTTGATTCTCTTTGGTCGCCAAACTTTCTAGACAAGGCGCTAGCTGCATTTTAAGAACACTGCCTGCGCCTTGCCTTTCCGCCTCAGCTAGTCTTTGGGCCATGTTAATTGGGTCGTTCTTCCATTCTTCTTCTCTCCTTCTTCAACTTCTTTTTTATTTGTTTGATTTTTGGTATTCTTCCTCCAAATTTTCATGCTTTTCGATATAATTTCACCAATTCCTACAAAACATACCAAACTCGCGAACAAGCATATAAATCACATAAATTGCTATAAAAATACGAGATATCGGGTATAAAAAGCATGAAACTGACATGATTTGAGCCCTAAAAACTCTTTATAGAAATGACTTATCAAATCCCCCAATACTTAGCTCTTGCTTGTCCTCAAGCAAGTCAAAATTAAAAATAGGAGGGTTAGGGCTCAAACTGGAGAAACCAAGTGTAAGAAGAGAAAGAGGCGGAAAGAGCTTTCGAAAGGATTACAAAAACAAAATCTTAACACCCCCTCAGGCTAACCAATCTAACACATCAATTCAATCAAGCAATCACAAATATCGGTCTGGACAAGATCAAAACACAGTTTACAAGAGAAAGGAAGAAAATTTCGAAACCAAAAGGAGAGAACAAGTAGTTCTGAAGCATAAACCTGCTAATAGTCTTAAGAATAATGCAAATGTGAGTGGTTAGTTATGGACGTAAGTCAGTAAAAAAGAGCAAACCTCACATAGAAAAGAATAAAATCTCTCAATCACTCAAATTTCAATATGTATCTTGGTTTTCTCATACTCAAACCAATAGAAACAACTACCATAAGCTTGGTAAGAACCTCGCTCTCCACTACTTGTATGCAATGCACAAGTGACAATCAAAAGGACTTTATCGGGTTGTAACGGGGCTTAGGTTAGGGGAAAAGAGCGGTAAAATTTGGGTTTGAGGAGTTAAGAGCCATGCTTGGATTGAATTTCAATTAATATAACACTCTAAACTCACCTTCTTGCTTAGTGTATGCAAGGAATTTCACTTTTCACCTTCTATAATATGAAACATCTCAACTTAATACAACCAAGTCAAAGATTACAAATTTAAATTGAATCTCCCTAACACCCTTTTCTTTTGGAACTCTTTTTCTCTTTTTTTTTTATTATTTTTTTACTTCTTTTTTTTTCTTTTTGGTGGGTGATCGGGGAGAATAAAACTACGAAATTACAACTTCGACTTCGATATAATAAATGAACAACATAACCAAACACTAATTATACAAAAGGTGGGACTTTAATTTCTCCCTATTTGAAACAATAAGCATAATTTCTCCCAAACTTCACATTTTTGTCCAAACACACCTATCAACGGTTCCTTCCGAAAAAATGACAAACTCTCATTCAACCAAGCAAGGCAAAGGGATACTGGATATCAAAGGCCAAGGCTTGCATTGTCAGGGTTCAATCATGAAAGAAGGGTAAACAAAGGCTAGGCGGGGCAAAAAGAACGGTTAAATATAGTGTAGAGTCTCAAGCAGAATAATACGAATGCCTTAATCACTTTGTCACAATGTGCGATGCAAATATGTAGTCTCAAGCAAGATGCGAAGCAAGTTCTAGAGATGCAACTAATGGGTGAGTCACTCAGGGAATATGGAATTGATAAAAGTGCTCAATTCAAAATTTAGGCAATGTGGACTCACGGGATGGGGCTCAATCAACTAAACTTAGCCCAAAGATTTACGGCACGCACATTTATACTTTCTAAGATAGTCAAAGTAGTAAGATACAACTTTCATAACTTGTCTCAAAATCAGAAGATTTGAAGGAAAAGGTTTCAAAAATTTTTGGGATCTAATCTAGACTTTTCTAAGCGAAGCATGCTAAACTTAAAGTAAGAAAGGTTTACAAATCATCACTGAAGGTGTTTCCGGTTTTAATCCTAATCCTATCCTATATTTTTTTTTAGTTTTTGTATTTTCTAATTTTTTGGTCTTTTTTTTTATTTTTTGATTTTTTTGGATTTTTGAACAGGTGGATGCAAAAGAAAGAAAAAGAAAAAGAAACAAACTAGGAAAAGAAAAAGGGAAAACTACATGCTTCTATCTAATGCAAACTAGGTGGATGCAAATTAAAAGAAAAATTTAGAAGAAAAACTTAAGAAACTAGAAAACAAAAAGGAAAAACGTACTAGAAACTCAAATAACTATGAACAAGCAAATAAAAGAAACGCACTAAAATAAGAGAAATCACACTAAAATTTGAAAAACAACCATGAAACAAGAAAAAGAAAGACAAAAACAAGAGAAAAATGAAGGAAAAACAGAAAAATAAACGAAAAATCAGAGAAATAAGAAAAATTTGCAAGAAGAAATATTTTTCAACCCCCCATGCGTAGATGTTGCATTGTCCTCAATACAGAAGACAATGGTGAAGGGTAATGGTTTAGCCAAGGATCCTTGGTCGGTGGGGAATGGTCGGTATGGCTCGATCTTGGAGGTGGTGAGGCTCGATCGAACATAGCCTGAATAAGGCTGGTGAGGTTAGCGATTGACGCGTAGAGACGGACAAATCACATGTCAGATTGCCCCTTATACTCAACAAATCTATCCCTCAACTCGTTGACACGGTGTTCGGTCCGGTCAATGGAGGTTTGGAGGTCGCGAAAGCGCGCCTCATAGTCTGGTTGGGGTTGTTCGGGTTGAGGGTTAGGGTTAGGGTGGATTTCTGGTTCTGGTTCGGGGTGGAACTCGGGGAAGGGAGGCATCCACATTAAATTCTCAACAACTTGGGGAGAGGTGTGGGGGTTAGGCACGAGAAACCTAGCATTTTTGGGATAGACCTAGAGACAACGCGAGTCCTTGTCAAACTTACACAAGCCAAAGAAATTACACTGTCCCCCATCCAAGAATAAGTTACCCGGGACTAGGTCAGTGGGGTTCCTAGGTGGCCTAAAGCCGAATTGGCGTGCAAGGTGCATAATGTACCCCCTACGGCAATGCCCTTGTTGATTGAGGTGGCGACACTAGAAAGATGGTGGGCTAGCATAGCTGCTGGGTCGGCACGTGGGTCGGTATCCAACATGGCATGCAACATGTAGCAATCAGCCCGGGTAGCTTTGTTTAAGCTACCGGGCCTCCCGAATATACTGCAAGAGAGTATGCGATGGAAATACCTCAATATGGGGTTCCTAATCAATGTCGCGGAGGTGTTGCTAGGGTCCCAACTGTCAAAACCAGAAATTCTGAAAAACAAACCCCTCCCATCCCACTCTCTGGGTATCAGGGATGAATCCCAACATGTGCGTTCAGGACAACCAGAGGCGCGGGAAAATTGGGATACGGTCATGTTCCTCTCTACCCCCAAAAGCTGGAAACGAAAACACCCACCCCTCCCTTGGAGGTTTACCACTAGGGTCGACAAGAATCCAAGGGTAATTCCCCTATAGGTCGGCTCTCCTAACCTAGCTATGTTGGTCATGTGGCAACGCCTAACATCCAATCAACATCATCCAACATACCACAACTACGCAAGAAAGGTTCATGCATATATTTGGTGGGGACGAGGGCTCCTTTGGAGAGGGAGTCGTACCTTTTCTTGACGTCCCCTTCAAAGTTGAAGGGGTTTGGGTCTCTTGAATCTTTTGAAGGCGCGTCTTTCTGTTTTCCTTTCTCTGCCACCGTGGCTTTTCGCTTTCGGCTGCCTCTGGCTTCGTTATCATCTCCCGGTGGTCCGGAGAAGCTAGGATTCTTAGTTCTCACCATCTAAAAACATTCACAAAAATCAGTAAAATCACCAAGATAAATCCTACGTATCAAATAAGCATGTTCATAACATATAAACTTAGTACGATCAATCCCCCCATGCTTATTTGACACTAGGGATTGAAATCAATATATATCTAACCTAAATCCTTACTAAAAACAGAGTATAGCACCACAACATAATCTCAACCAAAACCTAGACCTTAATTCCTCAATTTTAACATCACATTGCTCTCTAAATAGATCTAACAACATAATTTTCTCAATTCTGGAACAAAAAAGATTAAAAATCATCCAACTCAAACCAAGCCCTAATCAAGAAATCAATCCAAGAATTCAAACCTAATTCAAGAAATTTGAATCTAGGACATAATAATTGGTATAAATTGAACAAATCACTCAATAAACTCAAGTGTTCAACCAAAATCATACCAAGAACGAAGTGTATAGTCAAAGAACAAGGGGAAGAGTTCAGAATTCCATACCATGAGTTTGAAGAGGAATGGAGTTTGAAGACTCAAAGTGTTAGAGTGCAAGTGAGCAGAGAAAAGAGAGAGGAAAGTGGTGTGTGGTGGCGGCGCCGGCGAGGGTCGACGGCGGCGTGGTGGTCGGTGGCGCAGGTGGTGCGCTGGTTGCGTTTGGTGGTGAGGTGCGTCGGGAGTTAGGGAAAAAGAAGGGGAGAGTTTGTTTCGAAAGAAAGAGAAAGGGGTCGACTAAATTAAAAGGCGGGCAAAAATTTCTGGGCAAGAGGCAAAACGCGGCCTGCATTTTCAAAACGCAGCCTGCGTTTTGTAAAAACTGCATACCTGAAGTTTCTAGACGAGGCGTAGCCAGCGCTTGGAAAACGCAGGCTGCGTTTTCCTACGTGATGCTAGTAGCTCAATTTTTGCCAATTTTTGCTTGTTTTTCTCCCTTTTTTTTTTTGTTTCCTCCTTATTTTCCTTACAATTTGACACATCAAAAATCCCTACAAACATCTACCAACATAGAATTCATTAGGTTAGGAATAAAAATTCAATAAAAGCCATGAATTTCTTCCTTTGTCTCTACACACTAAAAGAAAAACATCAGTTAACTTCAAAATAAAAACAAAATTGCTAGGGGTCAAAAACTGAAAGCTAAAATAATTGAACTACGATAAAATAAAAAAGTGGGGAGGAATAAATATGTAGATAACAGCGTACCTCCCCGGGGTTGCTTTGTTTAACGTCGTTAGCTCGACGTTATGGATCCTACTCATCGGGGTCCTTGATCCGTTTTGGAGCCGGATCTCCTTCATCATGAATTATTTTTTGAACGTGTCTCTGAACCAACTTTCCTTTTCGTACGTCGTATTCTGTCATTGACTTTCCTAGCTCGATGATCAATGTGCCTTTCCTCATATCCATCTTGCAATTGACAGCTGAAAGGAAGGCCCTCCCTAGAATAATCTCCGATTCTAGATCTTCTCCTGTATCTAGTACCAAGAAATCGACAGGAATAATGTGCTCTCCTACTTGGAGGGGAGTGTCATGTAAGATTCCTAGAGGTTTTCTAAGGGTTTTATCTGCTAGACGAAGAATCTTGTCAGTCACCCTTAATTCCCTATGATCATATTTCCTTAGGTAAGACTTAGGCAAAACATTCACCTCAGATCCCGTATCACACAGTGCATAATTGATTGGTCTACCATCCAATTGGATAGGGATCCTAAAACTGCTTAGGCCTTCTTTATTACGCATAATTGAGGGGTTTTTAGTTCCCTCTAACAGGTCTGGTTTAGGTTCGGTCTTGACTACCATATGTAAAATATGCTCTCCTAAGGGTTCACACTCAAGGTTCACTTCCTTGCAGGTTATTGCGTTACATTGAGCACCCGAATTAGGGACAGGTTGAGGTGGTAAACTAGTAGAGGGAGTCGCCGAATTGGCGATCTGATTTTCTAAAATCTTATTGTGGGTTGCTAAAGCCTCTACCTTTTGCATTAGGTCTTATTTAACACCTTCTTGTTTCTGTTGTCCTGCGATAAGACTCTCCATCATGGTTTCTAAATTAGACTTTCGGGGAGGTCCTTGTTGAGGTGGTCTTTAAGGTGGGGGAACATACTTTTGCTGTCCTTGTCCTTGAAGAGGACCAGTGGGATTGTCGTTCCTATAGGAAAAACTAGGGTGGTTTCTAAGCCTAGGATGGTAAGTGTTAGAATTCATATCATAATTTTGTCTAGTATTGCTGATATAATTGGCCTGTTGGACTTGTTCATTACTAACTCCTCCTGTAGGGCAAGTAAAAGAATCAAGTTTAGATGATAATAAAGAAATTGCATCAACATTAAACTTACCTCCCGCCTTTTGGCGGGGTTTAGACCACTGATAAGAATTGTTCGCCAGATGCTCGATCATACTCGTGATTTGAGGCACAATTTTGTCCATAAGATCGCCTCTGACTGCAGAGAGGATGCTTCCTCTTGTTGACTCATTCACTCCATTGAAGAAGGATTGGATAGGAACTCAAGGTTCGAATCCATGCTGAGGACATTGTCGGAGAATGTCCTTGAATCTTTCCTAAGCATCGTATAGTGACTCATCCGGCTCTTGTGTGAATGTAGAAATCTGATTCCTTAGGCTGGTAAGCTTGCTTGGAGGAAAGTACTTCGCCAGAAAGGTGCTGGCAAGTTCGTCGAACATTCTGATTGAATTTGGTGGAAGTGAATCGAGCCACTCCCACGCCTTCCCTTCCAACGAGAACGGGAAGAGACGTAGTTTGACGGTGTCCTGCGACATGTTGTTGGCCTTGTAAGTGTGACAAGCTTGACGGAAGAATCGCAGATGTCGTTTCGGATCTTCGTTAGTCAACACATAGAATGGTGATTTTGACACTAGGTTGATCAAAGATTGACGTAGCTCGAAGTCGTTCGCTTAGATGGTGGGAACGTTGATTGCTGATTGCGGGTTGGTGACATTGGGAGTAAGATACTGCCCGAATGTCTTTGGTCGCTGTTCTCCCATCTCTTCTTCTTTTTCCGATTCCGATTCTAGCTCCTCTACGTCCGTTTCTTGATTTTCTTGAAATTCTTTCTCCAGTCTTGCTCTTTTCCTTCTCTCTCGAAGTGTTCGTTCGATCTCAGGATCGTACTCGAAAGAGAAATCTTTTTGCATAAACCTGAAAAAGACAAAAGCAAGAACACCAAGCGTAATAAAGAAAAATAAAGAAAAATAACAGAAATTAAATAACCTAGTCACCTAGAGCGCGTTCGTCCAATGGCGATTGGGGAAACAAATCCCCGGCAACGGCGCCAAAAACTTGACAGACCTAAAACATATAGGTGTCTGTGTACCGCAAGTGTACGGGTCTGTGTAGTAATAAAATATCGTTCTCTCTCAGGGATTTGCGTTCAACCACGAACTGTACTAGTTCGCTACAAAGAATGCTAGGTCGATCCAAGGGTTGTGGTGCAGTTTTCTAAACTAAACTAGGAAAGCATGAATTTTTAGGGTCTTATCAATTAATTGAAAGCGTTCAGGGGAATCCACTCTAGTCAATTAATCAAATTATCAACAATCCCAGTGCAGGTAACAAGATAATTCGGGGTCTATAATCTTTTTATGCCCTATCACTTCGATCTTTCGATCCTAGGTGAGTTACATTGATTAACCTAAACATTATTTCTAACTATTTAGCTTAATCAAAGATAAGAACTGATTATAAATTAACCCTAGGCAAGAATCATTATGACTAACTATTTTCTAACCTATTCAATCTATGCAATCCGATTAAAGTCTCAAACAGTTGTTCTATTGTCCAGAATCTAAAACCAGGTACAGACTCAAACTGTCTTTCTATTGTGAAATTACCATGACATACATTGCACGCTGATTAAACGAATAAAAGGATAACCTAACACCGAGACTGTATTCAAATTCAATCAATAGACATCGAGTTTATCCCCCAAACAAAAGAAAATTAGCTACTTATAATTCTAAAAGTAAACATCACAAAATCTAAATAAAAACGATAAAGCATTAAAGAAGAATAGAAATAAACCGTGTTCGAATCGGCGGAATCGATCTCTTCGTGTCACCCAAATCGATCTCTTTCGTGTTCTTCGATCACTAACAATAATCTAATCTAATAACAATCGTTTGGAATCAACTGTAAATAATTTGATCTAAATCTACTCTAAAAGCTACCTAAAAATCTCTCCGAAAACTAATGCAAAATGAAGAAAAATCGCTCGCTGCGGCTGTCCTTGAAACGGCGGATTTCAAACCCCTTTTATAGTGGCTGGATTAGGGAACAAACGTGTCTTGTGTTTTTCCTAAATAGCGGAATTCTCCGTGAGAGGGCGCTGGTTGCGCCTCCAAACGCGACCTGCGTTTTGGTTCTCTTTAGTCGTGACTTTACATACCGTCGCTTTTAAAAACGCTGCCTGCGCCTTGCCTTTCCGCCTCATCTAGTCTTTAGGCCGTGTTAATTGGGCCGTTCTTCCATTCTTCTTCTCTCATTCTTCAACTTCTTTTTTATTTCTTTGATTTTTGGTATTCTTCCTCCAAATTTTCATGATTTTCGATATGATTTCACCAATTCCTGCAAAACATACCAAACTCGCGAACAAGCGTATAAATCACAGAAATTGCTATAAAAATAGAGATATCGGGTATAAAAAGCTTGAAACTGACATGATTTGAGCCCTAAAAACTCTATATAGAAATGACTTATCAATTGCTAACCCTCATTTCTCCTTTAAAAACCCCATCCATCTCAATTTCATTTTACACCGAAATCACCCTGGTGTATTGACACTTGGTGATTTCATTTTCTCTTCTCTCCCCTTTCATTCTCTCATTTTGCATACACTTAGTTGGTGTTTAATTCTTCTCTCTCCCCCTCTATTTCTTCACCTATACTATCTTGTAATGTGATTAAATCAATAAATTCGACCTAATTAAACTTGAATGTTTGTAGATAAGATTTATTCTTGTTTAATTCCTTTTTTCCTTTTGCATATTTATTTCTCGCATTTATTATCGCATTTGCATGCAACTAAATAAAATAAATTACAGGAACTAATACTCCGTTTCTACTCTCTCTTTCTTCTCTTCTTCTCCATTCTTTTTTTATTTAACCGGTTTAGCAGAGTCCGTTCATTGAACGGACGAATTCGAGAATTTTTATTCTCGAATTCGTAACCTTACCTCCGGATCCGAATCTCATGGTTCGTGGTTTAAGGAGGCTTTAAATTTGAGTTTATTAATTCTCGTTTAAAAACTTAATTGGCGACTCTTCTTTCTCTTTTTATTTTATTTTATTTCTTCTCTTTTTCGGATTTATTTTCGGATTTTAGAACACAGAAAAACTGGGTTTTTGTCAGTTTTAAAGTGAATTCGCAGCTTTTTCTGAATTCGAATCGAGATCGCATACTGGCGGTATGCATGCCATTTCAGTTTGGATCGACTCGAGTTCGAAAGCGTAATCGAGGCTGGATCTGATCCTGCGGCTCGGATCTGACTTCCAGGTTCGGGACTCCTTCCCGGACCATTGACTGGCAGAATACCGCCAGGTATCTCCACAGTCAGTTCTTCCGGCCACAGCCTCGAGTCCCTCTGTTTGCTGCCCCTTTTTCTTTCCTTTTTTCTTTTTTCTTTCGTTTTCTGTTTATTTTCTAAGTAAAATTCCCGAATCCCTTCAAAGAAAAGAGTTTACTTAAGTTTTTTTGTTTAATTAACGGGAAATTTAAGTAAATCCCTTCAAAGAAAAGACACCCTTTTCGACTCGACGTTTACCGCGAGGGACACCAACGGGGATTTTCCCGGGTCCCAAAAATGGCGACTCCACTGGGGACTTACCTTAAGTGGGTAAAACTTGAAAAGCCGGTTTTTTAAATTTTTGAGTAGAAAAGGATAAATTATTTTTTGTAATTTTTATTATTTAGTTAGGCATTGTAGGACCAGGGAAAAAACTTCCAATCGTGCCCTACGCGGTATTAGGCGAGTCGAAAGAGGTGTCTCGTCTTTGAGATTTAATTGAATTTTTACACATCAAAAATGTTCACATGAAATGTTTGAATTTTATTATGAACATTAAAACTTACAATCTGCCTGAAATAAATAATGAAACCAGAAAAATCAGAAATAATTAGCACGGGAACCGAGGCAGTCAGAGAATTGCCCAGGTCATTGACCCAGGCACCATGTTGGTCCGCCTAGTGCCCTGGGTTGTGACTCTGGGCCTTTCCCTGACGCCTGGGTACTGGCAGTGGGCTTGGGCGAACAGCCGTGCAGACCCGCATAGGGTGCCGGATGTTGGACCGAGGCCACCAATTTCCGATTTTTGGTATTCAAACCATTTCGGGAAATAAATAAATTTTAAAATTCGAATAAAATTAACATTTTGAATTAATCAAATTTAATAAAATTTTTTATTTCTTTTATCACAATGTTTAAATGAATTCTTCGCAATCCATTTTAATTTTAAGATGCCGGACCTATTAAAAAACAAAAACTGGAATCCGGGAGAGAGAATGAGAAGAGGAAATAGGTCGATGGTCTCGGAGAGGGATCCCGAGAACCGTGCTGGTCTGCACGCCATCGGTTCGAGACTGAGGAACCCACCCCGAGACCCTCAAAGACAGTCGAGACTGGGTACTGACCGTCGTGCTGGTCTGCACGACGCCCCGGGGCTGCCGAACCGATTTCCTTCTAATTCTCTCATTTCCGGCTTCAAGTTTTGCAGAATAGATGAAACATATTAAAATGAAAATAAAATGCAATAAAAACGAATAAATCAAAGTAATAAAATTCTTAGGGGTCGCCAATTAATTTTTAGGAGAATTAATAAACTCAAATTTTTTAAACTCCACGTAACTACGAACCAAGAGATTCGGATCCGGGGGTAAGGTTTACGAATTCGAAAGTAAAAACCTTCGAATCCGCCCGTTCGATGAACGGACTCTACTGGATCAGTTTATTAAATAAAAGAGTAGAAGAGGAGAATTAATTAGGTTAATTGATGTTATTTAAATGCATGCTGAAATTAAATGCAATAATAAAAAGAAAGCGATAAAATGAAAGCGATAAAGAACAAATTAAAGTTATCTTCTCAAGTAATCCGATTTAGATTAGTCATAATTGATATTAATATCAAGATTACGATATCATGGGTGATTACAAGAAAATAATAACGAGAATGGAAATGCGAAACTAAAAAATGCCATAATGCATGTATGCAAATGAGAGAGGGAGAGAAGAAGAGAAATCGACCAAGTGTCAATGCTCCCAGGTGGTTTCGGTGTGAAAAATGGAATGAAAGATGTTGGTATTTATAGGGTTGGTGAGTGAGGGAAAAAAATGAAAATTTGCTAAATATAGCTAGGAGCTAAATACAGCTAGAAGCTAAATATAGCTAGGAACTAAATACAGCTAAGAGGCAGACCTGCCTGGTGTGGTTTCCAAGAAATCAAGCTAAAAATAGCCTAGAGGCAGACCAGCCTGGCGTGAATTCCAAGGCTAGCTTGCACTCCACGCGACCCGAGGACACGGATCTGGGTAAACGAGCTGCGGGCAGACCCGCACAATGCCTCGGACCGGGTAAATGGCCCGTGCGAGACTACCGCGCCCCAACCTCGCTGTTCTAGGCGTGCCATGGCCTATTTCGGACCTATTTCTTTTGTTGGGTTGTTTTTGTGGGCTATTTTTGTTGTGGTTTTCTCTCATAGTTGCATTTCAAACATATTTTGCATTTTATCTAAACTAAAAATAATAATAAAAGAAATACTAAAAAATAAAATTACAATGACACTTTTTGGGTATCTACATTTAGCCCCCACTTTGATCGAGTCTGGTAGGACGAAGATCAAAGTATTCAAAGACACCAAAAAGGGTGAGATGTTGCAGTAGTGATGTCTTGATGCTAGGTCACATTTGGTAGCAAAGGTCCCGTGTCGGATGTTTCTTGATTGGTAACTGTTCGACATCTGAAAACGATATCTCATGTCTTTGTTAATTGTCGACGCTTGGAAGCAACTGTCCTGCGCCTAATTGTACTTCAAACTTCTGCCATCGTACTTCAAATGCCCGACGACCGGCTGAATTGACATCGTACTGTTAACGCCCGACGTGCGGCTGAATTGACATTGTACTGTTAACGCCCAACGTCCGGCTGAATTGACATCGTACTGTTAACGCCCGACGTCCGGCAGAATTGACATTCGGAAACAATATCCTATGTCTTTGTTGATTGTCGACGCTTGGAAGCAACTATCCTGCGCCTAATTGTATTTTCAAACATCTATCATCGTATTTTAAACGCCTAACGACCGGCTGAACTGTCATCATATTATAAACGACCGGCTGAACTGTCATCGTATTATAAACGCCTGACGACCGACTGAATTGTCATCGTACTATTAACGCCCGACGTCCGGCTGAATAAAAAAAAAAAAACAACGTTAGCCCCCAGTGTGCAAGCTGGGGGTGGTGATCAAAATTCGTACTTATCTTTAGATTATTTTCTGAGTATATGAAAATTCATATTTCTCTTGAAAATAAAATATGTCATAATTTTGTCGCTTCTTCTTTGAAAATTAACAAATTTTCTAAGTATATGGATATTTAATCTCCATATTTCTTTTGAAAATTTTTAACGCCTCCCACTACGTTGCACTTCTCTTGATTTAATTAACTTATTTTCTGAGTATACAAAATTATTTTTTACTTCTCTCGAAAATATAAATAAAAAACCTGAATGTGCAACATTAATCTTCCCGGTTGAAAATATTGGTCAACTGATTGATTAATCAGTTAAATTGGTAGTCAACCTTGTTAAGTGTGCAGACCAACACTTGTCCTTTCCTCTTCACAAAGCTCCTTCATCTTAAACTTCAAATCTCCATACTGTGTGCAGACCAGCACAAACACTCAGATCAACTTGCAGTCTACTATCGGGCATACCAACACTGTGCACTGTGCAGACCCGCCCTGGTGCTCAAAGGTTTCTCGGGTTCGGGTTTCGTGTTTTCAGCTCCAGGCAGATCTGCACAAGAGCGCTCGAAGGTGAGTTCGGGTTTCCGAGGCTGTGCAGACCCGCCTAACTACGGTCCGAGTTTTAATTCAGACTAGTGCGCCTTTCCCAGATATGTGCCCGATTCTTTGTTGGGCTGTCATTGGTAGACCACTCGGAGGCGCGATTTGGTCCGGGTTTCCATTTTTCTACTCTAGGCAGACCTGCATATGTGAGTTCTGATCTCGGTTTTTTTTTTCGGTTTCTCGAACTGTGCAGACCCGTCTGACGATGTTCGGGTCTCGGGTTTTTCCTCCGTGCAAACCCGCTTGTCCGAGTTCGGGTCTCGGGTTTTTGATTTCTTGTGTCGTGCAGACTCGCCGGACCGAGTTCGGGTCTTGGGTTTTTTATTTCTTGCACTATGCACACCAGCCTGACCGAGTTCGGGTGTCGGGATTTTTTTTTCGCTTTGCGCAGACCCGCCGGACCGGGTTAGGGACTCGGGATTTTGGTATTCTTGTGCTATGCAAACCCGCCTGACTGAGTTAGGGTCCGAGGTTTTTTGATTTCTTGCTCTGTGCAGACCCGCCGGACCGGGTTAGGGTCTCGAGATTTTGGTCTTCTTGCGCTATGCAGACCCACCTGACTGAGTCAGGGTCCGGGGTTTTTTGATTTCTTGCCCTGTGCAGACCCGCGTGACCTTGCTTAATCTACACCCCCTGACCGAGTTCGGGTCTCGGGTCTGTTTCCGAGTCAATGCGCGGACCCGCCTTGCTGCTCCCGACTCTTGGGTCGGGATAGTGTTCATATGTTCCAATATGTGAAAACCCGCCCAGTGCTAGCTCGGGTTTCCTTGGGTCTAATTTTCTGTCAGGCAGACCTGCCCGACAATGAGTTCGGGTCCCGGGTTTTTCTTCCGTGCAGACCCGCCTGACCTTGAGTTCGGGTGTCAGGTCTTCAATTTTTTCACCATGCAGACCTGCCTAACCTTGAGTTTGGGTCCCGGGTTTTTCTTCCATGTAGACCCGCCTGACCTTGAGTTTGGGTGTCAGGTCTTCAATTTTTTCACCATGCAGACCTGCCTGACCTTGAGTTTGGGTCCCGGGTCGAGTTTCGTTCGGACCTAGTAAAACGTGAAGACCCGTCTGACTATGTTGATTCACTTGTTCGAACTTGCCATTTGTCGTTCCCAGGACTTGGTTCAGCTTCCAGTAACATGACACAGTTTTCGAGGATACGGATAGTGGCGTGCAGACCTGCATTGTGCTGGACTGGACTAGACTGCACTGTGTTGGTCTGCCTGGCGCGGTTCTGATCTGATTGTTGAGCAGACTGGCACGGTAGGTGGATCCGAACAAAACTGGAATCGGGCTGACAGAGGCGTGCTGGCCCACACAACACTGGAGTCTGAACTGGAATTGGGCTGACAGTGGCGTGCGTGCAACCCGCTTAGTGCCGGATTGTCTTGTCTTTGATATGCTTGGAGTCGTTCTGGTTTGGCTGTTGTGCAGACCCGCATGCTTCCCGGGTCACTATTCAAGCTGTCTAATGGGTTCCCGGGCTACCATTTAGATTTGTCCAGTAGGTTCAATTTCGAGTTCAAGCTCTGCCTTCATTTTCTTTGTCTCGTATGCATATAGTGTGGATGAATCAATTTTTTAGAGTTTAATCCGAATAATGTAAATTATTCACGGATTTTTCTCATGAAATTTAATTGATTCTAACTGGGACTCTTGGAGTACAATTCGAGTCCTGAACGATTTCTCGAATTGATTCTCGTAAAGTCTTTGTGAATTAAATTTTAGAGTTTTAATTCGAATAATGTATTATTCTCCGAATTAGTTCTCGTAAAATTTAACGACTCCGATTTTAGAGTATAATTCAGACAATGAATTATTCTTCCGAATTAATTCTCATAAAACTTCAACTCCTTGGATCGGAAATCCTTCTGTTGACAACAAATTTGGATCTTCTGGCGATCTTGGCGGATATCTGTCTAGAGGTGATCAAGATCCTTGGTGAGCGAACTTGAGTAACAATTCACAAGGCTCCTCTCATTTCTTTTGAGACTTAGACGAGGGACAAAGGAATGCAAATGAGGTCTTATGCATGATATGCTAGATGAATTACATTACAATACAAGACTCTATTATGCATGTTTAGATGCAACCTAATTCTAATGCATGATGTGACTCTTTTTTATTTTTGCGATGCATGTGACGCTTTTTTGTTACTCAAGAAGAAAAGAAAAAAATGAATATGACCCATAATTAAAATTTAAAAAAAAAAGTGACTCGAAATGCAAACTAATATGAAAAAATGTAGAAGCTCACATGACCTTTAAAAAATGCACATGACCTATAAAAATGGACCTTGATTTGATGCATGCATGCAATATGAAACCCCCCACTTTCCCGAGGGAAAAAAGGAATAAGGAAAAGTAATCAAAGACTCTGAATGTCAAGGGTGATTTTGAAGTGGGTTTCAGGACAAGGCGAAAAAAGTGAAAATGATGAGTTTTCTTGTCGAAATGTCTCGTAACTTCATAAGTTATCATGATGCGGACATTGAGTGATGAATGAGCCCCCAGTTGGAATGCCGCAAAAGATGATATCAAGGGAAAGCTTCACCCGCTTAAGTTGTCATAATGCGGGTATTGAGTGATGAATGAGCCCCCAGTTGGAATGCCGCAAAAGATGATATCAAGGGAAAGCTTGACCCGCTTAAGCTGCCATAATGCGGATATTGAGTGATAAGCGAGCCCCCGGTACTAGTGAACAAATGGCTTCAGATGAGTCAACATGATGGACCTAGGTGGGTGTTGTCTTCAAGTAATCCTTATTTTGATGCAGTTGGCTTCTTGGTCAGCTAAAGGAGTTATCCTTCACTCAGGTGTTCTGAAAGCGAGGATTAACTGACGAATCTCATGCATACACTAATGACCAAATTAGAAGAGCTCACAGGGTGAGGAGTAACGGAGGATGGATTATGGGAAAGGTAGGAATGGTGGTATAGAGAATATGTTTGTGAGTGGTTAGGCCCCAATGGTGGGCAAGACGAGGCTATGGAAGGTTAGGTAAGAGTAGTGATCAGATGAATGGATGGGTAGTTCGATGCACAGAGGTTCGAACTGATAGAGGTAGATGATATGGTCTATGGATGGGGGATCATGTCTCGTGGGAGAGATGGTCAAATGGTTATGGTTAGATGGAAGGGTGATCCAAGTCTGATGGGAAAAGTGGGTGTGCATGGTGAAAGGAAATTTAAGAGTTTTTTATTGTCCTTAGAGACCAAGATTCTCTCTCCTTTTGCCTAGCCCGCCGGGTGAGGTTTTCGGGCTAGCCACTCTTTATTCTCTCTCTCAAAGATCAAATGATTTTTTGACAGCTTTTCTCTAAAGTGAATTGCAGCAGCCGGGCCTCAAAGAGGTTCTCCTACGTATCCAATATGGAATCAGGCCATACGTAGTTCAACAGGTGCAGCTTTAAATGATTGATGCCTCAAGAAGGACTTTGAGATAAGTTGGAAAGTTTAATAGGAAGGTAGGTGTGAAGGTTTGAGGGGAAGGTTTTGGGATGTGTGCGGGTGACTGACAACTGCCTCTTATTCTTGCTTCTTTCTTCTTCTTCTTTTTTTTTTTTTTTTGCTTTCTTCTTTTTCTTTCTTTTTTTGGGATTTTTTTCTGTTTTCTTCTTCTCTTTATTTTTCTTTTTTTTTTTGGATTTTTTTTAACTACGAACCTTCAGCTTATACTTCTCCTATCAATGTATGTTACCTGCAACACATTATTTGACTTAGGTGAGTTTAGGGATGAGATGGTCATAAAATGAATGACCGGGTTCGTGGTGGTGATTAAGAAGATGGTGCGAGTAGGTAATAATGTAGGTAAAGCGGCTAGGTGAAATTGAAGGTGGGGATGATGTAGTTGGTAAAGGGTAGAAGCCTTCTATCATAACCATGTCTTTTTGAGCTACTTGATTTAAGTGAGATTCACTTTTGGAGATGGTTGGTCTTGTTCATTTGAATTCTCTCCTTTTGCCTAACCTGTTCAGTGAGTGTTCAGGTTAGCTTCTCTCCTCTTAATTTTTACTCATTTACCTCTCCTTTTGCCCAACATGTATGTGTTCATGTTGGCCTCGTATTTTGTTTTTTTAATGAAATTTGTCTCACCTTTTGCCTAACTTCGCTTTGGCAGTGAAGTTAGCCTCTCTTCTCTCCATTAACCTTGGACTCGAGGTAGGACACAAAAGGAAAAAACATAGAGTGAAGGTGTGATCGAGATATGAGATGGAATGAAAGATGTGAGCTGATGGATGTGTCAGACTTGGATGGTCATATGGGTGAGTGAGCTCTTCAATTTAAATCAGGAAAGCAAGCACAACATTCTTTCCTTAGCAGTTTAGAAACAAATGAGGGATCGGGGAAGATAAGACTCATATATAACAAAAAAGACGTTTCATCTTATTGATTGCAACTAAGATGAATACATTAAAAACTACTTGGGATAAATCCTACCCTGACTTTGAAAATGCAAGCAATTCCCATGAAAAGAAAAGACGCGACATTAAGAAATCTAATGGCGATCTTGTGTTGTTTTTGGTAGTGGCAGTTCCCCTGATTGGAACATGTCTTCAAGTTTGGTTTTGACGGTGAAGCAATTCTCGGTATCATGCCCTCCAGAACAATGATAGTTGCAAAACTTTTCGTCTTCCAAATACTTCCCCTTAATTATAGGTTCGGGCTTTACCGGGGCAAGTTGTATCTTGCCCTTCTTGAGGAGGCGATCTAGAGCTTCAGCGTAAGTAGTATCGATAGGAGTGTCGGTGGTGAACTTTTGAATTGCATGAGCCTCGATGGCTTTTGGTGGGTTACTTGATGCCCCGCCGACCCTCTTGGTAGAAGTAGGATTCTTCCAACCAGATGAGATCGGGGTCTTCTCTATCTTAGCCTCCACCATTAATCCAAGCTTCTTTAGAGCTGAAAAGTCTGATATTAACTGGCATTCCATCAGGTTAGCATATCTTGGCCTAAGCTCTTGTATAAATACTTGTATTTGGTAGTCCATAGTTACCTTGTCAGTCATCAAGGCCTTTTGAGCGCTCCAACGATTGAAGTAACTCATGAATGACTCTCCCTCACCTTGTTTAATTGCCGCCATGTCACTCATGGTCACATCAGCATCCTGACTAGCTGCATATTGTTGAATAAAGGCCTTATAAGTGGCCTCCCAACTCTCCTGGGTATCTACTGGCAGGGTGTTGTACCACTTCAAGACTTCATCACTCAAAGTCCATGGGAAGACATGAGCATACAGACTAGGGTCTACTTCTTTCAGGACCATCATACGCGCAAAGTTTCGCATATGATGAGTGAGATTCTCCATGGCCCTAAATTTCTTCTCGGGCAAGGAGAATTTGTCAGGGAGCTTGGCCCGTGGAGCAGTGGGTAAGCCAATATCCAAGAAGTGCTCCCTGAATTGAGGGATTTGCCTCAGCATGTTCCGTAGATTATCAACCCTGGTGTCCCGAAATGGCATAAGATGCTCATCTCGGGGTACAGTCTTTTCAGTGTGCACACTTCTATCATCATCCTCCAGGTCCTGTCCTATGCCTATCTTGTCATTGATTGTTTGGATAGCCTATATGACTCCTTCTATCCTACGATCTTGTTGGTTAGACCGTGTTTCTATTAAAGTACGGATGTCCCGCACCACATCAGAAAGGTCTGCTGCAGTAATGGGTTGGCCCTGAACTTCTTGATCATTAGGTTCAGCCATGAAGTTGGAAGGAATGGACACAGTATTACTTATTGTTGATGAAGTTGGGGAAGAAATATCGGAATCTGTATCAAGGACGACAGGCAGGCCTACACTTAGTGATGTGAACGAAATTGGTGAGAAGCTTGACAATCTTTGAGATCCAACTCTAGCCTAAGACTTGACTCTTTGTTGTTTGGGTCCTATTTTTCCTGTATGGAAACCATAAACCTCAAAATTAACCCTAACATTGATCTACCCAAAGACCTAGCGACTTATATGGGACATCCTAATGCAAACAATGCCTACATGATGAATGTCTATTTTCTTTTTGTATGGACTCGCCCACTATTGGGCTTGCATGAAGACTCCTAACCTAGAATGATGTTATGAACATGAATAGGGGAGGTATCCATCAAGTCAACATAAAATTGAATCAACATTAAAATTTTAATGGACTCAGATTTAGTTAATGACCGGATAGATGCCTTAGGGGTCAAAGATTACTTAGGGTTGAGTAAAGTGAAACTTGAATCTCAAACCTTGTCAAACCTCTCTGACTTGGGCCTAAGAGAACCTTTTGGGCCTACTTTAATCTTGTTTGAATATTACTCAAACTAAAGTAATATTTGAGGGAGATGCAAGTATGGACCGACTCATTCTACGATGAAATGCATAATTAGCACATAATTGGCACGTTATTTTTTTTGAAAAAAAAATAAAAGAAGAAAAAGGAAATGCACATAGCATACAAATGAGGGATGCGTTTGAGCCATGGTTCTACATTCAATGGTTTAAGGCCGGGTTTGTAAAGGACAAGCATACTCATGTCTCTCACGTGCCACAAATTCTATGGATTCATAGTAATGTGACCCGTGTGTTTCTCACAAAGTTAAAGGGAAATGTAAATTCATATTCCAAAAAATTTCGGAGTGCTTCATGAGTGGGAAAGTTACTTGCGATCTTCTAGAAATGTGGAGTTCATTTCTTTATGAAGTCGGAAGTAAACTTTGCCCAAAAGGGAAAATTGGGTTGATCCTAAACGATGCCTTTGAGTTCATCACGATTTATCAAAGAAACCGTGACGTAGGCTCATATGCTTGATGCCTAATCAAATAACAAAAATTAAAAGAATTAATTTCATCCTTCTACTCAAATATTTAAGAAACCGATTTTTCAAGTTTTACCCTCTTAGAGTAAGTCCCCAGTGGAGTCGCCATTTGTAGGACTCGGGAAAAAACTTCCAATCGTGCCCTACGCGGTGTTAGGCGAGTCGAAAAAGGTGTCTCGTCTTTGAGGGATTTCATTGAATTTTTACACATTAAAAATGCTCACATGAAATGTTTGAATTTTAATATGAACATTAAAACTTACAATCTGCCTGAAATAAATAATGAAACCAGAAAAATCAGAAATAATTAGCACGGAAACCGAGGCAGTCAGAGAATTACCTGGGTCACTGACCCAGGCGCCATGCTGGTCTACCTAGCGCCCTGGACTGTGACTCTGGGCCTTTCCCAGACGCCTGAATACTGGCAATGGGCTCGGGCCAACAGCCGTGCAGACCCGCACAGGGTGCCGGATGTTGGACCGAGGCCACCAATTTTCGATTATTGGTATTCAAATCATTTCGGGAAATAAAAAAATTTTAAAATTCGAATAAAGTTAACATTTCGAATGAATCAAATTTAATAAAATTTATTTTTTTATCACAATGTTTAAACGAATTCTTCGCAATCCATTTTAATTTTAATATGCCCGACCTATTAAAAAACAAAAACTGGAATCCGGGAGAGAGAATGAGAGGAGGAAATAGATCGATGGTCTTGGAGAGGGATCCTGAGAACCGTGCTGGTTTGCACGCTATCGGTTCGAGACTAAGGAACCCACCTCGAGACCCTCAAAGATAGTCGAGACTGGGTACTGACCGTCGTGCTGGTCTGCACGACGCCCCGGGGCTGCCGAACCGATTTCCTTCTAATTCTCTCATTTCCGACTTCAAGTTTTGCAGAATAGATGAAACATATTAAAACGAAAATAAAATGCAATAAAAACGAATAAATCAAAGTAATAAAATTCTTAGGAGTCGCCAATTAATTTTTAGGAGAATTAATAAACTCAAATTTTTTAAACTCCACGTGACCACGAACCAAGAGATTCGGATCCGGGGGTAAGGTTACGAATTCGAAAGTAAAAACCTTTGAATTCGCCCGTTCGATGAACGGACACTACTAGATCACTTTATTAAAGAAAAGAGTAGAAGAGGAGAATTAATTAGGTTAATTGATGTTATTTAAATGCATGCTGAAATTAAATGCAATAATAAAAAGAAAGCGATAAAATGAAAGCGATAAAGAACAAATTAAAGTTATCTTCTCAAGTAATCCGATTTAGATTAGTCATAATTGATATTAATATTAAGATTACGATATCATGGGTGATTACAAGAAAATAATTACGAAAATGGAAATGCGAAACTAAAAAATGCCATAATGCATGTATGCAAATGAGAGAGGGAGAGAAGAAGAGAAATCGACCTAGTGTCAATACTCCCAGGTGGTTTCGGTGTGAAAAATGGAATGAAAGGTGTTGGTATTTATAGGGTTGGTGAGTGAGGGAAAAAAATGAAAATTTGCTAAATATAGCTAGGAGCTAAATACAGCTAGAAGCTAAATATAACTAGGAGCTAAATACAGCTAAGAGGCAGACCTGCCTGGTGTGGTTTCCTAGAAATCAAGCTAAAAATAGCCTAGAGGCAGACCAGCCTGGCATGAATTCCATGGCCAGCTTGCACTGCACGTGAGCCGAGGACACGGATCTGGGTAAACAGGCTGCGGGCAGACCCGCACAATGCCTCGCACCGGGTAAATGGCTAGCGTGCAGACCCGCCTGGCGCCCCAACCCTGCTTGGGTTCTGGGTAGCGCCTCGGGCTGCGTGCCATGACCTATTTTGGGCCTATTTCTTTTGGGTTGATTTCTTTTGTTGGGTTGTTTTTGTTGCCTATTTTTGTGGTGGTTTTCTCTCATATTTGCATTTCAAACATATTTGGCATTTTATCTAAACTAAAAAAAATAATAAAAGAAATACTAAAAAATAAAATTACAATGACACTTTTTGGGTATCTACAGGCATCAAGCATACGGACCTCCATCTTGATTTTTTATAAAGCGGGATGAACCCAATGGTACCGTCTAGGATTTAACCCAAATTCTCCTTTCCACGCAATGTGTACTTCCGACTTCATAAAGGAATGAACTACACATTTCAAGAAGATTGCAAGTTACTTTCCCACTCATGAAGCACTCCAAAATTCTCGGGATTATGAATTCACATTTTCCGTTTAATTTTGTCAGAAACACATGGGTCACATTACTATGAACTTCATAGAATTTGTGGCGCGTGAGAGACATGAGTGTGTTAGTTTTAGGTATCCGACCTTAAGCCATTGAATATAGGACCTTGGTTAGGCGCATCCCTCATTTGTATGTTATGTGCATTCCCTTTGTGCTATCTGTAAATTATGTGCTATATGTTTTCCCTTTCGTTCTAAGAGTCAGATTCATGTTTCATCCCCTCCACATGTTGCCCTAGTTTGGGTAACAGTCAAACAAAGAATTAAAGAAGGCCAAGAGGTCTCTCTTGGGCCCGAGTAAAAGAGGTTTGATTGAGCCCATGATCTTAGTCTGACTTTGTCTAACCCTTGGTAGCATTAGATCAATAAAGTGTGTATCCGGTCGTTATTCGAATTTGAGTTCATTAAGACTTTGATGTTGACTCGGTCTTATGACGGCCCAATGGACCTTCCCCTTCCCATATGCATAGTTCCATACTAGGCTAGTGGTCCTCATGCAAGCCCGATGGTGGGTGAGTAGACCTGGGCAATGGGCCGGGGACCCGATCGGCCCGCCCCGACCCGGCCCGAAAAATTGTGGGTCAAGGTCGCTTTTTTTAAGGCGACCCGGCCTGGCCCGAAAAGATCGGGGCCTCGAAGAATGGACGGGTCAGGCTCGAGCCAAGGGTCTGTGACCCGGCCCGACCCGCTAAAAGAAGCAAAAAAAAGAAATCCTGAAATTGGGTCGGCCTGACCCGCCTGACCCGGTCCGCGACCCGACCCGACACGCTCAATATGTAGACCTAAAATGCATGGAAAATTCAATAAAAAAATCTAAGTTGCACAACTACTAGCCCGCTGACCCGGCGCGCGGCCCGCTGGGTCAGAACTCGGGCCGACACTACTTGACCCGAAGGACGGGCCAGGCCGGGCTCGGGTCGGCGGGTCACAAATTTTCGGCCCGCCTGACCTGGCCCGCGGCCCAGCCCGACTCCCTCAATGCCCAGGTCTATGGGTGAGTCAAGCTAACAAAAAAAAAAAAAAAGGTCAGCATATAGGCATGGTCTACATTAGGTTGTCTCATATAGGTTGTAGGTCTTTGGGTAGGTCAATGTCAAGGTTAATTGTTGAAGTTTATGCTTTCCATACATGAAGAATAAGGATCCGGTCACCGATCTAGAACTCGGAATGAACAAGTTGCCTTCTTTGTACCACTATCTCCAATGGCCTCCTACGGAATACCTAGTAACATTGAACTCAATCTCTTCATCTCCCAACATTTGACTGAAATTTTAGAGCGAATGCAAGGCAATGACAGGAGAATGGATGAAATCATCGATATGCTAGCGAGGATGAATGATGGGAGCTGAATTTTCTTGATGAAGACGGAAGCAACACTCATTATAGTGAAATAACAAGCATGCGTGAAATAGAGAGAGAGATCCCTATGTCTGCAAATCACTGTATGGACACGGGTTTCACTTCTATTCCTAGAGTCAATCAACCACACAAGCCCAACGTACCAATGGAGAAGTTCAAAATAGCTCCAAATGCCTCCCGGTCTCCTTGAACTAAGAAGGAAGACCAAATTCCTCCATTAGCCACAGTAGGATATCAAGAATGGAGATGTGGTGAACGAGAAAGCTCTTTTATGGACAAACTCTTTAACACAATAATTCAAATGCAATCGCGCATGGGAGGTCTGGACCGAAAAATGGATATGATCCTTTGGACCCTACAAAACGATAAAAGCATGACTAATATCGAGCATCGCATCAAAGAAAATATAGGAGGACGATCATCATCAATGGGGTTGTATGACGTTGACATTCATCAAAGGGCTCCTAATTCCTTTGCTAAAAATGTTGAACCGCGACAACCCATGTCTTTCACTCTGATCTCCACTACCTATGTGGAGGCTCTCGACTGTCTCCTTAGGAAGGAAAGATCAAGCTTCCCCCTATTCGAACTGAACCTGAAGTCAAAAGCAGAACTTGGGATGCTAGCAAGTTATGCAAATATCATAGACTTCGAGGTCATGATACTGACAGGTGCTTCACCTTCAAGAAAAAACTTGAAGAATTGTTCCAATTAGGTGAACTACCACCACCGAGGACAATGCAAAAATCCTATTAGAAGTTCAGGATGTAAAGGATCTTCCGCTGCAAACTCTATGACTCCGGGTTACATCAGAGTAGAATATACCAAAGCTCAATTAGGAGATCTTCTATTATCATGTTATTCTTTTTCTTTCCATGAAAGTTGGCATTTATATTCAAAGTCAAACAGAACTTATCTATAGTAGATTTTCAATGCATTCATCTTATTTACATTCAATAAGATGAACTCATTTTCATTATGATTCTTGTCTTCCCTGACCCCTCATTTGTTTCTAAACTGTTAAGAAAAGAATCTTGTGCTTGCATTCTTGATTTGAATTGAAGAGCTCATTCACCCATATGACCATCCAAGTCTGACACATTTATCTGCTCGTTTCCTCCATCTCACATCTCCATCACATTTTTTCTATGCTTTTGTGCCCTACCCAGAGTCCAAGGTTAATAGAGAGAAGAGAGGCTAACTTTACCGCCAAAGCGAAGTTAGGCAAAAGGAGAGAAAATAAAAAAGAGCGAGGCCAACTTGAACACTCATCCAACAAGTTGCACAAAAGGAGAGGTAAATGAGTGAACATCAAGAGGAGAGAAGCTAACCTGAACACTCATCCAACAGGTCAGGCAAAAGGAGAGAATTCAAAGCAACCAATAGTCTTTAAAAGTGAATCTCACTATCGAATAAATCATGCAGCTTAAAAAGACATGCCTATGATAGAAGGCTTCCACCCACCTACCTCATCATCACCTTCATTCTCACCTAGCCGCTTTACCTACATTATTACCTTCTCACACAATCTTCTTAACAACCACCATGAACCCGGTCATTCATTTTATGACCACCTCATCCCTAAACTGACTTAAGTCGAACAATGTGCTGCGGGTGACAAACATCATTGATCGGAGAATATAAATGGAGATCGTCAAGTTCAAAAAAAGAGGACAATGCAAAAAATCAAAGAAAAAAGAAGAAATGACGTAAGAGGCAGTTGTCGCTCTACATAAATCACCCGTGCACATCCCTTCACCTCAAACCTTCCCATTTCCCCTCACCATCTGACCCTCTAGCTTGCCTTAAAGTCCTCCTTGAGGCATCAACCCTTTGAAGTTGCGCTTGTTGAACTACGATGGCCTGATTCCACACTGGATACATAGGAGAAACTCTTTGAGGCCCGACCGCCATAATTCGCTTTAGAGAAAATCCATCATCAAATTGTTTGGTCTTTGAGAGATAGAATAAAGAGTGGCTACCTCGAAAACCTCACCAGGAAAGCTAGGCAAAAGGAGAGGAAACCTTAGTCTCTAATGACATTGACAAGCTGTCAGATTTCTTTCACCAAAGCACACCCACCTTTTCCCATCAGACTTGGATCACCCTTCATACCTAAATTCATCAGATCATAGCCATTTGGCCATCTCTTCCCCTATGAGATAAACCCACGAGACATGGTACTCCATCTATAGACCATCCACCTCCATCAGTTCGAACATTTGTCCATCGAAGTACCCGTCCATTCACCACTTTGTCCAATACATCTAATCGCTACCCTCATCAAACCACTCACAACCATATCTTGCCCTCTATTTGGGCATGAGCTTTCACTATCTTTTCCATCATTCCCATTTTCACCCCATCACCTTGTGAGCTCTTCTGATTCGGTCATTAGTGCATGTATGAGATTCATCAATTAATCCCTGCTTTCAAAACACCTGAATGAGGGATAACTCCTTTAGCATAACAAGATGCCAACTACATCAAAATAGGGTGTTACTTGAAGGTGACGCCCACCAAGGTCAATCATTCTGACTCACCTAAAGACGCTTGTTCACTGATACGGGGGGATGGGTGCTTACATGTTCCTCCCTAAATAAAAGAACCAGGAAAGATAGAGAAAAGACAAGGGAAATCAAGATGGCTTACCACTTGATCCATCCTAGTGCTTTGGGTTCCTGACCTTGCCATCGAAGTTAAGCATCCCAACCATATCGTCAAGGAGCTTAATGAGGCCGAGTTTTCCATTGGTGTCCTGTTTTGCGCCATTTCAGCTGGGGGCTCAGCCATAGCTCAACATCCACATCATGGCAACTTGCGAGGCAGTTCAAGAAGAGATCGAACTCTTCATTTTTTCGTCTTGTCCTGAAACTCACTTAGAAAGATCGCCCTTGAAATTTGGAGTTTTTGATTTACTTTTCCTTACTCTTTTTTTCCTCGGAAAATTGGGGGTTGTTCACATCGCATACATGCAACAAATCAATGTGCGTTTTTTTATTTTTTGTTTTTAGATCATGTGCTTTTTTCTCATTTCAAGTCACATTAGTTTGCATTCATAGTCACATTGATTCGTTTTTTATTTTTATTTTGAGTCATGTTAGTTTTTTTTAATTTTTCCCCCTCTTTCTTCTTGAGTCAAATAAAAGAAAAAAAAAGAGTCACATCATTAAGATATGTGTTGCATAGTATAAAATGCATAATAGAGTTGTGTATTGTATATAAAAGAGTCTTGTACATTTTTTTTCCACATGATTAATGTAGCATAGCATGCATAAGACGACATTTGCATTCTTCTATCTCCCGCCCGAACCTCAAAAGAAATGCAGCTATGGTGGCTAGAAATCAACCAAGCTCACTAGAAGTCTTGATCGCCTTCCGACGTATTGCCAGAAGCTCAAAGGACGCTGCCGATGAAGAAATAATTCGATTTTTACGAGAATCAACTCACTACTAAAAAACGCCTTTTTGGCAACAATTTTTTGCAGCGACCTCTTTTCAGTCGTTGCAATAAAGGTTTATGGCAATGAGATTTAATTGTCGTTACCATAGGTTGTTGTCATACCCTTGATTTTGGCTTTAGTTTTGAAGGAAGCTTAAGCGAGAATTTTACACAACAGAAGTAGTCGTTGCGAAAGATTGGCTATAACAATGGCAACGACCACAACTGTACAAATAATATATTTCATTTTACGCAACGACATTTCTTCTTGCAATAATTGATATCTGTTTATAGCAACGACTTGTTGTTGCGAAAGTTATGAATAGACATTTAATACATACCATTTTATGCAACGCCCATTCTTGTTGCAGTAGGTGATACCATATTATAGCAACGACCTTTGTGGTTGCAATATATATGATATAAATATTATGAAATTTTAATTTAATTAGGCAGTAGAATTATTGTAGATGATATTATTCTTTTTTAGGAGCTCATTATTTTAAAACAACTATAAAAGAGAGAAGATTCTAATCACTAAAATATATTTGGGCTCTAGTGGCATTTTTTACAAATGCCACCCAAATACAATGGATGAAATAAAGAAAACAGGCTATACAGGCATTTAATTTAAATCTTGTCATAGCCTTCTCTGATTGTACTACTCTCAAATCAAAAAATGAAAATTTTTGAGCGCTCCTAAAATTGAAATGAAAAATAAAAACCGCAAAAATGAAAACAAAAACGCACCTTTGAAATTTTCACTAACCCTAATTCCTCCCCCTCCCCCAAGCCCCCTCTCCTTCTTCAGTCATGCTCATCTTCAGTCGGCCGAGTGAACTGCAGGGACTTCACCTTTGCAAACTGCCCTTCTATTTTGCCTTCTTCTTCGTTGGTTAATGTAGCCACCTTCTTCTGTCTTCTCTGCCGATCGCGTTCACTGGAAGGCGACTGCCCTTGGCCTCTCAGATTCGCACTCTCAAATTCGCACTCTCAGATTAGCATTCTTCAGACGTCACTGTTGTTCAACGACCTCGCCCTCAAATTCCTACTGCCCTTCGCCTTCTTCTTCCTAGGTTCAACTTTTCTCATTTCTTCTTCGCAGGTTTCATCCTCATATTTTCCTTCTTCTCCGTAGGTTTTCGTCCTCATTTGCTCTGCCCTTGGCCTCCTTCTTCCTCTGCTGCTAACACTTCTCCTTCCTCTGCGGTGAGTTACTTGATTTCGTGAATATTGTTCCCTCAATTTTAAATTACAACAATGTCGTTGCGATAAATAGTCATACGTATTGCAACGAAATTTTTTGTTGCCAATCAAACTAGATTCAGCATGCACGAAAAAGAGTGAATGTCAACAACATGTATTTCGCAACAGTTGGAGTAGTTGCCAAAAAACATGTTTTAGCAACAACAGAAGTCGTTGCAGGTGTCTTTTGCAACTCCCGTACAGGCAACGACATTGGGTCTTTTGCAACGACAAACATCGTTGCCAAAAACAGGTTTTTTAGTAGTGACTCATTTTCCGAGTTAAACTCTAAATTCGGATAACAAATTTTTATGAGAATTAGTTTGAGAATTAACTCATTTTCCGAGTTAAACTCTAAAATTCGAATAACAAATTTTTGTGAGAAATAATTTGGAAAATAATTCATTTTCTGAGTTAAACTCTAAAAACTCAGTTCACAATGTTCACGAGAATTAGTTTGGAAATAACTCATTTCTGAATTAAACTGAGAAGACTCGAGCATACGGACAAACCCGATCCATACTGCCAAGAACAAGCTGGTTCTGGGTCTAGCAACCAGACACCATACCGCCAGGTTTGGTTCGAACCCATACCCAGGGTTCCGAATAGGAGAAGACCCAGCATACCCGGTACCAGGCATGTCGCCAGACATGGTCTGGACCCGAGTTCCACATACAACACCACCAAGGAAAAAATGACCTGATGCGAAGAAAAAATGCAAGATTTCACAAAGAAATACCTGGCGGTATGCTCGGTAGAAGGGACTCAAGGTTGGGCCATGCGAAGAAAAATAAACATCAGGCAGAGAGCCATACCTGCAGGCATGGCAGACTGCCTAGGGTTCCGAGCAACAAGTAAAATCCGGCTGACCGACCCCGGGCTGGACAGAGCTGCATGCCTAGAGGCATGACACCCTGACTAGACCCAAAACTGGAGGGACTATGCAGAAAAAAAAGAAAAAGGAAGTCAGGCAGTGTTGCATGCTTGGAAGCATGACAGCCTGACTAGACCCAAAATTGACGAGACACTGCAAAAAAAACAAAGAAAGTTGGGCAGAGTTGCATGCCTGGAAGCATGACAGCCTGACTAGACCCAAAACTGACGGGACTATGCAGAAAAACAAAGAAAGTCGGGGAGAGTTGCATGCCTGGAGGCATGACAGCCTGACTAGACCTAAAACTTACGAGACACTGCAGAAAAACAAAGAAAGTTGGGCAGAGTTGCATGCCTTGAGGCATGACAGCCTGATTATACAAGGATTTGAACAACGAGAAAGGACTGACTGACACTGACGGGACGGAACTGTATGCCTGGAGGCATGACAGCCTGATTATACAAGGATTTGAAAAAAAAAAAACAACTGTACATAAAAGTATGAAAAGTTGGATAAAGTTGCATACCAGGACGTATGACAGTCTGACTAGGACCGAATTCGGCAAGACCATACAAAAACTAATATATGAGCTTGAAAGGCTTATCGGGAATTCCGATCTCCTAAGCCACACATGCTCATTTGGGTATCGCGTAAGGTTCGTTGGATCGAACCCACCTTCGGGAAGCCATTCCTAAGCAAAGAACGAGTGATGAACCCAATTTTCGGCATGAGGAGCTATGTGACCTTGCGGTTTTAATGTTTGCGTCACCCCAAAGCACAAAATACGAAGCACAAAGAAGAAGGTTCAAAATACCGAGACAAAGCTAAATTCTCAAACCAGAACCGAGACCCAAAGCCGTATTGGACTATGGAAGGACCAAGGCCCAAGCATAAGTCGATACCGCCTGGTATGGGCCTATGTCAGGGAAAGAACCAAAGCCTATACTGTCGAGTATGGGACGACCCAGGTTGTGCAAAAGCCGAACTTACAGTTAGCGTAGGGGCTTCTAGGCTCGAAAATTGAGGAAGCCCAACCAATTAGAATACTAGGCGGTACGACGTCACCCTCATTTTCCGGTTTCAAGTTCATATCCGACAAAAACAGGGTGTGCAAAACTGAAAATTCAACCCTGAAAAGACACATACCTGGCGGTATGAACCCAATTCCGTCAGAGTTCCCATATCTGGTGGGTGCCGGCAAAAAATTAAAAGTTCAGCTCCAAAATTCAAAATTCAAACTCAGATACAATATACCTGGCTGTATGTGCCGAAAAAGAAAGACATTGGAGATCCCCAATTTCCCGATGTCACTTTGAAATGAGAAAAGCCAAGTGGTGATGGCGAAAATCAGTTATAGTTGCATACAATAACTGGCGGTATGTTTTTTCAAACTATTTCCAGTTTCAAGACTCAAATTAGAGCTTGAAAAAAAGATAATGAAACAAAGCTGCACAAAGGAATACCTGGCGGTATAGCGAAATTCCCAGATCTGACGAAAACCAAATCTGCGCCGAAGAAAGTTAGCTGAAACTAAGGCGTAGCACGCCATACCTAGCGGTATGACTGTGCTGGAAAGGAAGCTCAGCCTTTTTTAAGAAAAAAATGGCAACTGAAGACAATACCTGGCGGTATGCCTCTGTCCGGAATACCAGGCTTGAAAACCGAGGAACCGCTACCGGCTAGAACTGGCCAGCTGACCAAAATACCAAGGAAAGTGAAATAATATGGAGTATGTCGAGCGGATACCTAGCGATATGTACTTCGAGTCGCAGCCTGAACGCAGCTTGACACTTGCCAGAGCTAAACTCCCCTGGGAACAATACCTGGCAGTATGACTGTGCCGAAGTAAGAACCCGACAGTTTCCCAGTGTAATTTGAAACAACAGTAAAAAAAAAGGGGGTAAAATACATGGTGGTTACAAAAAAATTATTAATTATTTATTTTCAAGAGAAAATACAATTTTCGTATGACTCAGAAAATAATTCAATTTCACATCTATATCATCTTCAACAAAATAGAACGACATCGGGAAAGACTGAAAGACATTGGGAAAGACTGAAAGACATCATAAAAGACTGAACGACATCAGGAAAGACTGAAGGACATCGGGAAAGACTGAACGACATCGGGAAAGACTGAACGACATCAGGAAAGACGGAACGACATTGGGAAAGACAGAAAGACATCGGAAAAGACTGAACGACATCGGGAAAGATCGAAGGACATCGGGAAAGACTGAACGACATCAGGAAAGATCGAACGGCATCGGGAAAGACTGAACGACTTCAGGAAAGATCGAAGGCCATCGGGAAAGACGAAGAGACATAGGGAAAGACTGAACGACATCGAGAAAGACTGAAAGACATCGGGAAAGACTGAACGACATCGAGAAAGACTGAACGACATCGGGAAACACCAAACGACATCGGGAAAGAACGAACAACATCGCGAAAGACCAAACGACATCGGGAAAGACTGATCGACATGGGGAAAGACTGATCGACATCGGGAAAGACCGAAGACCACCAGGCTATACTTTGATCATCGCTTTACTCAGACTCAATCAAAGTGGGGGCTAACTATAGACACTCGAAAAAAGCCTCAATTATGTAATTTTATTTATATTCATTTTTATTTTATTTCTTTTATGTTTAGAAAAATGCCAAGGAAAGTGAAATGCAAAAGAGAGATGAAAAAAACCAAAAAAATAAGCCCGACCCCGCCTTTGCATGTGGCCCAAGGCGGAAGCAAGCCAGGCTGGCAGGATCCGGCCCTCATACCGCCAGGTATTGTGGGTGGATTCTGCCCGACCCGGGGCGCCTTAACCCACCTCGGGAAGCGTGCCCTAACCTATTCTGCGTAGTTGGGCCACTAAACCTGGCGGTATTGCCGCAACATTTCCACCCTCATTTTGACCTAAATTGCTAACCCTCATTTCTCTTCTCTCCCCTCTCATTCTCTCATTTTGCATACACTTAGTTGGCGTTTAATTCTTCTCTCTCCCCCTCTATTTCTTCACTTATACTATCTTGTAATGTGATTAATCAATAAATTCGACCTAATTAAACTTGAATGTTTGTAAATAAGATTTATTCATGTTTTTGGATTTATTTTCGGATTTTGGAACAGAGAAAAACTGGGTTTTGGTCCGTTTTAAAGTGCATTTGCAGTTTTTTTACAAAATTTTTGAACCCGAGACTGACATACCTGGCGGTATGCATGCCAGTTCTCAGGTTCGGATTTGGCTCCCAGGTTCGGAGGCAGATTTCGAGGCCTGGATCGACAGATTACCTAGCAGTATTTTGGCCGGTCCTGCGGCTCGGATCTGACTTCCAGGTTCGGGACTCCTTCCTGGACCATTGACTAGCAGAATACCGCCAAGTATTGCCACAGTTAGTGGTTCCGGCAACGGCCTCGAGTCCCTCTGTTTGCTGCCCCTTTTTTTTCCTTTTTTCTTTTTTCTTTTCTGTTTTTTTCTGATTAAGTAAAATTCCCGAATCCTAATAAAATCAAAAAGAGTTTACTTAAGTATTTTTGTTTGATTAACGGGAAATTTAAGTAAATCCCTTCAAAGAAAAGATTCGACTAGCCGTTTACCACGAAGGACACCAATGGGGATTTTCCTGGGTCCCACACTGTGATAATCATATGGAAAAAGCCTTGCTTTTTCCCTCTGGAAGAAGCGGCGGTAATGCACTCAGCTTTTAGGCTTCCGCTAAATCAAGATTAATTAAGATAAAATATGGGTAATACCCTGATTATTAGTTGGGGCGTTACAGCATGGTATCAGAGCAGGTTCCGAGCCTTAGGATATTAAAATTGAAGAATAAAATAAGTACAAATAGGAATAAATGAAAAAGTCAGGGTTGGATTTCTTGTTATTTATCTATTCTTTTGCATCGTCTTTTCACTTTTTGTTTAGAGTTCTTGATTGTTTATGTGTTGGTGTTCGTAATATGCTAGCTTTTCATGCTACTCATGTCAATATTCATGGTAATTTCATGTCTGGCCTCTGATCCCTACCTTAAAAACCTGTGCATTCCTTGGGTGAGAGATTTCGGAACAGGAAAGTGGAGCCCATGGATATAATCATATTGTGTACGAGCCACAAAACCATCAACCGAACCCCTACCATGAAAGCCTTACCAATACTTCTACCCCTCCTGACACTAACCATTTTGGTATGGACCCCAATGTTATGGGACACCTTCTAATAGTATTATTGAAGAGAGTAGGGAGTCAAACGGGTAGTACCGAAGAAGAAAGTGCTAAGATATTTGACCGAGTAGCTAGACAAAGTCCGAAAACCTATGGGGGTAAGGTGGATCCTGTAGAACTAGAGGAGTGGATTAGGGCAATGGAGAAAATGTTTGAGGTAATACAGGTCCCAGAACATAGGAAAGTAAGCATTGGAGCATTTTATCTTACAAGAAATGCAGATATTTGGTGGAATACAGTCAAAGAAAGACAAAATGAGTCAGGTTTAATTAGGCCAAATTTGTGGAACTATTGAGAGAGCAATTCTACCCTATGGTCATTCGAAGACAGAAGGAGGATGAATTTATGAGGTTAAATTAGGGAAACATATCTGTAGTAGAGTATGCTGATAAGTTTATGGAACTATCCCGTTTTGCCCCTGAGTATGTAGCTAGTGACAAGATGAAAAAGTCAAGGTTTGAGGGTGGATTAGCTGACTATATAAAAGAACCATTAGCAGGTCATCACATCTCAAGCTTTCAGGACCTTTATGATAGGGCAACAGATGTGGAATGGGTTAAAAATGAGCTTAGCGATGCAAACTGAGATGGGAACAAAAGAAAATGGGACGCTAAAGGGAGTCAATCCAACACCACCAAACCTTTTAAAAAGCAAACGCATGATCCATATCGAGGTCGTCCTCCACCTAGGGAGTTTTGTAAGAAATGTGGCCGTATTAACCACACAATTGTTGATTGTAGAATGGGGAAAAATGTGAGTACCTGGTGTGGGAGTCCTCAACACTCTGTGTTGAACTGTCCACGAAGATTAGTAGTTGTAGCTCAAGGCCAGGCAAGACCCCTACGAGTAGATAAACATGCACGACCATCATTTTGAAGTGGAACTGGGAATGTCAGAAAAGCTTTTGGGATGAGCTATAAAGAGGCAACTAAGAGTCGGGTATGGTTATTTTGGGAACTCGTACTCTTAATTCAATTCCTTTATATACCCTATTTGCTTCAGGTGCAACACATTATTTTATTTCTAAATCCATTGTCGGGAAGCTAGAGTTAGCATCATTTAGGGACCAAATCGAGCAGTATATATGTCTTCCTACTGGGGAAACTATCATGTGTACCAATATTTATAAAAACTGCCCAATTATCCTTAATGGGGAAACCTTTTTAGCGAACCTTATCCAATTGGACCTTAATGAGTTTGATTTAATTTTGGGAATGTATTTTTTGTCTTGATATAGTGCTAGTATAGATTGTAAATCGAGAAAAGTCTTTCATAAAAGGAATAAAGTAGGGAAAGTACTTTTTCATGGAGAAGATGCCAAACTCGAATGTCCCCTTATATCCCTAATGAAGGCTAGGAAATTGCTAAGAAAGCGTTGTGAGTGATATTTATGTTGTGTAGTAAAGGAACCCGAGTCTGAACCAAAACCTCAAGATATACCTATAGTGTATGCATTCCTTGATGTCTTTCCTGATGAAATCCCAAGTTTACCATCCAAAAGAGACATAGACTTTGAAATCCAATTAGTACACGAAGCACAACCTATATCTAAACCACCTTACCGTATGGCCCCTACCGAACTAAAGGAACTCTAGGTACAATTAGAAGAGTTGCTTAGAAAGGGATACATTAGACCTAGTGCCTCTCCTTGGGGTGCACCAGCTTTTTTTGTTATGAAAAAAGATGGAAGTTTGAGGCTCTATATAGACTATACAGAACTTAACAAAGTTAACATCAAGAACAAATATCCCTTACCCAGGATAGATGACCTTTTCGATCAACTCCAGAGGGCTAGTGTCTTTTACAAAATTGACCTTCAGTCTAGTTACCATCAACTCCGTATTAAACCCGAGCATATCCCAAAACTGCCTTTAGGACTCGTTGTGGACATTATGAATTTGTGGTCATGCCATTTGGGCTTACTAATGCACCAACTGTGTGTTATCGATCAAATGAATTATGAATAGGATTTTTAAATCCTACCTGGATCAATTTTTTGTTGTGTTTATTGATGATATATTGATATATTCGAAGACTAAGGGAGACCATGAGAAGCATCTAAGAATAGCGTTACAAACTTTGAGGGAACATAGTTTGTATGCTAAGTTCAAAAAGTGTGAGTTTTGGTTGGATGAAGTCACATTTTTTGGACATGTTATATCTAAGGAAGGAGTCAGAGTGGACCCACAAAAGATCCAAGCCATTACTGACTGGCCTAAACCCACCAATGTTACTGAGGTTAGGAGTTTCTTAGGGTTAGCTGGCTATTACCGTAGGTTTGTAAAAGACTTCCCGAAAATTGCATTACCTCTTACCAATCTCCTAAAAAAGATTATTAAGTTTGAATGGACCCCTAAGTGTGAACAACCCTTTCAGGAACTCAAAAGTCGCCTCACTACTGATCCCGTCCTTACCCTTCCCTCTGAGAATGGTGATTTCACAATTTATAGTGATGCTTCTAGGGATGGTTTAGGATGTGTACTTATGCAAAATGACAAGGTTGTAGCCTATGCCTCTAGACAACTTAAGTCATATGAAAAGAACTACCCTACACATGACCTTGAATTAGCAGCAGTTGTGTTTGCACTTAAAATTTGGAGACATTATTTTTATGGTGTCCATTGTCATATCTTTATAGATCATAAGAGTCTCAAGTATATTTTCTCCCAAAAAGAGTTGAACATGAGACAATGCCATTGGTTAGAACTTTTGAAAGATTATGATATAGATCTCCAATACCACCCTGGTAAAGCAAATGTGGTTGTAGATAGGAGGAAAACCCATCATAGTCTTAATGCCTTAGTAACCACCCAACCAGCTTGGTCAACCGTATCTAACCTTCATACTAACTACAAGGGAAGCAAAAGGTATTGTATGGCCATAGAAGTTAAGCCGACTCTAATGGATGATATTAGGATATCCCAAGGAAACGACCCTTATTTAGAAAAGTTGTGACATGATGTTACAATTGGGAAATCACCTGGGTTTGTTGTACATGATGATGGGTCGTTGAGGTTTCAAGGTAGAATATGCGTACCACACAACGAGGAATTAAAGAAAAAGATTATGGATGAGGCACAAAACACGTTATACTCAGTACATCTGGGGGTAGTAAAATGTATAAAGACTTGAAACAAAGATTTTGATGGAGCGACATGAAGAAAGAAATAGCAAATTATGTTAGCAAGTGCTTAGCGTGCCAAAGGATTAAGATAGACCATAACCGACCTGGAGGAAAATTGCAACCTTTAGAAATTCCGCGTTGGAAATGGGAATCAATCTCGATGGACTTCATTATTGGGCTATCTAACACTGTAGAAAGAAAAAATGTTATTTGGGTCATAGTGGATCGTCTTACTAAAGTTGTCCATTTTATAGCTTTCTGTGATACTTAGGGTATAGACAAGTTGGCTCGAATATATATAAGAGAGATAGTCAGGTTACATGGGATACCTAAGGATATAGTATCGGATCGTGATCCTAGGTTTCAAGCTAGGTTTTGGAAGGCACTCCAAACAGCATTTGGGAATAAGTACTGCTTATCATCCCGAGACTGATGGCCAAACTGAGAGAATCAAACAAATATTGGAATATATGCTTAGAGCTTGCATCCTAGATTTCCAAGATAGATGGGATGAGTATTTACCCTTAGTAGAATTTTGCTATAACAATAGCTACCAATCAACCATTAAGATGGCACCTTTTGAGGCCTTGTATGGAACGAAGTGTAGGACTCCGTTGTGTTGGGATGAAATTTCGGAATCAGTCATAATAGGCCCGGATCGACTTAGTCCAAGAGACCTTTGAAAAGGTCCGTGTTATCCAAAAGAATATAAAGGCTGCTCAAAATCGACAGAAAAGTTATACCGACCTTAGAAGAAGACCGTTAGAATTTCAAGTAGGTGATAAAGTTTTTCTTGAGGTATCTCCAACTAAAGGTGTAAGGAGGTTCAATGTTAGTGGGATATTAAGTCCAAGGTATAAAGGGCCCTATAAAGTGATCGATCAAGTTAGTCCTGTAACATACCGCTTAACTCTAGCGCCCGACCTTAAGCATGTACATAGTGTTTTTCATATCTCACAGTTAAGGAAATACATACTTGACCCGAGTCATACCCTAGCCTACGAACCAATAGACCTTAATGAAAGCCTAACCTATGAGGAACAACCTGTTCAATAAATAGACCATCGAGTCAAGCAACTTCGTGATAAAACCATACCCCTTGTCAAAGTCCTTTGGACTCATCACAACACCTCAGAAGTTATATGGGAAACAGAGGAGGACATGAAACAAAAAATATCCACACCTGTTTTAAGGTAATGGATTTATTCAAGTTTCGAGGACAAAACTTGTTTTAAAGGGGAGAGGGTGTAACAGCCCATTTTTATAAACTTGATTATTATGTTAATTAAAATTTTTATCTCAATTATGATTTATGATTCGAATTATTTAGCCAAACTTTCTTTCTTTTCCAATTAGTTGTATTAACTTTAATAAGGATAATTTAATTTGTGAAATTATAGCATTTATTAATTTGAGTTTTACACATAAATTAATATATTTTTGCACATATATAAAATGGAGACCAAAATCATACACCCTTATAAATATGAGTATTAGTTAAAAAGGTGGTAAACGTAAGTATTATCTATAATTCGTAATAGTAAAATATAAATTGAAAAAAATCAAATAAATTGAATAAAAGAAGAAAATATAAAAAAAAAAAAGAAAGGCAAGGGGTTTCAAACTCATAATCAATGACATAACTTACTAACCACCCAACCACCCATGCAAATCCGTACATTGGATGGAGGGAGTGGTTATGAGGTTGGATTCTGTTTCAGTCCAAGGAGGAGGAGGAGGAGTGGTTCCAACTTAGGGAGTTTGTTGCTACAATGTGGGCTATTTGGAAGGCTAGAAACGTTGTGTGTATCGGGAAGGAGAAGGTCTCACAACGCATGTTGGAACATGTTCTTTGACAAGTGTAGGAGGAGGTTAGACAGTGGAGGGAGGGGAGGGGAATTGGGGCGGGACAGGACAGAAGGGACCATGAGGAAAAAACAGTGGAGTATGCTTGGGGGGAGGAGGAGGAGATAACGGGGGCCGGGGTGTTTGTTGTTGATGGGGCCTGGCGAAAAGAGGCCAGGGATGCGGCGGCAACATGGGCTTACATGGAACAGGGTAGACAGTGGGGCCATGGTGTTCAGGTTGGCAAAGGGGAGTCGGTTGTTTTCTGTGAATTCTTGGCCATCCAAATGGCATTGAAGGAGGCAATTCGACGGGGTTTTACGAGTGTAAATATATGGACGAATTCTAGTGTGGCGGTTGATTGTTTGTTAAACATTAATAGAGCCTCGTTTGACTGCTGAGCTCTTGCAATCGGTTGCAGAAATGCAATGAGGAATTTCCAGGTGAGGAGAATCTAGAAGGTCCCAAGACATGTTGTGCATCCGGCACACAGAATGGCTAGGCAGGCGATTTGTAATCTTGGCTCTGTTATCTAAGTGTCTGCGTTTTTCTAGTTTCGTTGTTTTTTATTTGTTGTTGTTCTAGTGTTTGTTTTGTAGTTGTATGATCTCATTTGCAAAAAAAGAAAAAGGAAAAAAAAACCACCCATGCACTGCCACAAAAATTAATCAAATTGCATTTCATCAATTACCGAAAATAGCGGGACTACAATTGACACCCATACTCCTGCGGGATTACAATATAACATCTGATTTATTACATACTTTAAAGTACATCAATGACATTTATAGGTACTTTTTCAAAATAATTTGGCCAAAAGAATACAGAAATTCTGGAGCAAGTGAGTGGACCAACCTCATATTAGACAAAAGGTATCATGGTCATTGATTGATGAGAAAATTATATGAAGACAAACAGATTAGGAGAAATATAATTATCTCAGATTTAATCTACACTTGTGACATGCATGAATATGAAAAACATGCAGCCAAGAATAACGTGTCCTGATCCATAATTAAAATATTTTCAACAGCCCCTGACTTCTAAAAATGTTAAACAAATGTAAGTGTTTTTCCAGCTTAGTGTGCAAGATTCGTTACATTGTCTCAGTATCATATCGAAATAAATAGTTTGAAAAATCATATCTAGCTATAATGATATTGATATCATTCTTTGTTTTTTCTGGTATGAATCAAGATACGTGAACCACAACGAACTGTACAATGTGAACAAGAAAATTATAATTATATATTAATTATATGCCTCTGGCTTTGGTATTTATTAATCTACGTAATTTTCTCCTGCGTTTCCCACGCTTAGATGAAAGTAAACAAAAGTAGGTAATAAGTTTTATCTTTCCTGTCAAGTGCTTTATTTAATATGAAATTACAGAATATATTTTTTTAATTTGTGATTTTTTTAATTTGTGATTTTTCAAAATATGTTTGTTTAATAGGCTAAAACTTAGAATTAATATATTTAATTTTTTCAAAAATTTGTAAAAAGTTTTTGAATAAAAAAATATATTCTCTATAATGTTATACTAAATAAAAACCAAAAAGGTAAGGTAATTTCCAGCTTTTGGCAATTACAGTAATTACGGTAATTCCCGCGATGTACACCGTACATGTGGCATGATCGGATTTCATACGTCGATTTTATTTATTTTCAAAACTATTAATTTTGATTTTTAAATTGTGAAAATTATGTATAATTAATTAAAAATTAATTTTTTTTCAAGGACCTGTTTGTTAACTATGAGCTAGTCTATAATATCCCGTGTAATGCACGGATAATATTTCAATAAGTTTACGTTATTTATTTTCTAAAGTAATTTTATAATAATTATTAATCCAATCTTATAAAAATATTATTTTTTATGGAATAAACTATCGTTTGAGTTTATTTTATTTCATGACCATAACGATTATGGATAAATAGTTTAATTTTATTTTTCGTCTTAAGAAGGATTGAAGGATGCTTGTTTTATGAAAAAAATTGTTACGACAACAACTACGTGACAATTCTATTTTCTTATTGTTTTATATTATATGATTTTAACCTCTTATTCAACTTTTTGATCTATACTTATTCCAATTTCTTATTCTTGTTTTGGTAGCTTACATATAATTTGAATTTTTTTATTGTTAAAAGTATATATAGTAGTTTTAATCAAAAAATTTATTTTCTAAGATAATTATTTAAAAGAATACGAAACAATTTTATAGCTTTTTATGAAAATTTTACTTTAGTATCTATTATTATATTTTATTTCTAAGGTTCTGGTCATAATATTATAATGGTAAATTAATGAAAAGAAAAGTAAAAATTGCTCTAGTTTTGTATTAGATATTTGTAATTTATGTATGTATGATCTTATGTATTTCTTTTTCTTTTTTGAAAAATTTAAAATGTTCTCATTGTGTATGCATTAAATATTGGTAACTTATGAATGACTTTAGGTATTTCTTTTTCATTTTTATTAATATTATATTTATGAATGTAATAATAAATTATGTAGGTTTGGAATTTGCTTTGGAATTCACCAAACCTTCTAAATTATTTCTTTTAGGTTTAGATTTTCCTTAAAAGCTTGTGTTTTAATATATTTAATAGATTATGATGGATACCAGATAAAAAAATTGAAACAAACTTACCGACCTCCATTGTTTCCGGCGACCTTTTGCTGGAGATACAACTACTGCGAGAAATATTCCCGCGGCCAAGTCTCACTCGCTTGGATGCAATCCCGAGACCATCCACTCACGATCTGCTACCCTCGCCGCATCCAAAACCGATTGTGGAAAAAAAAACGAAATGAAGTTGTACTGTGCATGACCGGTGTTTGAGAACATCGTTGTTTTCTGGCACTGGTAAGATCCGGTCGTTCGGAAGTTGGTACTGGAAAACTAGTCGGCAGCAGCGGTGAGAAGTCGTGTTGTGTTAAACAGCGGAGGCGGATATCTGGGGTATCGTCAATCGCGGAAGGCATAAGGGTTTTGAAACTTAAATTCCAAGGTATGTTGTATACAATACCAAAATATTGCAAAAATAATCACTGAAAGACGCATGGTTGAATGGGTAGGAATTTGTTTACTGTAGGATAGGTTGCAAGTTTGAATCTCATAACTTCAACTTTTTTTCAGAATTTGAAAATAAATAAAATCGACGTATGAGATTTGATCATGCTACATGTACAGTACACATCGCGGGAATTACCATAATTGCCAAAAGCTGGAAATCGCTATACTTGTTTCCGTTTTGACAACTCCGATACATTTTTCTTTTTTTAAAAATGGGTAAATATAAGTTGATTTATGTAAATGAAATTGATTAACAATATATAAAGTTGGCTAATAGATAGAACGTGCCTTTGATAGATTTCTGAACCAACACATTAAACAATAGTGAATTTTTTTACGATAACCACAATATTTATTAACTATGCAACTTAAATACGAATTAAGTGTATTTTGGGTTAATTTTATCAAAAATGATAAATGTTTTTCTGCAAGACACATATTAAGTGTCTTATCATTATATAAAACCTATATATTTGTAAATTAAATTGGAAAAAAAGTTACATGATTGACTTCTATAACTATAATAATATATATATAAATGGTATAAAATCACATTTTTATCTATATTTTTTAAAATTTACAAAACAAAAGTCTAAAATATGCCTAACGGATGGAGTTCATTCGTTAGGGTGTCAATTTTAATTGTTGGCGTAGCCAACACATTCTAAACTTCTTATGACTGATAATGCATAGTATCTATCAAAAAAATTAGGGTTAAAAATGATAATGAGTGTTAATTTTAAAAGGAGAAAGACATTTAAGCAGTGCCTTACCCCAAGACACGTATCATCCATCCATCGCTATATATTTGTTGGTGTTTTGTATTTTGGACTCCCATGTATAAAGTAATTAATTTTTTGGACCCTTGGTTTTCATTGTTAACTTTTTGGACCCTATGTTTAAAGCCTGAATAATGTGCAGAAAGAAAAAGGCGTGTGTATCGTTTTTATTTTTCTTTCCATGTTCGAATTTATATCCCAATTGTCGTCGAACTTCAGCATTAAGGTTGAAATTGAAATTAAAGTTATAATACACCTCTCTATTCATGTAGGAGCGACTTAGAACCTGAGCATGAATAAGAGAGGTGTATTATAGCTTCAACATATGTTTTAATCTTAGCGCTGAAGATTGGTGCCAATCAGTAAAGAAATTCAAACATCGGAACAAAAAAAAAAAAGAAGAATGATAAACAAGCATTTTTTTTTAGCCCACAAACATTGAGTTCCGTTTTACTCAGCCTAAAAATTTTAGGGTCCAAAAAATTAATTACCTTATATTTCAATATCTAGAAAACAAGTAACCCATATATTTGTCATTTTAGGAGAGTGGAGGGATACCAATGCAATACATAAATTTTAGTTGAGAAAGAACAAAATTACTTAGGTCTTTTTCTTTTCGACTTATGATAAGTAACTCATTTATGATCAGTACTTAATAGTGTCGATCAGTCGATCAATTAATTAGTTACAATTAGCAATAATAATTAATAATATAATTAGCTATATGAAGATCGAATTTAGGAAAAAAACATTACTATTTTGTTTTCTCGCTTTTGAATAGATTACAATTTTTACTAAAAATATACTCTTTTATTAACATTATAATAAGTTATATTATGAGCTTTTACTAGTTGTAATTAATAATACAATCAGTTATAGCTAGAAACTAGTCTTTGTACCCCGTGCGATGCACGTGTTATTTTGTTTTATTTATAATGTTTGAACCTTTTTTGCATGTGTAATTTTCATTTCTTTGTTCAATAGTTGATTAAAAATAAGATAAAATTTGCATTAGTTTTTGTTATTTTATTTTGGCTAACACATTTTAGAAATATTATGCTAATAAAAAGGGATTTGTAGCAAAGGATTCTATAATATCCATCATTTTTAATTGAAATTCATTTGCAATTGAGTAAAATTTCACTTTCAATCGAGATACTAATTACTCATAAAATATTTTAATCAAAATTTTATAATTTTATAATATACTATTTTAGTTTCGTTTTATGTTTCTATTTATTTATGTTTAGTAAAATTCGTGTTAGTCTCAATTTATGCATTATTTTACATTTTCAATGTAACGTTGTTAGTTTTATATAGCTATAATATTACTCATCTCTTATAATTAGTTCTCATTAATTTTTAAGGTTTGAATTTGAATCAAGTTATTTTAGCTGAATCTAAACTTTCAAAATCAATTTAATAAGATTTCAAATTACTGTATTTGTCAAAATTTTATTATTCTTAACTATGAGTCTATGACTATATGTTTTTGAGTAAATTGTAGTGAACTATATTACGATAATATTATTTTGTAAATAGTGATTGGAAAAAATGTTGGGAGTCAACAAAAATGAAAATATAGCAATGTAAGGTCATTTTGCACAACCCTCCTTCGTGCATGATAAATTAGACACTCACTCACACTTTTTGTATAACCCCTCTTCGTACATCCATCATTGAAAACAATTTTAGTTTTTTTACATGATAAATTGATACTGAGATTCTCCATCTCACCATTGATTTTAATCTTGGAGTAGATGACTTTAGTGGATTAGATTGATGATGATGGATGTTTGAATTATAGTTCAATTTCTGAAGTAGATTTTCCTAGCATAACTCTTTCCTCTTTGAAATTTCTAGGATGATTTCCATCTTCTTCTTCTTCTTCTTCTCCCTCTCTCTCTCTCTCTCTCTCTCTCTCTCTCTGTTCCTTCAATTCACGGTATGGGTTTCTACTATTAGTTTTCTTGTTTTTCTCTTTTTTAGTGACATACAGAGTACTCAGAATTATTGCAAACAGGAAAATTAGATGAGTAACATATCAATGATCACTATTATTTTTGATTAATTATTATAATTTATGAAAACGCGAATTCGTATTTTTTTTTTGCAGTTTTATATTTAGTTAAGACTTAAGATTAAGACTAAAATTTGGATTATATTTGCATGTTAAATTCGATTATATTTTTCAAATAAACTTCTAATTTCTTGTAATTTTTACATATAAGTTATTAACCTTTTCTATTTTACAATTGAACTTTCATTGCATTGTTTTGTTTCCCAAATGATATACTACTAAACATATACTATTTAAAGGAGGAAGTGGAAGATGAAATTGAAATTAAAATAAAATATAGAACGAATATATTACCTTAGTATTCTTGAGAAAGATAAAATTGAGAATTTGTCTGTTGTTGCAAACTTGCAATTGAAAGTCTGTTGCCAAAGCTAACATTAAAATTGGATATGAATTAGATATACATTAAACAAAATGAAGAGGTTAAGTTGTAAATTTAAAATAAGAATAATAGAATACTATTACCTTGGAAAATGTGGGAAAACAGAGGTTACTGTAACAGATAACTTTTGCAGGTCTTTGGAGCCTTCCTTGTGTGGTCTCGAATGGCCTTCGTGTTGTGCTGTTCGTATCTACAGGGAAGCTACTGTTTGTGAACAACACAATGAATGTCTCAGCTCGGCTGCGATGGCTAGGATTAGATTGTCCTCTGAGCACTGTCGATCCATCCAGGTGTGTTCCTTCCTTTTACTCCATTTTATACTCTCCCTTTGTTTCCTTGCTATTGGCGTGTTAGTCCGATGGATTTCGGAATCTGAAATCAATGAGTGTCTGCTTGTTTTACTGTTCTGGATTGCTCGTTCGATTGTCTGGTTACATTTTGATTGTGGTACTGTTGCTGGTTGGTTTGCTTTTGGCTTAGTTCTGTATGTGCTATATATTGGGTACCTAGTTGGGGTTTTTTCCTCAGTCTCCCACCTGTTCTGGATTATCTGGTATCATCTTCCTGAGTCCATGTCTGAAAACTCCACTACTTCTCCCCTCACTGAACCCCTGAGTGACGATGGTACTTCTCTCAACCAAGATAAAAATTCCCATCTTCATTCTGACGCCCGACCTAGTGGTGCATATGCTGGAAGTGGAGGCAGAGCTGATAATGCACTCCATTCGACTGAGGAATCCCATCGCACCTTTGCCCAGGCAACTAAGTTCGGTTTGGGATGTTCTCATCTTCTTCCGGGTGCCTTTTCTGCGCCGGGAGGTAGTCATTCGAGCCCGCCGTTTATTCGTAACCCGGCACTTCCTGTAGGCTCCTCGCCGGATAACCCGTTAGAACCGGATAATTCCTCTCAGCTGTCCCCTCCCCACTCTCCCAAAGTGTCTCGGCACACGGGAGATTTGAAGGCCTTGGCCCTGTTAATGAAACCATGGGGTGAGTTTCTCCCTTTATCCTATCTTAGCAATCGTGCCCGGGCGGATTGGAATTTTGTTAGGGGGGATATGTCTTTTGTTTCTATGGGAAATGGATGGGTAGCCGTCTATTTCTCGAATACTGAGGATAGAGACAGAGTTTGGAATGGAAAACCATACATTCTGGGGGGTCTTAACATTGTCATGATCGAATTTGTACCCTTTTTTTATCCCTTTGCTGCTGAAATTACGCATGTTGACAAATGGGTTAGAATCCCTAGGCTGCCTTGGGAATTTTGGGATTTTGATGTGTTGGTCCATCTGTTAAAACCTGTTGGGAGAGTCATTAAGGTAGACCAGAATACTTTACAACGTCTGAAAGGGAAATTTGCCAGGGTTTGTATTAATATTGATATCACCAAACCCCTCCCAGGGTCTTTGGTGGTGTCAGCGGGGGGTCAGTCTAAAATCATTCCCTTGTCTTATGAAAATCTTCATGAAGTGTGTGCTTTTTGTGGTGCGGAGGATCACAAAATTGAAGGCTGTCCCAGTGTGCCTAGCCACTCTAAAGTTGAAATTGTGGTGGAACGTTTTAATGGCCCCCCTGCTACTTGGGGTGAGCCTCCAAAAACTACCTATTCTATGTCTATTTCTGAGAACTGGATCCGAGTCTCCCCTAAAAAGAGGCAACGTGCTACTCAGTCTTACCGTGGTCGCCCCACTACGGGGAATCTCAGACCTGCGGGGGCCCCCTCGTCGTCTAAAGGTAAGGGTGTTATCATCAACGACACTCTGGCCACCAATCCCCCGGACTCTGATCCGGAGCCTAAGATGTCCCCGATTCATACTGAGCAGTGCCAGGCATCTCCTGTCCATCCCAACTTTCAACCGGGTCCGGATAATATCATTCTCGCTCATAGGGACCAGATGATCCCAAAGGATGGTATGAATCTTTCTAATGCCTTTGACCCTCTGGGGGAGGATGATGACCAATCCATGGATGCCGATGAGCCGGTTAACACTAATCCAGATGACTATGCAGACGCGTTTCTTGATCTTCCGTTGATCCAGGATGTTGACATGTCTTCGGACTCAGCTAAAAGGAAGAGGAGGGATGATGGTGAAGGCTCGGCCTGAGCCCTTCGCTAAATGCTCTTATGACCATGTGTAATATAGTGGGCTTGGGTTTGTGTAAGAATAAGATTAGCCTTCTTAGTACTGTCCTCCTTGTCAGTCTTGTTTTCCAGTTGCTTTGTGTGTATACGGATCCACCCGTCCGTTGGGCTAATCCCCGAGTACACAAAAGGGGTAGTGTCACTATGTTTGTGGGTTGGTATTTCTTAGTTCTGTTGTTTCGTTTCTGGTTTTCTAGGTGGCAGCTTATGTCTCTCATTAGTTGCAATGAAATGAAAGCTCTCGTTGGGGAAGTATATCCCTGGTGGGATTATTTTATAGTACTCTTAGAGCCTCATAATATTGGTTTTTTATTTCGTCTTCAGTTTTGCTACTGCTGCTACTATTGTTGGTTGGGGTCGATGATGAAGTACCCTTGTAACACTAAGTCTGAATCCTTGTCTATCAGCTGCTGGTATTTTATGTTTTTGAGTTGCCACCCCTCTGCAGCAACCCTTGTTTCCTTTGTGTTTCTCAGAGGTTGGAGGCCCATTAGCTTGTGTTCTTGGTTCGACCATCACTATTGCCCTAGGGTCTGGCTAATGATTTTCTTGAAGCCAACCCGACCAGGCTTCTGCTCATGTTGTTGTTGGATGTGGTTGATGATGAAGTACCTTTGTAACCCTCTATCAACTTCCTTGTATTTCTTCTGCTGGTTTTTCATGCTTTTGATTTGCCACCCCTCTGTTGCATATCTTGTTTTTTTCGTGTTTCTCAGAGGTTGGAGGCCCATGAGCGTGTCTCCTTGGTACCACCTCCTCTATGGGCCTAGGGTCGGGCTAATGATTTTTGTGAAGCTAACCCGACACAGCTATGCTGTCGTTTCCATGTGCTGGACGAGGGTGCATTCTGAGACCTGGTTTGCTGTAATTGATTTTCCTTTGGGTTGGTGGTTGTTGTTGTCTGGTATTACGATTCCGGGTAGTGCTGACTACCCCTTTTCTTGGAAGAGCCTTAATTATCTTGAGATTAAGTTTACTACTGCTGGTTTTTCATCCTCCTGTGCCCTCTTTCAGGCCCAAAGGACTACTACCATTTGGAGCTGCCAGGCGCGTCATTTGGATTGGAAGCTACAGCACATTGAGTGGGATTTTGGATCCCTAGTTCTCTATTTTACTGTTTTTCTGTTACGTTGTAAAAACCAATCAGGGACTGTTGGTCCCCCTTTTTTGATACAATTTTTCTGTGTGAAAAATGCATCAAGATTCCTGCTGGGTGAGTGTGGTGATGGGTTTTCCTATACCACCAAGGCCTTTCATTGGACAACCATGACTCGTCATGGACAGAACTGTTTCTTATGTTTCCATCTGTCTCATAATTGGCAGTACAGATCAGGCTTGGATTTAATCCGGAGTTATATCAGATGGGCTACGTCGAACTTTAACCTTTGTGTATGAAAATCATCGCTTGGAATGTTTGTGGAGCTAAAAGAGGGCACTTGGTAGCCGACTTAAAGGCTTTGGTGGATAGGTGCAAACCGGACATTCTTTTTGTCCTTGAAACAATGACCAATAACTCTAATTCGGAAAAAATCATCAAGACCCTTGGTTTTGATAAGTTTACGATAGTGTCTCCTGTCAACCATGCTGGGGGCATTTGGGCTCTATGGAATAACAATATCATTCATGCGGCAACTCTTTTCTGACCAAGTGCAATTCATTTATTAGTCTTTGATACATCCCGACAAAAAAATTGTATTATTTCCGGGGTGTACGGACCGGCCCAACAGAGAGATAAAGATGTTTTCTGGTCTTATTTGTCCTCCCTCCGTAATACCTTTGATCTTCCTTGGTGTTTAATTGGAGATTTTAATGAGTTAGAATCCGAGAGGGAGAAACAGGGGGTGTGCCCTTCTCGTGGTCTAGAGGGTCCAGATTAAATAACTTCTTGCGAGCTTCCAATGGAGCTTCTGCGGTTGTTCGCGGTAGAATATTTACGTGGAAAAAACGAATTCGTGGTCAGTGGATTCACGAACGCCTTGACAGGGCTATTTTGAGTCAAGATTTTCAACTAGAGTATCCAGATGCTATTGAGTATCATGGGAATTTTACCTTCTCGGATCACTGTCCAATCTTTTTTGAAACTTCCAACCAACGAAGTAAGACAAAAAATTTCCCATTCCGGTATCAAAAATTTTGGAGTCAATATGACAGAATGAAACAATTAACCAGGAAAGTTTGGAGTGGGAAAGTGACAGGCTCGCCTATGTTTCGAGTCTCACAAAAATTGAAACTGCTTAAAGTTGAGCTCAAGTCTTGGGCTAGAACCCAATTTGGCCACTATAAACATAAATTAGAGGAAAATCTGGAGCGTATTGATTACATCGAACAAAAGCTTCTTGTTGACCCCCATAACTTACGGCTTAATCACTGGCTGAACAGAATGATAAAACAAAGAGAAAAACTCCTTTTGTTTAATCAAAAATATTGGGGTAAATTAGCCCGAAAGAAATGGCTAGTAAATGGTGACAGGAACTCCACCCTCTTTCAGAGATCTGCAAAAGCGCGGATTAAACGACAAAGTATTACAAAAATTAAAACTGAAAATGGTGTTTGGATGGAGTCGGAACAGGATATTAGTTCCCTTTTTGTTGAAGACTATAAAAAACGGTTTACTTCAACTCGCAACTTTGCGGGTGTGAATATAGGTAGGGAGGTGAATAGCGTTATTTCTCCAGAAGATAATGATAAATTAACAGCCATACCAACGAGTGAGGAAATCAAATCTGCCCTTTTTGATATGGATCCCTGCTAGACCCCGGGTCCGGATGGTTTTGGGGCGGGTTTCTTTCAGGATTCCTGGGCCGATATACATCAAGATATTGTTAAAGCAGTTCAAGACTTTTTTGAACATGGTTGTCTTCTCAAAGAAGTCAACCATACGTTTATAACCCTCATTCCTAAGATTGACAACCCCAGTCAAACTTCGCATTATCGACCAATAAGCTTATGTAACTCTCTTTATAAATTAGTCTCAAAAATCTTGGTGAATCGGCTACGTCCTCTTCTAGAGGATCTAATTTCTCCGGCACAAAGTGCGTTTATTCCGGGCCGAGCCATTCAGGATAACATCCTTTTGACTCACGAAATAATGCATAAATTTAGGAGATCGACCTCAAAAAAAGGTTGGGTCGCTTTGAAAATAGATATGGAGAAAGCTTATGATAGGGTTGAATGGGATTTTTTGAAGGAAGTCATGAAGAGAATGGGCTTTAGTGAAAAATGGATTACGCTTATTGACCAATGTATATCTACGGTCACCTACTCAATATTAATTAATGGGGTACCGCAGGGGTTCTTCAAAGCTTCCCGTGGGTTGAGGCAGGGGGATCCCCTGTCTCCGTACCTGTTTCTTTTATGTATGAATGTTTTTAATGGGTGGCTTGACAAAGCTGCTGAGGAGTCTAAGCTTGGTATTGGGGTTAAACTAACTCCTCGTGGGGTCAATATACCGGGTTTGTTTTTTGCGGATGACTGTTTATTGTTTTGTAAAGCGACTAATAAGGTTGCGACTGCCTTGAAAATCTACTCCTTGAGTTTTGTAAGGATTCTGGCCAATTAGTGAATTTCCACAAGTCAAAACTGATTTTTTCTAAGAACACTTCCCCACATATGAGAGAGGAAGTCAAGGGCATATTCAATATTCCTAATACTGAAGCGTTAGGCAAATATTTAGGGTGCTATATCCCTAATGGACGACATGACAATCGTTCCTTTAATGAGTTAATTGGTCGAGCTACGGACAGAATGGCAGCTTGGAAGGCAAATACCCATTCCAAAGCTGGGAGGGTCGTCCTTATTCATGCATATCTGGAATCTCTCCCTGCCCACACTATGCAATGTTTCCGTCTCCCCAAGTCTACGTGTGTTAATCTCGACAGAATTAATAAAAATTTCTTTTGGAAGAAGGAGGGCGAAAATCATGGTATGTCTATGGTAGCTTGGGATACCATTTGTCTCCCTAAGGATTTTGGGGGGCTGGGTCTCCGTCGATTAGAGGCAATTAACATGGCCTTTCAATGCAAACTTGCTTGGCGGGTTATCCAAGAGGATAGCCTTTGGGCTAGAGCTATGCGCGAAAAATATCTAAAAAATGAAGATTTCTTCCAGTCTACAGGAAAAGCCTCAGACTCTCCAGTTTGGAAAAATATAATTAAGATCAAAGGAACTTTAAAATCGGGAATACGTTGGGTGATGGCAAATCAATTAATTTCTGGAAAGATAACTGGGTTGGTAACTCTTCTTTAAATGAATTATTAGATCGAAATGATACTGACGACCCTGTAGACCAAAACCTGAAGGTAAGTCATTTTATTGCCCAGGATAAATCGTGGGATGAGATAAAACTACGTCAATATATCCACGATCAACGTATCCTACAAAAGATTATTGGGATCCCTGTCCCAGTGACAGAGGCAAAGGATGAATTTTGTTGGGGTTTAACGGGTTCTGGTGAGTTCTCCACTAGGTACTGACCAACAGTGGAAATATAAATGGATTTGGAAGCTCGATATTCCTCCAAAAATTGGTATTTTTCTCTGGTTATGTTTACAAAATGGCCTTCCTACGAGAGGCACACTGTTAAGGCGAGGTGTCCAGTTGGACCCGGTGTGTCCTCTCTGTTTCAATGATGTTGAGAGTACTGATCACCTGTTTTGGGAATGTTCAACATCCCAAAGGTGTTGGGCGCTTGCCTTCAGTCACGGGTGGTTGAATGCCTTTAATCTATCGTCCTCACATGATTTTATTCGACAATTCCTTGATACTAATCACCTAGCTGGTAATCATTTGAATATCCAGCGAGGCATTTTCCTTCTTTGGGCAATATGGAAACAAAGGAATGAGGTGGTTTTTCGCCGCACAATTTTCCGTCCCTTGCAGTGTCTAATTCATACCAAACGGTCCCTAGCAGAGTGGAAGATTCGAAACTCTTTCCAGGTAGAGAATCATGGTAGCTGTTCTTCGGGTGTCTCCTATCCCGGGTTTCACCTTGTCCGGTGGGAGCCCCCTCCTTTTGGCGTTCTCAAACTCAACTTCGACGGTTCACTCATCAACTCTTCAGCGGCGGGTGGGTTTCTTCTCCGTGATTGGCGTGGGGGTCTTTTGAGAGCGGGTGTGCGTTCGTATGGGGATGCTTCGATCCTGGTAGCAGAAGCTCGAGCTCTTCGAGATGGTCTCCAAGATATTTGCGAGTTGGGCTTCTCTAGTATTATTATTGAAGGGGACAATTTGGTGGTAATTCAAGCTATCAAAGGCGAGTTCACTATTCCTTAGGAGATAAGGAGCCTTATCCAGGATATTCGGGTTCTCATGAGCAGGTGTCACGTGCTCAGCATTCATCATATTTACAGGGAAGCAAATGGTGCCGCAGACTGGTTATCAAAACAGGGCCAGTCAGCGTCTGCGGCGGGCACATGGTCTGCGTTTTCAAGCCTAGATTTTAATAACATTCTTAGTTATGATAATGCGGGGCGGTTTCTTGTGAGAAGACACTGCTAACTGCTTTTCCTTTACTTACCCTCTTATAAAAAAAAAAATAAAAAAAAAAAAACTAAGTATGTATTAATAAATAAATTACTATCAATAAAAGGGGGAGAAATGGTGTAACTATGATCATTATATGATCAGTAACCGAATACTATGATTAATTATAGAATTTTGAAAGATTTATTCTCCCTCCTTTCCTCAATAATTGTCACATTTGAGTTTTGGGGGGATTTTAAGAAAATAATATTGAAAATGATAATTGCATTGAAAATGATAAAAGTAATAATAAATTTCTATTTTGGTTATATAATTGTATTGTCAATGATAAAATTAAGAGGTAGATTTAGAAAATTGTCATTAATATTTTAGTTAAAGTGACAGATATTGAGGAATGGAGGGAGTACTTTATAATAATTATTTTATTATTATAAATGTATGCTATTATAATAATAACTGTTTTGATAATAGTAAGAAGAATTTATATTATTATAATAATTGTAGTAATAATAATAAGAATATGAACAATTTATGTTTTGACCAAATTTACATTAATAATAATAAGTGTGTTAGATGACAGGTTCGTAACTGATGAGTGAGAGTGGAGTGTTGTAACCGAAGGGTTTTTTGGAGTTTAATAGCTTTATGTAACAGATGAAAGGAGATTATTATTATTATAATTTAGGGGATTATTTTTTTAATGATTTCAATTAAATATGATACAGAGTATTTGTTTGTGTCAATATGAATTAATTTTTCAACGGACAGAAATGGGCTTATACCCATGATTTTACTCCACATATTTTTTTTTGATAAGTATGAGCCTGAGCCCAGTTTTACTCCATATTATATATAAAGCTATTATTATTATTATTATTATTATTTATAATAATTATTATTATTATTATTATTGTGTTTGACCAATATTTCTAACCAGTGTTTTTTTCTTTGTTATAGGGTTGATAGCTTAGATACTTGTACAGGTAAATATTCCAACTGCTCAAACGTTTAATAAAGGGTGTAATGACTTGGGGCCCACTACATGGTTCAATTTTTTGACACGTGGCATCTTCTTATCACTTTTGGTTTTGTTTTAATATTATTAATAGACTAGTTTTTTGTGCTGTGCTAGGGTTATTTTCTCTTATTTCTTATTTTTCAATATATTTTTTTTGTAAAATGATGTTCCCTTTCCTTGTTCAATATTTTATAGGAGTAACAAAAAATTTGCACAGGTTTACATTAATTTATTTTGTCAAACAAAGAATACCGTAGAAAACGACATAAGTGTGTAGTTTGTTTTTAACATTTTAATTGACACCATTAATAAGTCATGGAAATTACTAAGAAAAAAGGATAACCTACCACTTTACATGGTTGTTAATTTTTTGTTTGATTCTGTTGTTATATAAGAAATTTAAGTACTTGTATATGTTGGTTGATATGTTCAATTGATATTCTGCTTATACAATATTCTATTTTATGGTACTACTATTATTAAATGTTAAGTAAAAAGTACCTTTGTAGAATTGTAATCTTCTATTTTTTAAAAACATACTAAATATATTTTTAAAAGGTTTGATTTTATATTTTTCAATATTTAATATTCGATCTCACAGAACTACTATTATTAGATTTATAAAAAAATGTTGTCCTACAAATATTGATATATATTTTTAAATTATTCGCAAACTTTGAAAATTGGATTCTTAATTAATTAATTAATATTCAATGAGGTCTTGACTTAGGGCCTGTAAAGTGCTTAGATTAGTAGGTATGGTAAATGTTACTTTTAGTAAGTGTTTAGATTAGTATCGTTTAGGTTAAATTTGCATGTTAAATTCATTTATCATTTTCCTATTAACTTTTAATTTCTTGTCTTTTAATATTAGTTTTGGTTGAATTCATATCAATTTCAGATTTTTAAAGTCTTTTTAGTCGAATTTATGGGAGATGCCACCAATTACTTAAAAAACAATTTGTCAATTTTCTAGTCTTAACTTTCGCCTTTGGGTATCATAATTTTCTAGTCTTAACTTTTAGTGTTCCCTAGGAATTCTTATACTAAGGTATGTTGACATAGTAGCAACCCAAATGAATATTCACAGTTAAAATAGATAATTTGAAAATCAAGAAATGAATGCATGTTATTTTTTGAATTTCACAATTATTTCAGTTGAGTTTAAGAAATGTGACATTGGTTATTGGTTATGTATTAATTATTTTGGTTGAATTCAAAATTGTTTTAAGATGGAAGTCTAAGTTTTTGCAATTACTACCTCCATTTCTAAATGAATGTCACTTTAACAAAGTTTTGACTGTTGATTATCCACAAATTAAAGTAAGTTACGATATAAAATTAGCATTGTTAAAAAGATATTGTACTAAAAATTACAATTATTTTAATTTGATATTGGAACTCATTATAATTTATGAGTAATTAACGATTATAACTTAGTCAAATTGACATTTATTTAGTGATGGAAGTAGTATTTTTTTAAGCTGAATTTTGGTTGAATTTTCCTAGTAATATGTGAGAATGGTTGAATGCATTTTAATATGGATTTATTTATTTTATTGAAATTTTAACCATTAAATTTTTGAAAAATTAATGCTGCTGGTTATACAATCTTGTGTTTCTTTTGCAAAGATCGTTTTTCAATTTCTCACCCCCTTCCTTGTACAAAGATTAAAGAATATACACGACTTTATGATAATTAGCAATTACCATGTAGGGAAAACTGTGGTGCTAATTGCTAATTAAATTGAGAAGAATAACTGTAAGTTATTTTAGCATTTTAGTTTAGGCTGAAAAGATTCACCAAATAGAAAGAAAAACTAATTATTTCCAATTGGAACATGGTGGAAATATATTACCTTATAATTTGGATGAGAAGGAAGTCAAGGATAAAAATAATAAATTGCATTGAGGTGAAGAATATAATAAGTTCCCTGCAAGAAGAATCGTGTAAAATATTGTGTTATTACTATTACTATTATTAACAACTTTTAATTAAAACTTATGAATGGAAGTAACTTCAAAAAAATAAACCTTTTGCTAAATGGTGAAGCAATGATAAAATAGTAAATATTCAACTCAAATGAGTAGTGGGAAATTTATCTATAGAATGATTTTTGTGTGTTGTGGGGCTAATTATGGCCAGTGTAGGTGCATGACGTGGTAATGTACATGGTATATATAGTTGGTACTTATAGGCAGAGTTAATATCATTCTAAATTTTTTGTGCTTAAATACGTCAGTTATGCTTCTTTATCTAACTACTAGGTCAGTGGCCCGTCCTACGGACAGGTTATGGCCATGTTCTTTTATAACATATGATAGATTTATCTTATCTATCATATTCTTAGTTACATTATTCCAATTTTTTTTACATTATAAATTTTTCCTTACCTATTTTACATAATATCTATTTAAAAATTCATATATTAAATAAATAACGTCATTGATGTGATTTGTCTTACTCACAATACCTTAGTAAAAATTATAAACTACTATATTTAAAAATTCATATACTTAAATGATGTGCTGATGTGACCTAGATTTTGAATCACTATCCTATCCACCAACTTTATTCTACCTTTCCCACCCGCCAACTATCTTACAATTTTCTTATATATATTTGATGTATTAATGCACATGAAATATATTATATAAAACACATTTTAGTTTACCTTACATTTTCATAAGTATGAAAAGTTACAAAGAATAATACAAGTAATTATAATTTTATATGTAATACTATGTTCATTTTTAAAAAACAATGCACATTAAAGTTTGCATAAATAAAAATTATACTGATTTAAAAGTCATATATTAAGACTCTTAACGCTTTCTATTGTCAAATAATAACCAACCCGCATTCAGATGATCTGGAAATATACGTGACCCATATTGACCCGAATTCGGAATACACTTAACACATATTTACTTGAGACCGTATTTACCCGAATCTGAAATATATTGGACCTATATTTACCTTATCTAGATATACAACCAACACCTAATGAATCTACTTCCCGAATTGATTGATTAGTTTGGACATAAAATTTTATTTGATGCTAGACTCCTTAGTTATTGTAGCACGAGTTAAAAATGACAGTTTTATCATATATATTTGGTGTAATAATGCACATAAATATAGTTTATTAGTTTACCTTGGATTTCAATAAGTATGAAAAATTACAAACAACAATACAAATATTTATAATTTTATATGTAATACTATATTAATTTTTCAAATACAATGCACACTAATTTAGTTTCTAATACTTATAAAAATTATGACGCTTTAAAAGTTGTCATATGTTAAGACTTTTAATGCTTTCTATTGTCAAATAATATCAAACCCGTATCTACTCGATCCTGAAATATGTATACATGACCCGTATTGACCTGAACTCGAAATATACTTAAATCCATATTTACTTGAACCCGAAATACAGATAACTGGTACTTATCCAAATCCAAAATATGTCGGACCCGTATTTACTTTATTTAGACATACACCTAGCATGTATTTAACCAGCTTAGTATAAATTCAAGTGTGAACACAAACTATAAGGTAAGCTGTTATACAAACAACTCTTTCAAACATTTTTTCTTCCCCCATCCCCCATTAAGCCTCATTTTATTATTCCCACCGTTCCATATTTATTGTTGTTTTTGAAAATCGTGCAATCAAATTTCAAACATTTTTACCACAAATTTCTCAATATATGTAATGAGTTACGTTGCTATATAAAATTACCGTCATTAGATTCGTATTGAAAAATATTATCATAGAAGTATAATATTACAATTGTTAATAATATATTATGTAAGAAATTATCAATTAAAGAGTGACATTAAAGACCGTGAAAATAAAATTATGACAATTAATATGGAACGAAAGGATTATAATAAAGAAAAAGAAAAATAAAAAAAAAAGGATATGTAACACGTGGCAAGCCAACGCATAGAAATGAAGCATCAGGAACCAAGATTTTTTCAAACATTTTTCACCCCTCAACATCCCATTAAGCCTCTTTTTATATATAGAGAAAGGATTATAATAAAGGAAAAGAAAAATAAAAAAAAGGATATGCAACACGTGGCAAGCCAACGCATAGAAATGAAGCATCAGGAACCAAGATTTTTTCAAACATTTTTCGTCCCTCAGCATCCCATTAAGCCTCTTTTTATATATAGAGATATTAAATTGGGGGACTAATGAATGGATATTGCTAATCAATTCTCATTGTACTAATTGTAAATGTTTCTAACCGTCTATTGATTTTTAGAATTCGGGAACTCATCGTTTTAATTGATTACTGTATATATTTACTTAAAATAAAATTTATCTTTGATAATATTTGTCTTTTGTTTTGTGATCTTGGAAGACTTTTACGTAGTAATTACAACATTTAAGTTATTGTTTAACCGTTAGAATGGGAAGCTAGTGAGGCAATAATGGTTTGAGTGAAGATAATAGCCTACCTTTTTTTTTTTATCATTGCAATGGTCTCCTTCGAATTGTAACGGACTTGAATGTAATTAATTGAGATTTATAGACTGACCTTTCAGATTTATCTATTGAACAATATTCTTTTCACTTATATTTTTTTAATTCTAAAAAAGTTATAGGTTTTCTTAATGAATTCTCTAGATGCCACGTGGCAGTGCTTCTTTTAGAAATTTTATTTTAATATTATTAATAGATAATAATTAGTCACACAATTAGTTATTGGAGCATTGCACAATAGGGAATGGGATGTTTGTTGATGGAGAGCCCGAGAAAACACCAAAAACTGACAAAGAGCACGAATATCACCGAAGAACACGAAGAACGATATCAACCTAGGAGAATTCACTACCCGAGAACTAGAATCCCACACCATGATTTGCTAAAGGATGATCCACCACAAATCAACAAAGGAATGACTTAAAAGTAAAACACTACCACCAACTCATAAATTTAGATAAAGTAATAAGATTTAGAGAGAGTCTGTGAGTGGTCTCAAAAATACATTCATATATTCAACAAAAGTTAATCTCCTTCTCTCTCAAATTACCCATATATAGGTTGAAGGAATGGAGTAAAAAATGCAAGAAAGAGACAACGATAATGGGTCTAATTAACCCATGTTAATTACAACTTAATGGCTAATTAAAATCCTGAGAGAGAGAGAGAGAGAGAGAGAGAGAGAGAGAGAGAGAGAGAGAGAGAGAGAGAGAGAGAGAGAGAGAGAGAGAGAGAGAGAGAGGACTAAGTTGACCCAAATGTTAAGACAATGATTAACCATAAAGCATAAACTTAATTTAGCCAAAACTCGATGTTTCTTTAAGTGAAACGTGGGGGTCATGGTCATAACTATCTTGTCTTAGGCAAGAAGTCATCGAACCCGTAGGGGTAACGAGCGTGACCTAAAAAGGTCATGATCGTGACCCCAGAAGCTTTGGGAAGAGTCTTCATGGTCGTGGACGTGGCAGTCTCCTTTGCAGTCGTGATTATCCTAGTGTCACGGGCGTGACCTGTGTAGTTACGACCCTAACTACCCATCGGAAGAGGAAGGTCACGGGCTTCTGCTATTTGTCCCGGTCGTGGCCCTGCACCACACGAATAGGGTCACAAGCGTGATGATTTCGGTAACAATTTTGGTTGATGCTTGAACAATCCTCCAAATCTTCTCAAAAAACAGCGAAGGCATGAAAGGGGCCTGGGCCTCTTGGCAACTGCATAAGATGGCCTAAAGTATCGTTGCTGGACTCTAGTCGATTTTGAATTGCACGTCCAAAAGAATCAAAGATGCAACATGCTTAGCGTGGATGATCAGATTGGAAAACGGGCCTCAAATTACTTCATCCTCTCCTTCTGGAAGAGGAATTGCCCTCAAATTCACATCTTTCTCATCCTGCTCGATGTAAGGTGACAAGTCTCTGACAATGAAGGTGAGGGATACGCCCATATCTCCAAGTAGTTCTAGTATTTTCTTTACCTCCTTTGCCTTCTCGTCGATCTCAATACTCACTCTTTACTCTATAGGTAGAGGGAGAAGTTCAAGAGGAAAGAGGGCGGTTCACTCCATAACATACTTCATAAGGTGATCGTCCCACGGCAATAGAAGGAGCCCAGTTATAAGTAAATTTCGTATAGCACAACTTAATATCTTAATCCCGCAAGCTTTTACCAACCAATCCTCGTAGTAAAATAGTGTAAATACCTGATTGTGTCCCGAGTTATAAAGTAGTTTGATGTATTTGTACTTTTATTTTAATAGGTCCATCAAAGCAAATAAATGGCCAAATGCAACCTAAATCTAACCCATCAACCCATTTAGCCCAAGATAAGAAATCGTGCCCGAAAACTAAAGCCATAATTGGTCGGTTACGGTTAAATGATCAAAACCCTAATTGGTCGGTTTCTCATTTATTCCTCAATCCTCAGGTGACAATCATCCAGTTAACAAAATTGTATTCTCATCCCTAGCGATTAACTGCCCGGTTACACAGCTCACACTTTAGTCCCTGGCAGCTAACCGCCTAGTTACCAACATTTCATAAGTCCCCGGCGCCTAGCCCCGCAATTAGAGCTGGGCATTGGGCTGCGTCCCCTATGGGCTGTAAGGGTCAAAACCTGATTTTAAGGGTCAAAGCCCATTCAAAAACTAAAAGGGTCGGGCCATCCCAGGGTCAGCATAATTAGGGCCAATCGCGGGCCATCCTAAGGTCACATTTTCGTCCCTCACTCCCTCTCTTCTCAGTTCTCACAGCCTGTCGCCCCTCTCTTCTCACTTTCCCGTCGACCGTCGCCACTCTGTCCACTCGCCGTCGCCGTCGCCACTCCCTCCACTCGCCGTCGCCGTCGACCCTCTCCCCACTCGCGGTTGCCGTCGCCATCGATTGAGCAGGTACGTAGCGTACGCTCGATGTAGGGTTTGATTCGCTCGTCCTTTTCGATTGTTATAAATTTCTGTAAGTATAAATTTCTGGTATGGAGTTAGAGGAGTTACTTAGAAATTTATGCATTCGTCTATGTCTTGTATCTAAGGTTTGGGTTTGATTCGCTCGATCTAAGGTTTGACTCTATTCTCTATTCTCTAACTTTCTGGTATGGGTTTGATTCCTCGATCTAGGGTTTGACTCTAAGTATAAATTTCTGGGATTTGGACAATGTATGACTTCCTGAATGCAAAACTCAAACAAAACAAACAAGTTAGAGTGAGATTAAGAAAAAGTGCAAAACTCATTTCACCAATATTAGTTTCCTACTTTCCTCTCTTCTTCTGATTTAGTAAGAAATTTAAAAGGGGAGTATGAAATTTAAGTAAGAAATCAAGACTTTTTGATGAGCTGACTTTGTTGTATAAATATTTGTTGAAGACTTGGAGGGTTTGATCCTAGATTGACAGATGAAGAGCTCAGGCAGCCCTTTTCATAGTATGGTGAAATAGTTTTTGTGAAAATCCCAGTAGGCAAAGGTTGTGGATTCGTGCAATTTGCAAACAGGTGAGCTCTATACAGAGGAAATGTGATGAATGTGATGCATTATTTTCAAGTTTCTTCTAGTGTTGTCAATTTGAATTAAATAATTTACTCTGAATGTGAGGCATTAGGTAAGTTGAATGGGACTGTAATAGGCAAGCAAACCGTTCGTCTATCCTGGGGCCGCAATCCGGCTAGTAAGCAGGTATTCTTTGCTCTTCCTTCTCTGTTATCTCTATTATCTTCCCTGGTTTGGTCCTAGACTCCTAGTTGTTATGAGTAGACCAACCAAAGTTGTTGTTGCTTCAACCATTGATTGATAACCACACCCAAGCTTATGCAATTTGACACAAGCCTGAGTTGGATGAATTTGTCCCAAAATTTGTTGTGTTTCAAACTGAAAGAAGTAAGAAATTTAAAAGGTGGGGTAGTTGAATGCAGTTGAGTTGAGTCATTGAGTAGTACCATGAATGCAGATTGCAGAAGAATGGAGGCCTGGAGGGTGTATCTATGTATGTGTTTGTAGGAGTATGGGGTTCTGTTGGGTCTTGGGTTGTTTGATTTGCTTGGGAGGATGATGAATTGATGATGATGAGTTGATGCTGCTGCTTTCATGGTAGAAAGAATAGAGATAAGTGTTATGATTGTATTGTAATGATGAATTGATGATGAATTGCTTAGGATTTGGTATTTATTTGAGTTATCTGTCTTATATACATAATACAAGCTAGCTAAGACAAGAAGTCAACATCAATTAGAGCAACAATCAATTCATTTTGTATAGCTAACTTTTTTCTCGGTCAATCAATCTAATATATTCATTATAAAAGATTGAGTTTTTGGTCCTATTCGGTGTTTGAAGTCTTTGATCACACAATGTTTATTTTTTTTAATGCTTCAATCAAAGTTTTTGTATTTTGGGTTGAATTGCCTAGTAATCGCTTATAATATGTGAAAATTGTTCTCTAGGTTTTATTCTGCCAGTTCATGAAGTTCTCTTGAATATGAATCAAGTTTATCAAGAATATACAATTAGCTATTTCGAATGTAATTATGTCATTTTGGATGTAATTTTGGTCCTACTATTTGGGATATAATTATGTAATTTTGGTCCTACTATTTTGGATATAATTATGTGTTTATTAAAAAAAGGGGGGGGGGGGGGAGCAGAAAGTCCAAGCAGCAGGAAAAAAATCAGATTTTAATAGCTGGAAAAAAAATCCATTTTTATAATAGGGAAAAAAAATCAGATTATAATAGCTGGAAAAAAAAAATTATTGTAGCAGGAAAGTAGCTGATTTTAATAATAAGAAAAATAAAATCATCCAATAAAAAAAATCAGTTTTAATAACAAACAGCAGCAGAAAAAAAAAATCAAATGTAAATGGGTAGGTCATGGACGGGTCAGGGTCAGCTGGCCCATGATTGACCCTACTCCTTGTCTCAAAAGTGTTGACCCGACCCTAGCCCATAAGGGTAAAGGGTCGGCCCTAACCCGGCCCAACCCGGCCCATTGCCCACCTCTACCCGCAATTACTAAAATTTGCAAAGAAACCCTTCATCTCTAACCAACCGGCTAGGCTCTATGCAGATTTCTCGGCTAAAGTTGTAACCCAGAGGTTACCTTTACCATAAATAGACCCTCAAACCCACATCATTCCTCATCCAAGAATTTCACATGAATATTGACACTGAGGAAATTCTTCTTACTTCTCCCCCCCCTCCTTTTCTTTTCCTCCTACTTGCTTTCTAGGTTAGTATTGTTTTATGTTTTATTTCAATTCCATTATGTAATCATCATGCTTTCAATCCACCTGTATAAAATGTAAATCTTCCATCCATGTTCTTTATTTTCTGTTTTATTTCTGCATGCATAATAACTAAATTAATGAAATAAATTTATACGACTTCCTCCTATTCTTTAATTAATTCAATTTTAGTAGGGACCATATTTGTTACAGCGAGTCGGTCAGAAGAATCGATTGCCTCAAATCTATAACCTTACCCCCGAACCTCATCTAGGTTCGCAGGCTGGAGTTTATTTATTTTAGTTTGTTAGTTTCCTCTAAAAATGACTGGCGACCTTTTAACTTGTTTAACTTCTTTAATCACATTCTTAAATTTGTGGTTATTAATTTGAGCATAAATAATTAGAATTTATAAGACAAAATTAATTTTGAATTATGTTACGGTCGGAAGAAAATCCTTAGTGTTCTTAGCGTAATCGATTGGTTACATTAAGTAAGATTCGAGTTTCAATAATAAGCAACCGACCGGTTACATTCTAAAAGACTTAAGTTCGTAACCGACCGATTTATGGTCTTTATTTTCTGAAATGTTTTGCTTCGGTTCTGCCCATTCTTAATATGATCATATTAATTAGTTTTGTCCTTTTTCTTTCTAAATATCTATCGTTAATTATTCTCGCGAATTTAGTGGTGTGATTTGCAAAGTTAAATGAACCCTAAGAATGACTAAGTTGTCCCTTGTCCTTTAGGTAATTCTTTTCAGATTAAGGAAACCCTTTCGACTCATCCAATAGTGATGTGGGACACCTTAATTTTTCCTTGATGGGTAAGGAAGATGAGTGCCTACAGAATTGGCAACTTCACTGAGGACTTAACTTCAAAGAGTGTGAAGCTCGAAAAAAATTGAATTAATTATTAATGGGAAGAAGAGTAAAATTGATTTATTTCATTTTTTAGTCATTCTAGACTAGACCTATTCAACGAGTCGGGGACCGTTCGACCCGACCCGACTCGGTAAAAAAAAATTGTGGGTCAAGGTCACAATTTAAGAAGGTGACCCAACCCAGCCCAAAAAAGTCGGTGCCCCGAAATATGGTCGGTTCGGGCTTGGGCCAGAGGTCGGTGACCCGGCCCGGCCCGTTGACCATATAAATACAAACAAAATTTAAAAAATCTTCAACTAAGTTTTAGTTTTTCGTGACCTAACCTGGCCTGGCCCAACATCCCGACCAAATACATAAATAAAATGCATCAAATTTTAGACTTTTTAATAAAAAAAATTCATTTTAAATATTTGTCGGTCCGTTGACCCATCCCGTAGGGTCAGGGTTCAAGCCGAAGGTACGTGGCCCGAAGGTCGGGCCTAGTGGGGCTCGGACCGACGAGTCAAAAACTTCCGACCCGATTGACCCATCCCGTGACCCAGCCCGGCCCGATCTTTGAACAGGTATATTATAGACATACTGCATTGCCAATCTACTCACGGGACGGTTATGCCATGAGAGCACCTGATGTAGCATAGGGTTAGATTTAACCCTTTTACCCTTCAAATGCGTAAACACCAATACTATGAAAGATGCACTCGATCGATCAAGCTTCTAGTTTCTACATCCAATCATGTACACCCTCATTCATTCAAAGGTTATGCACTCCACATAACCATTGAATGCACCGTGGCCAATCTCATGGTACCCTAAAACCTTAATCCCTAACAAGCCTAGGATTGACATCATATGTATGCTACCTATCTAATTGCATTAAATGACTAGAATTAGCCTTAGGACCTTGTGTATTGGTTTAGTCAACATAGTAGCCCAGTAGGCAAAAAAATAACTTGGGCCAAAAGCATAAGCGCCGTTTACGCGAAACTGTAGCTGGCCAGTTAGGGTCAGTACAATTCAACGTGTAACTAGCCGGTTACACTATGTGGGTTGGATTACTTTTGACGGTGCACAATGTGGCTCTTTGCAGCCTTTTATAATACCCATTTCCCTTAGAGCTCTCATTTGATTTTGAATCTTGACTTGAGCCTGAAAGGTTTTAAGCAAGCTGATGTGACTCGGTTTAGTGGAGGCTCAATAAGTGGTCTATCCCCTTTCTTGCGCCATGCTATTTGTTGCATTCATGTCTATTCTACATAGTGTCAGCCCTTAGGATCATTTATCTGGCCTTATATCTGATGCTTGAGCCTGAATGATGTTAAACAACCTGATGTGACTCAGCCTAGTGGAGACCCGATAGATAAATCCTTTGCATCCATCCGAGGATCATATAGAAATAGAGTCAACATGCAAACCCAAAAGGTGGTCGAGTCAAAAACTAAAAAAAGAAAGAATAAAACAAGTCGTCATGCAAGCCCAAAAGTGCAGGGTAAGCCCAAAAAGAAAAAAAAATAAAATAAATGTGAGTCAACACATAGGCATCGACTCTACACTAGGAAGTCCCATATAGATCTCTTAGGATATTCATGCATGGGGTAGTCCAATGTTATTGCATTTCTCCTGAACATTTGAATTTACATATAGTCGTAATAGGGTCCCTAATTCGAGCTCGCGTCCGTGATCCAGTCTCGGGAAGAATTATCCGTAACCCGACCTACATCTCTCTAGCGCAAACCAACACTTGCTAGAAGTTGCAATTCACCATGTGTGACATTGATACCCCCAAGTCTGACATTCACAATCAAGATCCTCTGACATCTAAAGAGTTTCATGCGTTGTTCAATAGGATGCAAACTGTTGTACATCACACTACTAAGGAACAAGAGAATCTGATCAATGATAGTCAAGCTCGCCATGCCCAAACACTAGATCAACAGCAACAAACTATGAATGGTGCCATAGACACTATTCATCTAATGGCAAATATGTCGGCTTTAACCTCAACATTTATGATAATGATAGTGAATTAGTGATGAAGATGAGGTCCCCCCCAGGTTCCCGAACTTCCTAAGCTCACCCCTGAATAGAAAAGGAAACTCAAGATATGGGCCAACCCCATCGATGAACCTTGAAAGTTACGGTCCATTCCCTTTGCTTATGAAGACTCCTTGACGTGCTTCTCTTAGGCACCACCCAAGGCTGAGGCACTGCCTCCCTCATTCCTGTCTGCGCTTGAGATTTATGAAAGTGCTGAGATTAAGAAGCTGAAGGCTGACATTGCTAAGCTGCAATAAACAGTAAGCCAATTTCCTACCGTTGCTAGTCATCTGACCACCTTTGAGCCAGTCATCCAGTCCTAATGATTTTATCATGTATTGATTGTTTGGGAACAAAGGCACTCTGAACCGGATCTAATGATTTTATCCATAATTGGTCTTAATCTATTAAGAATGATTTTGGCAATTACTTTATACAAGCTATTACAAAGACTAATAGGTCTAAAATGCAAAGAAGAGTGGGGGTTACTAAGTTTTGGAATTAACGCAATGAAAGTGTGATTTACCTACTTCATAAGTTTACCATGTTTGAAGAAGGCTTTGATTCCTAGGCAGAGATCATCTTTCACCATCTGCCAATGATTCTGAAAAAACAATAATACCAAACTCGTCCGGACCCGGAGTTTTATACTTATTTAGTAATATCCTTAATCAAATCTATTGTTTTCATTGGAAATACATTTTGGGAGGTCAATATTAATTCTTCTATTTCTAGTTACCTTAGAGCAGAGTCTCGCCTTAAAACCACGAACGAAGGAATTTCTAATTACGTTAGGGTCCTTCGTCCAGAAAGTATCATCAATCGTTAGTTAAGTAATGGTGGTTCTGGCTTTCCTTACTTTCATGGACATGAAAGAGAAATTTGAATTTCTATCCCCGTTAACTAGCCACTCCTTTCTAGCCCATTTACCCTAGTATTTTTGTTTGAAAAGGTGTAATTTCTCTCTTTTCTTGAGCAGTCTAAAGTGCCAATTATTAAGGCCAGCACAATTAGGGTTTCCAGTAGTTTCGCTTCCATTAGATTAATTTTCTCCTCATTTAATTTCAATTTCGTGAAATAATTTCCATACATACTTCTATTCTATCTCTTAAGATCACCTTTTACTCCTTTGAGTTTATGTACTATTCTGTACATTGCCGAGCCTGAAAACATTGCTCGCCAACAATGCTTGATAATATCATGGACTGTAAGATAATATCATGGACTCTCTTATTATGACATGCCCAAGAGGCTTTGTACCTGAACAAAGTACCTTTCTTGTTAGATAAGTTAGGGGATGTATCTTGAATAACATAAGCATGGTCTGAGCAATGGACCGTTAAAAGCCCTATAATTAGGGTACGACGACTCCCAATTCGTCGAAAAAATCACACGATCCAATTTCTCATACACTACGCTACCTTTAATAAAACACTTCCATGTAAACTCTCCCCCTGTAAAAGCAGCATCAACGCATTGGGAGCTCCTTAAAAAATGGTATAACAAAAAAAGCCTATATTGGTTTAATGGGGCACCCCTCCCTCCCTCCCCTCCCCTCCCCCCCTCTAAAAAAAAAATTCTCATTGTGGTTATCATTTCATTAAAATCTCCCATTAAGCACCAAGGTGTGGAGATGTTTGGAGATAGTGTACAAAACTCGTTCCAGAAGTTAGCCATCTCCCTATGTTGGGACGAACCACAACAAGCTGTTAGGAGGAAACTATCCTATGATGATTTATCGAGGACATCACAATCGATGATTCTATGATTTTTTGAGATAACATTTAGATCAACAACTGATAGGTCGTATAGGCACCAAGTGCCAACCCCCCTCCCCCCTCGCGTATGGTTAATTGGAGTGCCATATTCAAAGCAACTGAACCCTAATTTTCTTATGATTACTAGGCATTCGAATCATTAACCATCATTTCTAAAAGGAATAAAATACTTGGACGGTGCGTTTTAACTAACGACAAAACTTCACTTATCAAATTAGTCCATTTAGCTCCATGCACATTCCAACATACTATCCTTACGGATTATGAATTCACAATCAACCTCCCCAGTTTTTGAGGGTTCCGTACCCAACAATCATATACCAGTAACCAAAAACATCCAATCAATGTTTTCAACAAAGGCAAATTGTTAATAAACAGGTGGTAAATGCCTACCACAAGAAAATGATTTACAAACCTGTAGGGATTTAGGGGGAAGCGATAGTACCAAAATATATATTAAAAAACATCTGAAAAACATAGCTTAAGCAACTACAATCAGTTTCGTCACTCCAATATAAAATTAGCCACCACAACACATCGAGCAAAAGATGATTATAGATCCTAAAATTCCTTGGCATCATCACAACATAGATAACAATATCATAGATCAGACCGTAAGTAGTGTAGCAGTATTGATTATAACACGGAATTGGAATTTTGACATGTTCCTGCAATTCATCCTTTAGCGGATTAAGACTCTGATGATCCATCCTACAAAAGTGGCCCAATTGAGTTATACCAACCAAATAAGATTCCATAAAACGAGAGTGTGAAAGAAAATGGAAATAAAAGGATAGAAAACACCTTAGACGCGACTTCATTCCCGCAACCTAATTGAAAACATTAATCCAAGGAGTCCACAAGAAACAAGAAACCCAAATAAACACCTTCCACCAGCTTGACCCAGGTCCACTTTCAATAAAGTCAAGGGGTTCATTTGTGAGACAAGAAAGTCTTAGAAAAGATTCATCATCGACATGATATACATAAGGTATGACAGGACACCACCAAAAGGTGCATTTCCCACCAAGTCCACAACTTTTTCATTATAGTGGTATATAAGACGTTCAAGCAACATCCAAACCAAACGTCCACTGAGCCCAAGGATTTTGATACACCCCGAGCTAGGACCAGCAAGGAGGTAACCAAAAGGCAGGCTACCAGGATGAAATCAATTCGGCAACAACCTCGCAATGTCCACGTCCTGGGATGTTCAGAAAAGGGAAGGAAAAAGATCCAAACTAAAATAGGAGGCAAGGACATCCGATTAAACTCATTGAAATAATAGTGATGATAGTAGACCGGAGTAAAAAGCAAAAGTTGATAATTATCAATAAGCATATAATGATTCAGAACTTTAACCAAAAGGAGAAATTCATTACAAACAGGGTAGGTACTATCTTCATCATACAAATTCAACGAAAGAAAAAAGGACTAAACACACATACCAAGAACAAAGACAAAAATAATTAAACTGAAATCTAAACAGAGCTAAGATTGATAAAATCATCGATCACAAAAAGGAAGCATATAACAAGAACATCCTGAACCTACCTTGAAATGACAGAATCATTACTTGCCCAAGGAAGAGATCTCCTCTCCTTTATCCATTATGCGTTTTTTCATGGAGTCTGTAGAAATGATGTTGTCAGATAGATCCTCCAGCGCATGAAAGATTTCAATGTCATTGTCTCCCAACGCATCAACATCCATGTTCCCAAGCTCCACAAGGAGGGACTCATTCAGGGAGTCCGAAGCATTGACCATATCCTCACTGGACTGAATTTCCCCTCCCATCTCAATCGGATTGATCGTAACAGTATAGAGGTCACCCTCTAAGATAAAGGAAACCTCAATAAGAGGACTAGCAACGACATTCACATTCTTAGAGGGGCCCGCTTTAGAGAAATTATCAACTTGCTTGAAAATTATGCTTTCCTCATCTTCATTAGAAACTACCAAGGGAAAAGATGAGATGGAAGAGAAAGAGAGGAGAGATAATCGAATTATAGATCTTGCATTAAACATGCTTTTAATTAAAGTGCATGGATCTATCAAAGATCACTCACCACGTCATCGAGCATGTCACTGAGCGATCCATGGTGGATCACCTTTAAAGATGACCTAAAGAACATGTAAATAGTAGGAGCATTAAATTTGTAAGCTATTAATCCCTCGTTGTATAGCCTCGATCTTTTTGTTTTCTCTTTATGTTTAATTTTGAAATTAAAATTCGTAAGTAAAAACATTGTATGTAATTTACATTAGGCAACAGAGAATATAAATAAAATATAAAGCCCAAACCTCAAGCATATTTCAATTTTATTGTATGGGGAGCCCAATGAAGGCGTGATTCAGTGTGTCATGGCGTTAATTAGGTGTGTCAAGAAAGCTCATAAAGGTGTCTCTTTTTATCTCTTTTCTAGCGACACCAATTTCATGGTTTTTTTTTCTCGTTTTGGGTTTTCCACACGAACCCTACATTAAAAATTCTAGTGAAATTGGATTCTAATAATACGAACTTTTAGCCATATAAGACTAAATAATACGAACTTTTGACTTGGTGATATATAATATGAACTTTAACCCCATATTGCTCTTACCAGTACGTATGCCACCGAGTTAAGTTGAACTTAACTCGGCGGCGGATGACGAAGGAAAAGGTGCGACTGGGCTTGATTTTTTTTGGGGTGGGGGGGGGTTCGTCACACCTTCTCCGCTGCCACGTCATCCGCCGCCAAGTTAAGTTCAACTTAACTCGGTGGCATACTGTTCAGAGCAACATGGGGTTAAAGTTCGTATTATTTATCACTAAATCAAAAGTTCGTACTATATAGTCTTATATGACCAAAAATTCGTATTATTATAACCCAATTTCCCAAAATTCTAATATCTCTTTTCATCTATTTTCCGGCGCTAATTTTTATTGTCTATTGTTATTTTGAATACTCTTCAATCCTAACAAATTTAATGATCAAACTTCAGTTAAATAATACTGGTGGTTAGTGATCGATGACATATAATATATTATCCTGTGCCTGTGCAAGTCTATTGCTACTAACTGATGTATATCTAGTTATTTCTAAAAAAGAAACTAGAAAAAGAGACACAATAAATAGAGGGTGAATCACTGAAAATATAAAAAAGCCATGAAGGGATACATGGATCATCACCCATCGAACGTGCACATCAAAGCAAGCCGCTGAGTTATATGTGATAAACTGATAAACCAGGTGCACACGACTCGATTCAAATTCAAAAATTCACTCAAGAAAAAAGTAAAGGCAGAACATTATACGAAACATGTAGAGTTGGTAGCGAAGTACCAATTACCATGCGAAATATTTGTTTCATTTATACTTTGTCATTCTAATGGCAGGTCAGATTAATGGGTAAATTTAATTTATCAAAAATTGCCAGTTTTTATTTATATTTGTCAAAATTTATAAAACATACCAAAGTTAAAAAATTAAAAAAAATTAATTTTAATATATTAGTGTAAATTTGACAAAATCTACCAAAATTTATCAAAATTTATCAAAAATTATTGAAATTTAACTTTTACCCACTTGTTATTTCCAAGGAATTTTACACAACCTAAGGGGTTTTTTATTTTCATCCTCATATGTATTGTGGGGTATTTTTTGGTGAGGCTTGCAGTATATATATGTGGGCTGAGGCCTTTTGCTACTCACTTTGAGGCTTTCAATTATTAACCAAAAGAAAGAAAAATGGGACGTTCTCCTCCCTCTGTCCTATTGAGAATGATACCTCAGCTGTTGCTGCTTCTGCTACCTCTTGTGTCTGCTTCAGGCAGCTGCGAAACTCAACCACAGCAGGTATTCTCTCTCTAGATTTATTACTATGATCTTCAGTTTAGCATTTCAATTCAATGGCAGTTGCTTGGATCTGTTTAGTGTAGTCTGATTGGATTATGGTCAAGTCTCTTAAATGGTGTTATTAACTAAAGCACTGATCAATTTGACACACTTGATTATTTAAAAGCATAAAGTCAAGGAAAAAGTCGATTTCGTATCCTATTCAATGAAGATCTGAAAATTGCCAAGAAGGCAGAATAATGTTAGCATATTCCATCTTTTAAGTAAATACATTCAAAAGATGTTCTGCTTTTGAACATAGTATAATCAATTTGCTAGCTAGAATGATTGATCGGTAAAGCTATGTCTGATCTACTTTTCTATGGTTGAAATACATGACCTGCTAAAATCTCCCTTATAGTTGTACTATGTGATATCCGGATAATTTTAGTTCTACTTTCCAGAAAAGTGATGACACAATAGTGGCCGGGCGGCATCTTTCGCATTATCCAGAATGTGTGTCACAAAAATATTATTGTTTGTAGGTACATATCTCATTGGCAGGAAAGGGATACATAAGGGTGTCATGGGTGACAACATACAAGATGGCAACATCGGTAGTGGAGTACGGGACAGAGGCAGGAAAATATAACGAGTTTACAGTTGGAGACAACTTCAGCTACCATTACTACTCATACTCATCTGGGAAGATACATTATGCAACTATAGGACCACTAAAGGCAGACACCACATACTACTACAGATGTGGAGGCACCGGAGCAGAATACTCCTTCAAAACACCCCCCGCCTCCTTCCCTTCTGAATTTGTCCTTGTCGGTTAGTTTCCTACTTAATTCAACCTGTACCTACATTTATTCTTTACATTATCATTCCTCCGCCTTTTACAACTTTAACACATACTCTTCTAGCTATATTCCAATACCACATTTCCCATACTTAAAATAATTAAAATTATTCTACACTACTTTTTGAATCATAATATTTACCCACATTTTATATTTTGAATTAACCATATTAATTAATCATGTCAATGAATAACCAATACTTATAATTTTTTTACCCGTCTTCAAGACGCGGTTTTGATTATAGTTTGCTGGTAATATATTCATGTATAGTATAAAATCTTATTTATATGAACGTGTGTTGTTTCTTTGGAATCTATCACTAATAACTTTATAGGATAAATAGCTATCCATATTGAAGAAATAAACATCATATTTTTCAAAAATTAAACTATACGTATATAACATATAACAAATAATTTCACATGACTTGTCCAAATTTAGTTTAAGTTGAATATTTTGATCCTATCTAGCTAACTTCCCATGATGAACACTTTTGTAAAGTTGTACACCTTTAACCTGTAAGCCCCCCCCCCCCCCCCCCAACAAAACACACACAATAGAATACCAAACCATTTTCAAATTTGAATGAAAGGTAGAAGGCGGAAAAGGTACATTAAAAAAAAGTATAGCAACTCTTTAAATTACGGTAGCACTTAATTAGCAGTAATGGACAAAATATTAAAGAGCAAATATTTGGCTGTAGTTTTAACTAATGTTTTATCTTTTTTGTTACATGTGCTTTTTCTGATTCTATTAGTATAGGAATCAGTATTAACGAGCAAATACGACAGCATATTGCTATTGTTTTACGTTAACAATTATTCCTTCCATGTGTTAATATTTGTTACTACCCCCGTTCTTATTTATCTATCTTTTAGAAAATTGTATTAAAAATTTTGATCGCTAATATCTTAATTTATATAATGATTCATCGTACGAAATTGATGCCATTAGATTAATAATAAAAATATTATTTAAAAAAGTATAATATTATATTTTTTTTATAAAATTTATGTTAGAAATTATTGATTAAAAATTAAAACCGAAAACGATAAATAACAGATGAAAAAAAACGGAGGGAGTACTTTGAAAATTATGTGCCAATCGACTATTAAAAACTTTGACAGCAAATTTTCCAATATATCTAATACTTTATTATGTGAAACTATTATCTATAAATACTTTCATAAAAGTATAGTTTATAATTTTATCAGAAATATGTTATAAGAAATTACTAATGTGAGTCTCGCATTGGAGAGTGGAGACTGTAAATAGTTGAAAGTCCACTTAAGGAATAAAGGTATTCTAATTTTACTGATAAAATTTAGAAATGTTTAAGGCTATATTGTTGAGAGAGGTAAGTTAGATGAAAGTAAATAAAATAGAAAAGATAAATAAAGTTGTATAAGTGGTGATAGATAAGGCGGATAATATATTAATTTTTAAATATATTCTTTATAAATTTTAATAAAATAGTTTAATTAATGTAAATCACATCCATAGTATCATTTACTAAATATATAATTTTCTTTAAATATATTATATATAATCTATCTATATAATATGTATAAATTTTAATAAAATAGTTTAATTAAAGTAAATCACATCCATCATATCATTTACTAAATATATAATTTTCTTTAAATATATTATATATAATCTATATAAATAATATATAATAGAAAAGTTAGTGGGCCCCACGATTTGTAGGTGATTTGACCAATAAAAATTCAGATAAATAAATTATTTTTTCCAATTTTTCTATTTTTTAAATGTAATTGTAGGTGATTTGACCAATAGAAATTCTGATAAATAAATTATTTTTCCAATTTTTCTATTTTATAAATTAATATTTTCAATCCATGTTCTCCAACTTAATTTTCTCTCTCCTATGCTTGATATTTACGATATACTATATGAAGTTTGTGCTTGGATTTTATTATTTCTATTTAATTTCTAGGTATATTTATGTTTTAATTTTTCATTTTTCAAATTATATTACATAGATTCCATAAATGGTGCTTTACAAGGATTATATGCATGTGGGAATTAATGAAGTATAAAATATATATTTAATGAATTTTATGCTCCCACGGCGCCAATGAAATTTTTCTCATCTATTGGATAATTATTAGTTAGCTCGATTTAGGTTGCACGGATAATACTTTTCTCACTTGAATGGTTGACCTTTATATGTTACCTAATTTTATGCGTTTAGTGTAAACAACTTATTATCATATCTTTTATTTAGTAATATCTTTAATGTTGTGCTTTTTTAAAATAATACATATGTGTCATACATTATGCATCAAAGCGAGTTTCGCACTAGGTTTATTGTAAATAGGTATTATACAACTTTTTTTTAGAGACTGTACTATACAATTTTAGTTAAGCATTTACTAGAACTGGGTAATAGGTCTTGTCGTGTCGGTTTTGTATTCATGTCGGAGTTAAACGGGTTGAAGGACCCTCAACTTGAAACTTACCTATTAAATAAATGGGTTGAAATTTCTTGACTTGAAACGTTTACTTAAATAAACGGGTTAACCGAAACCAAAACCATTTAACACAATGAGTTAAATGGATAAAGTTCGAGCAACCCGTTTACCTTTTAACACATATTATTTAACAATCATACACTTTGAAAAGACAAAATGCATTAGTTTCCACCATTTATTTAATCTCTACCAACTCATTTCTTTTGACACATATATTATCTATCTACCCATTTAATTATTTTTTTTTGTTAATATAACAAGAAAGGCAATCAATCAATTACATAGGCGTACTAATTTAGATGGATGAACAGAGTGATGAAGGAGGCAAATAGCTATAGGCTTTGGTGTCTTATAATGCCAAATTTATGAGGAGAGGGGGGACGTCGGTTAGGGTAAGAGTTAGGGTTTGGTTGTCATGGATTGGGCTAATATCTATTGTTCATATTGGGTTGACTGGTGGTTTATTTAGTAAGACACTAAATATGACCCATTTCGGTTATTGATCAATATCCTCCTCTTAAAATTGTATTTAAATTTATCTACTTAAATTGACTTATTCTCCTCATACTAATCCATCCATATATTATATTGTATTAACATTTATCAATTTTAATAAATTTATACTAATTTAGTTCACTCCGTGCATCGCACGGGTTGAGGCCTAGTATATATTAAATAATATCAGATCAGAAATAAAAAGAAAAATCAATAAACTAAATAATTTCTTGTTTATCTCTCAAATAACATAACTTAAATGCAATTAATGTGGTTTGCAAATACAGATTTGTCATCATTTGAGTTGGATCTTAATATGAATTTTAGACCATATTTTATTGAAATAATCAGAACCAGGTATCAATTTTGTAAAGATAAGATTCGATCTCAACATGATCAGCACATGTAAGATGTAAACACTGAGTTGCGAACTCAGAATTGACTTGGGACAGCCTTATTTTATTAGAATGCTCCAAACATTCTAATCACTTCCCTTTGTTCACACATCATGATCATGTCAGCCTTTAATTGGATCCATTATTATTTTATTTCAAATTGCTAGGGAGTATTTAATATTCCTGCACGGGATTTGCAAGGTAACATTATATATTGCAAAAGTTATTGAGTTTGAAGATAATATGTTAATGTGGCACACCTGGCATCATGGCATGATCCCTCTTTGTGACTAATTTACATAAAGTGAGGGGCAAAAGTCACCCATCGTACCAACATCACTAGTGTGTAGTGGAGTAGCTGCGATCAATTTTTATTAAAAAAGACAAATGGGTGAAATACAATTAACAATTAAATAGGTGACTTACTATTGACTAATCAGTGTTTCTGTTTTGTTTGATTCAGGTGGGCTAGGACAAACAGAATGGACCAAGGCAACATTGTCACGCATAGGTCAGCGATGCTACGATGTGTTACTGTCAGGGGGTGGTTTGGCCTACGCAGATGGGCAGCAACCCCTTTGGGATTCCTTCGGGAAATTGATAGAGCCGTACGCCAGCAAGAGGCCATGGATGGTAACTGCCGGCTACCAAGAGATCGAAGCAGTTTGCAGTTTGTCAAAGGGTCCTCAACCATACAAGGCCTACAATGCTCGTTGGTTGATGCCCTACCACGAGAGTGGATCAGCCTCAAACCTATACTACTCGTTCGATGTTGCCGGGGCCCACATCATAATGCTCGGCTCCTATGCCGACTATGAGACCGGCTCTGCTCAGTTCGAATGGCTCAAGGCTGACATTGCATCCATTGACAGGGCAAACACCCCTTGGGTTTTCGTTGTGGTTAACACCCCTTGGTACACCTCTAATGTTGCCTACAAGGGTGAGGGTGAGTCCATGAGGGTGGCCATGGAGGCCCTTCTCTACAATGCTAGAGTTGATGTTGTCTTCACTTCACGTGTTAACGCCTATGAACGTTTTGTAAGTTTCCTTTTAATACTTGTTTTGCTATTCTTGAATTTACACCCTTGTAAGGTGTACGTTAACTGGGTGACTTAACACTCACAACACTGTACCCAATGTTTTATCACAGGCTAGGGTCTACAATGGCAACACCGATTCTTGTGGCCCTGTTTACATAACCCTTGGTGATGCCGGAAACAAACCCACTTTTGAGTAAGTTTCACAAAAATCATAATTAACTTTTACTCTTTTACTATCTTTTTTATTTGTAGATTTTCACTATTCGAATACTTTCTGTTAACTGTCATTCTCTGCTGATATATTTTAAAAAGAAAACTTTAAAAAGTATTCCTTCTTGAAAATAGTTTCATAATGTTTTTCTTTAAAAAAAAAGGTAAATCAATTCATTCCCAAATGATTAAATTGCAAATGCCTAGCTTCTCAATTCAGTATGCATAAGATTAGTATGTTTATATACCCATACCAAGTACACAAAACATATATAGGGTACCGTACCGAGCACAAATTAAAAACAATAAGATTCTGATATACAAAAAACAATCGCCAGCGAGCCTTATAGCTTGATTGTCTCAGGAAATTTCACAAATATGTACAAAATAGTAGATAAGTTTGAATAGATTATTATTGTCTCACGAAATTTCGCAAATATGTACAAAATAGTAGATAAGTTTTAATAGATTATCATTGCGTTAAGACATGAGACTTTTCTGTAGCAACCATGTGGAATTATATATTTACGACTATTATTTTCGTTCAGATTATTGATGTATTATTTTGGAAATTGTAGTAATTAATTAGTAATCTGACATGCATGGAAATAACGCAGGTTTGAGAACTCAATTCCATCAATCTCGTTACACAGAGACCTAAGCTTTGGGCATGGTCGTTTGAGAATCTATGACAACAAGAAGGCTCACTGGGCTTGGTACAGGACAACCGATGACGCCAATGCTGGCCCAGCGGACGAAGTATGGCTCACCAGCCTAATGTCATCGGAGAAATGTGTAGAGCTTTGCACTTGCAAAAAGGTTGCCAAAGTTTCTCACAAGAAAATCCACGATGAGCTTTAAGATTGGTGATGTGTGTTTCTTGTGCGTTGGGTATTATCCTGCACTTGATTCCAACAGCATGAATCATTCATGGTAACTGGTTTGCCTTTTTGTACCTTGTTTGAACGGTTGATTAATCTATGTATTTAATAAGGGTGATGATTCAAGTGTTACCCTAAGACACTCTTTATGTGTTTTACGGTCTTACCCTTCACCAAATTGATATTTCTTTTGTTCTTTGACAATTATAAGAACCTTAAGATGCGTATACTGTGTCAATGATCTAAAATGATACCTTAATCGAATCAACTCTTTCCGTTAAACTTATTTCAAGCGCTTTTTTGAAATATAAAAAATAATGGATAAAAGTGTCGGGATTATTAATAATTATAACAATAATTGTAAACCCAAAATCAAATATGTTGAATCAATAGAACATCAAAATAAACAGGAATACCCGAACGCATTGCAGTTGTTACTCCTCCTCAAGCGACGTGGTTAGGTCTTCCAAATCAACACTCACTTGAAAAAGAACTCACAGAGAAATCTCTCTATCTCACTAACAATGGGATATTAGGGAGAAAATAACAGTGTGTGTGACTTTGGGACCATAACCATATATATAATAGTAAATTTCTTAGAGTTTGACCTATTATTATCCTATATTGCCCACTTGAGCTATGTGTGAAACTTTATAAATATACTTATAGAGCAAAATATTGAGCTCAACTTTACTATCAACATCACAATGTATCTAAATAATTTCGACCATAAAAAATGTCAACATAGGAGCGGCATTCATTACAATTACTGTAACTCGACCCATTAATAATCACATACATCAACACTAATGAATGACATTGATCAAGATGAAGATGTGTAGCATGGGAATATCATGCAATGTAATCTTAATTAACATGGCTATTTTCAAGTAATCCAACTCAAACTTTATAGAGATCATATTATATCCGAAAAAAACAAAGTATATAGGAAACTTAAACATAACTTTATTTCTGCAAAAACCATCATCACAACCGTGAAGAACAAAATCACTAATGTCAAAACAAGCATCCAAGTCACAAACTCCCACTAAAACCGAACATCATCAAAAAAATGATGTAACACCCATATGAGCAACATGTTCATGGAACTTGATGGGAGGTAACCCCTTAGTAAGTGGATCCGCAATCATAGTGTTTCTAACAGTTTGCTCAATTGACAATTCCCCACTTTGAACTCTTTCCTTAACAACTAAGAATTTGAGGGCAACAAATTTTGACATTCTCAAACTCTTCTTTTTGTTGGAAAACAAGACCATAGACTTATTGTCGCAAAATATCTTAAGTGGTCTCTGAATAGTCTCCACTCTAGGCAAGCGTAGTGACAAAAGACTTCTTGGCTCTCTTCCAAGAGACCCCCAGCCAATATACATATGTATCCAAAGGTTGACTTCATGCTATCCTTGCATCCAGCAAAGTCGGAGTCAGTGTACCTAATGACCTTAAGCTGATCTGACCTCCGATTGTGAGCATGTACTCATTTATTCCCTATAAGTACCGCAACACCTTTTTGACTGTTTTCCAGTGTTCTAATCCTCCATTGCTTAAGTGCTGCCCCAACATTCCTATAATGTATGCAATGTATGGATGAGTGTAGACCCATGTATTAGGCTTCCTACTGCTAATGCATATGGAACTTTTTCTATTTCCCTTTTCTCAAAATCATTCTTAGGGCAATGTATGACACTAAATTTTTCTCCCTTAGCCACAGGGGTGTCTCCTAGTTTGCAATTATGCATGCCATACTGAAGAGTTCTAGCTTCCATAACCTCTCTCATCTCCTACGCCAAGAGGTTCCCTCCACTTCCCCGAGGAATCTGGGAACCACAAGTTTGTCTCGCCCATCCTTTAGATGGGACCCGATCCCCTCTAGAGACTCGGGCGGGGCACCAATCCCAAAGGCCTTGGGACCTAGCATCGTATCAGGTTGTCCAAGGAAGGCATGGATACTTCGGCATCGGGGTTCGGTAGTAGATTCGATTGAAATAAACACAAGGAAAGGAAGTAAAGGAAGGCTGACTCTGTTGGGAGTGTCCTGACAATGTTCAAACACAACCGAGTACTCAAGCCAACGTAACACAGTGGTTGATGTCTTTGCTAGAAGATCTCTTAATCGGTGATTGAACAACTCAATCACAACCGTGATAGTTGGTCCCACAGAGTCACATAAGCCAGTACCTTAAGGCAAGAGTATTTTAGGAAGAGGGTTAGATCAATAAGGGATTAAACTTGGAAGGAAGTAATACTGCAAAAGGGGGCAAAGGAGGACACCACGGGGTGGCAAGGGCCACCACGGTCCGTGGTGCCCTTGCCCTGCCCTTGCCATGGGTTGTGTTGCCCTCCTTGGTTGTGGTTTTGGTTCTGATGCTCACCACGGTCCGTGGACAGGTACCACGGTCCGAAGTGATGCCCAGGCGCGCGTCCCACATCGGAAATGAAACACAATTTCCTCCTTCCTCTCTCCTATAGATATGGGTGCCCTTTTGAAGTAAACCTTGTCTTCCCAATCCCCTTTGGCAATTAATAAGGCTAGTCTCTATAATTAAGATTAAGGGATACCGGGAAAAGCTTTCTTAAGAAAGTTTCTAGTTTTAGGGTTCTCGGGGTAATTCCCGAGAAACCGCCCTGAAAGGGAGGAAGGACGGGTCATATTTGATACGATCCAACATACTCTTTTGCCCTCGGTTTGATCGGGATTGAAACGGTCTAGCAGCCGTGCCGAATGGTGCTGCGTGGACCTTTGTGGAGGATTCCTATTTTGGAATCTTCTACTGACGTCGGCGCGTTCAAGAGTACAAGGCCGATCAAGGCGTTTCTATTCGAGAGACCTGAGGTAATAACTAAGCCCTTGCTATTTAGTTTATGCTATTTATTGTTTCGGGTTAGATAGTTTAGATTAGGTGGGAATCCTAATAGTTAGGCTTCCTATTCCGCCCCTAATCAATCGGGACCACCTCGGGGTGGTCCCGATTAGGATCGGGTCCACCTCGGGGTGGTTCCGGTTTGACCGGGCCCACCTCTTCTTGTGGCCTAGATAGGTCTAGACCACCCTAACGCAACAGTGGTATCAGAGCCACAATGGCAAGCTTATGTTTTATCACTCTCTTTTATATGTTTCAATTGTTGAATCATACTTAGAAAGCCTTGCTAGATTGATTGTTTATGCCTATTATGCTATTATCTTGTTAGATATGATCTATTATGATGTATACATGCTAGATTAATTGTTAATTTAGCTTGTTTTGTTGGTTGAGCTTGATTATTGGTTGTAATGATCTTGTTATGGTTGAACCTTGATTTATGATTGATTGGATATTGGTTTGGATGTTTGTGATGCTTGTGTCATTTGTTATCACAGTTGGGTTTCCATATGATATGAGGAAAGCTTTGGTCATGGCAATCGTTGCCATAACCATAGGTTCGCATTGAGCTTAACCCCTTGTTTGACAAGGAATCTCGAGCACGACATAGGTGTCTTACTCGTGATTTTGGTGAAGCTCATAGCCTTTCTTCTTTCATTTTGAAACTCTTGAGTAGTCGTTGCGTTTGACGCCGTACACAAGATGGCTCTAGGGATGATATTGGATTTCCTTTGAGTTCTGTGAGTAGTTGTTGCGTTAGACACCGCACTCACGATGATTCTCGTGATCACATAGGATTTCCTTGGAGCCTCTTGAGTAGTTGTCGCGTTCGACGCCGTATTCATGAAGGGTCTAGTGATCGCATTGGATTACTTTGAGTATCTTGAGTAATTGTTTAGTTTGACGCAATACTCATAATGACTCTCGCACTTGCATTGCATTGGGTTACTTTTGAAGTAATTTTGAGTAATTGTTGCGTTTAACGTCGTACTCACGATCACTGCTATTGGAATTCTCTCGAGCATTTCGAGTAGTTGTTGCGTTTAACGCCGTACTCGTGATGACCCTCGTATTAGTGTTGTTTTCGTGAGGTTGGATATAGCTTGGACGTGCGTGACATATGATGTCGCACTCATAACTAGTGCCACTTCACGAATTCTTAAAACATCAAACCTAAAAGAATTTGAGGTTTGAGTCTAAAATGGTTAAACTTGAAATCTCATTTTTTTATAACTTCCCGGTTAAATTAGATTTAACCTGAGGTATTGAATTGGGTGACTCCATTCAATTACATCTTTATGGTTACATCTTTATGGGAAGGGTTGATTTTAGAAATCAAATATCAATCGATCAATTGGGCATAAACAGATCGATGTTATTGAAGCATGGTTTGACATATGTTGATATGTCGTGTTGCCAAAATTATTTGCTTGACTGCATGCGCTCTTAGTATGGCCTTAGCTAGTCTGGTTTTACCGACCTGCGTGCTGGGTTGGGTGAAATACGACCTGTGTGCCGTCGATTTTGAATATATTTTAATTTTAATTTGATTAAAGTTGTAATTTGTATTTGAAATCAATGTAATCTCATTTGATGAGACCCACTTGTAAATCTTGTAATATAGGATATGAAGTTGAGTGGGAATCGAATGCAACTTGGATGTTGATTGAAGTGGGAGCCTATATATATACGTTGCGAAGGTTCAAGAATAAGTTCTTGAAGTACCGATAAAGAGAATCCTTGAATCATTCAAGATGGAATTCTAGAAGCTTCAAGAAAGAGTTCTTGAAGGCTTGAAGACTAGTTTATCTTAATTAAAGTTTGTTTAATTAAGTTTAGGAGGCCATACTAGGGGTTTTAATGTTTATGTTTTGAATGGTTCTTAGCATGTTTTAATGTTTTATTATTTTTTTCATGCTTGATTCGCTAGTTTCACCTAGAATCGCATGCTTAGGATAATAAATATGTACTCTCTAAAATTTGGACGTGTGATTGCTCACCCTGACAACCACCACTTGGATCATGGGCGGTCATTGCCAAAGTAAGTCATCCATGGATCGATAACAAGTTGGGTAGAAGTTAGGTGTGTCCATAATGGTGGGCTAGAGGGTCTAGAGTCATGAGCCACGGAGAGATGTGATGTATCAGATACACACACTCTCGCCAAGAATCGTTTAGAACGATTGGTCATAGGATGATCTACCTTAGGCGATTTGACACGAGGTTTGTTTGGGCCAAAGCTCACTCAATGTCGAATTTGTTCCTATTGGGTCTTGGTTACATTGAAACACTAATTGAGAGTTAATTGTGTTTTAATGTTGAAATTAAAATCGGTTTAATTTCTAGAGTTTATTAATGTTTAAATCCTTATTGAATCGTTTTGGCTTGTAGATTCATAATATCTGTTGATCGTTACCCCCTTGAGAAGGAGAAGCTCACTGGATCCAATTATCTGAATTTGGTCAAGTATTTGAGAAATGTTCTCAAGGCTGAGCAGAAAGAGTATGTGCTTGACATACCTAAGGGCGACCCCCCTGCTGATAATGCCTCAGAAGTTAAAAAAACCAATTGGAAACGTCATTGTGATGACGATGCCTATGTGGCTAAGTTGATCTTGAGTAATATGTCTCAAATGCTCCAAAAGTGTTATGTGGGCATGTCGTCTTTCGAGATTGTCCCGCTCTGTAAATCTCTGTGTATGAAACAGATCATACGGGAAAGACATAAGACTGTTCGCAAGATCTACAACTCAAAACTAGAGGTCGGCGAACCTATAGGGCCACATGTGTTGAAGATGATTATTCACTTCAACAACATGAGATGGCTTGGCTTTCCTCTTAATCCTATCTTGGCTGCTGACATCATCCTGCACTTATTGTATGATAGATTCCAATCTTTTAAGATGGATTACATTAGGCAAGGACATGAGTATAGCTTGTTGAAGCTACACGAGATGCTCATAACAGCAGAGAAAGACTTGATTACTTCTAACGAAGCTTACAAGATCGGTTCAAAGGTCAAGAAGGGAAAGCGTCACAGGAGGTCTGCTAAGTCAAGAAGAGCCTCAAAGATCGTGAAGGCTAGCGTAAGGCTATTGCGCAAGCTGAAGATCTCCAAGTGAAGGCTTACCTAGAATACCTGACAAGCTTGGAACTTGAGAAAGGGAATTTCTTTTGGATCAGGTACATATGTGATTGAATATATCCTAAATGTCTCGAGTTTTGGGTATTAGATACCAACTTAGATCTCATATATGTTAAAATGTGCAGGATGGAAGCTGAAAAGTGGATGGGACAACATAGGAATTGATGTTGGCATGAGAGACAAACACGTAGTTGCTAGTTTATGCTTTAAGATTTTGGTTTATCTTTTCCTTCCAAATTAGTATTTGAACTCAATAGTTACTGGTTCATGTAATTAATCTGAAATTAGATTTCTGTTTTGGGTTTTGGATTGGATGCTTATTCCTTTAGAAATTGTAAAGGTGATGCTTTAATTTTCTAACGGAATGAAGCCTTCACTTGGAGATCTAAGTTGGTATCGTAATCCAAAATGCCTGCTCCAAGTGAAGGCTTGCCTAGAAACATGTGTTGACTAATATATTTAAGAGTAAGATAAACATATTCATCACATTAAATGCTAAATAGCAGACTATATGACTCAAACCATCGCATTTTGGTTTTCCGCTTAAGTCAATTTAATCAGAACAGGCGTCCATATGCTGCTTGGAGCAGGCATTTTGGATTGGTTGGACTTTGAAACACTAGGTGTTTGCGAAGATTATCTTATAGGGAAAATGACTTTATCACCTTTTCTTTTGATTTGGTGAGCGGACTAGTAAAGAGTTTATGGATTGTACATATGAAATGTATTTGGCTACAACCAGAGACTAGTACCGAAAGTGTGCAAGTGTACTTCATTAAGTCCCTAAGAGCATGGTGTCTGATAGGGATGCCAAATTTTTGAGTCATTTTTGGGTTACTCTATGGAAGAATCTAGGGACAAGACTCAAATACAGCACATCATGCCATCCACAGACTGATGGGCAAACAGAGGTGACCAACAGGACATTCAAAATTAAATCGAGTTCATGCTATATTTAACAATTAAACAAACATAAAATCGATTAATTAAAGGCAATAAGAAATAAGCAATAATAAAGCATGAAATTTTACAATAAAATTTCAGATTTACTATCAAGAACATTAAAAACTTTCATAAAGATTCAAAATTTTAGGCATAAATCTATTCTAGCATATTCATAATATAATTCAACTATTGACAAAATTAATTATGAATACAAGTACAATACTTTAGCATGCAATTGGTGGCTCTGATACCACTGTCAGGTTTTAGGTTATCTATTTCCTAAACAGATACAGATTAATTGGCGGAATATTATAACAGTTATAAACAATTAACCAAAACAACTGCAGAGGCTTTAGTAATTATACTAGATCGCTAATTCCTGCTGAAGAAGAGGTTGACCTTCCAGATTCCAACGCTGAAACCCTCTACTGAAAAGTCCACGCAGCACTCCGGGAACCCGATTGCTAGATCGACCCGATCGAGACGAATCTCATTCTAAGATGTATGTGAGATTGTTTCGGGAAACAGATAATGTTTCCTGAAACTAGAACTGCAAACTAAAAGAGAGAGGAACTCAGGAAATGACCCTGGTATCTCTCTAAGAGTCGTAGGCAGTTGGTGTGGAATAATCTCTCCTAGAGACCCCTTTATATAGTGTTTAGAAAACCTAGGGAAAGGGTTAAAAATCCTAAAGGGCCGATTAAAGACAACGGCGCGTTTCTGGGCCCAACACGGTCCGTGTTGAAACAACACAGTCCGTGTTGGACTCCAGAAGGTCCAATTATTCGGCCCATAGACACCACGGACCGTGGTGTCTCAACACGGACCGTGTTGGGACAACACGACCCGTGTTGACCCCAATTCGGTCCGTGTTGGGCTGATTTCTCATAGAAATCAATTTCCAACTTTTCTAAACGTGATACAATATCATTTAGGTTACATACATTGTTCTAGGGCACTGACTTGTGTGACCCAGTAGGACCAAATAATATAGTTGTAATTAAACATATTTAATTACTAATTATAGAGGTCTCTAGCAAGACATATAATTACTATATTACTTTGGTTTAATCTCCGTGTATATCGAACATTGTCGGGACATTCCCAACAATCTCCCACTTGTCCCACAAGTGTTCGATTCCTTGAATTCCCTTGTCACTTACTGTCTCATGTTCGGATAAGGTAAGCTGATGTCATCCTTATCTAAGGTCCGAAATGTTCCTCCATCTCCGAGTCAGACTTTGAAAAAACAGATGATCAACTATTGATACAACTGAGCTCGGCCAAGCATTTTCAGTCCAATCTCACCGAGTGGCCAACGAGACAACTGTCCGTAATAGGGAGGACAATGCCATCTTGTTCAGACACACATTCTCACATGATCCAACTGTCACTCAGACACCGCCTTTATAGCCTACTGTTACGAAAGACGTTTGACGTGCTCCAAAGTCACAGCAGACCATGTAGTCTTTGTACTGAACTCAGGATTCAGGAATTTTTGAGTGGTGAGAGCTCCTATGACAATTCCCAACTTAAAGAGCTCCCACTGGGGGTCAGTTCGGTAGTTGTTCTCAACAATACCCATGTGATTGATTTATGATGTCAATACATCAATATGATCATGAAACTCGATCATCATTTCAATCCTACATGCTAATTGTGTTAATATCATCACTGTCCCTATGTGATAATACAATCAGGAAACAGGTCGACGATCGGCCAAGATTAGCGTCATCAAGTTCACTAATGGGGTTTCAGAAATTAGACCTCATCCAATTTCCCATTTTGAATTCGCTAATCCTTTTGGACATTCACATAGTTCTAAACCAAAAATTATGTAAAGTTTTGAATTTATTAATAAATGATGAATAAATAACTATTACAAACCATGAGCCATCTAATGTTCAAAATGTAACTTAACAACATTATTCAAGATGTCTAATTACTATTGCATGAGTAAGACTCTCATACTTCGCTTGCGACAAGGGTTTAGTAAGGGGATCGACGACGTTCTCATCCGTATGAACCTTGCACACATTAATATCATCTTCCTCGATGAACTTTCGAATGATGTGATACTTTCTGGACACATGCTTAGCTTTGTTGTGTGCTCTAGGTTCCTTTGCCTGAGCAATGGCCCCACTGTTGTCACAGTATAGGTCCACGGCTTTCGCAATACTAGGCACAACTTCAAGCTCCTTGATGAACTTCTTCACCCACATTGCCTCCTTCGCATCTTCAGATGCTGCGATGTATTCTGCCTCAGTTATAGAATCAGCGACAGTGTTTTGCTTGGAACTCTTCCAGCTCACTGCCCCACCATTTAAACAAAAGATGTATCCAGATTGGCTACTGTAGTCATCCTTATCCGTCATGAAACTGGCATCAGTGTAACCTTTTACACTTAGCTGTCTCTCACCTCCATAGATTAAGGACAACTCCTTAGTTCTATTCAGATACTTAAGTATGTTCTTCACAGCAGTCCAGTGGTTCTCACCAGGGTTGGCTTGAAACCTGTTGCACATACTTAAAGCAAAGCTATATCTGGCCTTGTACATCTCATAGCATACATTATAGACCCTACCGCCGAAGCATAAGGTATATTTTTTATCTTTTCCTGGTGTTCAGATGTTTGAGGACAATCTGTTTTACCAAGTGATGTGCCATGAACCATGGGAATGAATCCCTTCTTGGAGTTCTGCATGTTGAACAGATTCAACACCTTATCAATATAAGTTGTTTGATTTAATGCAATCAAACGACTTGATATATCTCTATAGATCTTTACTCCAAAAATGTACTGGGCCTCACCGAGATCCTTCATTTGGAAATTTTTTCTAAGCCATGTCTTCCAAGACTCCAGCATAGGAACGTCATTTCCAATGAGGAGTATATCATCCACATACAGAACTAGAAAGACTATTTTGCTCCCACTGAGTTTTCTATAAACACAAGGCTCTTCTTGGTTTTTCAAGAAACCAAACTCTTTGATTACTTGATTAAACCTTTGTTTCCAACTCCTTGAAGCTTGCTTGAGGCCATAAATGGCCCTTTGCAGCTTACAGACCTTCCCAAAACCTTTAGGATCTTCAAAACCTTCAGGTTCTGTCATATACACTTCCTCTTCCAGAAACCCATTCAAGAATGCAGTCTTGACGTCCATTTGCCATATTTCATAGTCATACCATGTAGCTATGGCAAGGAGTATCCTGATAGATTCTAAAGCCGCTACTGGGGAAAAAGTCTCTTCATAGTCAATACCATGAATTTGAGTGAAACCTTTTGCCACCAGCCGTGCTTTCTAAACACTAGGTTTACCATCCATGTCGGTTTTCACTTTGAAGACCCATTTGTTTCTGATGGCTCTAGCGCCTTCAGGCAAGTCAACCAAGGTCCAAACCTTGTTTTCGTACATGGAGTCTATCTCGGATTTCATGGCTTCGAGCCATTTCTTGGAATCTGGGCTCGCTAAAGCTTGTTTGTAGGTCTCGGGCTCATCATACTCTACAAGGAATATGTTGATTTCTGATGTCATGAGATAACCGTATCTCTCAGGAGGGTGAACGTCCCTACTGGACCTACGAAGGGGTATGTCCACATTCCCTACTTCTTCATCGACCTGTCCCCCGACTACCTGTTCATCATTCCTTTCTTGTTGAGGATCAACGGAGATTGGAATGCAAGTAGTGGTGACGGGGTATGGGATAAGATTCGAAGTGGTTTGTTGCTCTTGAACTTCACCTAGTTCAATTTCTCTCCCACTCTTTCTCTTAGAGACAAACTCGTTCTCTAAGAAGAAAGCATTCCGAGACACAAACACTTTGTTCTCAGAATGGTTGTAGAAGTACTACCCTTTGGTTTCCTTAGGATAGCCCACAAAGAAAACCTTTTCAGATCTAGGTGCAAGCTTGCTGTCAGGTAAAACCTTAACATAGACTTCACATCCCCAAATCTTTAGAAAAGACAAACTAGGAACTCTTCCTCTCCATATCTCATATGGTGTCTTTTCAGTAGCTTTAGTCGGAGTCCTATTTAGAATGAGCGATGCGGTTTCAAGAGCATGCCCCCAAAAGCCAAGCGGTAAATCTGACTCTACCATCATTGATCGCACCGTATCTAATAGGGTGCGATTTCTCCTTTCAGATACACCATTGTGTTGTGGGGTTCCTGGAGGAGACAGTTGTGAGACAATCCCACAAGTTCTTAGATGGTTAATGAATTCTCGGCTCAAATATTCTCCACCTCGATCTGATCGAAGAGTTTTTATTGTTTTGCCAAGTTAATTCTGTACTTCATTTTAGAATTCTTTGAACTTTTCAAAAGATTCAGATTTATGACGCATTAGGTAGATATACCCATATCTACTAAAGTCATCAGTAAAAGTAATGAAATAGTAGAATCCTCCTCTAGCATTGGTGCTCATTGGTCCGCATACATCAGTATGTTTGAGCCCTAATAAGTCGTTGGCCCGTTCACCAGTTCCAGTAAAGGGTGACTTAGTCATTTTTCCCATCAGACATGCCTCACAAACTTCAAACTTTTCAAAGTTTAGGTTTTCCAGAATTCCTGTACTTTGCAGTTTCTGGATGCGATTCTGATTAATATGACCTAGCCTACAATGCCAAAGGTATGTTTCATTTGAGTCTTTTGTTTTAACCCTTTTGGATTCGATGTGACAAATTTGTTTATCCAAATCTAATATGTAGAGGCCATTCATGCGAATACCCGCACCATAAAAGATTCCATTCTTTGTAAATGAAAAACGACCATTCGTAATATTAAAAGAATAACCTTCAATCTCAAGTACAGCTACTGAAATTAAATTCTGACTAATAGCGGGAACAAAATAACAATTATTTAGTTCTAATATAAGTCCTGAAGGTAAAGATAAACTATAAGTTCCTACGAAGACAGCCGCAACTCTTTGCCCGTTTCCTGTGCATAGGTTTACTTCATTCTTGCCGACTTGTCTACTTCTGCTTAGGCCCTGTACATTTCCACAAATGTGAGCTTCACAACCGGTATCTAATACCCATAAAGTAGAAACAGTAAGATTTATATCGATCACATCTATACCTGCCTTGACGACCTTTCCGGTCTTCAGATCATCTAAGTAGGTGGGGCAGTTTCTTTTCCAGTGTCATTTGCCTTTACAGAAAAAGCACTCTTCATCTGGCTTAAGTCCTGCTTTAGGTTTGGCTGGGACAACAGTTTTGTTCTTGCCTTTCTTACTTGCAGGTCCCTTCTTGCTCTTGTTAGCCTTCTTGAATTTGCCTTTCCCCTTACTGACCACTAGGACATTCGAGTTTGCCTTATGGGCTATCTTAATGTCCCTCTCTGCCGTAACCAACATCGCATGAAGATCCATTAGAGACTTCTTATGCCCCTGCATGTTGTAATTCAGCTCGAAGGTGCTGAATCCTTCATGCATTGAGCTAAGAAGAATGTCAGTAGCTAACTCTGGAGTGTAGGGGAACCCTAGTCGCTCCATGGACTCAAAAAGACCAATCATCTTCAATACATGGGGCCCAACGGGCTTGCCAATCTCAAGACGGGTGCGAACAATTTGCTCATTGATCTGACATCTCTCAATTCGAGCATGTTCTTAAAACATGCTTTTCAGTTGAGTGATTGTTTCATGTGCCTTCTTGTTTTCAAACTGTCTTTGAAGCTCAGGAGTCATAGTAGCCAACATGATACAACTGACTTGGACATCATCATCAGAATGACGCTGCCACTTGTCTTTTTCAGCTTGAGTCGCATTTTCTTTGGGCTTGTTCTTCAAGGCTCTTTCTAGAACGTATTCTTTCTGCTCTGCCCTAAGGACAATCCTCAGGTTTCGGTGCCAATCAAGGAAATTGGCCCCGGTGAGTTTCTCTTTTCCAAAAGAGAACGGAGGTTGACTGTGTTATTGGAGGGTGTGTTAGACATCTTTGATTCTGACAAGACATAAAGGTTCAATTTTAGTTATTAATCATCAAAGAAATTAAACTAATTTTAACTTCAAATCAAAACACTTTATCAACTCTTACTTAGTGTTTTAATTTAATCAAGACCCACAAGACCCATGGGCTCAAGTGGACTTTGGCCCAACAAAACTCAATCCCATGTTATCTTTGGTGGATCATCTTATGATCGATCATTCAAAATGACTCTTGGCAAGAAATTTGTATCGAATACCATATTTCTCTTCCTCTGCTCTTGGCCCAAAACTATTTTGATAGCCAATTTGAATTGACCTAGCTCCCACCCTACTTACTAATGATAGACAAATAATTCGCTTTGGCTTTCTTTATTTATCCATCTAAGTGGTGTTTCGATAGGTTGAGCAATAATTCAATTTTGAGAGTAGGTTTTATTATCCTAAGCATGCAATTCTAGGTGAACTCTTTCGAAAAGCATAAAAGGCATAATAAAACATGCAATAACAAAATTAAAGCATAAACAAAACCCCTAGTATGGCCACCTAGACTTAATCAACTAATTCAACTAAGCCTTGATAGTCTTCAAGAAAACCTTCTTGGGTCTTGCAACTTCATTGGATGGGCTCCCACTCGAATCACCACCTCTATTGCTGTTGGGCTCCCACTCAATTTGATGTCTCTAATTACAACCAATTTACAATTTGGACCTAACAATTGAGTCCTTACATGAATTAAAAAGAATAAACTTAACTGAAATTTAAATTTAAAATTTAATTCAAAGACCGTACGCAGACCGTATTTCACCCAACCCGGTACGCAGACCGGTAAAACTGACTATCTATGGCCATACTAGAAGCACATGCAAACATGTAATATTGCAATAAATATATCAAATATAACACATGCTTAAATAACAAATTATAAAGGCATATATATAATTGCAATATAACACATAAGGAAATAAATGCTAAATAAAATTTCCTAAAAGGTTTGCATGATTAATATAATAAACAAAATCCAAATTTTATCTTAGTTACCTAAACAGATTTAGGATTTTATACCTATACATACAAAATACTTGACTTTCCTAAAATTAAGGAGTCTAAAAGATACTATATCTTTCAAAAAATATTGTAAGTTTCCTAAACTTTACAAAATAATAGATTTTATGCCTATTATCTGATTTAGTAGTAATAGGATTTAATAATTAATTTCTAAAATTAATTACAAACCCTAAAAAAAACACGAATTCACCAAAATTGCTGGCAACACGGTCAGTGTTGGATCAACACGGTCCGTGTTGCTTCCCAGTTTCGGTTAATTTCGTGAATAAAAAACTTAAATAAAACTATCATAATTTATCGAATTTAAAGATTTCATATCACATCGTTATCTAATAACCCAATATGAATATTTTCCAGAATTTTAACAATTTTCAAAAGATTGTAAAATTTTAGGGAATTAAACATTTTTAATTCTCCATTTAAGAGGAAAATAAATAACAGCAGTCCGATAAGTTTAAAAATCAAATTTTATAATTTTCCCAAACAGTAGTTTCATCTAATATGCTACTGTAAAAATTTCAGATTTTTATCAAATTTCAAAAATAAGAATAAAATTCAGAAAATTAAACAATTATACTTTTTTGTTAATCTGAAAATTAAAGAAAAATTAGTAAACGATTTCGAAAATTCACGAAAAATTTATACATAATAGTATGGTTACCCAGTAACCTACTGTAAACGTTTCAGAAAATTTTCAAATTTCTATAAATATACAAAATTCAGAGAAGTAACAAATTTATTTCTCTGAGATCTGAAAATCTAAATTAAAAAATATAATTTTACAGGATAAATTAACGGAAAACTTTTTCCCTAAAAGTATGGTTGTCCAGTAACCTACTGTAAAAATTTCAGAAGTTTTAAAAATTTCTAAAAATTTATAAAATTCAGAGAATTAAACGAATTTTAATTCACTTCAGATCTGAAAACTTAATTAAAAATCCATTTCAATTGGGAAAAATCTACAAAAATTATGGAAAGTCCAGAACACTTCCAGACACCTCCAGTAAAAAGTTCAGAAGTTTTCGAGTTCGTTTGATATTTTATTTCGATTTTTCATGTATTGTACAAAACCCTATTTTGCGAATTTAAACCTATTTCATGTATTGACTACTTTTTAACAACATTAAACGTGATTGCTTCTAAAACCTTCAAAATTAAATCGAGTTCATGCTATATTTAACAATTAAACAAACATAAAATCGATTAATTAAAGGCAATAAGAAATAAGCAATAACAAAGCATGAAATTTTACAATAAAATTTCAGATTTACTATCAAGAACATTAAAAACTTTCATAAAGATTCAAAATTTTAGGCATAAATCTATTCTAGCATATTCATAATATAATTCAACTATTGACAAAATTAATTATGAATACAAGTACAATACTTTTTCATGCAATTGGTGGCTCTGATACCACTGTCAGGTTTTAGGTTATCTATTTCCTAACAGATACAGATTAATTGACGGAATATTATAACAGTTATAAACAATTAACCAAAACAACTGTAGAGGCTTTAATAATTATACTAGATCGCTAATTCCTGCTGAAGAAGAGGTTGACCTTCCAGATTCCAACGCTGAAACCCTCTACTGAAAAGTCCACGCAAAGACTCGAACCCGATTGCTAGATCGACCCGATCGAGACGAATCTCAATCTAAGATGTATGTGAGATTGTTTCGGGAAACAGATAATGTTTCCTGAAACTAGAACTACAAACTAAAAGAGAGAGGAACTCAGGAAATCACTCTGGTATCTCTCTAAGAGTCGTAGGCAGTTGGTGTGGAATAATCTCTCCTAGAGACCCCTTTATATAGTGTTTAGAAAACCTAGGGAAAGGGTTCAAAACCCTAAAGGGCCGATTAAAGACAACGGCGCGTTTCTGGGCCCAACACGGCCCGTGTTGAACTCCAGAAGGTCTAATTATTCGGCCCATAGACACCACGGACCGTGATGTCTCAACACGGACCGTGTTGGGACAACACGACCCGTGTTGACCCCAATTCGGTCCGTGTTGGGCTGATTTCTCATCGAAATCAATTTCCAACTTTTCTAAACGTGATACAATATCATTTAGGTTACATACACTGTTCCAGGGCACTGACTTGTGTGACCCAGTAGGACCAAATAATATAGTTGTAATTAAACATATTTAATTACTAATTATAGAGGTCTCTAGCAAGACATATAATTACTATATTACTTTGGTTTGATCTTCGTGTATATCGAAGATTGTCGGGACATTCGCAACATGAAGACCTTCCAAGTCTGAGGACAAACTTTCCTCAACCTGGGGAGGATGATGGAGACCACTCAGCAAGCCCAACATCAGATCAAGCATCATCAGAAGGTTCAGACCAGGAGCATGGAGATGATTCAGCAATAGCACCAGCACCAGCACGAGCAGCTTCTACATCATCTGCATCACCTAAGGAGGCTACACCAGCATGTTCAGCACGAGCATTGTCAGCAGGAAGCCCAACTGTGCCAAACTCAATAGCTGTTGGAGCAATTCCAGCAGAAACAACATGCTTCCATCCTCAGCAACAGATCAAGGAGTCCACAGCTACCACCAGTCCACCAACATCATCCATCCAGGCTTCCTACACCTTGGTAAGGCAAGTCCTGGCCAGCACAACCACTCATTCCACCCGCATTGGCCATCCAGGCCAATTCCAGTTCCCAACAAAACCATTCCAAGCAGAAACGCATTGCTCCCACTGAACTTCTTGTAAATACAATATTATCTTTAGCACTTCCCAGTATATCAAACCTTTTTGATATCCTGGTCAAGAAGGTCAATGATTCCAACTCCTAGAAGCTTCCTTAAGACCACAGATGGTCTCTTGAAGTTTACAAGTATTCTAACAAAAGACCATTCAGTTGTGTCAAGTACACACTGTAGAAGGTAAAATTTTGTCGACAAATCAGAAAATGACACGTGGAAAATAAATAAATTTATTTATTTTCGACTAATTATTATCCGCCACGTGTAAAATTAATTACGGCGGTCCATTTAATTAAATTTTAAATGGAAATATATCATGGCCAATAGCGTCGCGACACGTGTCATTTATGATGCAGAAAATCATAATTATTTCTTTGTTTTAAATAAAGGGATAATTAATTAATTTGGGCCCAAGCCCAAAGCCGACTCAACCTAGGCAACCCCAGGCCTCCAGAGCCAATAAATAGGGGTCTTCTCTCTCATTTGCAACACACTGCAGTCTACACCGGCGGCATTCAGCATTCTGCACTGCAGAGACTTTAGAAGCTCGAACTGCAAGCGGCCTCCGGCTCCCAAGCGCCAAGGATCAAGGTCGACAAAAGTTCAAGATCAACAGCTCCAAGCTTTCTGCACGTCAAGGTAAAGAACTACAACTGAGTTCTTCAGCTAGACCTGCGTTTGAGATCGAGATCAAGCGTCCGCGCCCTCGGCTCACCCAAGTCATAGGAGATCGAATCAGAGGATCATCATTATTGTATTTGATATAGAGATTGTACCCACATTTATCCAAATATTAATACAAATTAATTTGTTTCTCATATTTCTTGTCTTTATTTATTTCAGGCTCGAAATTTGTGTTTACACACACCTTTCTTCCAAATCTAATTTTGAAGTCAGTCTTGATGTCTATCTTAATGAACCCATGTTTTGCCTTAAAGCCCTCCTATGCCTGATGGCTCACACCTTCAGACAAATCAACCGAGTTCTAAACTTGGTTGAATACATTGAACCCATCATAGACCTGATGGAATCTTGACTTGCTAAAGCTTCTTTGTTGTAGATAGAGTCATTACTTTCTAAAAGTAACATCTCACGCTCATCCATAGATGATCGATATTTTTGTGGTTAACGGAGTTGTTTACCTGACCTTGCTTGGAGTCATGAAATCCTCCTCAACGTTTTGAGGAACTTCAACTGGCTCAACCTCGATCTTAATTTCCCGACCAATAGGAAAATTTGAACTAGGATCAAGTAACGGAGTTTTAGGTGATGATTATAGTGTTTTGTGTCTATCGAACTTCGGTAAGTTCAAAAACTCTCCCACTCTTTATTTTAGAGAATAACATATTCTCTAAGAAGAAAGCATTTTGAGACACAAACACTTTCCTCTACAACAGTTTGTAGAAGTGATACTCCTTTCTTTCAGAAAACGGTTCAAGAACCTCTCTTCTCCATATCATATATGGTGTCTTCTCTAGTGCTTTAGATAATCTTTATTCAATAATTAGAGCTATGGTTAACTGCGTGTATCCCCAAAAGGTAATCGACAATCATGACTCAACCATCATTGATCGCACCATATCTAATAAGGTGTGATTTCTCTTTTAGATACGTCATTGAGATGTCGTATTCCTAGAGGAGAGAGTTATGAAACAATTCCATATTCTCTGGAATGGTCAGCGAAATCATGGCTCAAATACTCACCTCCTCAACCTTATTGAAGGGTTTTGATTTTCTTGTCAAGTTGGTTTTGTACTTCACTTTCAAAATCTTTGAACATTTCAAAGAATTTGGACTTGTGGCGTATTAAGTATATATACCCATATCTACTAAAAAAAACATCACTGAAAGTGATGAAAAAGTACAGCAAACCTTCTTCTAGCACTAGTGCTCATAGGCCCATATACATCAATATGCTTGCATCCTAATAAGTCATTAGCTTGTTCACCAATTCCAATAAAAGGTGATTTCAGTCATCTTACCCATCAGGCATGCTTTACAAATGTTGAACTTTTCAAAGTTTAGGTTTTCCAAAATACTACACTATGCATTTTCTGAATGCATTTCTAATTAATATGACTTAAGCTTATAGTGCCAGAATTATATTTCATTTGAGTCATTTGTTCAAACTCATGGCTCAACCACTAGCATCCTTTTGATCGTATCTAGGTGCTCTCAATGTTTCGCCAAGACTAATTCGTTTTGGAAATCTTTAAACTAATTTAACATTCCAGCTTCAGATGAATCTCATAGACATGAATCACCCATGTGCTATTTTATTCCTCTTTGAAGATTTAAAGTAATTCATCCCTTGTACTTGTGCGCAATTGGACTACGTACATCCATATGCATGAGTGTTTTTTGGCACGTTCACCCTTTCTTGTAAAAGGTACAGTCATGCTTTGCGGACATCACATGTTTCAAAGTCTTATCATTCAAAAGCCTATCATTATGAAGCTTCTGAATTCACTCTGATTTGCATGACTTAATATATAGTTACAAGTTTTATGTCAGAACATGAATTATTCCTTTTAAACCTTTTGGTTTCGATGTGTTGGGTGTGTTTATCTGAGATCCTCTCTCTAATTGAGAGTAAGGAATACTTATAATGAGAACATAGAATCGCCTATAAATTTCTCTTATAATTCTTGAGGAAATGGATAAACAACCAACTCGTCATGAGAAGCTACAACTAATTGCATGATCCCTTTTGTAGGTTAACTCTCATCCTTCAAAGCACATCTACTTTGCTGTAGATCCTGCACATTTGCATAAATGCGAGTTTCACAACCGGTATCTAATACTCAAAGTGGGTTTAATAAGGGTAGTGAGTATCATATACACACTTGCCTAGAAATGAAATCATATCTCAAGTCTTCCTTATATTTATTCACGCTCCTAGTGTCATGCTGTAGACACCGGATTTTGGCACATAAATATATAACAAATCTATATAAACAAAGCAAAAATAAAGAAGGAGAGGCCGATCGATAAGCCAGTTCAGACTTCTGGATTGTAGCATAGTTTTATATACCGTTCGTGTAATTTTTAATATTTCCTCTTTATGTACTTTTAGTTATGTATTTTAGTTAGGAAATTAGAAAATAAGGGAAGCCAAAGCCAAGCCAGAGACAAGCCAGAGCCAAGCCAAAATAGTTCCTCGAATGCACTCAACATGCCCAAGTTCGGACGAGCACACATGCACCATTACATGTGAATTTCCTAGCCTATTGCATGCATGATCTTTACGGAAGCAATCAAGCTTCATTTAGCTATATGCAAAAATCTTTGCAAAGATCATATGCAAAAAGCTCCCAAGAGCTCTCAAGTTCAAGACCTCACAACAACATGCATAAAGATTGTAATTAAGCCTCTACCGTCCAGTGTGAACAGGCTGACTTCGTGTACATCACATTCATTTCCTCACCGTCCAAGAATACGTGAACCAAGCTCGAGTCAAAGCTCCCCTTTCCTGAGGCCGGTCATCCTTCATCTCATCCACACGTGGTTCATGCAACCACGAGCTGTCGTCCACCCCAAGACACCCCCCTTTGCTGCCTAGTGACTTGTGCATTTGACTACGACTTGCAAGAGTGGATGAATGTGCATGTGTGCATGAATCCTAAGCCTTCCCTAAAGCCTCTAAATACCCCTTCTTACCAAAGCCAAAATCACTCAATCATTCACTCATCCTTCCCCCTAAATTCTCATTCCTCTCATCACTCCCCACTAATCTCTATTCTAATATCATCATTCTACCACTCTTTTGCTATCACCTTTACACAATTCTCTTACTATCCTAATCTCCTTATCCTCATCCTCTTAAACCCCTTAATCCATGCTCTCATACTATCCCCACCATTCTTACAAAAACCCTCACAGAAATATCATAAAAAACCACAAAAAGAGTCTTTCTTCCTATCTTTTTCCTTCCTTTTTCCCATCCTTTTCCATCACTTTCCTATCAATATTATCTCCATTTCTCTACTCTCTTAATCCCTCTCATCTTAATTCGTATTCCATCTTCTATTATTCCTCCACAAAACCCTAAAACTCCATAAAAAACCTAACCTTTCTACTATTTAAAACTACACAAAAAGAGCCTTTTCCTACCCTTTTCTTACCCCTTTTCCATACCTTTCTCCATCCACTTTTAGCACCACTTTGGCATCTTCAAGAGGAGAATTCAAGGCTTTCAAAGGCATCCAAAGAGGCTACAACAAAGGCTAGGCAAGGCTTTCCTTAAAGAAAGCTCACAATGTAAGCTTTTAAGTATTTCTCTTTTATGTAAATAAATTGTTGTATATGATGTATCTTTCTTTATTTTATTCTTTTGCATGTTCCATGAAATAATTCTATAAAGTTCTTATTTATCTCCCTTCCAAACTTTTTCAACAGCATACTTAAAACGTTGAGTAGAGTATTTCCTTTTCTGAGAGGCGAACTCAAAAGGTTCCTACCTTTCGAATTTGTAGCCTTACCCCCGAATCCATTCTTGGGTTTCGCAGGTGGAGTCTTTCTTGTTTTCCTTTTTGGTTTTGTCTTGGCTTTCCCCTCAAAAAGTCGGGTGGCGACTCCCATTTCGAACCAAAACACATTGAGGATTGCATAAACTATGGTTAACATGGTTTTATAATGTATCGATGCAACTTTAGGGTTTTCTTGCTTATATTTGTAAATAATACTTGCATAAATCATTATCTTCCGACCCTAACATTTAAATGAGAAAATTGAATTAAATTTAGAAGCATTAGGAACAAATGGATGTTCACTCTTAAAGGTTTAATTCCACGACTCATAAAATGCATAAGTAAAGGGAAAGCGATTTTACAAAGTATTATTTATGAAATGTAAGGTGGATTTTCTTAAAGAATTTTTAAAAGTTAAAACCCCAGCACAAATCACTGAATCACACCCCAATCGAAACATGGACATTCGGGAGCCCGAACGGCGAGGAAAAATGTCCACGAGATTTTTGGCGACTCCACTAGGGAGTTTTTCTTAAAGCGGGTAAAACTTGAAAAAAGTTTAGTGTGCTTTAAAATTTTCGGAAGGAAAATAAATTTTTACTTTATATTATTAAGTCATTCATTTTAGGCATTATACATTGCACATATCGGGGCACTCCCTTGACATGTAATATGTCGTAGGAGCACGTAAATCGGCGACATTAGGTTTTTTCTCTTTAAACCACAAAAATAACCCATGGGATGCTGGACCGGCTATACTCAATTGGTGCCTTTACACCGAGAGAGCATTGGCCACCACATCCACTCATACATCACTCTACGAAGTCTCCGCTCGAGCCTCCAAGAGCAACACCCCACACATTCAAGTTGCCTTTACACCTAGAATGCACTTGGGCGAGTACATGAGCCGCTAAGCCTTATCCAGCCAATAAACCCTTTTGTACATAGAGCCTTGGTTTAGGATACCCCTTTTTCATATGTATGTTATGTGCTATGTGTTTGAATTCTTTTTAAAGAGTCGACCCAAGTTTAGGAGTGTTGTTCTAGTCCATGTAGTAGTAATTAGGCTGAGAAGAGTCATGTTTACCAACTAAGTTAATTAAACTCAAAAATTATGGTTAACCCAGTGGTTGGGCCCATTTATCTATAAAGGTTAATTCTCTTGGTTCATAAAGTAAACTTAACTCGCCCTTGATGATTCTATACGGCCCTTTACGACATCTTTTTAACAAAGGTCCAACAAACCTGATTAAAGTCAAAACAAAGTTAGTGGGTAAAGACTTGGACAGCATGATAATCACCGGGCTAGAGTAAATTAATTATCGAGTTAATTATTGGATCTGTAACACTTTTGGCCAGCCCGTGGTTAGGCCCAACCATATCAAATTTGGCAATTAAGTCCATAAATTAATTATAACTCGTCCGCTGTTGGTTTTATTCAGTCCTTTATGATACCTGCTTTCCGGTAATTAAATAAATAAAAAAGAAAGTAGAAAGAAGGGTCGTTGGTTCTATTAATAGTTATTTTAGTTCGCATGGCAGTCAACATGGCTCGAATTGAGTCTGAGTCGGTAGCCCAAATTACAGATTCTCCTTAAAATGGTCGGCCTATGGATAGGGCCCATCCGAAATGAGAAACACTGATTTGTGCTCCTTGACTTAGGCTTGATTCGCCATGCTTGACTTTATTCGAGCTCTTGTAATGATTAGTTGTCCTTAGGTCCAAAAAATCTTACTAATAAATCAAACAAAATTAGCGGACAATATCTTAGACTGCGTAATAGTCAATAGGCTTGAGTAAATTGATTTATCAATTTAACTATTGAATCCATCACACTTATGGTCGGCCCATGGTTAGGCCCAACCATACTGGATTTGGCAATTGAATCTATAAATTAAGTTACAACTCGCTTATCGTTGACTTTATTCAGTCCTCTACATTGTCTACTTTCTCTAAGTAAATAAATAAAACTTGTACCACGTGTTTAAGTTTGTTGAGTTTGTACCACGTGTTTTAGTTTGTTGAGTCTTTGCCACATGTTTGAGTCTGTTGAGTCTTTGTTAGGTGTTTGAGTATTTGTTACGTGTAAATACGTGTTTGTGTAAATACGTGTTTGAGTTTGTTGGGTCTTTCTTAGGTGTAAATATGTGTTTGTATTTGTTGTGTCTTTGTTAGAGTCGAAACTAGTTTTGAGATACTGTTTTAGTCCGCGTGATAATGATTGGGTTCGAAAATAAATTAATTTATAAACTCGATTAGTTAACCTCAAATTTTATGGTCGGCCTGTTTATGAGGCCAATCCGTTTTAAAGGTTAATTGGCCTTGATTATCGATTCATTTTAATTCACATTTGATGGTTTTATTCGGCCCTTCTCAGTATTCTCTTATTTTGGGTCGAAGGAAAATGATTAATAATAAAACAAAGTTAGTGTGTGTTGTTCTAGCCAGCGTAATAGACACAAGGTTTGAGAAAATAAATTTATAAATTCGATTATTAAGTCTAAAAACAAAATCCATGGTCGGCCCATTGTTAAGCCCGCCCATGGTGGATTTAATAATTGAGTTTATAAGTCTGTTTTAACTCACCTTTTGATGGCTTTATTCGGTTCTTTATGACATCCACTTTCCTCCAGTTAAATAAATAAATATGTTGGGTCTTAAACAAAAAAGAGCGTGTAAATAAAAGTCAGTCTGCTAGTGTGTCGAGCATTATTCTAGTCCGTATAATAGCCAATTTAGCTTGAGTTAACACAAGTTTGTTAGTTCAAGTGACGGATTCTCCTTAAAACGGTCGGCTTGTGGTTTAAGCTCATCCGAATTGAGAAACACTCACTTGCGCTTTCCAACTTATGTCAACTCACTATGTTTGACTTTATCCGACCCTTTATAATGCTCTTGTTGTAAAAAGTGTTGTTGTTTAGAGTCATATAGAAGTTAGAACACGTAAATCTGTGTCATAGTTGAGTCGTTTCCTGAGTTAGTGTATAGGTGTCTTACATGTTAGGAGGTATAATGTATGGTCTAGCACTCCCGGGTCATAGGTGAGTCTTTTCATGATTCAACACGTATCTTTCAGTTTTAGGAGGTCTAGGTTAAACCCATGCCATGGGTGAGTTTGTAGAGTCAGGATGTAAGTGTCTTTAGCAAGTCTCATATATAGTCTAGTAAACCCAAGTTATGGTAACTCTCTATTTTAGAGTCTGCATGTAAGTGTCTTGCATTTCAATGTCAGTAAATAAGTGTCTTTATTTTAGAATCTTCGTTTTAGAGTTAGCAAACATGTGTCTTTTATTTTTTTTAGAAGGTCATGTATACCCAGGTCAAGGGTAAGTCTTTGTTTTAGAGTCAGTGTATGGGTGTCTTTCATTCTCTAGGAAGTCTTACAGAAGGTCCAGATCATAGATGTGTCTTTTCCTCGCTCAATATGTGGTTGTCTTTTTTTATGAAGTCCAATGTAAACCCAGGTCGTGGGTGAGTCTTTGTTTGAGTCAACATGTGGGTTCTGTTTCTAAATGTCTAATGTGAGTCTATGTCATGTGTGGGTCTTTTCTTGAGTCAACCTGTGTATTTTTTTTAGAGTCTAATGTAAACCCAAATCATGGGTAAGTCTTTGTTTTAGAATCATTGTAAGTGTCTTTCATTCTTTAAGAAGCCTCGTATAGGGTTTAGGTCCTACAAATCATTCGTTGATTCGTTTCTCGAGTTAGCATGTAAGGGTCTTTCAGTTATTAGGAAGTCGCATATAAGGTTCGTGTCATAGGTGAATCTTTTCTTATGTCAACGTGAGTTTTTCATTTTTAAAAAGATCAATGTAAACCCATGTTATGGAAGAGTCGTTGAGTCGTCTTTTTGAGTTAGCATGAAGTGTTTTTCATCCTTTAGTATTTCTCGTATAAGGTCTAAGTCATAGGTAAGTTTGTATCTAGAGTCATATGGTTAATACCTATTTTTTTAGAAGTCCAGCGTAAACCCGTGTCATGGGTGTGTCTTTTCTCGTGTTGGCATATCATGTGAGTGTCTTTCTTTTTTTGGGAAGTCTACTGAAAACCATGTCATAGGTTAGTCTTTCCGGGTCAACATATATAGGCATTTGCACTTTAGGAAGTCTCATGTAGATTTTAGGACATGTAGACCTATGTCGTGAGTAACTCTTTTCCTTAAGTCAGCATATAGAAGTCTTGCATCCTAGAAGGTCTCATGTAGGTCAATTAGCATATTCAAACCCATGTCTTGGGTGAGTCTCTCTCTAGTCAGCATATAAGCATTTTTCATTTTTAGGAAGTCCCATATAGGTCATTCAGGACATGCATGCATTGGGATGGGTTTTTCTTCTTTTGTCTAGTGTCAAGGTCAAGGCTTGAGCCAACAATAAAGGGAATCTTGGGATGACGTGAAATTATGCAATTACAATAGATCCGGGGACATGACACAGAGAATAGTTGGACTTTGAAGAATAAGATTGAGGACATAATCCAGTTAGGGAACTGCCCCTACCAAAAGTAGCACAGATAGAACATGGATTCCCCATGCGAAGATGGGGAGGGCATATCATCAATGGAGCACTAGAGGTAGCTACAGTCTTGGTTGTCAAGCATTTTGTTTCCGGAGTCTGTTAGAGTAAAGAGTCGGTTCATAATTCATTTGAGTTCAGTTGCTCTTGTTGCTATTTTTGCTCGAACAGAATTTCGTGCTTGTATTTTTTTCTTGAGTTGAAAAGTTCTCTCATCCGTTCGCCATCCTTACAAACCAAGTCTGACCAATTCACCTCTCTTATCTTTCCATCTTTGTCATATACCTCGTTCACATCCTTTAGTTTCTAAAATCCAGGGTTAGAGAGATAAAGAGAGAAACTCAATAATAAAAAAATAGTGATTAAAAAAAAAGAGTGAAAAACTATACAGTGGCCGGTTCGAAAAATCTCATTGAGGCAAGCCGGGCAAAAGGAGAGAATAAAATTGATGAGAGAAGTCAGCCTGCATTCCCATCCAGTAGGCTGAACAAAAGGAGAGAGTGTTGTCAGTAAAGACCAAGTCCAACAATCTCTCTAAAGTGAGCGCCCCTCATTAGAAATGTCGCGGCTTAACCTTATGTGCCGAGGACAGGGGGCTTCCTCCCAGCCTTCATTTCACCAACCACATTACCCTCGTCTTTTTATCCAATCTCGACCTACCACTTATTACCTATCATTTACATTTCTAGCATTTTCCATCAAACCTCAACCTTTACAAAACCCTTTCATTTATTAAACCAATCCCAAAAGGTGTGTTATTATCAAGGAGAATAGGAGGCAATCCATGAAGAAGAAGTTTTTAAAAAAAGTGAAGGAAAAAAAAAAGGGTGAAAGCAAGAAAAAACGAGAGCAAAAAAGTGAGAGAAAAGAAAAAAAATTGAGAGAGATAGCAAAAAAAAAAAAAAAGAAGAGAAAAAACGCAGAGGAAGAAACAAAAAGAGAAGAAAAGGAAAACGAAAAGAGGGGAGAATAAGAGTTAGAAGGCGGAAATAAGAGTCATGCACACCGGAATAATCCCATTGATTCCAAACCTTCACCTCATTATCCATGCACATCATTACACTTTTCAGCCTTCATAACCATCCATATCCTACAAATGAACCCTTCAAGTCTTCATAATCATCTTCTTTTTGAACAATTAAGCCATCCACGAGGCACTAACCCTTCAAAGCTGCGCTTAAAGAACTACGACTAGCCTGATTCCACCTTGGATACATAGGAAAACCTCTTCGAGGCCCGACCAATATTTTTCACTTTAGAGAGTGTCTTCGTTGAATAAACTGGTCTTTGAGAGAATTAAAAAAAAAAGAGAGAATAAAAAGTTAGTCTGAAAACCTACTTGGGCGGGCTAGGCAAAAGGTGAGGGAAACCCCGGATTCTATCGCTACCATCAGCTTCCATTTCCTTCTGTCAGACTTGGACATTATTTCATCACCCATGTTGCATCCTTTTCCCAAGAGATGATGTCTATCCCTTTTGACAATCTCTTCACCCTTTCAAGACACCATCGTCCTTAAGTGTCTCTTTATCCCCATGTCCCAATCTTTTCCCAAGAGATGACATTTATCCCATTTGACCATCTCTCCTTCCTTTTTAAAGACACAATCATTCTTAAGTGTCTCCATTCATTGATCGACCATTGTCCACTATCCCTTTCACCAAACATTATCTTCAAACCTTTCTAAGCCTTTTAATCTCATCTCACCCTTTGAGAACTTTTCAACTCGGTCATTACTACGAGTATGAAGCTCTATTCTTAATGCCCACGCTCAGCACACCTGAGTGTGACTCACTTCTCAACAAGAGCAAAAGTCGTCCAAATCAGATCATCAGCTAACTAGCGACATACACAATCATGAGCAGACTCAGAAGCAAGATACTCTTAACTGGGGGCTCGCGCTACTTTTGTGACATCGTTCCAAACATTTTTCGGGCATAAATTTTAAGAGGGACACATACTCCCTATTCTACAAGGTCGTAGATCTTCACTCTCATTGGCGTCCTAATAGTAGTCTCGAATAAAGGAAAAGAAAAAAAAAGAAAAAAAGGAAAGAAAAGAAAGAAAAAGAAAAGAAAAAGAAAAGAAAAAAGAAAAAGAAAAAGAGAGGCTAACTTGAAAACCCTTTGGGCAAGTTAGGCAAAAGGAGAGATCAAGACTCACACCTAAGGACATACCTCTATCGGTGGAGCATAAGAAGCAACGCCTCATTCTATCTATCGACTTCATGCATCATATCGTCAATCCACATCAAACTGGGGGCTTGTAGATCCCCAAGTTGTTCTCCAAAGCAAGACAATATCATCAAGAGTGTACGCCAAACCAGGGGCTTGTCATACATCATCATGGATTTGCCAGCAATCAAGGTCATCTGCATGAGCATTCAAGAAGCACATCCTTCAGGCCTAGCGTCTCCATCATCATTCCTTATCCCATGGACTGAATGTTCCTCATCCTGAATTTTCCGAAAATTCCTCACAAGTGGCCTTGACCCTTAGAAAAAGCATTGTCTTAGGAAATCATTGTCCTAGCAAGTGCGTTGTCTTAGAAGTACATTGTCTCATGGAGTCAATTTGTCTTGCATATAGAATTGCATGTATAGGAGCATAAAGCATCATGGATGTGTCCTGACAAAGCATAATAGGTTTGCATTGCATCCATAAAGTGTGTCGAAATTACATGGAGTCAGTTTGTCTTCCATAGAGTCGGTCTGTCATGCATAAAGTCAGTAGTCGTGCATAAATGCATAAGTGTATAAATACTTGTGTCAAAAAAAACAAAAAAACAAACAAGAAAAAAAATGCATTGTTTGTGCAAGAGTCTGGTAGATCATTTGCATACATACTTGCATATTGAAAAAAAAGAAACAGCAAAAAAGCGCCATAACGCAACACTGGGCGCTGGTTAAGCCCGTATGCCATCTCATTCAGATCAGCCGACATGGTTTCCTATCACTAAGAGCAAGATTAGAGCAACCTCTAATCCAACTCTAGCAGGTCAAGTCAGCATCCAATCAAGTCATAAATCGACTGGACACGAAGGGCAGAATCATCAACCGCCAGACACGAATGGGGATTGTCCGACACGAAGGACAACATCATCACCTGCCATACATGAATGGCGGCTGTCCGACAGGAAGGACAGAATCTTCATCAAATGACTGATACGGATCAACGACCGGGTGAAATTCAAGAATTCATGTTCCCCCAATAGAATTCCAAACTTATGCAACCATGAACAAAGAAGATGTTGGCATCTATACGCTTAAAGCAAAATTTAAAGTGTCATTTACTTTAAATTCAACTTAAAGTGCTAGAACAAGCAGTAGCATGCAAGTCGTTTCAACGACAACATGCTATAAAAATAAGCTTGTGGAGGAAATAAAGCATACCGAGGTGCAAGAGTGAAAGGACGACGGATGCTCTTCTTGTCGGAAAACCAATTGTACCGGCATGAATTCCCAACTGGATGTTCCCTCTGTATCATCTTCCTGGGCTACTGGCAGAGAAGCACGTATACGTCTTCTTCTCGAATAATTCATCTTTATGCGATAAAAATGAAAATACCCAAAAGGCCTTCAAGAAAGAAGGAAATAGGAGAAGCATTGAAGAATGTCTTAGCCAGAAGCTCTAATTTGTGATCACAAGAGTTTGATTCACACAGCCACATGTCATGCCCTCATTTGCCCAAGCTCAAGCCTGATCGACTTTACAATAAGTGTTATCAGATTTGTCTCTTGCATGGCATGCAAAAGCTGGAGTGAATACAAAGATTCCTCTTTTTTCTCTAGTGTCCAGCCGGCCAAGGGGAAGGAGGAGCCTTTGTCTTTTGTCCATGCTTATTGCCAAGAGCCCGAGTGAATGCAAAGATTCCTCTCTTTTCTCTAGTGTCCGGCAGGCCTAGGGAAAGAAGGAGCCTTTGTCTTTCCTCCATGCTTGTTTCAAAGGGCTCAAGCTTGTACATTTTCATGGAAGAGCATGGCTAAGTGTGCCCAATAAGGAGTGGTGGTCTTCTCAAGAATAGAGCATCAAGTTCCAAAATAATAGCATTCTCCCAATGACCATGCTGACATAAATTAGGGAAAATAAGAGCCATCGACATCGCAATCAATGAATACTCCAGGCATTGAATTGCCACCGAAAATCAAAATCAGAGCCACCGGCAGAGTTTGGTGTAGTCTCAGCAATAAGAGTCGTCGGCATCGGGTTCGACGAGATATCAGGAATAAGTGCCACTGGCATCACATCCAGTGAAGTCTCATCGGCATAAAAAATGTCATCATCATCAAAAAGACCAAAAACAGAGTAGCCAATCGGCGTAAGTCCCCATCGGCAACAGAGCCACCGGCATTGAGATCAGTGAAGTCTCAACATCAGGGCCATCGGCAGAGTTTCAGTGCAGTCCCTTTGGCCTCCAGCATTGCGTCTGGTAGATCAGCTTCCAGCCTCGCGTCTGGTTAATTTTGACGTATGGCCTCGCGTCCAGTTTGTCATCATCATCATCAACGCCTTCCAACCTCGCGTCTGGTTAGGCTGGCATTTGGCCTCGAGTCCAGTTTTCATCAACATCATCAAAAAATCCGGAAACAGGGTAGCCCATCGGCGTAAGTCCTCATCAGCATCAGAGCCACCGGTAGAGTTTCAGTGAAGTCTCAACCCCCAGGGTCGTCGACATCGCGATCGATGAAGTCCCTCAGAATTAAACATGCCGAAAAATCATCAACATCGACACTAGGAAAGACTGGAAACGACACCGGGAAAGACTGGAAACGATACTGGGAAAGGCTAGAAAATCGACATCAACATCCACGAGTCGTCGACATCAGGTTCGACAAAATCTCTCCAACAAGTAAGGCGTCATTCTCGCCTGAGATCACCTATCGGCGTAAGTTTGCTAACCACGACACAGGACTTAGCTTCCAAGTGTCAACCCACACTTTCAAGTAGGACGTCATCAAATGTCCACGATTATATCAAGTAGGACGTCATCAAACGTCCGAGATCATCTCAAGTAGAGCATCATTCTTGCTCGAGATCAACCCCTACAGAGGCGCATGCCGCCCAAAATTGCGATGCAGGACTCAACTTCCAAGCATCACGCCAGGCTTTGCACTCCAAAGTTATATCCCCAGGCTTTGCACTCCAAAGTCATATCTCGACCGGTGTCCATCAAATCAAGACTACTTTGATTTTCGTCCTATCCTCGGACTCAATCAAAGTGGGGGCTCTCTGTAGACACCAGATTTTGGCACATAAATATATAGCAAATCTGTATAAACAAAGCAAAAATAAAGAAGGAGAGGTCGATCGATAAGCCAGTTCAGACTTCTGGGTTTTAGCATAGTTTTATATATCCTTCGTGTAATTTTATTATTTCTTCTTTATGTACTTTTAGTTATGTACTTTAGTTAGGAAATTAGAAAATGAGGGAAGCCAAAGCTAAACCAGACACAAGCCACAACCAAGCCAAAACAGTTCCTCGCATGCACTCAACATGCCCAAGTTCAGACGAGCACACATGCACCATTACATGTGAATTTCCTAGCCTATTACATGGATGATCTTTACGTAAGCAATCAAGCTTCATTTAGCCACGAAAGCCATGCAAAATCTATGCAAAGATCACATGCAAAAAGCTCCCATGAGGTCTCAAGTTCAGGACCTCACAACAACATGCATAAATATTGCAATTAAGCCTCTACCGTCTAGTGTGAACAGGCTGACTTCGTGTACATCACATTCATTCCCTCACTGTCAAAGAAAATGTGAACCAAGCTCGAGTTAACGCTCCCCTTTCATCTCATCCACACGTGGTTCATGCAACCACGAGCTGTCGTCCACTCCAAGACACCCCGTTTGCTGCCTAGTGACTTGTGTATTTGACTGCGACTTGAAAGAGTGGATTAATGTGCATGTATGCATGTATCCTAAGCCTTCCCTAAAGCCTATAAATACCCCCTCTTGGCAAAACCAAACTCACTCAATCATTCACTCATCCTTCCCCCTAAACTCCCATTCATCCATTCTGTCATTCCTCTCATCACTCCTTACTAATCTCTATTCTAATATCATCATTCTACAACTCTTTTCCTATCACCTTTCCACCATTCTCTTACTATCCTAATCTCCTTATCCTCATCCTCTTAAACCTGTTAATCCATACTCTCATACTATCCCCACCATTCTTACATAAAACCCTCACAGAAGTATCAAAAAAACCACAAAAAGAGTCTTTCTTCCTATCTTTTTCCTACCTTTTCCCCATCACTTTCCTATCATTATTATCTCCATTTCTCTACTCTCTTAAGCCCTCTCGTCTCTATTCTTATTCCATCTTCCATTATTCCTCTATACCCTTAAACTCCACAAAAAATCTAACCTTTCTACTACTGAAAACACCACAAAAAGAGCATTTTCCTACCCTTTTCTCACCCTTTTTCCATACCTTTATCCATCCACTTTTAGCACCATTTTGGCATCTTCAAGAGGAGTATTCAAGGCTTTCAAAGGCATCCAAAGAGGCTACAACAAAGGCTAGGCAAGGCTTTCCTTAAAGAAAGCTCACAATGTAAGCTTTTAAGTATTTCTCTTTTATGTAAATAAATTGTTGTATATGATGTATATTTCTTTCTTTATTCTTTTGCAAGTTCCATGAAATAATTCTATAAAGTTCTTATTTATCTCCCTTCCAAACTTTCTCAAAAGCACACTTAAAACTTTTGGTAGAGTCTTTCCTTTTGTGAGAGGCGAATCAAAAGCTTCCTACCTTTTGAGTTCGTAGCCTTACCCCCGAATCCATTCTTGGGTTTCGTAGGTGGATTCTTTCTTGTTTTCCTTTTTGGTTTTGTCTTGGCATTTCCCTTAAAATGTCGGGTGGCGACTCCCATTTCGAACCAAAACACATCGAGGATTGCGTAAACTATGGTTAACATGGTTTTACAATGTATCGATGCAACTTTAGGGTTTTCTTTCTTATATTTGTAAATAATACTTGCATAAATCATTATCTTCCGAGCCTAACATTTAAATGAGAAAATTGAATTAAATTTAGAAACGTTAGGAACAAATGGATGTTCACTCTTAAAGGTTTAATTCCACGACTCATAAAATGCATAAGTAAAGGGAAAGTGATTTTACAAAGTATTATTCATGAAATGTAAGGTGGATTTCCTTAAAGAATTTTCAAAAATTAAAACCCTAGCACAAATCACCGAATCACACCCCAATCCAAACGTGGACGTTAGCCCGAACGGCGAGGAAAAATGTCCAGACATACATGATCTGGTTGTTAACCGATTGTTGTCATTGGTTGGGTATGTACAACTTTTTGTCCTTACCTTTCCTTTGACTTCTTGTCTTTGATAGATTTCTTAAATCATATTTTCCCTTTCACTAAAAGACTATCTTTGGTCACCAACCTTTTGGCTAAAGGGGAATATGAGGTTTCTCATGTTTTAAAATACTTAAATTATTTCAGAACATGAGTGCCATCAATTGGCCTTTATCTAGCTTAACCGAGACTATCTGGTTATTGGTTTCATATTTATAAACTCTAACTAGTTCGATGAACTTCGTTTTGAGTTGGTAATATTGAAATCCTTCCTCTAATCTTCAAACATTTTGAAGTTAAAGTCGTATGAATACTATGGCATTACATGTATCCATTTGGCTTGATTGACCTCTTAACATTGATGTCTAGCTCAATGTTATGTTAAAGATATGTTCCTTTTATTCGCCTTCAAGACAATCTTGCGATGACAATGCCTATTAAGGAATTGGTGTAATTGTTTTTCTCTTTCTCAAGGAGAAAACAATATTAGTGGTAGATGTTTGAGTGAAAAAGACATAAATAATTCTACGAGACAAAATTGGTTTATTTTAGTTATTATTCATCAAAAAAAATTAAACTAATTTTAATTTCAAATCAAAACACTTTATTAAATCTAACTTAGTGTTTTAATTTTAACCAAGACCCACAAGACCCGTGGGCTCAAGTGGACTTTAGCCCAAAAAAACTCGAGCCCATGTTAGCTATGGTGGATCATCTTATGCTCGATCATTCAAAATGACTCTTGGCAAGAAATTTGTATCGAACACAATATTTCTCTTCCTTTGCTCTTGGCCCAAAACTATTTTGATACCAATTTGAATTGACCTAGCTCCCACCCTACTTATTAATGATGGACAAATAATTCGCTTCGGCTTTCTTTATTTATCCAACTAAGTGGTGTTTCGATAGGTTGAGCAATAATTCAATTTTGAGAGTAGGCTTTATTATCCTAAGCATGCAATTCTAGGTGAACTCTTTTGAAAAGCATAAAAGGCATAATAGAACAACATGCTATAACAAATTTAAAGCATAAATAAAACCCATAGTATGGCCACCTAGACTTAATCAAACTTATTTTAACTAAGCCTTGACAATCTTCAAGAAATTCTTCTTGGATTTTGCAACTTCCTTGGATAGGCTCCCACTCGAATCGACACCTTCATTGTTGTTGGGTTCCCACTCAACTTGATGTCTCCAATTACAACAAATTTACAAAGTGGACCTCTTAAAGAGACCTTACATGAATTAAATAAACTTAACTGAAATTTAAATTTAAAATTAATTCAATGACAACACGTAGGCCGTATTTCACCCACCTGATATGCAGACCGGTAAAACCGACTATCTATGGCCATACTAGAAGCACATGCAAACAGGTAATATTGCAATAATTATATCAAATATAACACAAAATACTCGAGAAGTCTAAAAGATACTATATCTTTTAAAGATATTGTAAGTTTCCTAAACTTAACAAAATTAATAGATTTTAAGCCCATCAACTGATTTAGTAGTAATAGGATTTAATAATTAATTTCTAAAATTAAGTTCAAACCCTAAAATACACGAATTCACCAAAACTGTTGGCAACACCGTCCGTGTTGGCTCAACACGGTCCGTGTTGCTTCCCAGTATTGGTTAATTTCGTGAATGAAAACTTAAATAAAATTATCAAAACTTATCGAATTTAAGAGTTTCATATCATAGTGTTATCTAATAACCCAATATGAAAATTTTTCAGAATTTTAACAATTTTCAAAAGATTGTAAAATTTTAGGGAATAATTAAGAATAGTCCGATAAGTTTAAAAAACCAAATTTTATAATTTTCCTACACAATAGGTTCATCTAATATGCTACTGTAAAATTTTTAGATTTTTATCAAATTTCGAAAATTAAAATAAAAATCAGAAAATTAAACAATTATACTTCGCTGTTAAACTGAAAATTAAAGAAAATTAGTTAACGATTTCGAACATTCACGAAAATTTTATCCATGAAAGAATGGTTACCCAGTAACCTACTGTAAAATGTTCAGAAAATTTGCGAATTTCTATAAATTTACAAAATTCAGAGAAGCAACAAATTTATTTCTCTCATATCTGAAAATCTTAATTAAAAAATATAATTTGATCGGATAAATTAACAGAAATTTTTTTCCCTAAAAGTATGATTACCCAGTAACCTACTGGAAAAATTTCAGAAGTTTTACAAATTCTACAATTTTATAAAATTCAAAGAATTAAACAATTTTTATTTCTCTTCAGATCTGAAAACTCAATTAAAAACTCATTTTAATTGGGAAAAATCTACAAAAATTACGGAAAGTCCAGAACACTTCTAGACAACTCCAGTAAAAATTTCTGAAATGTTCGTATTCGTTTGATATTTTATTTCGATTTTTCATCAAAATTACCGTAATTAAACTAAATCAGAAAATAATTCTACAAAACCCTATTTTGCGAATTTAGACCTATTTCATGTATTGCCTATTGTTTAACAATATTAAACATGATTGTTTCTAAAACATTCAAAATTAAATCAAGTTCATGTTATATTTAACAATTAAACAAACATAAAATTGATTAATTCAAGACAATAAGAAATAAATAATAACAAAACATGAAACTTTACAATAAAATTCCATATTTACTATCATGACTATTAAAGACTAAAACTTTCATAAGTTTCAAATTTTAGGCATTAAAATTTAAAACTATTCTAGCAAGTTCATGAAATAATTAAACAATTGACAAGATTATTTATGAATTCAAGTATAATACTTTAGCATGCAATTGGTGGCTCTGATACCACTGTTAGGTTTAAGGTTATCTATTTCCTAAATAGATACAGATTAATCAACGGAATATTCATAACTATTATAAAACAATTAATCATAACAATTGCAGAGGCTTTAATAATTATACCTAATCGCTAATTCCAGCTGAAGAAGAGGTTGACCATCGAGATTCCAACGCTGAAATCCTCCACTGAAAAGTCCATGCAACACTTCGAGAACCCGATTGCTAGATCGACCCGATCGAGACGAATCTCAATCTAAGATGTATGTATTTGGCATATGTGAATGTTTCCGGAAACAATAACTGCAAACTAAAAGAGAGAGGAACTCAGGAAATCACCCTGATATCTCTCTAAGAATCTCAGGCAGTTTGTGTAGAATAATTTCTCACAGAAACCCCTTTATATAGTGTTTAGAAAACCTAGGGAGAGGGTTCAAAACCCTAAAGGGTCGACTTAACGCAACGGCGCGCTTCTCAGGCCCAACACGGTCAGTGTTGAAACAACACGGTCCGTGTTGGACTCCAGAAGGTCCATTAACTCGGCCCATGGACACAACGGACCGTGATGTCCCAACACAGACCGTGTTGGGTCAAAACGGTCTGTGTTGAACGACTTGAACCCAGTTCGGTCCGTGTTGGGCTGATTTGTCACAGAAATCAGTTCCCAACTTTTTCTAAACGTAATACAATATCATTTAGGTTACATGCATTGTTCCAGGGAACTGACTTGTATGACCCAATAGGACCAAATAATATAGTTGTAATTAAACATATTCAATTTCTAATTATAGAGGTCTCTAGCAAGACATATAATTACTATATTACTTTGGTTTAATCTCTGTGTATATCGAACATTGTCGGGACATTTCCAACAAGAGGAACTTAAGAAGTCATCATGGTATCTCTCTAGAAATCTCAAACAGTTGATTGATTAATCTATCACATAGACTCCCTATTTATAGTGTTGGGTGGCTTGGAGAAGGGGCTAACAAAACCCCAGTAACCAACTTCTCTTAAAATAGTATGTTCACCCAACACGGTCCGTGTTCTCCCAACACGGTCCGTGTTATGTTGATTTCTCCAAGAAATCAACTTCTAACATTTTCTAAAATAATACTTTATTATTTTTGGTTGCATACATGTTCCTGGGCACTAACTTGTGTGACCCAATAAGACTAGATAATATAGTTGTAATTAAACATATTTAATTACTGAATATGGAGGTCTCTAGCAAGACATATAATCACTATATTATTTTGGTTTGAGCTCTAAGTATATCAAACATTGTCGGGATACTTCCAACAATCTCCCACTTGCCCCACAAGTGTTCGAATCCTCAAATTGCCTTGTCTCTTCTCAGATTGGATAATTTAATTTAACGTCATCCTTATATAAAACTCAAATGTTCCTCGATCTCCGATTTAGACTTTGAAAAATAGGTGATCATCTATTGATCCATCTGAGCTCGATCAAGCATTTTCAGTCTAAGCTCATCGAGTGGCAAACGAGACAACTATCCCTAATAGGGAGGACAATGTCATCTTATTCAACTACACATCCTCACATGCTCGAATTGTTACCTAAACACCACCTTCATGGCCTCCTGTTTCGAAAGGCGTTGGATGCGCTACAAAGTTACAATAGACCATGTAGTTTATGTAATGGACTTGGGATTTAGAAGATATCCTTGAGTTGCGAGAGCTCTTATGACGTCTCCACATCACTATGATTGATTTAGAACTTCTCAACATTACCCATGTGATTGATTTATGATGTCTCCACATCACTATGATCACAAAACTTGATCATCACCCCAACCCTACATGCTAATTGTTATGATATTATCATTGTCCCTATGCGATAATGCAATTAGGAACTAAGTCGACTATTGACCGTGATTAGCGTTATCAAGTTCACTTAATGGAGTTTCATAAATCGAAACTCGTCTAATTTTCCATTTTGAATTCACTAATACTTTTGGACGTTTACATAATTCTAAACCACATTTGATGTAAACGTTGAATCTTATTCTTATTGATGAATCAACAAGGTCATAATTCATGAACAACTCATGTAAAATTGACTTTTTCACATTCCATAATGTATTTAATACCTATTGCATATGCATGACTATCATGCTTAAACTGCAATAGGGGTTTAATCCACAATACTTGCAATGAACCTTGCACATTTCTATAACATCTCCACTAACGACCTTTCATATGGGGGTGATATCTCCGAAACTCATGTTTGGATTAATAGTGAGCTTCAGTTCCTTTGCTTGAGTGATGGATGCTATTAACAAAGGTTCATTCCTCTTGCAAGGCTAAAAACAACACCCAGTTCTAAAACAAACATGGCAATCCTAGCAGTTTCTGTCGCAACTTTTAAAGTCATGCCACACTCGTCTAATTTGTAGAATCAAACTTACGTCATATTAGGAACATCTTCCAGCTCACCTCAATACCTGATATATTGTACAATTTTCTTTGACCTTTCAGATAATCATACCTTTCTAACCTAGATGTAGCATCAGTGTAACTCTTCACATTTAGCTTTTTATCAATTACTGTAGACTGAGGACATACCCTTAGTTCATACATATACGTAATGTATATGTTAAGTTAGGCTTTGAGTATCTCGTGGCATACGTTAATCCCACGCCTGAAGCACAGGTTATTTGTGTCATCCTTTTTAGGTCTGATGATTGTTTCAAAAAAAAATCAGATTCGCCTAAGGATATGCCATGATTCATGGAAATTAATCCATTCTTGAAGCGGGTCAAACTATTCAATACCTTATCAACTTTGATTCAACAAATCAAAATCTTTAATCTATCATTATAGATCTTGTCTTCAAGATAATTCTTAGCCCCACCAATCGTTCATTTTGAAAATTATTCCCAAGTCAACCTTAGTAGATTGCAACATGGGAATTTTCTTCTCAATAGGCAGTATGTCAATCACATATATTATCGGGAAGGTATTGCTCTCACTGAACTTCTTATAAACACAAGATTATTTTAGCACTTCTCAATACATCAAACCTTTTGATGTCCAAGTCAAAGTGATCGATGAATCCAACTACTAAAAGCTCCCTTAAGATCGACCATAGATGGTCTCTTAGAGCTTACAAGGATTTCAACCAAAACCTTTGGTTGTGTCAAGTACACATCATCCTTCAAAATCTAATTTATGAAACTATGGCTAGGAGTATCTTAATGAACCCATATTTTAACTTAAAGGACCTCTTATGCATGACAGTTCACACCATCAGGCAAGTCAACCAAGTTCTAAACTTGGTCTCATACATGGAGTCCATCTTCAATTTCATAGAATCATGACATGCTAAAGCTTCTTTGTGGTAGGTAGAGTCATTACTTTCTAAAAGTAACACCTCACGCCCATCCATAGGAGATCAATATCTCTGTGGCCGACAGAGTTGTTTACATGACCTTGCTTAGAGTAGGGTCCATGGTGCCTCCTCCTCAACTTTTGAGGAACTTCTACTGCCTCAACCTTATTCCTAATTTCCTGACCAATAGGAAAATTTTGAAATAGGACCAAGTAGCGGAGTTTTAGGTGATGATTATAGTCTTTGTATCTCTTAAACTTCGGTAAAATTCAAAAACTCTCTCACTGTTTCTCTTAGAGACTAACATTCTCTCTAAGAAGAAAGCATTTTGAGATACAAACACAATGGCATACAACAGTTTATAGAAGTGATACCCCTTTCTTTTAGAAAACAGTTCAAGAACCTTTCCTCTCCATGCCATATATGGTCTCTTGTATAGTGCTTAAGATAATTCTTGTCCAGTATTTAGAGTTATGGTTAATAGCGTGTGTCCCCAAAAGGAACCGGCAATATTGACTCAACCAAGATTGATCGCGCGCCATATCTAATAAGGAGTGATTCCTCTTTTCAAACACGCCATTGTGTTCCAGTGTCCCTTGAGGAGAGAGTTGTGAAAAAATTCAACACTCTTTGGATGGTTAGTGAAATCTTATCTCAAACACTCGCCTCCTCTATCTAATTGTAGGGTTCGGGTTGTATTGCCAAGTTGGTTTTATACTTCACTTTGAAATTCTTTGAACCTTTCAAAGTATTAACACTTGTGATACATTAAGTAGGCATATGACATATCCATATCTACTAAAATCGTCATTGAAAGTGATAAAATGGTACGATAAGCCTTCCTCCAGCACTAGAGCTCACATACCCAAATTCATCAATATGAATGCATCTTAACAAGTCACTAGCTTGTTCACCAATTCCAGTATGAGGTGATTTAGTAATCATACCCATTAGACATGCTTCACAAGTATTGAACTTTTCGAAGTTTATGTTTTCCAAAAGTCTTGCACTCTATAGTTTTTGAATGCATTTCTAGTTAATATGACTAAGCTTACAATGCTAGAGTTATGTTTCATTTGAGTCATTTGTTCAAACTCTTGGGTCAACTACTAGAATCTTTTTGATCGTATCTAGGTGTTCTCGCTCTCTTGTCAAGACTACTTCATTATGGAAATCTTTAAACTATTTACACATTCCTGCTCCATATGTAACCCATAGACATGAATCACCATGTCTTGTTTTGTTCATCTTTGATGATTTAAAGTAATTCACCCCTCATACCTATGCTCAATTGTCTACATACATCCGTATGTATGAATGTTTGTCGGCACGTTCACCTTTTTTTGTAAAAGGTATAGTCATGCTTTGCAGACATCATATGTTTCAAAGTCTTATTATCCAAAAGTCTATCATTGTAATGCTTTCGAATGCTCTTTGATTTACATGACTTAATAAATAGTTCCAAGGTTATGTTTGAACATGAGTTCTTCCTTTTAAACTTTTTGGTTTCGATGTGTTAGATGTGTTTATGCGAGACCCTCTCTCTCTAATTGAGAGCTTGAAATCAAATTTCCAATTATAATGAGAACATAGAATCACCTATAAAATTATGTTACAAGTCTTGAGGAAATAGATAAATAACCAACTTTACATGAGGAGCTACAACTATTTGCATGTTTCTATTTGTAGGCTGACTTTCATCCTTCCAAACACATCTACTTTAATGTAGATCCTGTAAGTTTGCATAAATGCGAGTTTTATAGTCGATATCTAATACCTAAATTGGGTTTAATAAGGATAGTATGTATCATATACGCATTGACCTAGAAATGAAATCATATTACTAAATCTCAAGTCTTCCTTATAGTTTGAACATTCACACTTCCAGTCTCATATACCTTTACAATTAAAGCATACATGATCTGGTTGTTAACCAGTAGCTATCATTGATTGGGTGTGTACAACTGTTTAACTTCTTGTCTTTGATAGATCTCTTAAATCTTATTTCCCCTTTCACTACAAGACTATCTCTGGTGGCCAATCTTTTGGCTAAAGGGAGATATGATCAGGTTTCTCATGTTTTAAAATAGTCAAATTATTTTAGAACATGAGTGTCATCAATTGGCCCTTATCGAGCTTAATCGAGACTATCTAGTTATTGGTGTCATATTTATCAACTCTAATTAGTTCGCTGGACTTGGTCTTGAGTTGGCAACATTGAAATCTTTCCTCTAATCTTCTAATATTTTGAAGTTAAAGTCGCATGAATACATTGGCATTACGTGTATCCATTTGGCTTATTTTGACCTCTTAATATTGATGCCTAGCTAGTATAATGTAATATGGGTTTTTGGCTAAAACTAATCCGGAGTCTAAGGTCATTGGCTGAAAATAATCCAAACTGCTGAATATAATGCAAACTTGTAAACTATTTACTCGGATTAAAAATAAGAACACTCGTACCCAATTTTTAATATGTTAAAGTGTTTTAATTTTAATCCATTGCCATGTCATCATAAATTTAAATGAGTTGGGGTCTAAATAAGCTTAAAAACAAAATTCAAAACCAAAATCAATTAAAGAAACACGTGCTCAGGTTGCCCAGTCAGTATTCTGACGCCGGAAATATATTTCGGTTTAGTCCCAGTAAATAGGTTACAAGTTTAGATTATTTTCAACCAAAAAATGAGTTTGGATTATTTTCAGCCAATAACCTTCGACTTCGGATTATTTTGAGCCCAAAACTCATGCTATATCAAAGACATGTTCGTTTTATTTGCCTCCAAGACAATCTTGCGATGGCGATGCCAATTAAGGAATGGGTATAATTGTTCTTCTCCTTCTTAAGAAGAAAACAATATTTTGACTAGTGATGGATATTTGAGTGCAAAGACATCTACGAGACAAATTGGTTCATTTTAATTATTATTTATCAAAATCGAAACTAAACTGTTTAATTTCAAAATTGAAACACCTTATTAACTCTCACTTAGTATTTCAATTTTAACAAAGACCCACAAGACACATGAGTTCAAGTAGACTTTGTCCCAACAAAGCTCGAGCTTATATTACCTTTGGTGGATCATCTCATTATCGATCATTAAAAAATGACTCTTGGCAAGTAATTTGTATCGAATATCATATTTCTCTTCTTTGCTCTTAGCCCAAAATGTAATAACCCGACCCTAACCTAACATAATTAAGCTAATTAATGAGTTAAATTAACTAAATCGCGCATTGCAATTCTTTTACCGTTTGTGTTTTTGCAGGACTCGAGCAAAGCAACGACCGTCATACAACAGCCTAGTATGATATATGTAAATTGTTTATGTGGAAATTTCTACAACTCAAATTACTCTCAGAATATTCGGTTACTTACCTAGCCAAATTTTATCAAGTCGACCGATTTGTCGGTATTAATAATAATAATAATAATAATAATAATAATAATAATAATAATATGATACCTTATCATTCCTTAAATTATTAAAATTTAAATTTATTCCACCTCCCCATTTTATTTCAAGCTTCCTCCCATTATTTTTTAAATTTTCTGAAATGTTATCCTGAGACTTTACATTAGTATTATTGGGTTTTAGTAGGAATATAATTAGTATAGGAGGGGGGAGTTGGTATTTATACTAAGTTAAGTTGGGTCAAACTCATTCCATTTTCTCTCTTGGGGGCAAGCATCAGATATCAATGTAAGGAAAGGAAAAAAAAAAAAGAACGCTCAGCTCTCATCTTCTCTTCCTAACCTTCACCTCAGCACACTACCTTTCCCCTATTTTATGTCGACGGCCAAGACGGCAACCGCCGGCCACAGCGTGACGCTGTCGCCGGTCATCCCTTCACCACTCACCCTAACTCCCTCAAATCAGAATTTTTAAGTTTCAATTTCAAAATTTGATTTTTTTTTCTCATCAAATTTAAGTATTTAGAATGAGTACACCTTTGATTACCAAGTGGTTCCGGGTTGGCTGGTGCTTATAAGCTATGTATGCTAAGTGTTTGATGTTATGCCTGAATGAAAGTGCCAATGAATAGCTTAATTTTGTGATCATGAAATTTATATTGTCAGTACTGTTATACTCATTTTGCAAATTTTGGAGTTTGATATGGTGGGTTTGTTGGATTTTCATTTGGGTTTGAATTGGTGATGAAATTGTTGAATATGTGAATTATTGTTGGATGGACTTGATGGGGTTATTTGCATCTTGGACCCCAAAGTATAAGCGAATTTCTTTTCTTGAACCTTGGTTTTCATTATTTATTTTTGGGACCCAAAAGTTTATGTGTTGAATAAAAAACGACATTAAAGTTAATAGGTTGAAGAAAAGACCCGTGTACTATTTTTCATTTTCTTTCAATGTTTGAATTTATCTTTCGATTAACGCCAAATTTCAGGACTAAGGTTAAAACGATATTAATGATGTAATACACCTCTCTTATTCATGTTGAAACTACTTAAACCCTAGGTACTTCAAGGTCTAATTAGTTTCGACATGAATAAGCTAGGTGTATTATAGCTTCAATATCAATTTTAACCTTACTCCTGAAGTTTGTCGCTAATCAAGTGATAAATTCAAACATGGGGAGAAAAAGAAAAATAGTACACGGGCCTTTTTTCAACCAGCAAACTTAAAGTTCCTTTTTTATTCAACCCATAAACATTAGGGTCCCAAAAATAAACAATGAAAACCAATGGTCCATAAAATAAATACCTCTAACTTCAGGGTCCAAAATGAAAAAAAAACAACAAAACCTTGATTGTTATTAGATGGTGTATGCATGTCGTTTTTAGAATCCAAAATGGTGATTAATTAGTGATGTGGTCGCTGAACTGAGAGTATGATGGCCATGCAAATTATATTTGAAGGAATCTGAATTGCTCTGGGGCAATTAAAGCTTCCCTTAATCAAAATTTGAATGGTTATGATAGCCTTAAGTAATAGTTGTCACATGATTTTGGAATTTCGGGATTCCGATGTGTAAAACTCGAGTTTTGGTGATTTTAATCTGGGTCTTATGTTTTGATACGTTTTTTGGGGCAGTAGGTTTGTGGATGTTTTAAGGTATCAACGAGGTCTTATTAACTTATGTGGCCAACAAGAAAGTTCTAGTGTGCTCCGCAAGCTTTCTTGAATAGGGTCTAATGCGTTCATCAGATGTTAGAGTGAAAAGTTATGACCCGCCAAAGTAAGACTTCCAACCATGTTAAACCAGAATTTTAATTCACTGAGCCTTTTACATAGCCAGTTTTTGGTGGCTTCCAAACCTTTTCTGGATTGGTGATCAACGTGTGTAGACACCGGGATTTGCACCAATATAATCTTGACTCATCAAAGCATTGAAGGCCGAATACATTTTTGGGCCAATGTAGCAAGCAATACAAAGCGAGCAGAACCCACTACTAGTGAGACAAAACCCGCACGAGTTTTAAACAACAGAGACGGCCCAGAACCAAGGCCGACCCAAGGCGCGCCCCGGTCCACGCTAGAAAACCCGCGCGGGTTTTCCTGTGCCCAAACGCGCCGTTTTGCGTCCATGTCAGCGATCCGTGCCGATGGATTTAAAATCCCGCACAAGGTTTACATTTAATAATTCGGCGCCAAAAGGTGATCATTATCCCATGATATTAGCCCATGTGTGTTGACCTTGAAGCTTGACTTGATTTTGCATGGATAGAGGGCATGATCCAAGGGATGTGTTCCCTCTTTTTCCCTCCTAAACACAACCCTCACCACCTATAAATACCCCCTCCATTCTTCCACTCATCTCATCAACAACTCTCATAATCCATGACCATTATGCTCTCATTCTCACAAAATATCACCATAATTCCCCTCTTACACTCCTAAACTCTCATCATATTTCCACCATTCTCACTACTCTCATTACCATAACCACACCAAAAACATCAACTACCCATCACCATCCTAACCCTCTTATAATCATCCTTCATCCATCAAGTCAAGGGAAGTCAAGAGTTTCAACCGGCACATTCGGGCTCCAAAACCAAAAGAGGTTCGCTTTATTGCTTTCTTTATTATCATTGTTTAAATCATGTAATTCGTACTTTAATTCCATTACTTGTGCATATTTTGTAAATTAAAAACCTCATTTTGTATTGCATGATAAGAACATAATTTTGCGAAATCAATTAAACTTCTCCCCGCTTCATTTCATTTTAATGTCGATTTTAGTAGAGTCCGTTTTCTAATGGGCGAATTCAAGAATTTTATAATTTCAAGTATTTAAATAATAAAAAAAACGGATTTTATAATTTTAGTAGAGTCCGTTTTCTCTGGCCCAGGCAAGCAAATGGCCCGGCCCAACGACAGTTAAAACCCGCGCGGGTTTTGGCTGCTATTGGTGGCCCGTTTGCTTTCTGTTGGGTCTGAGTCACTGTTTGGGCCGACTTTAAGTTATGTTTAATTCGTTTTTTTTTGTGTAATTTCAAGTATTTAAATAATAAAAAAAAACGGATTTGTAAAATAAATAAAATTTCACCACCCCGAAAATGAATTTCGAAAATAAAAATATCCTTATTTAAGGATTAAGCAATCTTAGTCGGCTCTCGATCATTAAGTAGCGCATCCGAGAACAATTTCCCCGAACGGGAATTTCCCGGGTCCTACAGATTGGCGACTCCACTGGGGATTTAAACTTAAAAAGAGGGTAAAACTTGAAAAAATCGAATTAAATTGAAATTGTAAAAGGGAGAAGTTGATTTATTTCGCGATTTTATAATTCTTTTTAGGCATTCTTTGCATACCGGGCCCCTAATCGCGTCTTTTGACAGGTTAGAACAAAGGCGACGGTTAAGTTATACCTAGGTGATCCCCTCGAGAGCGGGCGGGCCACTACTTGTGGGATGCACCCTACATCGCCCAGCATTTGGTCCCCTCTCTCCCCACGTTACACTCAAAGGGCTTCCTTGAAATTCTTTGAGCAATACCTCACACTCCTTACTTAAGGGTAGGGAGCACGGAGATGAAAACGTGTGGTAGGCCATGTAATCCAACCATAGAAAAATCCATGAAAATAGAACCTTGGTTTACGGTATCCCCTCATGTTGTATGTTATCTGCTATGTGCTACCCCCTTCCCCTTTTTCTTCTTTTGTTTTAGAGTCGACTCTAGTTTAGAGATTTTGTTCTAGTCCATGTAAAATTCATTGGGTTGAGAAAATGATTATTTATTAGTTAGAATAATTGACTCAAAAAAGCATCATGGTTAGCCCAAGTGGAAGGGCCCATTTATGCTTGAAAGATGATTATTTTGATTAATAAATAAAAATCGACTCGCCTTTGATGATATTATATGGCCCTTTACAAAATTCTCCTAACGAAGGTCCAAAAATTAATTAAAAGTCCAGCAAAGTAAATGGATGGCATTCTAGATTGCATAATAGTCACTAGGCTTGAGTAAATTAATTCGTCGATTTAATTAATAAATCCATCACATTTATGGTCGGCCCGTTGATAAGCCCAACCATATTGGATTTATTGATTAAGCCCATAAAATAATTATGACTCGCTTATTGTTGACTTTTTTCAATCCTTTATAATATCCGTTTTCCTCGATTAAAAAAAATGTAATAAAAAAAAGTCGGGTCGTCGGTTTTGTCAAACATTATTCTAGTCCGCATAATAGTCATTATGGCTTGAGTCGTCTGAATTATTAGATCACGTTACGGATTCTCCTTAAAACGGTCGGCCGGTGGATTAGGCCTATATGAATTGAGAAACACTGACTTGGGCCTATCAATTTATGACCCGCTCGTTATGTTTGACTTTATGCGGCCCTTTATAATGCTTTGTCCATATGTCCATATAGAATTAAGTCATGCACTCCCAAGAAGTTGGTGAGTCCCTTGTGTCAAGCATATATGTGTCGAGTCAGTAGGGTCATATAAGTCTTTAGGGCATGCATGCATTAGGTAGTATGTGCCAAAGTATGTCATCGAGTGTTCTAACTTTGAATTTCGATGCAGGCATCATTGGTGATCGACTCCGAGCCCGCATTCGAGATCCGCGAACTGGTCATTTGATTCCAAACCCGCATTACGATCCATCTGCTACTAGCGACAACACCATGTCTGGAGAGAAATTCCAAGAATCCCGGTCCAAAGCGCTGAAGCTAACATCACGAAGCATTTGGACGAGCTCTACACCAAGATGCAGGGTCTGGTCTTTGCTAATTCCCTAGAGCAGGAACAGAAGATGGGCAAAAGGCTGAATGAACAACAACAAGTGATGGATGGCATGCTGCAGGCCATCACTAAGATCAACACCAAGTTAGGGTTGAATATTGAAGAGGATGACTAAGAGATACAGGGATATGAATCTAATCCAGAAATCATCAAGATATCCCCAGAATATGGAGGAACATGGATATCTAAGACTAAGGTTAATACACCTAAAGTGGCGAAACCGACAAGGGACCCTGCTGTTATGGCTCTTGAGCAGAAATTAAAGAGCCTCACCAAGGCGATGAGCTCTGTGCCAGTTTTTGCTGACAAGTACTTGGAGGTGCCATTACCTGTTCAGCCAACTTTGAAGATAGCTGACAAGATTGAAGTACCGAATATTAGGTTCAAACCTTCTGAGAACCCTATTCATCATATAGAGGAGTTCATGAGGCTGGCGCCCTTGAATCGAATTGATGTTGACCTATACTCTACTGTTTTCCGATCCACTCTAGATGGAGAAGCGAACGTATGGTATCATGCTCTGTTGCCCCAAATCAAAGCCAATTGGACTAAATTATTCAAGACTTTCATCCACCACTACACACGTATCCAGAATAAACAAGCTACAGTGGATGATCTAACTGCTATGAAGCAACGAGATGATGAGTCCTTTATGGATTACTTCGAGAGGTGGCACACAAAATTGTCCCACATCAACGAGGCAATTCCTCTCTGTCTATAGTTATCTACCTTTAAGCAAGGACTCAAGAGCAGCCTATCCAAGCACTTGGGTTATTACGTCGTCAAAGATTTTGATTATCTGAAAGATATATGTGTCCAATTAGAAGCCATGCAGAACGATAAGACAACTTCGCCTGGATGGCAAGGTCCAGCTCCAACAGGAGGGCTACTAGTGCGGCTAGCCACCCTACTAAAATCATGGAGACCAACTCTATCCAGCGCAAGGGGCCTTATGTACCGAAATATGAGACCTATGCGCCATTGGATGTTCCTTATTCTCAGGCTCTCGACCGTCTGGTTAAGAAGGGTATCCTGATTTTTCCCTTACCAAAGGTGGAACCAGCAATCAAAGGCAGAAATTGGGATGCCAACCAATTTTGCCGTTATTACCGTTGCAGAGGTCATGACACCGAGAAATGTTGGACCCTAAGGAACAAGATAGAGGATACGATAAGGGCAGGGACACTACCAATGCCAAAAGCTGCCAAGAAACCAAACAATCAAAGTAATCCTATGCCAGAGCATGCAAATGCTATTTTATGTGGGGAATTCAGCTTCGGCCCCTCTGCTTTAATTGTAGAAACGGGTCAACCTGTCCCCGAAATAGTTTGGTTCCCCGAAGGTCTACTTATTCATGGTATTTGGGATAGCGATGAGGATGATGAGCGTGAGCATTCCGAGACAGAATGGATGGAGACAGATGAATCAGATGATGTAGCATTCCTTACTCGGTCTGGCCGTCACAACAATAATAGGAATACCACCATCCCAGTGGCTATTCCTAACCTTACACCAACCAATGGTAGTGACAATCAAGCCTATCCTGAAGATCCTCTTCTTTCTCAACTCAAGAAGACCAGGGCTAAGGTTACCATATGGCAACTCATATGCACTTCACATGCCCATAGACAGAAGATGTTGGATGCCCTTACAGCACTCACAGTATCACCTGCAACAACTCCTGAAACTATGGTTGCTCATGTGACCATCCAACAAGAAATGATCACCTTCGGGATTGAAGATCTACTACAGGGTGGAGCATCTCATAATAAAGCACTGCATCTTACAGTGCAATGCTCCAACAAAACTATCCCGCTGGTTTTGGTTGACAATGGTTCAACTGTAAATGTGTGCCCTTGGAGGACGGCACAAAATTGGGAGTACAACAACAACACTTGGCTCAAAACGGAGTAAAACTCAGAGCTTATGACAATTCACCCCGAAAGACCGTCGGATCTGTGGTGTTACCTATTACTACTGGTAGTGTCACTCGGAATGTAGAATTTGTGGTGCTAGAGATTCCAGCCTCCTTTAATCTGCTGCTAGGGAGACCCTGGCTTCACGAGTGTAGTGCTATAGCATCCACCTTACATCAGAAAGTGAAAATGTTGGTTCAAGGACAGGTGATTACTATCTCAAGAGAGACCATTAATGTTGTTTTCACTCCTAAACAGTCAACTCTCGAGGTAGAGCATAACTCAATGGATGAAGAACTCCATTATTTTCAGCTCGTAGCGACAATGAGTAAGGATGAAGCACCTTTTGACTTCGACCCTTACTCAAATCCCAAAGTGCATGCTATGCTCAAGAAGCAAGGACACTTCCCTGGAATGCCGCTAGGGAGGAACCCGAAGAATAAAATCCCTCCTCTATTTAAGAATTTTAAGCAGAAAGGAAGGTTTGGCCTAGGCTATAAGCCAACTGAGAAAGAGGTTAGGTTCGCAAAAATGGCTATCATTAAACAAAAGAGAATGGATAATCCTCCCACTTTATTCCAAGTAAAGCCCTATCCACTCACTCTGAATGGACAATTTGTCAGGGAAGGTGATGACTTCCCCTACTGTGGGTTTCCTGAGCCATTCTATTTGAAGAACAAAGGAGTTCAAGTTGCTGGACTAGAAGTCTTCAATGATTGTTCCATTAATATGGCTACTGTCTTTGTTCCCGCTCTGGACAAACAGCCTCCATTAGAATGGACTCATCTTGCCGGAAGCAACATCTTTGGCATGCTGTTTGGACAAGAAGCTGTCCCGGAGAAGTCTGAAGCTGATGCTGTTATTGCTGCGCTGTCTAACCCAAGCTTTGATCCAAGTCTTATGATTGCTGAAGACGGAGAGGTTAAGGCGGTCTCGTGGGTCGATGCTGAGGAGAATAATTTTGCTTTATCTATAGGAGAGTCTGTTGCTAAGGACATAGAGTCAAGTTTTAATGGTCTAGAGTCAAGTGAGTCTGGTCTTGAGTCTGCTGGCGATGTATTCCTTTCTGCATTCAATAAAATGAACCTTTCTGCTTACTCTGATTCTTCTTTCCCCTCTTCCCTGAGCTGTTGCGCCAATAATAATCTGGAATTTAATGAACCCTTAAAAGAATTTTCTAATGAACATGAGCATAAGATGGCGGTGTTGGAAGACACCATTACCATAAGTGTGGGCACAGAAGGACAACCTCGGGAATTAAAGTTAGGAAGCTCGCTCACGGCAGAAGAACGGGTGTCCTTTACAAAGCTTCTCAAGGAGTTTGTGGACGTGTTCACATGGTCCTACGAAGACACGCCTGGGATAGATAGGGAAATTACAGAGCATACCATACCTCTGCTGCCTGATGCAAAGCCGGTTCGACAAAAGGCCAGACGAATCAAGCCTGAATGGGCTAAGAAGATTGAGGAAGAAGTGATCAAGCAGCTTAACGCTAAGTTCATTAAAGCAGTCCAATACCCCGAATGGATTGCTAACATTGTCCCAGTACCCACGAAAGAAGGGAAGGTGCGCATGTGTGTAGATTTTCGAGACCTGAACAAAGCTAGTCCCAAGGATAGTTTCCCTTTACCTCACATCGACGTATTAGTGGATAACACTTGCGGATACGAGCTACTATCCTGTATGGATGGATATGCGGGTTATAACCAAATCAAAATGGTGGAAGAAGACATTGAGAAAACCTCATTCACCACGCCATGGGGAACATACTGTTATGTGGTTATGCCTTTTGGTCTAAAAAATGCTAGGGCAACATACCAACGGACAGCCAACACCCAACTTCATGATATGATGCATGTAGAGGTAGAGGTTTATGTGGATGACATGATCGTAAAATCCAAAACAAGGGAAGGGCACATCCTAATCTTCGCAAGTTTTTCCTCCGACTTCGTAAATACAAGATGCGACTTAACCCAGCAAAGTGCACCTTCGGTGTCACCTCTGGGAAGCTGCTAGGCTATGTGGTTAGCCAACGAAGCATTGAAGTAGACCCTTCGAAGTTAAAGGCTATCCAAGAATTGCAGCCACCTAAGACAGAAAAAGAGATAAGGGGTTTCTTAGGACGAGTCCAATACATCAACAGGTTCATCTCGAAGCTCACCATGACGTGTGAACCTTTGTTCAAGAAATTATAGAAGGGAAGTAAAATAGAATGGGACGACCAATGTCAAGCGGCTTTCGACAAAATCAAGGAATACTTGCAACATCCTCCAGTCCTCATGCCGCCAGTACCAGATGAGTCTCTACTCCTTTACCTTACTGTAACTAGCTCTGCAATGGGGGCTATGCTAGCTAAGAAGGCCAAAGGTTAAGAGAGCACCATCTACTACTTGAGCAAGAAATTCTTGGACTACGAAAGTCGATACGCAGACATAGAGAAAACGGCTCTTGCGCTAGTATGGGCCACCAAGAAGTTGAGACATTACATGCTTTCACATACTGTACATGTCATAGCCGAGAATAATCCTATCAAGTTTATCATGGAACAGCCTACCATCAACAACCGTATTGCTCGATGGGTGGTCATGCTTTCGGAGTTCAATCTTCTGTACTTGCCTCATAAATCCATCAAAGGACGGGTTGTTTCAGATTTCCTAGCCGCTTCTCCATCAAAGGAACCTCCAAGCACTCACTTAGAGTTCCCAGATGAGGACGTATTTTTCACTGATGAAATAAAATGGGAAATGTATTTCGACGGAGCCTCTAACCAAATGGGCTGCGGAGTAGGAGTACTATTGATCTCTCCAGAAGGGGCACATGTCCCTGTATCTGTAAAATTGGACTTCGATGCTTCTAACAATGTTGCAAAGTATGAAGCATGTATCAGGGGTTTGCAAGCCGCCTTGGCCTTAGGCATACGCTGTGTAAAAGTCTTTGGGGATTCTAGCCTCATCATCAACTAGGCTAGAAATACATGGAAGGTCCGGAATGAATGTCTCCTGGCATATCAACAGAAGCTAATTTAAAATAATTCACCCCTCATACCTATGCTCAATTGTCTACATACATCCGTATGTATGAATGTTTGTCGGCACGTTCACCTTTTTTTGTAAAAGGTATAGTCATGCTTTGCAGACATCATATGTTTCAAAGTCTTATTATTCAAAAGTCCATCATTGTAACGCTTTCGAATGCTCTTTGATTTACATGACTTAATAAATAGTTTCAAGGTTATGTTTGAACATGAGTTCTTCCTTTCAAACTTTTTGGTTTCGATGTGTTAGATGTGTTTATGCGAGACCCTCTCTCTCTAATTGAGAGCTTGAAATCAAATTTCCAATTATAATGAGAACATAGAATCATCTATAAAATTATGTTACAAGTCTTGAGGAAATAGATAAATAACCAACTTTACATGAGGAGCTACAACTATTTGCATGTTTCTATTTGTCGGCTGACTTTCATCCTTCCAAACACATCTACTTTAATGTAGATCCTGTAAGTTTGCATAAATGCGAGTTTTATAGTCGATATCTAATACCTAAATTGGGTTTAATAAGGATAGTGTGTATCATATACGCACTGACCTAGAAATGAAATCATATTACTAAATCTCAAGTCTTCCTTATAGTTTGAACATTCACACTTCCAGTCTCATATACCTTTACAATTAAAGCATACATGATCTGGTTGTTAACCAGTAGCTATCATTGATTGGGTATGTACAACTGTTTGACTTCTTGTCTTTGATAGATCTCTTAAATCTTATTTCCCCTTTTACTACAAGACTATCTCTGGTGGCCAATCTTTTGGCTAAAGGGAGATATGATCAGGTTTCTCATGTTTTAAAATAGTCAAATTATTTTAGAATATGAGTGTCATCAATTGGCCCTTATCGAGCTTAATCGAGACTATCAAGTTATTGGTGTCATATTTATCAACTCCAATTAGTTCGCTGAACTTGGTCTTGAGTTGGAGATATTTAAATCTTTCCTCTAATCTTCAAACATTTTAAAGTTAAAGTCGCATGAATACATTGGTATTACGTGTATCCATTTGGCTTATTTTGACCTCTTAATATTGATGTCTAGCTATTATAATGTTATATGGGTTTTTGGCTAAAACTAATCCGGAGTCTGAGGTCATTAGCTGAAAATAATCCAAACTGCTCAAAATAATGCAAACTTGTAACCTATTTACTCGGACTAAACCGAAATCAATTTCCGGCATCAGAATGTTGACTGAGCAACATGAGTCGGGCCCATGTTTCTTTAATTGATTTAGGTTTTGAATTATTTTTTTTAGCTTATTTAGACAGCAACTCACTGAGATTATAATGACATGGCAATGGATTAAAAATAAAAACACTCGTACCCAATTTTTAATATGTTAAAGTGTTTTAATTTTAATCCATTGCCATGTCATCATAAATTTAAGTGAGTTGGGGTCTAAATAAGCTTAAAAACAAAATTCAAAACCAAAATCAATTAAAGAAACACGTGCTCAGGTTGCCCAGTCAACATTCTGACGCCATAAATATATTTCGGTTTAGTCCCAGTAAATAGGTTACAAGTTTAGATTATTTTCAACCAAAAAATGAGTTTGGATTATTTTCAGCTAATGACCTTCGACTTCGGATTATTTTGAGCCCAAAACCCATGCTATATCAAAGACATGTTCGTTTTATTCGCCTCCAAGACAATCTTGCGATGGCGATGCCAATTAAGGAATGGGTGTAATTGTTCTTCTCCTTCTTAAGAAGAAAACAATATTTTGATTAGTGGTGGATATTTGAGTGCAAAGACATCTACGAGACAAATTGGTTCATTTTAGTTATTATTTATCAAAATAGAAACGAAACTGTTTAATTTCAAAATTGAAACACCTTATTAACTCTCACTTAGTATTTCAATTTTAACAAAGATCCACAAGACACATGGATTCAAGTAGACTTTGTCCCAACAAAGCTCGAGCTTATATTACCTTTGGTGGATCATCTCATGATCGATCATTCAAAAATGACTCTAGGCAAGTAATTTGTATCGAATATCATATTTCTCTTCTTTGCTCTTAGCCCAAATTGTAATAACCCGACGCTAACCTAACATAATTAAGCTAATTAATGAGTTAAATTAACTAATTCGTGCATTTCAATTCTTTTATTGTATTTTTTCAGGACTCGAGCAAAGCAACGACCGTCATACAACAGCCTAGTATGATATATGTAAATTGTTTATGTGGAAATTTCTACTACTCAAATTACTCTCAGAATATTCGGTTACTTACCAAGCCAAATTTTATCAAGTCGACCGATTTGTCGGTATTAATAATAATAATAATAATAATAATAATAATAATAATAATAATAATAATATGATACCTTATCATTCCTTAAATTATTAAAATTTAAATTTATTCCACCTCCCCATTTTATTTCAAGCTTCCTCGCATTATTTTTTAAATTTTCTGAAATGTTATCCTGAGACTTTACATTAGTATTATTGGGTTTTAGTAGGAATACAATTAGTATAGGAGGGGGGAGTTGGTATTTATACTAAGTTAAGTTGGGTCAAACTCATTCCATTTTCTCTCTTGGGGGCAAGCATCAGATATCAATGTAAGGAAAGGAAAAAAAAAAAAAGAACGCTCAGCTCTCATCTTCTCTTCCTAACCTTCACGTCAGCACACTGCCTTTCCCCTGTTTTATGTCGACGGCCAAGACGGCAACCACCGGCCACAGCGTGACGCTGGCGCCGGTCATCCCTTCACCACTCACCCTAACTCCCTCAAATCAAAATTTTTAAGTTTCAATTTCAAAATTTGATTTTTTTTTTCTCATCAAATTTAAGTATTTAGAATGAGTACACCTTTGATTACCAAGTGCTTCCGGGTTGGCTGGTGCTTATAAGCTATGTATGCTAAGTGTTTGATGTTATGCCTGAATGAAAGTTCCAATGAATAGCTTAATTTTGTGATCATGAAATTTATATTGTCAGTACTGTTATACGCATTTTGCAAATTTTGGAGTTTGATATGGTGGGTTTGTTGGATTTTCATTTGGGTTTGAATTGGTGATGAAATTGTTGAATATGTGAATTATTGTTGGATGGACTTGATGGGGTTATTTGCATCTTGGACCCCAAAGTATAAGGGAATTTATTTTCTTGACCCTTGGTTTTCATTATTTATTTTTGGGACCCAAAAGTTTATGTGTTGAATAAAAAACGACATTAAAGTTAATAGGTTGAAGAAAAATCCCGTGTACTGTTTTTCATTTTCTTTCAATGTTTGAATTTATCTTTCGATTAACGCCAAATTTCAGGACTAAGGTTAAAATGATATTAATGATATAATACACCTCTCTTATTCATGCTGAAACTACTTAAACCCTAGGTACTTCAAGGTCTAATTAGTTTCGACATGAATAAGCTAGGTGTATTATAGCTTCAATATCAATTTTAACCTTACTCCTGAAGTTTGTCGCTAATCAAGTGATAAATTCAAACATGGGAAGAAAAAGAAAAATAGTACACGGGCCTTTTTTCAACCTGCAAACTTAAAGTTCCTTTTTTATTCAACCCATAAACATTAGGGTCCCAAAAATAAACAATGAAAACCAATGGTCCATAAAATAAATACCTCTAACTTCAGGGTCCAAAATGAAAAAAAAAACAACAAAACCTTGATTGTTATTAGATGGTGTATGCATGTCGTTTTTAGAATCCAAAATGGTGATTAATTAGTGATGTGGTCGCTGAACTGAGAGTATGATGGCCATGCAAATTATATTTGAAAGAAATAGAGGGACTTATGGCACTAAAACATCAAGAAAAGGGCCTTAATTAACCATTTAGAGTCAAGTGAGTAATCTGAATTGCTCTGGGGCAATTAAAGCTTCCCTTAATCAAAATTTGAATGGTTATGATAGCCTTAAGTAATAGTTGTCACATGATTTTGGAATTTCAGGATTCCGATGTGTAAAACTCGAGTTTTGGTGATTTTAATCTGGGTCTTATGTTTTGATACGTTTTTTGGGGTAGTAGGTTTGTGGATGTTTTAAGGTATCAACGAGGTCTTATTAACTTATGTGGCCAACAAGAAAGTTCTAGTGTGCTCCGCAAGCTTTCTTGAATAGGGTCTAATGCGTTCATCAAATGTTAGAGTGAAAAGTTATGACCCGCCAAAGTAGGACTTCCAACCATGTTAAACCAGAATTTTAATTCACTGAGCCTTTTACATAGCCAGTTTTTGGTGGCTTCCAAACCTTTTCTGGATTGGTGATCAACGTGTGTAGGCACCGGGATTTGCACCAATATAATCCCGACTCATCAAAGCATTGAAGGCTGAATACATTTTTGGGCCAATGTAGCAAGCAATACAAAACAGAACAGAACCAGCCCACTAGCTGAGACAAAACCCGCACGGGTTTTAAACAACAGAGACGGCCCAGAACCAAGGCAGGCCTAAGGCGCGCCTCGGTCCACGCTAGAAAACCCGCGCGGGTTTTCCAGTGCCCAAACGCGCCGTTTTGCGTCCACGTCAGCGATCCGTGCCGATTGATTTAAAAACCCGCGCGAGGTTTACATTTAATAATCCGGCGCCAAAAGCTGATCATTATCCCATGATATTAGCCCATGTGTGTTGACCTTGAAGCTTGGCTTGATTTTGCATGGATAGAGGGCATGATCCAAGGGATGTGTTCCCTCCTTTTCCCTCCTAAACACTACCCTCACCACCTATAAATACCCCCTCCATTCTTCCACTCATCTCATCAACAACTCTCATAATCCATGACCATTATGCTCTCATTCTCACTAAATATCACCATAATTCCCCTCTTACTCTCCTAAACTCTCATCATATTTCTACCATTCTCACTACTCTCATTACCATAACCCTACCAAAAACATCCACTACCCATCACCATCCTAACCCTCTTATAATCATCCTTCATCCATCAAGTCAAGGGAAGTCAAGAGTTTCAACCGGCACATTCAGGCTCCTAAACCAAAAGAGGTTCGTTTTATTGCTTTATTTATTATCATTGTTTAAATCATGTAATCCGTACTTTAATTCCATTACTTGTGCATATTTTGTAAATTAAAAACCTCATTTTGTATTGCATGTTAAAAACATAATTTTGCGAAATCAATTAAAATTCTCCCCGCTTCATTTCTTTTGAATGTCGATTTTAGTAGAGTCCGTTTTCTAACGGGCGAATTCAAGAATTTAATAATTCTTGAATTCGTAGCCTTACCCACGAGCTTAGATTCGGGTTTCGTAGACCAGAGTTACTTTTTATTGTTTTTATGGTTTGTCGATTTCCTTAAATCGGCTGGCGACTCTTTTATTCTTTTTATAATCCGTTTAATTATTTAACATTTAAATTTACACTAAAAACAATTAAAAATGACTTAATGTTTCCAATTCATTCAAGGTTTAAACCGAGAGAAAACGGGCCATGAAATGATAAAACCCGCACGGGTTTTATGGTTTCTAACCCAATTTCTCTGGCCCAGGAAAGAAAATGGCCCGGCCCAACGACAGTCAAAACATGCGCGTGATGTATATTTGCCTACCTATATACATCAAGGTCTAGCTACAAGGACCTTAATCCAGTTTGAAGCTACAAATGTCGTCTTGGGTTTATCAAGGTAGAAGGCGTAAAGGACCTTGAAGGTACTCTAAGCTTAGTCCTCATACTTCGAAGCTTATATGGAGTTACTCTCACATTTGGAGGACATCAAATGAGCTTAAATCATTCTCAAGTCCTTATTGAAAAGTCATCTCTCACGGCAGCAAAAGGCTCCATCAAGTACAGTTCGATATTTTGCTCTATAATTCTGAATCCATACGTCTATTGAGGAAATCATCAAAAGACAGATTGGAGCTCTTTCAATAAGCTTTCCAATGGTTTTTGTATCATTGAAAACGGATAAGTATTGAAGGAGTTAAAGCAATTTCTTTCTAGAGTTGTATTTTAGAGTTTATGATGTCACAAAAGGGATATATGATGTAATAGTTGATTCTTGGTTTCTTGAACCCTAGTTACACGTCCAAGGGGTCCTAGAGTAGTATAAATAGACCCCTAGGGTGCCACTGTATTCATTCATTACATCTCATATCAAATACAAATCAAACACATGATGTGTTGTTCTCTCTAGCTTTGTGCTAGTTTCTCTTCGTTTCTCTTGAGGGAGGACGAGATCTATCCCCTTCTTCTATCCAAGGTTGGCGTCCTTGGTGGTGATAGGAAGGAATTGAAGGTCTCTTGAAGGTGGTGTGGCTGTATCCTCCAAGAATCTTCAAAGCCATTATCATTCTATCATTTTTAGTGAGTTTCGTTTGATTCATTTGAATTCTTTCAATTACATTCCTTTGTTTCTATCTTCCATTTACACGTCTAAAGTGCTAAATCATAAGATAGATTCATCAATCCATTCGTTTTCAACATTCCTACGTTCGTCCATTCATTCGTTCATTCATCATTCATCCGTTCGTTCATCATTTCCATTCATTTGGTAACCATCTTTCATAGTTCTTTCCATCTTTTTCATCCATTTCTATTCCATTTTTGGTTCTTTGGAACTTTGAGAAGGGAGATTCCTATCTTCGTTTTTAAAGATCCTTAGATTGTGTGTAATGAGATCATCCCTTGGTCCCATTATGCATCAAAATTATTATCAGAGCTTAGGAGTTTGATTCTCTTAGTTCTTGAACCATCTTTCTACAAAACTTTCCATCACAAATGCGTTCCAACCATCTCTCCATTACACGCCACCCACGAGTTCTTCCAAGAACTCATCAAGAATTCATCAAGAACTCATAAAGAACCATTAGCTCCACAAAAAAACCCATAGCCCAAACACAAACCGAACCCAACCCCCCTCTCATCCCCACGTGCTAACCCCAAACCCATAAGTTTTTTGTGATCTTTTGTATCAAGATTCATATTCTATGGCTTACAAAAGATCTAGGATGAGTTCTCAACGTGAATTACAACGCTTGGAGCAACAAATTGATGATCTCACCAAACAAATGGAAGAATTTGGGATTCTTCAAAAGGGATCAAGAAGCGCTTGTTCACGTAACTACATCAACAAGCTTGAAAGAAAGAAGCAAGGGAGCAAGGATGTGGTCGAATATACAATAGAATTCAGGCGGCTATTATGGAAATATGCTCTTGAGGAGGATGATCAACGAGTTGTGGTATGTTACTTCCTTGGTCTTAATGATTACATTCGACGTGTTGTTGTAAATCAACCTTTCACAAACTTGGAAGAGTTAAGTTCTTTAGCTCTTGATGTTGAACTTCAAGTAAAGAGTAAAGAACTCTTGGACAAAACCCGTACACACACACGAACTCCACAAAATCAGCCCCCATCCCACCTCACACCTACTATCCAAAGCTCCTCAAAACAGCCCATAAACCTCCCCATTCCCATTGTCCAAGACGAGGAAATCATTGACCAAAGTACAAGTCTATCTTGCCAAAGTTTTGATCATGTTGTAAGTGCAAGTCAAACGTCATCCTATGAGCAAATAGAATTTGAAAGTGAATCATTTGATGTATTTGACGTGTATGAGGATGCTCATGAAGTATGTGATAACCTTGGCATGAATGAGGAAGCTAATGTAGTTTTTAGCATGCCTAAAGAAGAGTTTAAGGTGTATGACAATCCCTTGTATGAGGAGAATAATGATGAGTTTCGAGTATATGTCAACCCATTGTATTAGGAGGAAGGCGTGAATGAAGAAGAGCAACGTGATAAGATGTGTTCATTGTTCCAAGAAGGAGGAAGTAGTGCCATCTATGAGGATCTTGACGCTAGCATTGAAAAGGACCATGGCAATGATATTGGCCTTACTACAACAAGGGTCCAAACATTGCAAATGGAGAGCTATTCACACGGTCATTCACTTCATGACAAGGACATTCATTTTGATCCAAGAAGTTTAGTAAGTCTTTGTTTTTACAATATTTGCAAAGATTCATTGTATTGTAATATTACTTCTATGGATTCTTGTAATACTTTGTTGGAAGAAACAAAGTTGTATGATAGGAGTATCAAGCTCCAAGAGGCATCCTTATTACCATCTTGTGTTTCACGGCTCAAGGAGGGTCAAAGCATTCTTATGACACTTATGGAGAATAAGTATCATGAATTTGAAGAACCAAGGAGTCTCATTCTTACACCAATGGAGGTTGGAAACCGTGAGCCTATAAAGGATCAAGATCCTATGCCATCACTTGTTCTCATTTGTGAATATTTGGATGAGAGACAAGCACCATCGACAAGTGACCTCTCTCACTTATCTCTTTGGGATCAAGCTCAATTCGTGGATAACTACAACAACGGTTTTGATTCTCATAGTATACAATGTAAAAAGATTGTATTTGTATACTTTGAAAACATTTTTGTATGTAGTAGAAGTAGAAATGAGTATGTAAATCCTTTGGAGTTAGTCTTGATCATGGCGAAGCATGAGGAACCACAAGGAGAATTGGAGAAGTACTTGGAGAATTGTCCTTACCTCTCGTCCAAGAATGAGTTATCTCAACATATCTCATCAAATGGAGTAATTCAAGTGGACAAAAGGAAGAAAGGAACTATTCAAGAAGGATCCATACTTGCATCTATACTTGAGGTACTATGTCTCTTAAAGGATGCTAAAGATCATCATATTCTTTTATTTCCTATTCTCGCATCATATTTGTTCATTATAAATGGAGTTGAGAAAGGTGAAGTCCTATCTCAAGGAAGTTGTCCCATGGATTATTTTGGTGATATACTAATTGGAGAAAAGGAGAAGCTTCATGCTTATGGCTTTGCATTCATACTTGTTGTTATCATGAGGATATTTGAGCAAAAGGATTATTATCATGGAGGATTCATCCTTAAGCTTTGTGATTCTTACAAAGTATTGGAGTATGCTTCATATGATAAGGAGATCAAGCCATCATTATACTTTGAGATGAAGTACTTGATTCGTTCATCAAAATCAAGTCACTTGGAGGAAGCAAGTCCTTTGACTAAAGGAAGCTTTCTAACGAGGAGATACATGTTTGATTCAAAATTACTTGAGCTTGGATATATCAAGGAGTTATATGAAGATGATGATGATTTTAAAGAAGTATTCAAGGTATGTGAGAAGCATCATCAACAACCCTTCCATATTAATCATGGATTTCTTTTCAAAGGGAATCAATTGTGTATTCCAAGGAGTGGAATTCGTGACTTCTTAATCATGGAAGTGCATGGAAGTTCTTTTGATCATTTGGGCCTTCTCAATACGTATTACAAGATGAAGGAGTATTATTTCTGGCCTAGCATGATCGTTGACATTGACCAAACGTTACAATGTTGTGATATTTGCAATCCTTCTATACTATATGGAGATGAAAGCTTGAATTCTAAGGTTGAAGTACCATGGATTCAAGGAAGTCTTACTATTGTCTTCATCATGAGTCACAAGCTTGTGAATCTATACTTTGAAGTTAAGAAGTTATATGAGGTTCCTACATTTTCTATGAAGAAACGAGATTTGAAGTTCCATGATGTCATTGGATTAGTCATGAGAAAATTTGGAAGAAAGTGGAAGTTCAAGTCAAGCATCAAAGGAATCTATGATGATTTCAAAGCGTTTAAGGAGAGAGTTTGTAATCTCTTCAAGAAACGTAAGAGGAAGAAGCAAGTTGACGGGAACAACACTTTTGGGAAGACATCTTATAAAGAAGGAAGGAAAACAAGGAAGAAGAAGTGTTATGTACTGGTTTAGAAGAATTTTTGTCTAAGTTTGAGGACAAACTTTTTCAACCGGGGGAGAATGATGTATATTTGCCTAGCTATATACATCAAGGTCTAGCTACAAGGACCTTAATCCAGTTTGAAGCTACAAATGTCGTCTTGGGTTTATCAAGGTAGAAGGCGTAAAGGACCTTGAAGGTACTCTAAGCTTAGTCCTCACACTTCTAAGCTTATATGGAGTTACTCTCACATTTGGAGGACATCAAATGAGCTTAAATCATTCTCAAGTCCTTATTGAAAAGTCATCTCTCACGGTAGCAAAAGGCTCCATCAAGTACAGTTCGATATTTTGCTCTATAATTCTGGATCCATACGTCTATTGAGGAAATCATCAAAAGACAGATTGGAGCTCTTTCAATAAACTTTCCAATGGTTTTTGAATCATTGAAAACGGACAAATATTGAAGGAGTTATAGCAATTTCTTTCTAGAGTTGTATTTTAGAGTTTATGATGTCATAAAAGGGATATATGATGTAATAGTTGATTCTTGGTTTCTTGAACCCTAGGTACACGTCCAAGGGGTCCTAGAGTAGTATAAATAGACCCCTAGGGTGCCACTGTATTCATTCATTACATCTCATATCAAATACAAATCAAACACATGATGTGTTGTTCTCTCTAGCTTTGTGCTAGTTTCTCTTCGTTTCTCTTGAGGGAGGACGAGATCTATCCCCTTCTTCTATCCAAGGTTGGCGTCCTTGGTGGTGATAGGAAGGAATTGAAGGTCTCTTGAAGGTGGTGCGGCTGTATCCTCCAAGAATCTTCAAAGCCATTATCATTCTATCATTTTTAGTGAGTTTCGTTTGATTCATTTGAATTCTTTCAATTACATTCTTTTGTTTCTATCTTCCATTTACACGTCTAAAGTGCTAAATCATAAGATAGATTCATCAATCCATTCGTTTTCAACATTCCTACGTTCGTCCATTCATTCGTTCATTCATCATTCATCCGTTCGTTCATCATTTCCATTCATTTGATAACCATCTTTTATAGTTCTTTCCATCTTTTTCATCCATTTCTATTCCATTTTTGGTTCTTTGGAACTTTGAGAAGGGAGATTCCTATCTTCGTTTTTAAAGATCCTTAGATTGTGTGTAATGAGATCATCCCTTGGTCCCATTATGCATCAGTAGCGACTTTAGCTCTTGTTGGCGGCGTTTGCTTCTGTTGGGCACAGTCCTTTATTTGGGCCGACTTTAAGTTATGTTTAATTCGTTTTTTTGTGTAATTTCAAGTATTTAAATAATAAAAAAAAACGGATTTGTAAAATAAATAAAATTTCACCACCCCGAAAATGAATTTCGAAAATAAAAATGTCCTTATTTAAGGATTAAGCAACCTTAGTCGGCTCCCGATCATTAAGTAGCGCATCCGAGAACGATTTCCCTGAACGGGAATTTCCCGGGTCCTACAGATTGGCGACTCCACTAGGGACTTAAACTTAAAAAGAGGGTAAAACTTGAAAAAATCGAATTAAATTGAAATTGTAAAAGGGAGAAGTTGATTTATTTCGCGATTTTATAATTCTTTTTAGGCATTCTTTGCATACCGGGCCACTAATCGCGTCTTTTGACACGTTAGCACAAAGGCGACGGTTAAGTTAAACCTAGGTGATCCCCTCGAGAGTGGGCGGGCCACTACTTGTGGGATGCACCCTACATCGCCAAGCATTTGGTCCCCTCTCTACCCGCGTTACACTCAAAGGGCTTCCTTGAAGTTCTTTGAGCAATACCTCACACTCCTTACCTAAGGGTATGGAGCACGGAGATGAAAACGTGCGCTAGGCCATGTAATCCAACCATAAAAAAATCCATGAACATAGAACCTTGGTTTAGGGTATCCCCTCATGTTGTATGCTATGTGCTATGTGCTACCCCCTTCCCCTTTTTCTTCTTTTGTTTTAGATTCGACTCTAGTTTAGATATTTTGTTCTAGTCCATGTAAAATTCATTGGGTTGAGAAAATGATTATTTATTAATTAGAATAATTGATCAAAAAAGTATCATGGTTAGCTCAACTGGAAGGGCCCATTTATGCTTGAAAGATGATTATTTTGATTAATAAATAAAAATCGACTCGCCTATGATGATATTATATGGCCCTTTACAAAATTCTCCTAACGAAGGTCCAAAAATTAATTAAAAGTCCAACAAAGTAAATGGATGGCATTCTAGATTGCATAATAGTCACTAGGCTTGAGTAAATTAATTCGTCGATTTAATTAATAAATCCATCACATTTATGGTCGGCCCGTTGATAAGCCCAACCATATTGGTTTTATTGATTAAGCCCATAAAATAATTATGACTCGCTTATTGTTGACTTTATTCAATCCTTTATAATATCCGTTTTCCTCGATTAAAAAAAATGTAATAAAAAAAAGTCGGGTCGTCGGTTTTGTCAAGCATTATTCTAGTCCGCATAATAGTCATTATGGCTTGAGTCGTCTGAATTATTAGATCACGTTACGGATTCTCCTTAAAACGGTCGGCCGGTGGATTAGGCCTATCCGAATTGAGAAACACTGACTTGGGCCTATCAATTTATGACCCGCTCGTTATGTTTGACTTTATGCGGCCCTTTATAATGCTTTGTCCATAAGTCCATATAGAATTAAGTCATGCACTCCCAAGAAGTTGGTGAGTCCCTTGTGTCAAGCATATATGTGTCGAGTCAGTAGGGTCATATAAGTCTTTAGGGCATGCATGCATTAGGTAGTATGTGCCAAAGTATGTCATCGAGTGTTCTAACTTTGAATTTCGATGCAGGCATCATTGGTGATCGACTCCGAGCCCGCATTCGAGATCCGCGAACTGGTCATTTGATTCCAAACCCGCTTTACGATCCATCTGCAACTAACGACAACACCATGTCTGGAGAGCAATTCCAAGAAATCCCGGTCCAAAGCGCTGAAGCTAACTTCACGAAGCATTTGGACGAGCTCTACACCAAGATGCAGGTCTAGTCTTTGCTAATTCCCTAGAGCAGGAACAGAAGATGGGCAAAAGGCTGAATGAACAACAACAGGTGATGGATGGCATGCTACAGGCCATCACTAAGATCAACACCAAGTTAGGGTTGAATACTGAAGAGGATGACGAAGAGACACAGGGATATGAATCTGATCCAGAAATCATCAAGATATCGCCAAAATCTGGAGGAACATGGATATCTAAGACTAAGGTTAATACACCTGAAGTGGTGAAACCGACAAGGGACCCCGCTGTTAAGGCTCTTGAGCAGAAATTAGAGAGCCTCACTAAGGCGATGAGCTCTGTGCCAACTTTTGTTGACAAGTACATGGAGGTGCCATTACCTGTTCAGCCAACTTTGAAGATAGCTGACAAGATTGAAGTACCGAATATTAGGTTGAAACCTTCTGAGAACCCTATTCATCATATAGAGGAGTTCATGAGGCTGGCGCCCTTGAATCAAATTGATGTTGACCTATACTCTACCGTTTTCCGATCCACTCTAGATGGAGAAGCGAAGGTATGGTATCACGCTCTGTTGCCCCAAATCAAAGCCAATTGGACTGAATTATTCAAGGCTTTCATCCACCACTACACACGTATCCAGAATAAACAAGCTACAGTGGATGATCTAACTGCTATGAAGCAACGAGATGATGAGCCTTTTATGGATTACTTCGAGAGGTGACACAAAATTGTGCCACATCAACGAGGCAATTCCTCTCCGTCTATAGTTATCTACCTTTAAGCAAGGACTCAAGAGCAGCCTATCCAAGCACTTGGGTTATTACGTCGTCAAAGACTTTGATTATCTGAAAGATATCTGTGTCCAATTAGAAGCCATGCAGAACGATAAGACAACTTCGCCTGGATGGAAAGGGTCCAGCTCCAACAGGAGGGCTACTAGTGCGGCTAGCCACCCTGCTAAAATCTTGGAGACCAACTCTATCCAGCGCAAGGGGCCTTATGTACCGAAATATGAGACCTATACGCCATTGGATGTTCCTTATTCTTAGGCTCTCGACCGTTTGGTTAAGAAGGGTATCCTGATTTTGCCCTTACCAAAGGAGGAACCAGAAATCAAAGGCAGAAATTGGGATGCCAACCAATTTTGCCGCTATCACCGTTGCCGAGGTCATGACACCGAGAAATGTTGGACCCTAAGGAACAAGATAGAGGATACGATAAGGGCAGGGACACTACCAATGCCAAAAGCTGCCAAGAAACCAAACAATCAAAGTAATCCTATACCAGACCATACAAATGCTATTTTATGTGGGGATTTCAGCTTCGGCCCCTCTACTTCGATTGTAGAAACGGGTCAACCTGTTCCCGAAATAGTTGGGTTCCCCGAAGGTCTACTTATTCATGGTATTTGGGATAGCGACGAGGATGATGAGCGCGAGCATTCCGAGATAGAATGGATGGAGACAGATGAATCAAATGATGTAGCATTCCTTACTGAGTCTAGCCGTCACAACAATAATAGGAATACCACCATCCCAGTGGCTGTTCCTAACCTTACACCAACCAATGGCAGTGACAATCAAGCCTCTCCTGAAGATCCTTTCTTTCTCAACTCAAGAAGACCAGGGCTGAGGTTACCATATGGCAACTCATATGCACTTCACATGCCCATAGACAGAAGATGTTGGATGCCCTTACAGCACTCACAGTATCACCTGCAACAACTCCTGAAACTATGGTTGCTCATGTGACTACCCAACAAGAAATGATCACCTTCGGGATTGAAGATCTACCACAGGGTGGAGCATCTCATAATAAAGCACTCTATCTTACAGTGCAATGCTCCAACAAAACTATCCCGCTGGTTTTGGTTGACAATGGTTCAACTGTAAATGTGTGCCCTTGGAGGACGGCACAGAAATTGGGAGTACAACAACAACACTTGGCTCAAAACGGAGTACAACTCAGAGCTTATGACAATTCACCCCGGAAGTTTGTCGGATCTGTGGTGTTACCTATTACTACTGGTAGTGTCACTTGGAATGTGGAATTTGTGGTGCTAGAGATTCCAGCCTCCTTTAATCTGCTGCTAGGGAGACCCTGGCTTCACGAGTGTAATGTTATAGCATCCACCTTACATCAGAAAGTGAAAATGTTGGTTCAAGGACAGGTGATTACTATCTCAGGAGAGACCATTAATGTTGCTTTCACTCCTAAACATTAAACTCTCGAGGTAGAGCATAACTCAATTGATGAAGAACTCCATAATTTTGAGCTCGTAGCGACAATGAGTAAGGATGAAGCACCTTTTGACTTCGACCCTTACTCAAATCCCAAAGTGCATGCTATGCTCAAGAAGCAAGGACACTTCCCTGGAATGCCGTTAGGAGGAACCCGAAGAATAAAATCCCTCCTGTATTTAAGACTTTTAAGCAGAAGGGAAGGTTTGGCATAGGCTATAAGCCAACTAAGAAAGAGGTTAGGTTCGCAAAAATGGCTATCACTAAACAGAAGTGAATGGATAATCCTCCCACTTTATTCCAAGTAAAGCCCTATCCACTCACTCTTAATGGACAATTTGTCAGGGAAGGTGATGACTTCCCCTACTATGGGTTTCCTGAGCCATTCTATCTAAAGAACAAAGGAGTTCAAGTCGCTGGACTAGAAGTCTTCAATGGTTGCTCCATTAATATGGCTACTGTCTTTGTTCCCTCTCGGGACAAACACCCTCCATTAGAATGGACTCATCTTGCCAGAAGCAACATCTTTGGTATGTTGTTTGGACAAGAAGTTGTCCTGGAGAAGTCTGAAGCTGATGTTGTTATTGTTGCGCTGTCTAACCCAAGCTTTGATCCAAGTCTTATGATTGCTGAAGACGGAGAGGTTAATGCGGTCTCATGGGTCAATGCTGAGGAGAATAATTTTGCTTTATTTGTAGGAGAGTCTGTTGCTAAGGACATAGAGTCAGGTTTTTTTTAGTGGTCTAGAGTCAAGTGAGTCTGGTCTTTAGTATGTTGGCGATGCATTCCTTTCTGCATTCAATAAAATTAATCTTTCTGCTTACTCTGATTCTTCTTTCCCCTCTTCCCTGAGCTGTTGCGACAATAGTAATCTGGAATTTAATGAACCCTTAAAAGAATTTTCTAATGAACATGAGCATAAGATGGCAGTGTTGGAAGACACCATCACCATAAATGTGGGCATAGAAGGACAACCTTGGGAATTGAAGTTAGGAAGCTGGCTCACGGCAGAAGAACGGGTGTCCTTTACAGAGCTTCTCAAGGAGTTTGCGGACGTGTTCGCATGGTCCTACGAAGACATGCCTGGGATTGATAGGGAAATTACAGAGCATGCCATACCTCTGCTGCCTGATGCAAAGCCGGTTTGACAAAAGGCCAGAAGAATCAAGCCTGAATGGGCTAAGAAGATTGAGGAAGAAGTGATCAATCAGCTTAACGCTAAGTTCATTAAAGCAGTCCAATACCCCGAATGGATTGCTAACATTGTCCCAGTACCCAAGAAAGATGGGAAGGTGCGCATGTGTGTAGATTTTCGAGACCTGAACAAAGCTAGTCCCAAGGATAGTTGCCCTTTACCTCACATCGACGTATTAGTGGATAACACTTGCGGACACGAGCTACTATCCTCTATGGATGGATATGCGGGTTATAACCAAATCAAAATGGCAGAATAAGACATGGAGAAAACCTCATTCACCATGCCATGGGGAACATACTGTTATGTGGTTATGCCTTCTGGTCTCAAAAATGCTGGGGAAACATACCAACGGACAGCCAACACCCAACTTCATGATATGATGCATGTAGAGGTAGAGGTTTATGTGGATGACATGATCGTAAAATCCAAAACAAGGGAAGGGCACATTCCTAATCTTCGCAAGTTTTTCCTCCGACTTCGTAAATACAAGATGCGACTTAACCCAGCAAAGTGCACCTTCGGTGTCACCTTTGGGAAGCTGCTAAGTTATGTGGTTAGCCAACGAGGAATTGAAGTTGACCCTTCGAAGATAAAGGCTATCCAATAATTGCAGCCACCTAAGATAGAAAAAGAGATAAGGGGTTTCTTAGGACGAGTCCAATACATCAGCAGGTTCATCTCGAAGATCACCATGACGTGTGAACCTTTGTTCAAGAAATTAAAGAAGGGAAGTAAAATAGAATGGGACGACCAATGTCAAGCGGCTTTCGACAAAATCAAGGAATACTTGCAACATCCTCCAGTCCTCATGCCGCCAGTACCAGATGAGCCTCTACTCCTTTACCTTACAGTAACTAGCTCTACAATGGGGGCTATGCTAGCTCTGAAAGCCAAAGATCAAGAGAGCGCCATCTACTACTTGAGCAAGAAATTCTTGGACTACGAAATTCGATACGCAGACATAGAGAAAATGGCTCTTGCGCTAGTATGGGCCACCAAGAAGTTGAGACATTACATGCTTTCACATACTGTATATGTCATAGCCGAGAATAATCCTATCAAGTTTATCATGGAAGAGCCTACCATCAACAACCGCATTGCACGATGGGTGGTCATGCTTTCGGAGTTCAATCTTCTGTATTTGCCTCAGAAATCCATCAAAGGACGGGTTGTTTCAGATTTCCTAGCCGCTTCTCCGTCAAAGGAACCTCCAAGCACTCACTTAGAGTTCCCAAATGAAGACGTATTTTTCACTGATGAAATAACATGGGAAATGTATTTCGACGGAGCCTTTAACCAAATGGGCTGCGGAGTAGGAGTACTATTGACCTCTCCAGAAGTGGCACATGTCCCTGTATCTGTAAAATTGGACTTCGATGTTACTAACAATGCTGCAGAGTCTGAAGCATGTATCAGGGGTTTGCAAGCCGCCTTGGCCTTAGCATACGCTGTGTAAAAGTCTTTGGGGATTCTAGCCTCATCAACAACCAGGCTAGAAATACATGGAAGGTCCGGAATGAATATCTCCTAGTATATCAACAGAAGCTAATTTAAAGTAATTCATCCCTCTACCTATGCTCAATTGTCTACATGCATCCGTATGTATGAATGTTTGTCGGCACGTTCACATTTTTTTGTAAAAGGTATAGTCATGCTTTGCAGACATCATATGTTTCAAAGTCTTATTATTCAAAAGTCTATCATTGTAACGCTTTCGAATGCTCTTTGATTTACATGACTTAATAAATAGCTTCAAGGTTATGTTTGAACATGAGTTCTTCCTTTTAAACTTTTTGGTTTCGATGTGTTAGATGTGTTTATGCGAGACCCCTTCTCTCTAATTGAGAGCTTGAAATCAAATTTCCAATTATAATGAGAACATAGAATCACCTACAAAATTATGTTACAAGTCTTGAGGAAATAGATAAATAACCAACTTTACATGAGGAGCTACAACTATTTGCATGTTTCTATTTGTAGGCTGACTTTCATCCTTCCAAACACATCTACTTTAATGTAGATCCTGTAAGTTTGCATAAATGCGAGTTTTATAGTCGATATCTAATACCTAAATTGGGTTTAATAAGGATAGTGTGTATCATATACGCACTGACCTAGAAATGAAATCATGTTACTAAATCTCAAGTCTTCCTTATAGTTTGAACATTCACACTTCCAGTCTCATATACCTTTACAATTAAAGCATACATGATCTGGTTGTTAACCAAAAGCTATCATTGATTGGGTATGTACAACTGTTTGACTTTTTGTCTTTGATAGATCTCTTAAATCTTATTTCCCCTTTCACTACAAGACTATCTCTGGTGGCCAATCTTTTGGCTAAAGGGAGATATGATCAGGTTTCTCATGTTTTAAAATAGTCAAATTATTTTAGAACATGAGTGTCATAAATTGGCCCTTATCGAGCTTAATCGAAATTATCTGGTTATTGGTGTCATATTTATCAACTCTAATTAGTTCGCTGAACTTGGTCTTGAGTTGGAGATATTTAAATCTTTCCTCTAATCTTCAAACATTTTAAAGTTAAAGTCGAATGAATACATTAGCATTACGTGTATCCATTTGGCTTATTTTGACCTCTTAATATTGATGCCTAGCTAGCATAATGTTACATGGGTTTTTGGCTAAAACTAATCCGGAGTCTGAGGTCATTGGCTGAAAATAATCCAAACTGCTGAAAATAATGCAAACTTGTAACCTATTTACTCGGACTAAACCGAAATCAATTTCCGGCATCAGAATGTTGACTGAGCAACCTGAGCCGGGCCCATGTTTCTTTAATTGATTTAGGTTTTGAATTTTTTTTTTTAGCTTATTTAGACAGCAACTCACTTAAATTATAATGACATGGCAATGGATTAAAATAAAAACACTCGTACCCAATTTTTAATATGTTAAAGTGTTTTAATTTTAATCCATTACCATGTCATCATAAATTTAAGTGAGTTGGGGTCTAAATAAGCTTAAAAACAAAATTCAAAACCAAAATCAATTAAAGAAACACGTGCTCAGGTTGCGTAGTCAGCATTCTGACGCCGGAAATATATTACGGTTTAGTCCCAGTAAATAGGTTACAAGTTTATATTATTTTCAACCAAAAAATGAGTTTGGATTATTTTCAGCCAATGACCTTCGACTTCGGATTATCATGGAACAGCTTACAATCAACAACCGCATTGCTCGATGGGTGGTCATGCTTTCGGAGTTCAATCTTCTATACTTGCCTCAGAAATCCATCAAAGGACGGGTTGTTTCAGATTTCCTAGCCGCTTCTCCGTCAAAGGAACCTCCAAGCACTCACTTAGTGTTCCAAGATGAGGACGTATTTTTCACTGATGAAATAACATGGGAAATGTATTTCGACGGAGCCTCTAACCAAATGGGCTGCGGAGTAGGAGTACTATTGATCTCTCCAGAAGGGGCACATGTCCCTGTATCTGTAAAATTGGACTTCGATGCTACTAACAATGCTGCAGAGTATGAAGCATGTATCAGGGGTTTGCAAGCCACCTTGGCCTTAGGCATACATTGTGTAAAAGTCTTTGGGGATTCCAGCCTCATCATCAACCAGGCTAGAAATACATGGAAGGTTCGGAATGAATGTCTCATGGCATATCAACAAAAGCTTTTGGGACTTGTCGATCAATTTGAGAAAATCAGTTTCCAATACCTCTCAAGGGATCACAATGAATTAGCTGACGCCTTAGCTAAATTGTCTTCGATGATATCCATACCATCAGGCACGTATCAATTACCAATAGTAGTGGAGCGATAGTCTGAACCGGCATATGTTTGCCACTTGGAAGTACAAGAGGAAAAAACTAAGGAATGGTTCCATGACATATACAACTTTCTGCGAAAAAGGAGAATATCCAGCTGAGTTGGATGCTCGAGGACAGCGAGCAATCAGGTCTTTAGCAACACAATATTGCTTAATCCAAGATCGACTCTACAAGAAATCACCTACGGGAATTAATTTGTTGTGCATTGACACTAAGAGTGCCAGGGAGATCATGACTATTGTACATAGAGGAGAGTGTGGTCCCCACATGAATGGACGAATGTTAGCAAAGAAGATCCAAAGGGCTGGTTATTATTGGACCACTATGGAGGCAGACTGCTTAGAGTTTGTTAGAAAGTACCACAAATGCCAAGAATATGCCAACCTACAGCATCAACCCCCGTCATACCTGACTACTTTGACATCTCCATGGCCATTCTCGGTGTGGGGTACTGACATCATTGGCAAGATACACCCAACCGGAACCGGAGGACATGAGTACGTATTGGTCGCCATCGATTACTTCACTAAGTGGGTGGAGGCAGCCTCTTTTGCCAAACTTACATCCAAACATGTGGCCAAATTCATTCTTCAAAACATCATATGTCGTTACGAAGTGCCTCATGAAATCATTAGTGACAACGGAAGCCACTTTCGGAAGGAGGTGGAATCCTTGCTCGCCCCATACAAAATCCAGCATCACCAGTCTTCGCCATACCGACCTCAGGCCAATAGAGCCGTGGAAGCAGCCAATAAGACGGTGTCAGGAATTATCAAGAAAATGGTTGTCACTTACAAGGATTGGCCTGATAAATTAGCATTTGCCCTATGGCAATACCGAACCTCTATACAAACCGCTACGGGGGCAACACCGTATTCCTTGGTATATGGGATGGAAGCAGTATTACCAATTGAAGTAGCGATCCCTTCGTTACGAATAGTGGTCGAGAGTCAGTTGCCAGAAGCGGAATGGGCTAGGGCAAGGTTCGAGGAGTTGATGTTGATGGACAAAAGGCGATTAAGAGCACTACATAATGTGCAAGTATACCAAAATAGGATCACTCGAGCTTTTAATAAGAAGGTAAAAAGTCGTTCACTTCAAGCAGGTGATTTGGTGCTTAAGAAGATGAGGGCACCTATACAGGATCCAAGGGGAAAATTTGCACCTAATTGGAAGGGTCCTTACATGATTAAGGATATTTTTCCAGGAGGGGCAGCTCGTCTCGCTACCGTGGATGGAAAAGATATAATTCAGCCCAAAAATTTGGATTAACTAAAGCGATACTATGTTTAATATAACCAAGCAACTGGAAAACTAATTTTCAGACACTTGGGATATATTTAATAAATGCTCATGTACTTAAAGAAAAATAAAGTTTGCAATAACACAATATTTGTGAACAATATTTCTCTTTTATTAATTGAAAGTGCAAATACATTATTTGTAACATAAGAAAATTCGAAAGGCATAATTAAATCAAAGATTATTCTGGCAAAGCAGTTTCAATTCCTTCACTCCATCCATCTTCTAGTCTTTTTTCACCTTCTCTGCTTCGCCAGTCGTCTCATGGTCAATCTCCATGTCTCTAGGTCCGTTAATCGCTTTCTCCTTGTCCTTGGGCTTATAGGCCCGCCTGCCTGATTTTCGTGTATCAACTCTCGGACCAAGCCTATCTTTCACTGAGTCTCTTGCGCCAAGACGATCTTTTACTGAGATACGAGGACCCAAGCTTTCCTTCACAAGTACTTGCCTGCGTCTCGCTTCCCCAGCGCGGCGAGATTCAACAGAAGCAATCAGCCATCCATGATAACCAGAATCGGCAATATGCGACACATGTATTTTTGGCGGAGATTTGAGCGTTGGTCTTCTCTCCCAATATTTTAGCCATGACTCGATCATCGAACTTCGAAGTCTCAATTGGTCGGGGGTCTCACACAGAAGCACGGGAATATCCTGCTTGCGGCCCATTTGGCGCTTCACTCGCGCCAGAAAATAAAAGGTCATGTGCGTCAAGCCGGCGAGACACACATAAGCGTTACAGAAATCGTGGGTCACATACTCGGAAACGTGCCACCATTCGATCCACCATACGATTTCCCGAGGTTTCTTCAAGAATGCAATCCATTCCGTTGTCGAGAGAAGGTCGGTATACTTTCTTTTTCTTTGACAATAGTTCGTCAACGCCGATGAAGTCCAGGGCTCTTCGATGAGGCCCAAGTGCTCCATTAACCAGATCTGTCCAACAATTAGCCAGGGTTAGAATTGCACACCAGTTCTCCCAAACTAAAAAAAAAAAAGGGAAAACCCGCGCGGGTTTTGTAAACAGTAGGGGTAGAAAAGTCAGGCAGTGGGAGAAATACCTGAAGCAGTAGGGGACTTCCTTGAAAATCATGTTCTGGATTCGGATCATCCAGACCCATCATGGTCTCCGCTAACATTAGAGGCATGGGATTGTAGCCTCGGGACATGTCTTCAACAATTTGGATCAAGTTCGCCGGACCGGTTCTATTACCGCCATGATAAAAGCAAAACTCGCCGAGAAGACATAATACGAGCGCACGCACTCACATCAGAGGACCATATTCCAAAGTATCAGGAGATTGAAAATATTCGACTATGGTTTAGAATATTGCACTTTCGATGACCCGTGACGGAAGACATAAGAGCTCCTTGTATTACTTGGGGATGTCTATTGGTGTTGGAGGCGACATCGGCCGAGCAAAGTGATTCGTCCCGAGAATTGAAGACCATTCCTCCGGAAGCGGACATAATTCCTTCCACGCAAAACGGAAGACATGCATCTTCGGATCCCAGAAAGTCTCCATCGCACGAAGAAAATCGTGATTAATCCTCACTTGACGAAGACTTAACAAATTCGTCAATTTGTATCTTCCAAGCTCTTTTTTCTCTTCCTTGGATAAGGTGCTCATCCAAGTTGCAAGTTTCTTCTCGAAAGCCATGAGAACCCAAAAAATTTCTGTGAATTTTAGGAGAATATGTAAAGAAGACTTTGAGGTGGTAATGAGAAGTGATGATTGTGTGAGGTATTTATACACCTCCATGCATAATCCAAAAATAGAGAAGACAACCAGCAGTGATCATATAGTCGTTGCCCTCCATGATTTCAGCCCATCAACAACGGCTAGCAAAAAAAAAAAAAGAAAATAAATCAAAACCCGCGCAGGTTTTGATGCGCCCAGATCCGTCTACGCGCTCGCCCAAGCCCAAGGCCCGGGCCTGTTGAGGAGAAAGCCCGCGTGGGCTTTCAGTCAAGATGGGCCCGCCTTTCCGTGGTCCAGCCCACCCGTTTCTAATTGTAATTGGGCCATGGAATCAAATTGGCCCGTTTGTGTATTTTTAATGCTTCGGATCCTAACTCAATGATGCTCGGTTCTGAAATTTTTGCTCGAGTTTACTCTGACACTTAAGTTTTCGTTTTCTTTTTTATTTTCTTTTTGGGGAAGCGGGATTAAGTTGGGGATTAATCCCGTCATATAAAGAGTTATTCAATGCATTAATAAAATAAAGTTGTGGCATCCACCAAGTCTTGCATAAAAAAAAAGGAGAGAAGTAAAATGCATAAAAGTGTTACATTAAAAATAAAAAAAATAAAAAAAAGTAGTACAAATTAACCTCGCATAAAAAAATAAATAAATAAATAAAAAGATGCATAGAGTCCTGCTTGTTTTTGGTTTGATCACCACAGGGAGCCCGAATCGCCGCTGTCCTCAATCAGATCGGCACCAGCATGAGAAGTCCCGGTATTAGAAGCGTCAGGTGTACCGAAATAGGTGTCCCAGGAATAGTAGTCAGAACCAGGTGTTGTTTGCGGCGGCCCAGACAAGGGAACTTCGGAAGGATGTACGCTCGACGGTGATGATATGGAATGCTCCCGTGAATCAGCTAGCCATGAATGTTCAGGAACACGCCACTCAACAGAAAGAGTAGGCCACACAGGACCGGCTCCGTAACTAGGGGTTGGCGAACTAGAAGAGATAGACCCTCTTAGCCAAGAGTGTTGGGGTGCAGACCACTCTTGCGTACCCGCAGGCCATGAAGGACCCATCCAAGGAGCCGAGATTGGCCATCCAGCAGAGTAAGAGCCAGAACCAAATGAGGAGGCATCATATGGTGCAGGATGTGAGGTAGCGTCATCCACTAGGGCCTGACCATCGGGATACCCTACGGATGCACCTGAGTCATGGTCCCTTACCATAATCTCTCGACCACGATGAGCAGAACGCACCGAAGCTGGAGTGCGCCGGGAGTGAGAAGGTCGGTTGGTAGCACTTGATTCTGAAACATCCTCCACCCAATAAGAATGAGGTTGAGCATCGCCACCATACCCAACGCTGTGATGCGACCCCCCTTGGCCAGGATGCTCTCCCAAGGACATCTGAGCCAAGTCTTCGTTCATAGGTCGACGACCTCTGCTACCAGACCCGCTACGATGTGACCCCGTAGAATGATGACCCTCGGCCATGATGCCTTTACCACGGCCCTCCGGCACGACTGCCAGAGGAGGACGAGAGGACCCATCAACCTCCTCCCATGATCGGCCACGGGAAGAATATTCCCGTGCCGAAGAGCGACGTGGAGGCTCGGTACGAGGAACTCCCGCAGTAGAGCGTCGAGGTGGTTCCCGAGGAACAGACTCAGCATCAGCCTCCATATCAGCACGCCTGGCGGTATTCCCGTGGTATCTGCCTGAGCCCGTAAATGACCGGTTGACGTATTTCAACATAGTACTCCATTCTTTGGTCACTTGCCTGAAGACGGACCATCGTGGCTGAGAGGCGATAAAGACAAAGGTTACACATGCATAATTGGCACGTGAGGTAAAAAGAAGCAACAAGAGGTGAGGGATTACTGGTTTCCGATCAAACTCTTGGAGCGCAGAGCACTGACTGCTAGTTTCAAGCTCCAAGAAACCGTCGATCTTCCTTCCCGTCGGTTGGGCCTCATCCTCAGCAGCCATAGAATAGGGTCCCAACTACAAGACTTTATGGTTAGGAGTCGATCAAAGGCACAACATAAAGAAAAGTGAGAAATACCTACCACTCGGGGCGCTAGACGACTCAAGTAGCGTTGGAATTCCTTATTAAAATGCTCATGTGGAATGTCATGTACGAAGTTGTCGAAATCTCGACCGCGAATCCAATCTCCCAAGACGTCCGGAGCGACGCGCCAAGGCTCGAACATATGCTCTGGAGGATCCCGGGGTATGAGGCCAGGGTATCCACCCAGGATCTGCCTCATAGCTCTCTCCCCTAGGTACCATATGAAACCCGAGGGTCCCTCCATCAGGATGTGGAGGCGAGTATCATGATCCACTTGTTGCAAGGGAGTGGGCAATCCACTCAAATCAAACCCTACCCATGGACGCCAGTTCACATGGTCCTGTGAAAGAAAGAGAGTCATCTCAAGAATGAAGAAAATAATATATAATAAAGATGTCAGGCATGAAGAAATACCGGGCTGAGATCATCCAGTGTGAAACGGATATGGTCAAGGCTACCCGACTGGAATTTCTTTCCTCGTATACCCTCAGCAGTCCAGCGTTCAGCAGTTGGGACCGTCCTATTTCTCTTGGAGCGAATGCCCAGAAATAGGATATACTCATATGCCCATGACTGCATGAATATAAAGTCAAAACAAATAGAAGAAGAGTAGCAGAACTACAAAGAGAAGAGTCTCGGGTACGTACCTCGAGCACCTTCTACAAAGAAGGACCATACTGAAAGCGGGTATGAGACTCGTGGAGATAAACCGGATCATCATCCAGCGTCAGTCTGACACCGCGACGAAGCCAGAGGAGGAAATTCGCATACGCAGCCTTGCCCCAATTCAAGTTCCGAACCTCGTCCAAGTTCAAGAGATTCCGGAACCAGGTCAAAGTAATGTTATCTCCCCGGTTGGCAGAGAGAGTGGTGGAAGTAACATAAGCCAAGAAGATAAAGCGGCATTGATCTCCAGGCAAATTCAGAAAGTTGGCATGACAAATCATCCAGGCCCAGTTTCTTTTTTTTCAGGATTGTGGCCCAGAAAACCCGCGCGGGTTTTACCTGAGCAAGTGGGCCGAGTGTTGGGTCGAATATGCATACAACCTATTCCTTTTTTCTTTGGTCGAGTGCGGTCCGTTTCTCAAAATGGGTTGCGAATAAATAAAGAGACATCGTGAGGACATACAAGCATGCTAAAAATAATAAAAATCGACAAGACATGAAAAATAAATTCGTGCTTGCTCATTTTTCATTATTAAAGCTAAGCATCAAAAGAGGAGTTTTTGTCAGGTTACCTTGCCATGAGAACGGTAGAACCAAGCATGCTTCCAAGATTGGATAGTGAGATCTGAAGGGTCAGCATTTACACCCGGGATGAAATTGCGCCTCGAAGACATCTCATGAGGCCATGCCGCCGCATGTGGAAGAGGAGGATTTCTGCGACTTCTGCGATGCATTTTCTCAAGAACTTGAATTATCTCCAAAAAGCAATTTTCTAGAGAGAGAAAAGAGGAGCTAGGGAGATGATGAAAAGAAGTTGAATGTGTGAGTGAAAGAGATGAATGAGGCTTGGCATTTATAGATATGAAGAGTGAATGTGAACCGTTCGTTTCTAGGACCCGCCTCGAGATGCCAAATGGGTTTCATTGGCCGAAAATCCAAGAGTCATCTCTTTGCCACTCAAAGAGGAGACCAATTCATGTGGCTATCTCTCGTCCACACGAAGTCTAGGCCCCACCATGATTCCCTTCACGAGGGGAAGAAAAAAAATAAGAATAAACACCAAAACCCGCGCGGGTTTTGGTTAAGTTTTGGGCCCAGTTCTGGCGGCCCAACGCTTTGTAGCAGCCCAGTTAAAATCATAAAACCTGCACGGGTTTTCCATCAGCAAAAAATCGATTTTAAGCAGCCCAAGGTCATGAGGACCAGCATCTCTCAACGGCCCAAGAGTCCCCAACATTCAGGTAAAAAAATCTGAACCCATTTGCATTTTTGCGAAAACTAATATTTGCTTTTGATGATTTCCAGGTTGCTACATAAAAGAGCACCACCATCCGGTCGCCGCTAAAAGGGACCATCCAGCAGGTTGCCGTATAAAAGAGCACCATCATCCGGTCGCCGCCAAAAAGGGACGATCTATTATCCGGTTTCCATACAAAAGAGCACCAACAGCGACAGTCGTCAAACGGTTGCCACCTAAAGGCCTCCACCGATGTCGTCAACGACAGTCGTCCAACGGTTGCCACCTAAAGACCACCCACGATGTCGTCAGCATCAGTTGTTCAACGGATTCCACCTAAAGGTCTCCAACGACATCAGCAACAGCAGTCGTCCAGACGGATTCCACCTAAAGGTCTCCAACGACATCAAGGCCGATGCGTCGCACGGATTCCACCTAAAGGTCTCCAACGGCATCGAATGCTAGCCCGATCGTCGAGGATTCCACCTAAAGGTCTCCAACGCCATCAGCAGCAGCAGTCCAGACGGATTCCACCTAAAGGTCTCCAATGACATCGACAGCAGAAGTCATTCAACGGTCGCCACCTAAAGGTTACCAACGACGTCATCAGCCGGTCGCCATATAAAAGAGTACCGCCAGCATCAAGACAGCCATCAAGTCTACTTTGACCTTCGTTCTATTCGAACTCGATCAAAGTGGGGGCTCTCTGTAGACACCGGGATTTGCACCAATATAATCCCGACTCATCAAAGCATTGAAGGCCGAATACATTTTTGGGCCAATGTAGCAAGCAATACAAAACAGAACAGAACCAGCCCACTAGCTGAGACAAAACCCGCACGGGTTATAAACAATAGAGACGGCCCAGAACCAAGGCAGGCCCAAGGCGCGCCCTGGTCCATGCTAGAAAACCCGCGCGGGTTTTCTTGTACCCAAACGCGCCGTTTTGCGTCCACGTCAGCGATCCGTGCCGATGGATTTAAAAACCCGCGTGGGGTTTACATTTAATAACCTGGCGCCAAAAGTTGATCATAATCCCATGATATCAGCCCATGTGTGTTGACCTTGAAGCTTGACTTGATTTTGCATGGATAGAGCGCATGATCCAAGGGATGTGTTCCCTCATTTTCCCTCCTAAACACTACCCTCACCACCTATAAATACCCCCTCCATTCTTCCACTCATCTCATCAACAACTCTCATAATCCATGACCATTATGCTCTCATTCTCACTAAATATCACCATAATTCCCCTCTTACTCTCCTAAACTCTCATCATATTTCTACCATTCTCACTAGTCTCATTACCAAAACCCCACCAAAAACATCCACTACCCATCACCATCCTAACCCTCTTATAATCATCCTTCATCCATCAAGTTAAGGGAAGTCAAGAGTTTCAACCGGCACATTCGGGCTCCTAAACCAAAAGAGGTTCGCTTTATTGCTTTCTTTATTATCATTGTTTAAATCATGTAATCCGTACTTTAATTCCATTACTTGTGCATATTTTGTAAATTAAAAACCTCATTTTGTATTGCATGTTAAGAACATAATTTTGCGAAATCAATTAAACTTCTCCCCGCTTCATTTCATTTTAATGTCGATTTTAGTAGAGTCTGTTTTCTAACGGGCAAATTCAAGAATTTTATAATTCTTGAATTCGTAGCCTTACCCCCGAGCTTAGAATCAGGTTTCGTAGACCGGAGTTACTTTTTATTGTTTTTACGGTTTGTCGATTTCCTTAAATCGGCTGGCGACTCTTTTATTCTTTTTATAATCCATTTAATTATTTAACATTTGAATTTACACTAAAAACAATTAAAAATGACTTAATGTTTCCCATTCATTCAAGGTTTAAACCGAGAGAAAACGGGCCATGAAATGATAAAACCCACACGGGTTTTATGGTTTCTAACCCATTTTCTCTGGCCCAGGAAAGCAAATGGCCCGGCCCAACGACAGTCAAAACCCGCGAGGGTTTTGGCTGCTGTTGGCGGCCCGTTTGCTTTCTGTTGGGCCTGAATCACTGTTTGGGCCGACTTTAAGTTATGTTTAATTCGTTTTTTTTTTTGTGTAATTTCAAGTATTTAAATAATAAAAAAAATAAATTTGTAAAATAAATAAAATTTCACCACCCCGAAAATGAATTTCGAAAATAAAATATCCTTATTTAAGGATTAAGCAACCTTAGCCGGCTCCCGATCATTAAGTAGCGCATCCGAGAACGATTTCCCCGAACGAGAATTTCCCGGGTCCTACAACGTGAAAGTTGTATGCCACCCTTCAAGCTTTCCATATACTACTAGCACACATTCATACGATGTCTACATTTTAAGTTTTCAATTCTCAAAGTTCCCTTCCGAACTGGAATTTCTGCAGGCCAACCCTTTTTTTTGGCCATTTTCAAGCTTTCACATTTATTTTTGCCCTTAACTCTTAACTGGAGAGTTGTAGTACTTATTTTTTAGATTTCCGATAAGTCCTCTTATGAAGTTTTCAGAAGTCTATAGAGGAAGTATGTCTTCCGCAAATTTACTCCAAAGTCCCAAAATTCTCCAATCTTTTAATTAAAAATTAACTCTTTTTAAGTTAATTAGGAGACTTCCTATTTATCAAGAATCCAATTTAATTCACTTTAGTGTTCTTATCTCAAGTGTGGTCCAAGAGGTCGTTGTCGCTCCCTATTCGAGCCCAGTCAAAATTTCAAGTCACTTAATATGCGGGTTCAAAGGTATGCATATTGCCTATTCCCTACTCAAACTCACTTATTTGAATTCTAACAAACATGTATATTAATTTGATATGGTTAATTATTGTTTGATATGTTTTTCTCACATAAATGTGGTCCCAACCCAAGTTACATGTGCCAATAGTGCACTACCCAAGTCATAACATGGCCAATGTCAACCGGTTAACTTCGTCCGTACCTCCCGATCGGTTCGGGTATGCGCATATAAAGGCTTAGTCCGATGATCGCAAGTAGGGAACCACTCAGCTGTCTTCTGGGCAGCTTTTCCCTGCCGACTTCAAACGCGCATAACTTGTTCATCCGAACTCCGTTTTAGGCCCGTAAGATATAAATTGAAATCTCTCGGAGTGTACTTTAAGCCCTCAAATTTGAAGACCCATCGGAGTTGTATTAAAGGAGTTATGACCCAAAATGTGAAGGCACGTGCATTTCTAACCTTTGAACGCCTTCCCCCTTGCAAGTTATTAACTTGGGTTACATCCGAGACTTGATACCTCCTTTCCTTCATCCCCAGGATGACCAAATCTGGTTCCGAGGCCTCCGAGGTTGTTGTCAAGTCCCAAGCCTCTCCTTACTCTAACAAGGATGGCTCGCCGAGGCCATGATAGTGTGATGCTCACCACCCGACCTCTTGTGAAGGTGTAACGATTCTTGAAAACGAGTGGGTGAGAGGTTTTAGACCGGTGGCGGGTCGGGATTTCATCCACCTTATAGTTAACCACAATCCCGGCTATGAAAGATTAGCACCGAACCCGATACGGTTTAGGAACCACCTATAAATCACTAAGTATCGAGCATGGGTTTTTGAGTAGCTAATTCTAACCAACTGAGCTTTCACATAAACAAAAACAAGCTAAAAACATTGCACTTGAGCATGAGAAACCCTTCGAGCATATGCATGAGTGAGGTGAAAAAATGTTAAGTCTAGTGACAGTATTGCTAGTAGTGTTGAAGGTTCTTGTTAGCTATTCTCAATTGAGTGAATGCGCTGTTTGAGTAGTTAGTTTCGCAATCGTGTGTCAAAACCTCCTTCTATGCTAAACATGTCTCGTGGTTGCCTCTTTCTCTCCCACAATTCGTTTCGCTTTCCTTTCTTTCTCTTTTGCTTTTGTGGGTATAACTACTATAAACTCTCACGAGACCTTCCTCGTCCACTTAGGATGCCAAGGGGTTTAAAGGGCATGTTGAATACGCTAAATGCAACCGTGATTCCTACGAAAGTGAGTTAGGATAGTTAGTTTCTTTTTCTTCTTTGTTTTAGTTTGCTCGGGGCGAGCAAACCTTTGTGTGGGAGCATTGTTTAGTCTCATTTCGAGCTGAATTGATACTGCTAATGCTTGTTTTGTAGGTTAAATCAAGGATTTAAGGAAAAGGGAGATAAAAGAGGCAAAAACAACCCAACTCCAGACGTGTAGCACCTACGACATGACCGTTGGCACCCGCGACCGACAACAACAGCAGAAGCGCTGGCGGCGCCCTTGTTGTCGCTGGTAGCGCCGGAGTCAAAGAGAAGGGAAATTTTGAAAAACATAAACACTACCAGCGTTCAGTAGCACGCTCCCAGTGTTTAGCATCAGAATTCAATGACGACCACAACAAACGCTCCCAGCGTTTAACAGCCCCTCGCCAGCGTTTGACAACCCCTCGCCAGCGTCTAAGTGAAATCAGTGACAACCGCTGCCATCGTCGGCCGGGCGCTCCCAGCGTCTAGAATAATTGCGATGCGCCGTTCCACGCGTAGGGTTCCGAGTGTTGTTTTATTTTCTTTCTAAATTTCTTTTATAAATACTTTATGATACTTCATGAAAGAGAGATACTTAGCCTTTCATTTTTATCATTGGTTTTAGACTTAACCTTAGTTATTAGTTTCTTCAAGTTTTCTCTAAATTCATCACATTGAAAGTTACTCTTTTGAAATTTAATTCAAGTCAATTCAAGTTTGTGTTTCTTTTCGTTTCGGCTTTCTTTCTAGCTATTTTAAATTTCATTAGTATCAGTCCCCACAAATTCCACCTTTTTTGTAAAGAGGAGGATTAAGGTTCCTCGAATTCCTCCCTTCAAGTAAGGATTCAAACAGTCTTATTAATCAAAATCACGCCCTTTCTTGTTTGTTCGGGGAGAAAGTTCGTGAAGACACAGATTCAGGAGAAAAGATTGAAATTACGGTTCAGGTTACAGTTTTTAATCTTAAATTTAGTATTAAGTTTAGTCTTTATATTCGTCATTATAATTTACTTTCTTGATTATGGATTGGTTTTCTTGTTTCGTTTCTTGTTCTTGTTTCTTTAGGTTAAGATTTGTTTCTCATTCATGTTTTCTTTAGTTTTATTGTTTTCAATTCATAGTTAGTTTAGTTCATTTATTTCAGTTTTTTTACTGCTTTTAGTTTCTTGTTCTTGTTTCTTTAGGTTAAGATTTGTTTCTCATTCATGTTTTCTTTAGTTTTATTGTTTTCAATTTGTAGTTAGTTTAGTTCATTTATTTTAGTTATTTACTGCTTTTCCCAATTTGAAGCCCTACAAAACCAATTCCCTATAACCTGACACACTATCGATGAGGATACGACAACCCTTACTCTCAAAACCCCAATTACCGCAACCGAACAGGTCGCCGGGTCTTCTTATTTTCCATGGGCTGGGCACGCCTTTCTGGATAGGCTGGAGGCCTGTGAAGAAGAGGAAGGTCGTCGACCCTTCCTATTTTTCTATGGGCTTGGTCTGCTGCTGGGCTTGCTCTAGAAATGGGCAAGGCCCAAAGGCCTTTTTTTTTTTGGGCAAAGTCTTGCTACTTAGGCCCAATTTCCCTGAGAAAATTTTATCGGTACAAAATTAGGTATCTACACTATCAAAAGTGTTTATATGATTTGCATGCATAATTGATTACAAAATTGACTTCTAATTTATACAAGTTTCATCCCTAGTTTGATGAATTTTAATGTGTGCACTTAACATTTCATTGTTATAATGGTGCATTTTATAGTGTGAATAAATGCTAAACTAGGTCCATGACAATGCATTTATATTAGTCTCATCGTATTTGCTTGATTAAAAAGCCAAAAGTTTAATACTTGGTCGTGATGTTGATCAATCAATGGGGATTTAGCTTAGTAGTCATGGGAATTTCTTATGACTGGCTAGCATAAGGACGACCAAGACTACAAAATCTCTCCTTAGGTTTTGAAAAAAATTGTTTCATTACACGATTGTACCATTGATTTTCCAACTTAATTAAAGTATTTCCATTGTTACCATTGAATTTCTAGCGTCATGTGGTTTATTCAATTTTCGAATACGAAACATATTTAAGGGGGGAAGGATATAGTAGCCCAAAATTTTAATATTTCCTGAATTTCAATTATTTTATTAAATGAACTCTAATTTTAATACTTGTAGTTGGCCAAACTAATACTCATAATTTATATATTTTTGTCAAACCTCTTTTAATTATTGAACATATTGTTATTAGCCAAATAAAAATAATATGATCTTGTCTACACTGTTAACTTTAAATTAATTTTGTATAATATTAACTTCCTTATCATTTTATTAATTATTTTTTCTTGGTGCTCAATTTTACTTTCACTCTTTTCCAATTGTTTCCTTAGAGTTTTTATTTGGCTCCCTTGAAACAAAGAAAACTATTTAGACTCCCTAGTTTCACTTTTTAGACAATAAAATAAGGATAGTAGTTTTTCAACTCATAGCAAACCCATCACTATTTTCTTCATCTCCATTCTCAGCTAACATGGCTTCCAAGTATAGTTATTAACGCCCCAATCCTAATCTACGATCCTACGATTTTATGATCCAAAATCCTCGATGTGATTCCACTATTTACATTCCGATCCACGATCCTTCATGGGTTAATTCCGATCCTAACATCCCTATGGATCCGAGTTAGGATCTCGATTTTGACAACCTTGCTTCCGAATCTAACTTAATGGCAAAGTAAAATACTCAATTCATCTCCAATTGACAGCAAATAACTTTTCATGACCCATCAACATTCCTTGAACTCTATAAATTGATATCAGAGATCAATTTTAACCTCATCAAATCTCCAACTTCATCTTCTTCTTCCTTCTTCTCGATTCACCAACACCCTCCACCATTAGCACCACCATCACTGCCACCCTTTTTCCACCAAACAAACCACCATAAACCACAAACCCTCATCACCAACACCACCATTACAACCATTATTCTAGGCTAAAAATATGAAATACATTCATACCATCTCTCATCCATCTCAAAATCTCAATCAACATCCATCCCAAAATCTAACTCAAAGATCTATACCACAACCATAATTTGACAAATTGAGATTATACTCACCCAAATCCAATTGAACATCATTGGAAACCGTCTTAAACCGATGCCAAAAACAGCCTGAAAACCACCGCATTTTTGTATTTGAACCACGACGCCAACTAACTATGGCCACCACCAAAGCTTCAGATGCCCTTTTCGCTATTGTCGAGATGTCGTCGGCCACCGCCGACCGCCGTCTGCAGTTCAATGTGGTCGACCAAAACCCCTCAATGCCCCTCTGCTCCTCTTTCCTCTTTCTCTCGTGTGTTTTGTAAAAAAAGAGAGGGGATTGAGGCCCTTGTTTCAATTTTATTAAATATCCAATTCTTTTGGACCTCTCAATTCAGCAGCTTGTACATTCAAAGTGGGTAATTTTCTATCTAAGTTTTTTTCTACTCATCAATATTCCTAATGATCACTTTGAGTTACTCTTTATATTAATATTACTACTATTTATAATACTTATACAAATTAGATTTCTCACGTCAAAAGGAATATTAATCATTTTATTGGCAAATTCAAGTATATTTCGTTGACTGTAACCTTCAACACTATTTAGATGTAAAAACCTAAAAGCTACTCTAATTAAGGTGAAATAATTATTGTGTTCATTATTTTCAAATAATTTTTTTGTGATTAATGCATGTTGACCTATCCATTATTTAATTATTTAATTATTTATCGTTTAATTTTCATTGTTCATTGTTCTATTTCTCCATTGATTTATTTTCCATTGTCCATGGTTCATAGTTTATTGTCATCATTCATTGATTCATTGTTCATTTTTCATTGGCGCTGGTATACCGGTTCATGTGGGTTAATCGGTCCGCGTGCGCGCATTGTCAGGATTGTAGTAAATTCTGCAGAGTACTACAATCTCAGATCAAATCATTGTTCATGTGCATTATTTATTGTTCATTGTTCATCGTCCATCGTCATATTTATTTTTATTTTCAAAATTACTGTTTATTTTATTGAAAATATGGTAGGGTTCCACATCCAGATAATTAATTTGTAACTATTCGACTATCTTCTTCTCCCTCATTTCAAAATAAATTTAAATATGATATGGCCCAATAAACTGAATCATTTCTTTTTCAAAAATATTATGCATTACAATGTCAAATATATTGAGATCCGTCCCATTTTCTCCATGTTTTCAAATGTTTTACTTTTAGGTATCATCGGGACATTTTGGAAGATTCGTGACAAGGATATATAATTCAATTATCAAATCACGCCGCCACATATTTTATTAGTTTTTTTTATTGTTTCAATAATAGTAGTTGGCTCACCTAGATAGATTGAAACGCATGCTTTAATATTTTAATTATAGTTAAATGATTTCTCTAATTTTTCATATGAAATACATTTTATTTAAGGTATTTGCATGGCAAAAGCCTTGCTTTTCATCTCTGTAGAAACTGGCGTAACACTCCTAGCTTTATACGATTCCGCTAAATCGTGATTAAATAGATTGAAATATTGCTAAGTAATATCCCAAAAGTCGAGGCTGTTACATGAATGGCTGGAAATGATTGAGTATTTATAGGTAGATGATGGATGGGTGAAAGGCGGAAAAGAGAAAACATGATCCACCATTCATGTTTTCAATCCCCCTAGTTAGGCCAAGCAAGTTAGGCCGCTTAGCCTTGATCCGTGCACGGGGTGATTAAACAGCTGCATAGATTAATAGATTGCTTTAACTAAGGCAAGGTATTGATTGATGACATGGCAATGAGAATGGCCCGCTTGGCTTTGCTTGTGTTGATTGTATGGATCAATGACTTAGCAAAGCATGAAATTGGACCAAAAGACGAAACAACCATAGTCATTATTCTTGTCTAGCTTCTTTTATTTCTTGGTGTTTATTTGTTTTGGGCCTTGCTCAACTAAATGTATGCCTTTAATTCTTCGACTTTACTTGAAAACTTAACCCGATACAAATATGGTGTCTACAAAAGAGCCCCCACTTTGTTTGAGTCCGATAAGGGCGAAGGTCAAAGTAGTCTTGAAAACTGGATGACATCGTATTCTGAATGCGTGATGGCTGGCCTGCGCTGGTGATAAAGTGTCTGTCCTACTGTGAACGTGTTTCGACTTGGCGTATCATTATATCGTGAACGCCCGATGATTGGCGTATGCTGTTGAGATGTTTGTCTTGTGGTGAACGACCAACAACTTGATGTATTATTATACTGTGAACACCCAATGATCAATGCATGCTAATAAAATGCTTGCCTTCTAGTGAACTCCTAGAAACTAGACATATCATTGTATTGTGGGCGCCCAATGATCGGCGCATGCTGATAAGATGCATGCTATTCATGAACGCCGGGAAACTTGACGCATTGTTGTACTATGAACGCCCAATGATTAACATGTACTAATTTGGTTTTTTCTTTGTGGTGAAAAATCAGTAACATGATTGGTGCATGAAGATAAGGTGTATGGCTTGTGGTGAACACCTGATAACTAGTCGTATCAATGTATTGTGAACGTCCAATGATCTGTGCATGGTGATAAGATGTCTGCATTGTTGTGAACGCTTGAAAACTAGATGTGTGGTATTGAATGTATGATTTGTCCTTCAAAAGGGAAAACAAAAATGTTAGTTGTTTGAAGTATAATTTGAGATTAGAAAATTACCTGTCTGATGACTTATCAGTGCTCTTTTATGTTGATAAGTGATGATATCAAATTTTCCCGAAGCAGATGATGCCCAACATATTTTCCCGAGGTGAATCAGATCCTCCCGTTGCAATAATGAAAGTTTATCAGATTTTCTCAACTTTGATGATGCCTAACAGATTCTCTTGAGGCGGATGGCGCCCAATGGATTTTCATGAGGCGAATTGGATTCTCCTGATGTTGATGAAATGATGATAGCTTATAAGATTTTCTCGATGTGGATGGTGCCTAAAAGATTTTACCGAGGGGAAATAGATTCTCCCGATGATGATGAAATGATTGTAACTTATTGCATACCCTCGACTTGAGTGATGCCTAACAAATTTTCTCGAGGTAAATGTTGCCCAATAGATTTTCTTGTGATGAACCCGATTATTTTAAATGTTGATCAAATGATGATACCGTATCAGATTTTTCAAACATGGATGATGCCCAATGGATTTTCCCGAGGCGAATCAGGTTCTGCCAATGTTGATGAAATGACGGTAGATTATCGGATTTTCGTGACGTGAATGATGCCCTAAAAGCTACTCTAATTAAGGTGAAATAATTATTGTGTTCATTGTTTTCAAACATTTTTTTTGTTATTAATGCATGTTGACCTATCCATTATTTAATTATTTATCATTTAATTTTCATTGTTCATTGTTCTATTTTTCCATTGATTTATTTTCCATTGTTAAGATTTATTGTCTATGGTTCATTGTTTGTTGTCATCATTCATTGATTCATTATTCATTTTTCATTGGCGCTGGTATACCAGTTCATGTGGGTTTATCGGTCCGCGTGCGCGCATTGTCAGGATTGCAGTAAATTCTGCAGAGTACTACAATCTGAGATCAAATCATTGTTCATGTGCATTATTTATTGTTCATTGTTCATCGTCAATCGTCATATTTATTTTTATTTTCAAAATTACTGTTTATTTTATTGAAAATATGGTAGGGTTCCACATCCACATAATTAATTGGTAACTATTCGACTATCTTCTTCTCCCTCATTTCAAAATGAATTTAAATATGATATGGCCCAATAAAATTAATTATTTCTTTTTCAAAAAAATTATGCATTACAATGTCAAATATATTGAGATCCGTCCCATTTTTCTCCATGTTTTCAAATGTTTTACTTTTAGGTATCGTCGGGACATTTTGGAAGATTCGTGGCAAGGATATATAATTCAATTATCAAATCACACTACCACATATTTTATTAGTTTTTTTTATTGTTTCAATAATAGTAGTTGGCTCACCTAGATAGATTGAAACGCATGCTTAAATATTTTAATTATAGTTAAATGATTTCTCTAATTTTTCATATGAAATATATTTTATTTAAGGTATTTGCATGGCAAAAGCCTTGCTTTTCATCTCTTGAGAAACTGGCGTAACACTCCTAACTTTATACGCTTCTGCTAAATCATGATTAAATAGATTGAAATATTACTATGTAATACCCCAAAAGTCGAGGCTGTTACATGAATGGCTGGAAATGATTGAGCATTTATAGGTGGATGATGGATGGGTGAAAGACGGAAAAGAGAAAACTTGATCCACCATTCATGCTTTCAATCCCCCTAGTTAGGCCAAGCTAGTTAGGCCGCTTAGCCTTGATCCGTGCACGGGGCGATTAAACAACTGCATAGATTAACAGATTGCTTTAACTAAGGCAAGGTATTGATTGATGACATGGCAGTGAGAATGGCCCGCTTGGCTTTGGTTGTGTTTCTTTTACATGGATTGTTGATTGTTTGGATCAATGACTTAGCAAAGCATGAAATTGGACAAAAGACCAAACAACCATAGTCATTATTCTTGCCTAGCTTCTTTTATTTCTTGGTCTTTGTTTGTTTTGGGCCTTGCTCAACTAAATGTATGCCTTTTGTTCTTGGACTTTACTTGAGAACTTGACCCGATAAAAATATGGTGTCTACAAAAGAGCCCCCACTTTGTTTGAGTCCGATAAGGACGAAGGTCAAAGTAGTCTTTAAAACTGGATGGCATCGTATTGTGAATGCGTGATGGCTGGCCTACGCTGGTGATAAAGTGTCTGTACTACTGTGAACGTGTTTCGACTTGGCGTATCATTATATCGTGAACGCCCAATGATTGGCGTATGCTGTTGAGATGTTTGTCTTGTGGTGAACGGCCAACAACTTGATGTATTATTATACTGTGAACACCCAATGATCTGTGCATGCTAATAAGATGTTCGCCTTCTAGTGAACTCCTAGAAACTAGACATATAATTGTATTTTGGGCGCCCAATGATCGGCGCATGCTGATAAGATGCATGCCTATTCATGAACGCCGGGAAACTTGACGCATCGTTGTACTATGACCGCCCAATGATTGACACGTACTGATTTGTTTTTTTTTTTTGTGGTGAACAATCGGTAACATGATCGGTGCATGTTGATAAGATGTGTGGCTTGTGGTGAACACCTGATAACTAGTCGTATCAATGTATTGTGAACGTCCAATGATCTGTGCATGGTGATAAGATGTCTGCATTGTTATGAACGCTTGAGAACTAGATGTGTGGTGTTGAATGTATAATTTGTCCTATAAAAGGGAAAACAAAAACGTTAGTTGTTTGAAGTATAATTTGAGATTAGAAAATTACTTATCTGATGACTTATCAGTGCTCTTGTATGTTGATGAAGTAACGATATCAAATTTTCCCGAACCAGATGATGCCCAAGATATTTTCCTGAGGTGAATCAAATCCTCCCGATGCAATAATGAAAGTTTATCAGATTTTCTCAACTTTGATGATGCCTAACAGATTCTCTTGAGGCGGATGGTGCCCAATGGATTTTCTTGAGGCGAATTGGATTCTCCTAATGTTGATGAAATGATGATAGCTTATCAGATTTTCTTGATGTGGATGGTGCCCAAAAGATTTTACCGAGGGAAGTAGATTCTCCCGATGATGATGAAATGATTGTAACTTATTGCATACCCTCGACGTGGGTGACGCCTAACAGATTTTCTCGAGGTAAATGATGCCCAATAGATTTTCCTGAGATGAATCTGATTATTCCAATGTTGGTCAAATGATGATACCGTATCGGATTTTTCCAACATGGATGATGCCCAATGGATTTTCCCGAGGCGAATCAGGTTCTGCCAATGTTGATGAAATGACGGTAGATTATCGGATTTTCGCGACGCGAATGATGCCCAACGGATTTTCCCGAGATGAATGATGTCCAATGGATTTTCTTGAGGAGGATGATTGTGGTGGTTGATTTGATAGTAACTTATTGTTACAATTTACTTTGGTTGACAAGAATATCGCCATAAGGACGAGCTTACTATGATTGTTGGTCAATAGTTCGCTTGATATAGATAGAACTCATTCAGAGTGTGATTAGAGACTTCTCTGTAATCTTGCATTTAGCTATTTGCAGGGGAGCTTGAGTATGTACGAGATGAAATTCTTTAATTCTCCCTCTTTTCTTAGTGGGCATTGGTTAACTTTGGGATTCATGCACTTGGTCTGCTAGACTTTAGATTATTATGCATGACGCTTTCTTTTCACTTATGCACATATTCAGGACCATTAACTTTATGCATGGCCTCTTGATGTAATGCAACCCTAATATGACTAGAAAAATATGTGCATGAATGGTATTTTACAATGCACGTGACTCTATATGCAGGCAACCCCTAGTGCCTAGACTATAATGATGACTCCTAAAGTGTTAGAGCAACTTGATGTATAATTTTAGGATAGGGCAACATAGGTGAGGCTTGTGATGAGGCCTGACAACTTGTCTTATCCTCTGGCTTTCACAAATTATTGTGGAGATAAGTGAAGCCCCGTTGAATAAATATCAGGGTTATATGAGGGAGTCCATCGGTCAAATGAAATCTTAAGTTCTCTTGAGTTGGATGTTGTTTGCAATTTTCCATTGTTATGGTCGATTTCTTGCTCTTGTTGATGGATTGGCCTTGCTTAGGTGTGCATTGAACAAGCCTCGAAATATTGAACCTCATACTTGCATTAATAACCAAGCCAAAAAATGCTCCGGTGGTATGGGAGAATGAAAATGGTTGTCAAAAGAGGGTAAGCCCGATGATGACCAGGGGGTTTATAGGGGTACTTAGTGAAAAGGGAGATGGTGAAAAGTGTGGGGGGGGGGGGGAAGAAGGGGGTCTAAAGTCAAATCTAGGTATGTCATGATTGGCAGATGGCCATGTTTCAGCTATGGCTAGATGGTTGGCAAGGGTGAAGTCGCCTTATAGGAAAAGCGGTGGGGAATGTGGTGGAAAGAAAGGATTTATGAAATAGGAGGACACATGATTGGATGGCTATTTGGATGTCAAGGTAATCCAAGTCTGATTGAAAGAAGGTTAGGGATATTATAATCCAGAGTTTCCTCTCCTTTTGCATATCCCGTCGTAATGAGTTTTCAAGCTAGCCTCTCTTATTATTGCTTGATCTCCCTTTCCCTAGCTTGGGATTCCAAGCTAGCCTCTTATATTTTTTCGCTGAAAGATCAAATTTTGGGACAATGAACACTCCTTTACGTAAATTGTAGCGACTAGGTCTCAAAGAGGTTCTCCTACTTATCCGATATGGAATCAGACCCCAGTAGTTGTTCATACGGTGCATTTTCGAAGGATTGGTGCCTTGAGGAAGGCTTGGAAGTATAAAAGGATGATATGAAAACTCATGAAGATTTGGTGGTTTTAGGCTTTAATTGAATTGACTGTGAACGTTCCGAGGCTTGGTTGGGTGCACGAAGGCTAGGTTTGAGGTACAACTTGGAAGGTCTATTAGGGCTTTACATTGTGTATGACTGTTAGCGCTACATCCAATTTCTCATCCTCCCTTTTTTCTTTTCATCCATTTTTTGTTGGTATGTTTTAAGATATGGATGACCCAAATAGGGTTTAGTCTCCTAGCATAGGTTTTTCCATACGCAAACAAAGTGCTTCTGAGACATGAGTGTCGTACCACTTATGCTGACCGATGCTGGTGGCTCAACTAGGGACTCCTTAACATTTCTGATGATATTAGCCACAACACACCTTTTGGCTTCGCGGTAGATAGGGAATGGTCATGAGAATAATTTCTCGATGGTGATTGTCAAGGGATAAAATGTTGTTGGTAAACACGAAGGTAACAGATGATGTAGTGGCGAATGGGTAGCCCCCGATCCTAGGCTTGTTTTGTTCAAGCTGCAGGTCTCGGAGCATAAAGATGTCCACTTTCAAGAGATTGGCGGTTTTCATCTTCTCTCTTTTTTCCTAGTTTGCTTGGTGAACGGAGACTGACTTCTCTCTTTTATTTAATTTTTATGTTCTTTTTATGTTCTACTTTTTCCTCTCTTTTTTTTTAATATTTTAAACCCTGCATTCGTGTCATTACCATTTGTCATCACCCTCTCTTTTTGTTTTATATTTTGTTTGTCACATTCTCTCCTTTTTCATATTCACTTTTAACAGGGAAAGCAAACGTCGCGGATGGTGAATGTGACAAACAGAATGTTCAAGAGACGAGTATATCAAAGATCGCCTCAATGTTACCCCTAGCTAACTCTGAAACATAATGTTCAAAAGAATTGGGACCCTAGCTAACTTTAAGGCCCCTTCCATGGTGTTGCCTTTCCCTGTTGACTGCTCCTAGAGGATCATTGCTCTAGTTGGATTTCTTTTCTGCTTTTACAGAGGCAATTTACCTAACCAAATAATACCCCTATATATATATATATATATATATATATATATATATATATATATATATATATATATATATATATATATATATATTCTAGAGAGAGAAGGAAGGAGCGAGCGAATCATGAGCACCGCACTGCGTTCACGCCAGAGACGCTGGAGGCGACCTGCGAGTGACTCACCGGCAACAATGGGGTGGCTTTGTCATCTACGTTCATCAGATGCTTCGCTCTCTGTGTCAGGATTTCAAGATCAGTCAACATGAGATCTGACTTTAGTGTTTTATTTGGGTTTTGTTCTAGAATTTATGCAGAGTATAGCGATCTGCAAAACTCTTGAAATGATTTGGTTTCAAAGAAATTGCTGTAGATCTTTGTTTATTCTCTCCTGAAAATAGAAACCCAATCTGGGATCTGGGTTAGTTAATCTAAACTTCGAATGCTGGAGCTGTTTTCTTGGTTCGAAAACTAGTTGTTCTTTGAGTTTTTCGATTTCTGGGATCTTTTTTTTTCTGAGAATTCTGAACGAACCACACTTCTGGGTTTTGATTTCTGAAAATCGAATATTGGAGCTGTCTGTCGGAGTTCGAAAACTTATTCTGGGTTTTCGATTCCGGGATCATTCTGAGATCTGCATTTGGAAGTAGCTGAGGCCTTGATGTTGCATAATTGGGTTGCTGGGGATACTGAACGAACCTCAAGCTTCTGGATTGTATTATCATTCACCTATTAGTGGTCAATTGGTAGCTGATCTCAATTCTGGGAACATTCTGAGTTCTGAACTTGGTTTTGTTCCACTTCTGTTTGCTGATTGATCGATTTGCTGATATGGTCATGACCAAACAAACGCAATCGGTTGGCCGGAACCCGACTCCTGTGGCAAAAATGACCAAACAAAAAGGGAACCCAAAAAATAGTGGTTAATTGGAACCTGAGAACGTCGAACAAACTACTGTCATCCAAACCGCGACGGGGAAAAAACCAGCTGAAGAACTTATCCTGTAATCTTTCAATAAAGAACCAAAGAGGAGTTCGTACGCTTCTCTTTTCAATCAGGACAAAGGGATGCAATTACAATATGTGGCACCAGTTACTGTTGAGGGAATGAAATGCGCCAAATTAGACAAAGAAGATGTGATGGAATCCATTGAGTACTGGAACAACTCTGTCATCTGCTGTGTACTTGGTGTGAATCCACCACATGAAGTAATGAATGGATTTCTTCGTACAATTTGGCGACTATTGGGCATTGAACAAATCTCAAATGTCAAAAAGGGGATGTACATGGTACGTTCTAAGTCAACTGAGGACAAAGACAAGGCTTTAACCCAAGGATTCTATTTCTTCGACAGCAAGCCTCTCATTGTAAGAGAATGGAATGAAAATCTTGACATGGACATTGATTCAATTGCTTCACTACCTATTTGGGTTACCATGCCAGACCTTCCCTTCAAATTCTGGAGCAATGAAGGCCTAAGCAAAATTGCAAGTATCCTAGGAGTCCCTATTAAGACTGACAGACAAACAAAAGACAGGGTCAAATTGGGATATGCGAGGATCCTCATAGAAATGCAACTCAAAGGAGGTTTTCCTGAATATGTTGACTACATGGACCACAATGAAAATTTAGTGAGGCAGCGCATCCAATATGACTGGAAACCAATTCGGTGCGCACATTGCAAGATGTTCGGTCATGAGGAAGCTAATTGCAAGAAGAAGCTTCAATGCAAATACTGTCACAAAACAGGGCATGAAGAAAATCAGTGCAGGAAGAAAACTGAGGAAAGCAAGAAAACAAAACCTATGACAGGTCACTCCATACAAACATCTGATGCAGAAGGGTTCAGTAAGCCAAAAAATTCTTTGGTGTGGAGACCAACTACACAGCCAAACAAAACAGTCAAGACCAACAGATTTGAGATCCTACAGGACAAAGATGATAACACAACACCTGAACCACTACCCGATGGCAATGCCCAAAATCCCAAACAAAACCCTGATGCAGAACATACTCAGCTGGAACATCAGAGGGCTTAATAGCCCGGAGAAGCAGGAAGACCTACGGGTCTTCTTGCAGCAACAGGGGGCGGGTCTGATTGGACTATATGAAACAAAAATCCCCCAGAGAAACATAAATAAGTTCCAAAACAATGTTTTCAAACATTGGAATTCTACTACAAACATTCAGCATTGTCAGAAAGTTCGCATTTGGGTTGCATGGAACCCTCGGTACTATGAAGTCGAAATTTTTGAGAGTTCCGCTCAGCACATTCATACGAAAATTATTGTTGTTCAAAACAATACCATCTTTCACATAAGTTGGGTCTATGGGCACAACGATCTCAGTGAGAGGGAACCTCTTTGGGAGGCTCTTAGAGAGATTGCAGATGGGATGGATGGTCCTTGGGCTGTATTCGGTGACTTTAATGCGATAATGTCGGAAGAGGACAGAATTGGTGGAGCCAAAGTTGAATCTTTCATGACCCAGCCAATGACACAATGTGTCCAACACTGTAGCCTGCATGAGCTACCATACTCAGGGACGTACTACATCTGGACCAATGGCCATGTTAGATCTATAATAGATCGCCTTCTGGTAAATGCTCATTGGTACCTAATTACGAACTTGCTGCAGGTTAATTTCAAGGCATGTGGTCTATCAGACCATTCAGTCATCACTATCAACTTCATAGAGATGACAAAACAGAAGCAACCATTTAAGTTCTGCGACATGTGGACTAAAGACGATCGCTTAAACACTCTGATTAAGGATACGCTAATCGAGCTCCCGGAGGGTCACAAAATGTTTCAATTAACACAATTCCTCCATAAGCTCCGCCCGAAGTTACAAGCTTTACATAGAAATCGATTCTATGTTATTTATACACAAGAAACTGCAGCCAGAGATAAGCTGACAAAGCTCCAGGATAGGCTCAATCAAGCTCCGACAGACACGACGCTTCAACAGGAAGAGAAACAGCAGAGACGCAACTACTACGACTTATTACACTCATCTTTGCTCTTGAAGCGACAGCAGAGTAAACTGGCTTGGGATGATATGGGTGATAGCTGCTCAAAATTATTCTTTGCCAAGATGAGACAGAAGCGTTCCCAGACGTACGTTCGTGAAACCATCAACGACACTAAAGTCACAGGACTTCAGGACGTCAACGAACAACTCAGTTTGTTATATAAAAATCTGCTAGGAAACACAGACCTTCAGCTATGCAACAACTCAGACTCAGTAAGCCAATCACGGACAAGGACGTAAAAGATGTCATTTTCTCTATAACCAACGACAAAACACCCGGGCCAGATGGGTATTCTAGTGGTTTTTATAAAAGTTGCTGAATCAAATAGGAGACCTTGTCTTAGATGCTGCACAGGAATTTTTCCTCACAGGGAAGCTCCTCCGACAACTAAATGCTACTAATTTGGCTCTAATACCGAAGGTTCCAAACCCAAGAAAGGTTACTGAGTTCCGGCCTATAGCTTGCTGTAACACCTTCTACAAAGGACTCACCAAAATCATCACCTCACGAATAAGAGAGGTCCTCCTCGATCTCATCAACCCAAGCCAAGGGGCTTTTGTGCCAGGCCGCCAGCTACTACATAATGTACTACTTTCCCAAGAGATCGTAAGGGGCTACAACCGCTCGACCATCGCACCTAGATGCTTGATGAAAATAGATCTCCAAAAAGCATTTGACTCAGTGCATTGGAGTTTCATTGAAGAAGCACTACACGCGTACCGTTTTCCAGGATGGCTCATTAAATGCATAATGGCTTGTGTCACATCTCCCACCTTCTCCATTTTCTCTAATGGCATCTCCTCTCCCACCTTCAGCGGGAAGAGAGGTCTACGACAAGGAGATTCGATGTCACCACTACTCTTTGTTCTGACAAAGGAATACCTGTCAAGATCTATCCAGTACTTTGTCAGCAAACATGTGGGTTTCAAATATCATCCAAATTGCAGACGTCTCCAGCTCACTCACCTTGTTTTTGCGGATGATATGATCCTGTTCTTCTCGGCAAATAGTGTCTCTATCCGAACCCTTAAGATGTCTTTCGACCACTTCTCAGCAGCCACAGGTCTTGTCGCTAGGAAGTCTGAAGTGGTCATTGAAGGAGTTCCCAATGATGCAGCCTCTGCTCTCATCGAAGAAACAGGATTTCAAGAAGGTACGCTTCCCTTCAAATACCTAGGAATCCCTATATCCTCCAGTAACCTCACAAAAAATGATGCCAATATTCTTGTGGAGAAGATTCTCTCAAGAATCAAAACATGGGAAAGCAGGCATATCTCTTATGCTGGAAGAGTCACACTAATTAACTCTGTCTTGATGGGGTATATAGTTTCCGGGCTAGAATTATCGTCATTCCCAAGCACCCCATTGAAGAAATTACTCGTTTTTGTCGTAATTTTCTCTGGGGCTCTTCCTCCCATTATAGAAAAGCCCCTATGGTGGCCTGGAGGATTGTTTGCAGACCAAAGCATTCGGGCGGTCTGGGTCTCCGAGATCTTTCATCCTGGAACAATGCCAACATTGCCAGACTGGTTTGGGCGATTCAGAGCAATGAGGATAACTTATGGGTCAAATGGATTCATGCCAAATATATTCGAGGGTCATCCTGGTGGGACTATCAGCCCCCTTACGATGTCTGCACCTACTTCAAGCATCTTTGCCTTGTTAAAGAATACTTCAAATGGGGTTGTCATCTCGGGTATAGATGGCAATGGACAGGGGGTTTGACGACAACTAAGCGGGATTACAATGCGACAGAAGGATACATATGGAGCCTCGGAATTATGAATGAGGTAGGATGGGCCTCAATCATTTGGAATCCACTCTCTATCCCACGCCATTCCTTTGTCACTTGGGTCCTTTTACACGGAAAACTGCATGTAAGAGCTAGAACAATGTGTTGGCAATCTAGTGGAAATCCGCTTTGTCCCTACTGTAATTTGGAGACTGAAACTATCGATCACCTTTTTCTTAGGTGCGCTTTTGGGAAGGAAGTGAGGCAAGCTATGAGACATTGGGAACTTGGTAATCGGTCAACCACCCAGGAATGGAAATACCATCTGAGCGATCTCAAAAAAGCTAGTAAAGAAACTCATCTGAATTGCACTCTCCTCACAGCGTATGTCTACCATATCTGGACTGAAAGAAACAACCGAGTCCACAAAACTCGCAATGCTACTCCTCAGGTGATAGTAAATTTAGTGAAAAATGATGTAATGAACAAGGTCCTTTTGGCAGCAAAATCTAGGAAAAAGTACAGAAGTCTTGTAGACACGGTATTTAGTATGTGATTACAAGGAATCCTGTCCTCACTCTTGTAAACTACATTGATATTGTCATATATAACCTGTTTTCTTGTGCAATATATATATATATACATATATATATATATATATATATATATATATATATATATATATATATATATAGACACACACACACATATGTACGTATTGTGTATCATATGTGTGTATATATATATATATACACACATATCATCAGAACACACGAACACGTACCGATTTATTGTACAAACTGATCATTTGTAGTCAAATCTACGTATTGATTTTGTGATATGGAGATGTTAGTAGTATGTGATCACAATAGAAAACAACATTGGCCACAGTGATACCATATCGGATCGACCACGTTTGTTTGTGCGCCCCGTAATCTGATTTTTTTCAACATATATATTGTAAAGTGAATGTTGCTTCGTATGGTATAATTGGAAACAAAATTGGCCACAATACCATATATTTTTTTCTTCAACATATATATTGTATAACGATTGATTTTTGTTTGTTCATTGCAATTCATTTGGAGTTAGTCGGAGGAGCTACGTTGCACTACCATATGTACTGGACAGCGACGGTTCCAATGAGACGATCTACTGGCCTCAATGTGACAACGAAGAAATTGTGCCGCATATGGAGAAGTGGTTCAAAGATTTAGATGATGCAAAATTGTTCTACGAGAAGTATGCAGTAACGGCGGGGTTTAGTGTGCGGAGCGGTACGCACACAGTTGAGAAGAATGCGCGGGGTAGGGAGTGGGAGTATTATTACTGCAAACGTGAGGGACATCGACGCAAGAAAGATCACGAATTCGATATCGTGGCAACAAACAGTCTGAACGTAAACGCCGGGAAGGAGAAAAGGGTTGGTGGCAAATCCGATGGCATGACCCATAAAACGCCGCTGTCCAAACGTAAAGTGGCGGAGACACGTACAGGCTGCGAAGCAATGATGGCGGTGCGGACAGCGGACAATGGAGTGGGGTTTGTAGTACACAGGTTAACATTGTCGTACAACCACCCACTGATGACACCTAACCGAACATAGTTCAATAAGACAGCTAAGAGGGTCAGTTCGCTGCAGAAGGACATTATGAACCAGTTCAACCGTGTCAACATTGGCGCATCAAAGGTGTTCCCCGTACTGAAAGAATGTGCGGTAGTTATGATAACATTGGATGCACGCAACAGGATATGAAAAACTATTGGTGGAATATGAAAGCAGTGTTAAAGGATAATGACCCTCAGATGTTGGTTGGCACACTCCAGAAACGCAAGGGGGGAGACCTGGGGTTCTTCTACGAATATAAGTATGATGAGCATCAACAGTTGTGACACGTATTTTGGTGCGATTCGACGTCGAACATGGATTACATGTGCTACGGGGATTTGTTGTCGTTTCAAACGAAGCAACAAACCAACAAGAACAATATGGCGTTCTGTCCGTTCACTAGTTTAAACAACCATAGGAAACTTGTGTGTTTTGGGGTTGGGCTAATTAGGAACGAACAGATTGAATCATTCGAATGGCTCTTTGATAAGTTCCTCGAGGCAATGCATGGGAACCATCCTAAGACTGTGACCACTGATCAGGATCACGCGATTAAGGCTGTCATGCGAGAAAAATTCATCCATTCAAAACACAGGTACCTGTCATTGTGGTTTGATACCAATGCATCTGTTATGTTTTGTATAACTTCCTTATTTACTATATACGCACAAACGATGGGGGGGGGGGGGTTGGCCACAATTTATACAAATTGCCATATTGTGCGATGGGGTTTACACAATGTTGACGGACATCCAACTTTTATACTTGTCGGACTAGCCACATTCAGTGCTCAATTTAATACATATGTACTCGCCAGTGCGTTCTGATTCACATCCAAATTTTAAAAGCATGTGTTGTCTTTTTTTTATTTTACTACGATGAGCACACAAATCGTAGGTTGGGCCACATATTGGTTTATAATGTCCAACATCAGATGTATTGCGCTAACTAATGTAATGGCCACAACGCGCATCAGGTAACCAACAATATTAATGCCTTGTCAGAACTGACTGACAACACTAACTAGTTGTTAGGTTTGGGACACACATAATGTCAAATATTCATACTCGCATGTTTAGTTGGGCATTTTGTCATTACAATCTGATGCACATCCATATTTTATAGCATGTGTCATTTTTTTGTTTTACTCCGATGCGTATGCAACTCGTGGACTTGGCCACGAATTGGTTTAAAATGTCCAACGCCCCTTGTATTGCACAGGGTGATGGAGTAGTCACAATGTGCAACCCTTACTGGTTTTTAGTTTTGACCACACAGTTTGTCGGAATGTCCACAATCGCATGTAGAATTAGTCACACAAAGTTGTTTTATTTGTGTATTACATATAACTGTCACATTATGGATGCTATAATACTTACTTGACCACTGTTCCTCCCCGCCCATTACAAAGGTACTGCATGTGGCACATTATGAAGAAAACTCCCGAGAAGGTTGGCCGGTTTTTTGAACAGCTGCAAGGAGTTCCAAGAGGAGCTAAAGTTATGCGTGTGGGCTTCAGAGGACAGTAACGAATTTGAGGAGAAATGGAGTGAGATAATGCTCAAGTACGACTTAGAAGATAACCCACACATGGACGAACTAAGGTATATTAGAGAAGAGTGGGTGCATGCATATTTTCGTGATCACCATCTAGGTGGGATGTCACGGACAACATCGGCATCAGAGAACCAAAATGCCGTGTTTTCATCGCTGACCTGTCCGACTGATGTATGCTAACTCACTAAGATCAGAGTGTTGAGCTAGAACACACCAAACAGTCACACAAACACACAGCTGGATACTTGAACTTTGCAACAACTGATAGAAAACAACAAGCTGGAATAGAAGACAACCCAACAACAGAATAAAAGGGATAGACTTGCTTACAGTTGATACAGATACAACACAACTACAATCAAGGGCAAGGGACTCTCAAATACATGCCTCTACAGATACACCAAAGCATGGATGATCAAGCTCAGTTTACACTTGCTGGATTTGCCAATTTCTAGTGAGAGGAACTGATTAAACCTAGATTGAGAGTTATAGGACACTCACAACTTTCAGAGGTACTAAGACACTCGAGAATACTATTGAATGAACATGAGATGCCCTTCATTGATAGAAAACTTCAGAATATAAAGAAAGCTAATCAGTTTGATTAGCAGTTGCTTAAGCATAAGCATTCTGCCTAATCTCCCTGGAATATCCTAAGCTACAAAGCCTGAACTAATACATGTAGTTACATCCTAATGATCTCGAGTACAAACTGTAAGAAAATAAAAGGAAATTACTGAGCTAAGCTCTGATTGGACCAAAGGCCAAAAGTGTGGCAAAAAGGACCAATAGGAAGCTTTCCTCTCCTAAGGGGTAAAAACTAAGTTATTGAGGTAATTCCCGCGCCAATGCCAACCTGGAAGTGATATCAACAGGTTAATATCATGCTGGAAAGACCAAAACAACCCCTGTGAACAGAAGTCAAAACACATAGCCCCAGAACTGGGGTTCTGGAAAAACTGATAAACAACCCTGATGGGATTGGTTGTTCTGTCTTCTGAATCTTACTCGTGCCATGCTTGATCATGCTGGGACTTGGTTTGGACTTGAAAAGGATATGGCAAGGAACAAAAAACTCCTAGGAAACATTGGCTGAAACTTCCTCTATCAAGAGATACAACATTGAGAAAGTCAGCTGCTTGGACAGTTGCTGCAGGGAACTGGAATTGGTCTGAATGACCAATGCTGATGGGCTAAGTGGCTCCAAATGCCAGGGCTTGCTTTACAATGGTGTAACAAGCCTGGATGGATGTTGTTGGTGGTGTGGTGGCTGCTGGTGATGCTAAGAACCTCCTGTTGGAACTTTGGACTGCTGAGAAGTCTGCTGAGTGGCTTGCTGTATGTGTTGGGCTTTGGAAGCCTGTTGTTTCTACTGGAAGGGCTGGTCTAGCTGCTGAGTTGTGTGAAACAACATGTTCTCCTTCTCCTTGTGCTGCTGCTGTTGTAATTACTAGTGAAGATCCCTTGGAAGCCTCCTTTGTTGATGAAGCTGCTGCTGTTGATTGTTCTCCTTGATGGTCTCCATCATCCTCCCCTGGTTGAGGAAAGTTTGTCCTCAAACTTAGAAGATCTTCATCTGCTGGATAGTATGGTCGAAGGTCTGCTACATTGAATGTTGCTGAGCCTCCATATTCTTCAGATAGATCCAGTCTGTAGGCATTGTCTCCAATTTCTTCAAGTACCTCAAAGGGGCCATCTGCTCTTGGTAACAGCTTGCCTTTTCTTTTGCTGGGAAACTTGTCCTTCTTGAGGTGGATCCAAACTAAGTCTCCTGGCTGGAAGGTCACCTTCTTTCTGTGCTTGTTTGCTGAAGTAGACACCTATTCAGTATATTTGGCAATTTTCTCCTTCACTTGCTGATGAAGCTCTTTGATTTGATCTACTCTTTTACCTGCTTCAAAACTAAATTTGACAGAAGTAGTTAGTGGAACTAAATCCAAAGGGGAAATTGGATTTTTACCATAGACTACTTGGAATGGAGAGTAGCCTGTGGCCTTGGATGGTGCTTTGTTGTAAGCAAACTCAGCATGGGGCAATAAAGTATCCCATCCTGCTTTATTTTTGTGGATCAGTGCTCTCAATAGGACTCCAAGTGTTCTATTAGTAACCTCTGTCCGCCATCGGTTTGTGGGCAAGTGGTGTCAGACTTGAGCTGGGTGCCCAGTTTCTTCCATAGAGTGACCCAAAAATGGCTCAAAAACTTGGTATCCCTGTCAGATACCATTGTTCTTGGCACTCCATGCAATCTAATAATTTCTTGGAAGAATAATTCATCAACTTTGGTGGCATCAAAAGTGGTGTGGCAGGGTATGAAATGTGCCATCTTTGAGAATCTATCAACCACCACCATGATTGAATCCTTCCCTCTCTGAGTTCTTGATAAACCTACAATGAAATCAAGGCTTACATCTTCCCAAGGGCTGCAGGGGACTGGCAATGGTGTGTACAAGCCTTGGGGTAGGCTGTGTGACTTTGCCAATTGACACACATTGCACCTCTTCAATAGATGCTCCATATCCTTCCTCATCTTTGGCCAACTGTAATGCTCTCTCAACATCAACAATGTCTTCTCAACTCCAAAATGTCCTGCCAAGCTTCCTCCATGGACTTCTGTGATCAACAATTCCGAATCGCTCTTGGGACACACAACTCGCCTTTAAACAAATATCCCTGGTCTATATGGTACAGACCCTGGGATTGCTGCTGACACTTCTGGTACACCTGCTTGAAATCTCCATCCTCTTGATACAAAGCTTTCAAATGCTCAAAACCAATAATTCTAGAATCAAGCATATGAAGCAACATGTACCTTCTACTCAATGCATCTGCTCCCTTGTTTAGCACTCCTGATTTATGGTGGATCATGAAGTGAAACTGCTGCATATACTCTACCCAAGAAGCATGCCTGGTGTTGAGCTTGTGCTGCCCTTGAATGAACTTCAAGGCCTCATGATCACTGTGAAGTATGAATTCTGCTCCAATAAGGTAATGCCTCCAGTGCAGAAGAGCTCTGATGATGGCATAGAGCTCTTTGTCATAGGTGTTGTATTTCTTCTTGGCATCATTTAGCTTTTCACTGAAATAGGCAACTGGCTTGCCCTCCTGGGTCAATACTGCTCCAATGCCAACTCCTGAAGCATCACATTCTACTTCAAAAACTTTGCTGAAGCTGGGTAGTGCTAGAACTGGTGCTGAAGTGAGCCTCTCCTTGACTTCTTCAAAGGCTTTCTGGGCAGCTGTTGTCTAAATAAAGGACTTCCCTTTCACCACTTCAGTCATTGGTGCCAAAACGGTGCTGAAATTTTTGACAAAGCTCCTGTAAAATGAAGTCAGGCCATGGAAGCTCCTGACTTGATGAATAGAAGTGGGCACAGGCCACTCCCTGATTACTTGAATCTTCTCATTATCAACCTGAATACCTGCTGCTGTAACAATGTACCCCAAGAAGTTCACTTGGGATGTAAAGAAGTGACACTTCTTGAGATTCCCAAATAACTCCTCCCTGCTTAAAATGGTTAAAACCTCCTGCAAATGGTTGACGTGCTCTTGCTCAGACCTGCTATAGACAAGAATATCATCAAAGTATACCACAACACTCTTGCCTATGAGTGGCTTAAGGACCTGATTCATGAGTCTCATGAATGTAGATGGGGCATTAGTCAGACCAAAAGGCATGACCAACCATTCAAACAACCCTCCCTTGGTCTTAAATGTTGTTTTCCACTGATCTCCCTCATAGATCCTTATCTGGTAGTATCCACTCCTTAAATCAATCTTAGAAAAGACTGCTGACCCATGTAACTCATCCAACATGTCCTCAAGTCTAGGTATAGGGTACCTATAGTTGATTGTGATCTTGTTAATAGTCCTACAATCAATACACATTCTTTGGCTTCCATCTTTCTTAGGCACTAACAAGGTCAATGCATACATGGACTTAAACTCTCCCTAATCATTCCCTTCTCCAATAACTCATCCACCTGCCTCTGTATCTCATTGGTATCTGCTGGTGTCATCCTATAAGTTGGCTTATTAGGTAACACTGATCCAGGCACTAAATCAATTTTGTGCTAGATATCCCTTTTAGGTGGCAAACCAGGTGGCATTTCATCAGGAAATACATGCTGAAACTGCTGAAGTAAGGGTAGGAATAAAGTTAGGTCATTTTGTGGTGCTGAGGATTCATCAAGGTCTAAAGGGATCAAGTCCTTCTGTGTGTAAAACTCATGATGATCAGATAAAAGCAACACATCAAGACTAGGTTCAAGACACAAGGTTTTGGCTTTTTTGGTTAACTGTGAGGGTTTCATGGAGGTTAGGACAATCTTTTTGTGGTTTAGGGTCAGGGTATAGGTATTAGCTCTTCCACAGTGATTTACAGATCTATCATACAATCAAGGTCGACCCAAAAGCAAATGACATGCATCTATAGGTAAGACATCACACCAAACCTCATCTTTGTATGACTGACCAATTGAAAAGGCAACAAGGCATCTAGCAGAAACTTTAATACCTTTGCCTGAACTGAGCCACTGGATGGTATATGGAGCTGGGTGGCGCTTGATTGCCAGGCTTAGCTTCTTCACCATAGTGCTGGATGCTGCATTGGTACAGCTTTCACTGTCCACAATCACTTAGCATACTTTCCTTCCAATAGTGCATCTTGTATGAAAGATATTCTCCCTCTGCTCTTCTGCTTCCTCTACTGCTGAGCTGCTTAGAACTCTTCTGATCACAAGCATTTCTCCCTCATCTGGACCTTCTTCTATAACCTCATCATCACAGATAGGGTCATGTTCATGCTTTGCATACTCCTGTTCTTCTTCCTACACATTTTCATGATCAATAAACAAGCTCCTTGGTACTCAGCAAGAGTAACCATTCTCTTGTTTGAACATGCTGAGGCAATGTGCCCTAGTCCTCGACACCTGAAACATCTTCTCTCTGTATAGGATCTGCTGATAGGGGCTGGAGTTCTTTGTTGGGGATTTTGGGGTTGATTTTGTGGGGGTCTTGGGGCTGGATTTCTGATTTGAGGTGGAAGTGGGGGTGGATAGGTCTTTTGTGGGGCATTATAAGGTTTGTAAGGGTTTCGCTTGGCTAGTGTATAAGGTTTGGCTGGATATCTGCTGCTGCTGTAGTCCTTTGCTCTAGACTTCTTCTGTTGTTCCACTTTGTGAGCCAGAGAACTTAGCTCATCAAGGGAATCATAGACCTACAACTCTACAATGTTCTTGATGCCTTCATTCAAGCCTGCGAGATACCTGATATAGGTTTGTACTTCATTCTCTTGCATATTACACTTCCAAAGCAAGTGCTCAAACTCCTTTGTGTACTCTTCAACTGACTTGTTCCCCTGCACAAAATGCTGCAACTTGTTGTAGTTCTCCTTCATGTAATTGTCTGGAAGGAACTTCTCCTTCAACTTCTGCCTCATCTCAAGCCAGGTTCTTACTCTAGCTTCTCCAATCTCCATTCTCCTCCTCTGTGGATTAGTCCACCAAGTAGAAGCATATTTTTTTAATTTTAAGGCTACTAACTTCACCTTGTTTTCTTCTGAGACCTCCTTCAAATCAAAGATTCTTTCTACTGTCTGTAACCAATCTAGGAAAACATCAGGGTCTAACTCTCCTGCAAACTCAGGTATTTCAATCTTGAAATCAAGCTTTTCAACCCTCCTATCTTCCCTCTTTATTTCTCTTTCACTTTCACTTTCACTTTCCTCCTCAGGTTCACTAATCCTAGGTGACCTCCTAACTCTCCTCCTGCTTCTAGGTGTAGGCCTAGGACCTCGACCTCCTCTCCCTGTCCTACTTAAAGGATTCTCACCTTCTCCTTCCTCCATCTCATCATTAGTCTCCTTATTCAACTGATGTCTATGCAGTCTCATATAGTAATTCAACTGCTCACTCAAAAATTTCATTTTCTGTTCTACTTCTTCCTTTTCTTTCAATGTTTGTTCTAAGACTTCCTGTGGTGTTTTACTAGTTCCGGCCATTTTACTAAAATAAGCAAACACACTCCAAGATAGAACACAATGCTCTGGTACCAAGATGATGTATGCTAACTCACTAAGATCAGAGTGTTGAGCTAAAACACACCATACAGTCACACAATCACACAGCTGGATGCTTGAACTTTGCAATAACTGATAGAAAGCAACAAGCTGGAATAGAAGACAACCCAACAACAGAATAAAAGGGATAGACTTGCTTACAGTTGATACAGATACACCACAACTGCAATCAAGGGCAAGGGACTCTCACATACATGCATGTATAGATACACCAAAGCATGGATGATCAAGCTCAGTTTACACTTGCTGGATTTCCCAATTTCTAGTGAGAGGAACTGATTAAACCTAGATTGAGAGTTATTGGACACTCACAAACTTTCAGAGGTACTAAGACACTCGAGAATACTATTGAATGAACATGAGATGCCCTTCATTGATAGAAAACTTCATAATATAAAGAAAGCTAATCAGTTTGATTAGCAGTTGCTTAAGCATAAGCATTCTGCCTAATCTTCCTGGAATATCCTAAGCTACAAAGCCTGAACTAATACATGTAGTTACATCCTAATGATCTCTAGTACAAACTGTAAGAAAATAAAAGGAAATTACTGAGCTAAGCTCTGATTGGACAAAATGGCAAAAGGGTGGCAAAAAGGTCCAATAGGAAGCTTTCCTCTCCTAAGGGGTAAAAACTAAGTTACTAAGGTAATTCCCGCGCCAATGCTAACATGGAAGTAATATCAACAGGTTAATATCATGCTTGAAAGACCAACACAACTCCTGTGAACAGAAATCAAAACACATAGCCCCATAACTGGGGTTCTGGAAAAACTGATAAACAACCCTACTGAGATTGGTTGTTCTATCTTCTAAATCTTACTCGTGCCATGCTTGATCATGCTGGGACTTGGTTTGGACTTGAAAAGGACATGGCAAGGAACAAAAAACTCCTAGGAAACATTGGCTGAAACTTCCTCAATCAAGACATACAACATTGAGAAAGTCAGCTGCTTGGACAGTTGCTGCTGGGAATTGGAATTGGTCTGGATGACTAATGCTGATGGGCTGAGTGGCTGCAAATGCCAGGGCTTGCTTTACAATGGTGTAACAAGCCTGGATGGATGTTGTTGGTGGTGTGGTGGCTGCTGGTGATGCTAAGAACCTCCTGTTGGAACTTTGGACTGCTGAGAAGTCTGCTGAGTGGCTTGCTGTATGTGTTGGGCTTTGAAAGCCTACTGTTTCTACTGGAAGGGCTGGTCTAGCTGCTGAGTTGTGTGAAACAACATGTTCTCCTCCTCCTTGTGCTGCTGCTGCTGTAATTACTGGTGAAGATCCCTTGGAAGCCTCCTTTGTTGATGAAGTTGTTGTTGCTGATTGTTCTCCTTGATGGTCTCCATCACCGACGTTGAGTTTTATTTAGTTCTTAATGAGGTATGAACATGTTGTGGACACACAACGCCATAATGAGAAAGATATGACGAATAAAAATCTGTCGTCTATCACAGTTATGAAAACTGAGCTCGCAATTGAGGATCATGCAACGCGGCTGTGTACGCATACCAACTTCTTTGTTTTCCAGGAAAACCTAAAGCTTGTGTTATACGAAGTAGATCAAGCCCCACACAGGCCGACGGGTGTGTCACGTAAGAGGTTCGTGATACAAAATCGAACAAGGTGAGACATGTTGTATACGATCCAATTACTCACAATTCGACGTGCGAATGCTCTTTTTTTTTATCTTCAAGACATCTTGTGTCGTCATATGATATCTATCATGTGATTTCTACCGGGGATTCTAGCTCAGTTCATCCACAACATGTGGACAAAAGCTGCCAAAAGCAAGTCATTTTTTGTTGTTGACCATGACCTAGACGCGGCAAAGGAAAGCAACGATGAGGTGCATGCACGGAAAGCAGACACTTGGGCGAAAATGTACATGTGCATGGATGCAGCCGGGAACAACTCTGTGCGGCTGAGCCTGGTGAATGGTCTGCTTGATGACGTACTATCCAAGTTGAGTGCCGGCCTAGACGGATGTGGCAATAGGAGTGTTGCCAACAATGTTGAAATATGCTTTGGAGTCCCAATCCCTCATTCTTACGACCTCAAGGTTGTGGTTCAACAAAAACCATCAGCCAAGCAATGTCATTTTTGCGACCAAATAGCTAACCACAACAGCAAGACTTGCCCTGAGCGTTATGAGTGATGTTTGAAGTAGTTTGCAGGAAGATATTGTCGGAATATGTGTTGATGTATGGTGTACTTAAAGTTGTTTTGACAAACACCACTTGATGGATTATAGTTTAAAAATTTTTGGTATTAGTTTGCCCCTTGGTTTTTATGCATCGTAGATACGCACGTTATGGAAGTTTATTAGATCTTTCTTTATGTTTGCGCGATGTTTTTGATCATTAGAGTGGCCAAATTCACCATGACCACACGGGTGTGGCAATCACGATGATGATTGTGGCCTTTCAAGAAGAAGACTATCCATTGTTGTGGCAAACATGATAATATTGTACAAAGTGATGGATTGGTATGTTTTGTTTCATTATTTATTTTTATCTTTTTTTTAGGCATTGCATGTAAGGCTAAATTCATCATGCATTGTATGCAAACTAGATTACTATTTTAGACAGTGTTATATATCATACCACACTGAACTTAATTTTGACCACACTAATATATTTGTCTGACCACAATGAATCACTATTGACCACACCAATACCTCAACTGGGGAGACATAATTATTTAACAGACTTTACTGAAATTAACATTGACCACACTAGTATACTTGTCAGACCACAATGAAATCAACATTGACCGTACTGAAATTAATGATAGTGAAAATGTATGCGTTGTATGTAAAATGGTTGACTGTTTTAGACACTATTAGTTAAAAGACCATACTGAAATCAACATTGACCACACTAGTATACTTGTTAGACCATAATGAAGCACATTAACAAGCATTATGTGCCAAAATACTTATGTAAAATCAACATTGACAACACTAATATACTCGTCAGACAACAACAATAAAGCATACCAATAAGCATTAAGTGCAAAAATACTTATGTAAAATCAACATTGACCACACTATAATACTTGTCAGGCCACAATGAAGCGCATTAACAAGCATTACGCATTATACTTGTCAGACCACAACGAAGCGCATTAAACCCATGATGATGGCGCGAAACTCTACTATTAAAGTTGCAAATAAAATCGAACGTGCATTTGCAAGTAAATCCAACGCACCCCTGACCTTAATATTGTTTTGTCAGACTACACTCATGTGAAATCAGTGACCAAAATGATTATATTAGAAAACATTAATTGGAAACAATAGTGAACCATTTTCATGATCACTAACCCTTAACTAATAAATCTTGGTTTCATAGGCCTGAAAATAGCACATAGAACACAATAGTGAACCACACAACTACATTTTCCTCACATCAATTAACTGTCCAGCAAGCATTAATGCATTTTTTTGTGCCACGAATCCCATGACAAGGGCGCGTAACTCTAGTATTAAAGTTGCAAATAAAACCAACCGCACATTTGCAAATAAAACAAACACAACCTGACCACAATATTGTTTTGTCAGACCACACTGATGTAAAATCGAAGACCAAAGTAAATATATTAGAGCGTATTTTGACCACAATCACGCTAAATAATAACAAATCCATGAAAAAGCAAATGATCAACCGATAACATTAGTACCCCTATATGCACAAGTGTGTAAAATACAAGATGTCTGTTTCACCAAAATACAAAGTGCATCACAAAAACACAACATCAAATGGCCACTTTGGCAACAGTACAAATTGCTTTTTCACAAACTAGTTCGGATATATTGTTTGCGAATAGTCTGTCTAATATCAATAGTTCACGTCACAATTTAAATGTGTGTTTCACCAAAAGAAAAAAACAAAAGCGAACAGATTGTTGATGTGGGCATGTGGTTTGACAGTCAGGAGTGGACGTGTACTTCAAAAGTTGTCAGCATTCATATTGAGATTACGCGACTGTCTCCACCTGTCAGCATTACCAAAGAATTTTTCCCTAATTTTGTTTTCCTTGTGCATTGCCAAATTGTAACAATAGTTCACTCGTAGTGAACGTATTTTTGCCGCCCGCACATGTGTTTTCAAGAATGAACAAAAAAGAAAAAAAAAATGAGGAAGATGTGGGTCCATCAATTTGTATCAAAATTACAACGGTATGTTTTTTGTACACCCATCTGATGCGTATTGTCCTTCCTGAACCCTGACCCCTAGTTTTTCGCCTTATTATTGCCTTGGTCATTGAATCGCCAACCCATCGCCGGCCTCATCCTATCGCTGTCACCAACTATCATCTTAGCGAATGGATTACCTACATGGGATAACAATCGGTGAACAAGCGTGGTCTGTGGAAAAAAAAATTAGAATGGCTGACTATTTATACAGTAATATTTTTATTCAGCCAACACTGAACTCAATTGTTGACCACATTAATATAATTGGGAGACCACCACAACGAAGCACATTTTGATCACACTTATCCTTCTACTGGTGATGTCACAAGATTAATATTTATCATATCACAATAACCTCGTTTCTCACCACACTAACACAGTTACATATTAATATTTTTTAGCACAACAATGTATTTAGACGGTAATAATTATCAGACCACAGCAAACTCAGTTTTGACCATAGTAATATAATTTGTCAGACCACAAATTACGCACTTTTGACCATTCTGAAACATCTGTCCAAACCAATTAAGTGTCCAGCGATCTGTACGCATTATCTGTGCCCTAAAATCGATGGTGATGTCACAAAATTATAGAATTAAAGTTATAAATAACACCAGCCACACATTTGACCACATTGAATGTGAAGTTGTGAATTATAATATTAAGGTTGCAGGTGCGATGTGCGCTGTACTCACCACGATCATTTGAATGTTGCCGTAAGCAACGTCAACTGGCGTTCGTGTGTTTTTGTGGTTATCAATCAAGTATATGCGACTTTGCCGGAGGTCAGCGCACCATAAAAAGTACCGTCCGTCCGTTCTCGCTGGAGCAAACAACTTCGACACCCCCCCAATATACATAAAATAAATTGAACACAATCAGAGAACTTTAACAAAAATTATTGGCATAATTAATCAATTTGAAAATTAAGGTTGGCAAAGTATAAATGGTGTGATACAACTACGTTGCTGTTAATACACGTAACCAGTATGATGTCAATAGTCAATATGGTGCATGCATTGCCCATATTTTTTGTGCAAATGTGTATGTGCATCAATTGCCATATTACTATGAGATCCACACAGAAAACACGTACCATGTCAACCTTCCGTATGTCAATCCACAGGCATCTACGGAGCTCTGCTGATGCGAGTGATACAAATAACGCAATAGATATATCAGATAGAGCATCCCCATCGAACCGAATATCGAACAAATCGCCCTGCACGGGATTATTGAAGTTACAAATCATAATATAAAATTGTAGATGTTATATGTCACTTGTATGTAATGCCATGATGTACTTACAAAACATCTTATTGGGATAAAAAAATCTGAGTGGGGTATCGTCAAACTTAAGCAGCTCATCGTCGTTTAGCATAGACGCGTGGATGTCGATGATTTTCGGCGACAATTGATTTCCAGCTGCAAGTGATCTAAAGTGGAGCCTTCCAGCCACGACGTCTCCCCGAATGTAAACTAACTCCCTGTTTTCCAACATAAATCAAAGCAAAGCAATAAATCAGGATAACACTAAAAGAAATAAAATATGCAAATTATATATTTATAACAATTCGCACTTACCTTGGGTTTTGACTTGGCGCCTCTTCGGTCCCCAAGAAGAGGTACGTGCTAACGATTTTCGGCGCCTTCATCGCTGCGATCGGGACACACGAAGACGATGACCCCCCTGACGTGCCTCCAGTTGTTGTGTGGCTCGAACTACCGGTCCCCGTACGGCCTGATGTGGTCGACGTTGTGTATACGGATACCGAGCTACCGCGATTCATTTGCAATGCATGTAGGTTGGCCGAATTGCCTCTTGTTGGCACAGTGTATGGCACCAGTGCACGATGGTGCCCCGACCCCCCAGACGAGCTGCATCGTGTAATATTCTGTTGGGCTGTGATGCCACTTCGTGCGTCAGCAAATTGATGGTCCGCCTCATGATCTGCTCTTGATGAACCTTCGTCTCGTGCAGCTTTCATGTGTGACGCAGAACTCGATACCACCGACGAAAGTCCAAGGACAATATCGTGTCCAGTATTATCTTGTCGAGGGGGATGTCAATCCGTGCTTCCGTGTATTAATTGGCCGACGCGTGCAATGTTGTTACGGAACTCCCATCTCGTGTATCTGCTGTGTCACCAGCTGCGACCGACGGAAGTCCAAGTACAATATCCTGGCCATCATCACGAAGGTCGGCAGCTGCGGTACGCGCATGGGGCCCCTCTTTACCCACGAAAAGCTTGCAAGGCTGCACTACGCCAACACCGATTCGTCCTCCATCTTTGGATGTCGATGATCTCTCATCCGACGCATCCAGTAGACGGAAATTGGGGGCCGGGGCATTCAGAATGCGGATTCTTGCCTCGACTGGTTCGACCGCGTCTAATATCGCGCCAACCTATGATGACAACCAGAATTGGATACTGCAAGGGTCAACCACATCGGAAGGTACATCGCCTGCAACTACATGGTGCACAAACACAGTACATAAATGAATCATAATGTCGTAGCACAAAAATATCAGGCATATTATGTACACACAACTATATCAATTGGTAAGCCAATATATTATAATTGTGGGGCCACGGTAATAATCATTATGAATTATACGTAAAATGGTTGCGTATTTAGACATTATTATTTACTAGGCCACAATTATCTCAATTTTTTACCACACTAAACATCCTAGCTAGGAATGACAATGAAGCATATATGACAACAATAGTAGATGTACGACATTGTGGGGCCACATGTATAAAAATATTTAAAATTTCTGACTGTTGTAGATATTAATAGGTATCAAGACCTCACTGACTTAAATGTTGACCACACTAATAACATTACCAGAACACAAATTAAAGCTCCGTTGCCAACTCTAATACATTGTTGTCTACACCAGTGATGTGGCTTGCAAATCATTATGCAAATAACACCAATCGCACATTTTAATCACACTAACATCCTTATCAGACCACACTGACCGAAACATGGATCACATTGGATAATGTTAGACCACACTATTTAAATGTGTGGCCACAGGAACAAATATTCGTGTATTTACGACGTTGATAATGCTCCTACATAACTGTCATACATTTTAGATGGGAAAACACGCAACGGAACGTGCACTAACTATAAACACTCTAAAAATGCCGACACCAATGATTTGGCTCTAAATGTGGACAAATTATCACCATATCCAACATTTTTATTGATCTAACTAAAATTTTATCAGTGCTAGCACATAGTAGTTGCAATTTTAAGCTGATTAATTAGAACACAACCTCCTGAAAATTTTAAGATCGACAATACATATAAACTTATCGAACAAAGTTTCCTAGTACCCACTAATCAAAGACACCAGTATTTGTGATACATTTGAACGGAACTTATCAACCAAAGAGTGGGGGAAACAATCCCATCAATCACATCACAAACTACAGTGAGAATTTCAATCTCCTTTCGAGATTGAGTTTTGATATGTACTTGAAATTTCTATTCTAAGTTTAAAGACTAAAAATGAACAAGTATACAAAGTACAAACTCAATCCGCACCAGGGGCGGTTCATCTGAAATCAAGCCATTGCTAAACTAAAACCCTTTATAATAGTAGAAGTTACAGCCAGCCAGTCAGCATGACAAAAACTTCGCAACTCTTAAGAGATAGGAACTATGCAAATAGGCAAAGCGAGCGTTAGTGCCACAATACATGTATTTCCAGATTTAACAAGGGGAGCGCAGGGGTCATTTCCAGATCCAACAAAGATCAAAACTAAAATATCAAGTTTCACAGATGTTACCAACATTTTTAACTCGAGATAAATCAATGCTAAAAGCAAGTTTTTACTGAGGCGATGCCTACTTAGACCATACCTCCACATCATCCCATACATCGACATCGAACAAGAGTATCGCACATTTGACCACACTCACATCTTTGTCAGACCACAATGACCGAAACATAGACCACATTGATAATGTAGACCACAATGTCATTACCATAATACTCTATGTGGCCACATGAACAAACATTCGCCATCTAATAACGTTGACAATACTCATACATAATGGCTACACATTTTAGAATGGCAGAAACACGCAACGAAATGTGCACTAACTATAAACACTCTAAAAACGGTCGATCGAGTATACATTACCATCTATTGGTTTTTTATGCGGAACCGATGTTTGGCCATCACGCACTGCTTCTTTGTTGGACGCGGTTGCTTCATGGGTGTGTGTCGTGTGTGGCACGGGGCTAGCGTTCGCTTTGTTGAAGCCATCACCCCCCTCGAACACACGAGACACAAGGGAACTGACCTGCTGGCGAACCTCGACGATGTCATCATGCTCGTTGAACAAGTTTGATATGTAGTTGACTTGCCTCTCGACATTTGTTTTCACCGTTGCCCATTCCTGCAGAAACTTCCCCAAAAGGCGAACGGCGACCTGCATGTTTAAACTCCGTATTACTCCACACATTCATACTAATCAACGCACCCATCACTCTAAAGGGGGGAGGGGAGGGGAGGGTAGGGTAGGGTAGGGGAGGGGGAGGGTTGGACTCACTTGTAACTGCATGTTTGTGTGGCCTCTCAAAGTAACCCCAGATATGATAGGCTCCATATCGAACACATTTGGCCGTGGCAAAATGTCCCCCGCGCCAAACCCTTCCCGCCTTAACTCTTTCACCATCCGGCCTTCAACCTTGTTGCGTGTCCACGCATACATCGTTGGCCAACCCCGAACTGGCGAGGGGTCTTCTCTGACCAAACCGTCAAAGTATACCAACTGCAAGCAGCTCAATGATACACATGCAATTACAACATGCCAAACACACAATTGACATTCAGTCATGGCCAAATCCAACTTACCAAAAGGGGCACAATCGGCCCTGTGAAAGAACTCGACGACTTTGCCCTTTTTGAATTTACTACAATATTTAGTTGACTAATGACGTAACTGACCATATAAGTTTGTTGATGTTCGCAACATCAACAAAGTTGGGCAAGAAGTCGGTTGTGCAGTACCGTTGCGTGTTGCGGTGTATAAACGATGCAACCATGAACAAAACTACGTTTCTCTTGAACTTCTTACTGTCACCACGAAGAGTGATGATGTGTTCAGGCATTCTCGCAGCGTGCGGGGTACCGCTATCCAAATTGTACCTAGCACGCCATTTAGCGAGCACCCCAGCCACCCTATTTGCGTCTAAATCCCCTACTTCATCCTTGATTATGGGGATCGTTCCACGAGGAAGCCTTGTGGTGACAAAGATATCTTCCTCGGTGATCTCTAACTGACGACGACCACCTAAGTCGAGGATCATAGTGTCGGGGTCAAGACGCTCCACAAGCCACGTGCACAATGGGCCAGGCAGCAGATTCATCCTCAGGTTTAGAAACCCGCCAAAACCAAGTTCCTTTATAACAGTTTCTTGCTCTGGTTTCATATGATCAAGCAGGTATATCAACTAGGGATGGCAATTGGGGCGGATCGAGGTTCGGGGAGTATGTCCCCGTCCCCATCTCCGCTTCGGGGAATGATTCTTACCCCACCATCCCCACGGATTCCCCATCCCCAACAAAATTTTAATCGGACCCGATTTTTAACCTCTTCAAAATATAACGTATTTAACTTGCTCAAGCAATAATACATCAAAATCAAACTATAATACATCAACAAGTGTTATTCGAAAAAAATACAATAATGCATCCTCCTCAAGTGTGATTCGGAAAAAAATACTACTTTATCCTTGCATTTAATATATATATATTGAATTAGAATAAATGTTATTTGGTAATTTTAAAATTTTCGGGGACGGGGATTTGAGGATGGGGACAGGGAATCTTCCCCGACGGGAAAAATGGGGACGGGGATGGGGAAAATTTTTGTCCCCATCCCCGCCCCGTCCTGAGCGGATTTTGAGAAATCGTCCCCGTCCCTGTCCCTATCCCCAATGGGGGCGGGGATTTTTCCCCAGAGCAGAGCGGAGCCCCAGCGGGTTTGGGGATTCCCCACCCCATTGCCATGCCTAATATCAACAGCTTGGGTGACATTCTGGTAGGAAATGCTCGATCCGTCCACTAGTCGGTCGGGATCAACACTAGCATCTGGCTTGGCCTGCAAAGACAAAATAAAACAACACATTATGTTTTACCGTTCATAATATGCGATTATCATATCAGATACATTGTGTTAGATTCTCATTCGTGTATAGTGTTACGGTAAGATTGACGACCTTCTTTCGTTGTTTTGCATTTGGCGCGTCGACCGATGTTGTCCTCTTGCTTGCAGTTGTTTTTTGTTTGGTTGGGGTCGCACCATAACGCGACACATCAATGTGGATAGCCCTGCTCCTTGTCTTTGCTCTTGTGTTGTGTCCGGGAGAGTCACCGACCACGATGGCTTTCCCTTTTGTCTTCTTAGCAGCAACCGCTATTACGTCGTCAGCCTCACTCAACCTCGTCGCACCCCCAATAGTGGTTGTGACCCTTTGGCGCTTCCCCCTCCTTTGGTATGTTTAACGTACTACCCCGTGTAATGGTGCGCACCACTCCATCTGATGGGTCATTATGATCATCTTGCACTGGATCCCCCCTGTACAAAACAAAAAAAACAAACAAAAAAAATCACTTTCCTGTTTTTTAGCACTACTACAAAATAATAAACTATACTTACGTTGTCGATGCTATGTCATCGTTCAAGTATTGCAAGACATCTGCAACTATTTTATCGCATTCATCAAGTAGATCAGGACACGTCCTGTACCCATGAAACACGTCGCATAAATGAAAAAGAACTACCCCCATAGTTGTACATCACAACATCACAAAAGGTACCACCCGTGCGGATACACATATGACACCGGTCAACCACGCTCCCACATCACAATTATTATCAATGACTTAGTTTACTACGGTGACATTGTCCCCACAGTTTGCCATCAACATGTACAACACATGATTTCGCCAGAGGTTATGTGTAACATACATCTGAAAAGATGTTTGCCTATTGAAGCAATCAATGGCCACAGTGGTTCAGATGTGTGGTTATGGAAACTATCAATGGCCACAGTTATCATCTATGCATCTATTAGCATATCCATGCACATAGTAACGCACACATAAACACTTGCTTGTAGGAACGTCATCCCACATCTATTAGCATATCTATTAGCATATCCATAAGCATAACCATGGCCACAAAATTCACCGTCAAACACAACCCTCCCCCCCCCTACACCCCAATCCCACATCCATATGCCCAGAATTGTTTAATCCCCCCGTCTACAGTGGCTCTTTGGATGGCTGACATACTTCAACTGGCACGAATTGAAATATAATAATTTTATAATTTGAAGAGCCTTCCACTTTGATGTAATTGCCGGCGACGCTTAAACATTGTCGGAACCCCAAAAAACTTGGCACATACCTCGGACACTTTCGACCACGCTCGACAAGCACACTATCGCGTTTGGCTTCGGTGATTTTGTTCGTTTGCTCTCCGGCAACTATGTTGACAACCGAAACCAAGAAACAATCTCTGATCGATTTCACAAACGAAACCCTTAAAACTTCCCCCTTTTACTTCAAGACTATGTTCTCTCACTCCAAATCTTTGATCAAATCTCCAGCAGGCATATTGAGTATCCGCAAGGAAAAAAATTGGAATTGCCAAAAGTGATCCCCTAGAATATAGTGTCGTCATAAATGCAGTACATATTTTCTCTTTTTTTTCCTCACACGTATGGCTGGTTTTTGGAGGGGTATAGTGGTTTTGATCATGTCCGTTGGATCTTAGGTGGATGGCCAGGATCTTTCTTTCCTCCTTTCCTACCTAATGTTCCTTCCTATTGGATCCATTCCCATACATATAGATATATATATATATATATATATATATATATATATATATATATATATATATATATATATATATATATATTGAATGGGTAAAAGTATAACCATTCATTTAACAGGGAAAACCAATGATACAACCCTATCTACATAATAATTCTATACAATGATTAAACTTGTGTGAACGATTCGCTATGAAAAGAGTCATATCACGAAGAACAGTTCTGATAGTATGTTGTACAGTATGGGGGGGTGTCCTACAGTTTTTGAAACAAACCAAGTTTCTTACAGCCCATATGTTATAAATGTAGTTGGTGATGCAAGCCATTGATAGAGATCTCTTCCGTTGTGGGGCTTTCCAACTTAGGGTCCTTCTACACCAATGCTCAAAATTGTGGCCATTTGTGGTGGGGATCAATGTTGTAATCTCCTTTCTGACTTGATTAGCAAAGAAGCATGTGAAGAAAAGATGATTTATGGTTTCTTCGTCATTATGACACAAGGGCAGATGGGGGTAATGTGTTGTGAGTAACGGTGGAGTCTAGAATTGGTTTGAAGTCTACCATGGAAGGCAATCCAGGCAATGTATGAGTGTCGAGGGGTATTGAGTTTGTTCCAAACCAGTCTGGCCCATCGCCAATTTTCCAGAGGTCTAGTGAGCCATTCATAGCCAGCCTTGACAGTATAATTACGCTGGAGAGTAGTTGTTGTCTTGAGAATGTCACGGACTTTGCAGATCTTCTTAAAATACCAACAAACATCCGCAGTAGGTTGGTATTCCGACCAATTTGCCCCATGAAGGTATCTACCATGTACCCATTTAACCCAAAGGCTTTGATTATTTTCCTGGATGGCAATAACCTGCTTGGCTATAAGAGAGGTGTTCCACCGTTGAATATCTCTCAGGCCCAGACCCCCTTTTGACTTAGGCTTGCTGACAGTGGACCAGGCAATAAGAGGGGTTTTTTTGTAGCTTTCATCCGCACCCCAAAGAAAATTCCTACAAATTTGAGTGATTTCCTGAATTACAGCATGAGGAAGGATTAGGATTGAAGCCCAGAAGGAGTAAATCCCCATTAGGACAGTGTTAATTTGAGTAACTCTCCCTGCATACGAGGTATTGATGGTCTTCCAGATTTGTATCTTAGCTGTGATTTTCTCCACCAGTCTGTTGCAGTCCATCTTGCTGAGTTTTCCAGTAGTAATCGGCATACCAAGGTAGTAGAAAGGTAGTTCTCATTCTTGAAAACTCGTTTGGTGTAGAATGGTTTCTTGGACATTTTGTTGGGCTCCACTAAGGAGAATAGAGGATTTCAATGGGTTTGCTGCAAGCCCTGAAGTATCTTGAAAATGTGTCAAAGCCTTCAGTAAAAGATCAATTGAGTCTGGATCAGCTGCATTGAAGGCCATAAGGTCATCAGCAAATACTAGGTGATTCAAGTGGAATTTCCTGCATCGTGAATAGAATTTAAATACTGGATTATACGCAACTCTCATGAAGCAACGTGAGAGATAGTCCATGGAGAGGACAAAAAGAAGAGGGGAGATGGGATCTCCCTGTCGAAGACCTCTTCCACCCTTAAAAAAACCATAATTACGCCCATTGACTTGGACCGTGAATGACGTGGTTGTAACACATTCCATTATCCAATGAATGAAGATATCTGGAAAGTTTTAGCTACAAAGGAGTTCGTGAATAAAATCCCAATGAATAGTATCAAAGGCCTTTCTTAGGTGTATTTTGAAAAGACACCGAGACTGAGTGTTTTTCCTGTTGAAGCCATGGGTCAGTTCTTGGCAGAGTACAACATTGTGGAGTAATTCTTTGCTAGTAATGAAAGCAGCTTGACTTTCATGAATAAGATCAGGGAGGACTTGCTTCAATCTGTTGGCTATGAGTTTGGAGATACATTTATAAACAGTATTGCAACACGAAATAGGCCTGAAATCTGCAGCTTCCATTGGGTTAGCCACTTTAGGAATGAGAGCTAGAGTAGTGGTGTTCATAGCTTTCAGCATTTTCCCATTAGAAAAAGATTCCTTTATTACAGTGCTCACATAAGGACCAGTTTCATTCCAAGTACCTTTAAAAAAACCGTTGTTGAAACCATCAGGGCCAGGGGACTGGTGATTTGGAATTGAGAACATAGCCTCCTTAATCTCATCATCGGTAAAAGGCACACAGAGGGCGTCATGCTTAGCAGAATTCAACCGAGGGCCATGGTTAACAGTTTCATCGTTAAGATTGGTCCTGCATGTTTGTTGAGGGCCAATAAGACTTTCATAAAACCCATCAAGTATTTGGCCTACAGCATCATAGCCTTCTTCAATCACCCCGTTGCTATTTTTCTGGGTGTAAAAGGTATTTTCCAATTTCCTTTTCTTCATTCTTGCAAAGAAAAATTTGGAGCAGGTATCTCCATAGACGGATGCTTCAATTTTGCTCTGTTGGGAGATCAAAGAAATGGATGAGTGTAGAATGTCCAAGTAGTGTGTTTTTGCATTTTCCTCAAGCTCCTGAAGGGTATTATTCGGCCCCGATTGAGCAATTTGTGATTGAATATCTTCTAGTTTTCCCCTGGCTATCAGCTGTTGCTGATGGATATCAGCATATTTATCGCGGTTAAAACGTTTGAGATTGTATTTGAGATGCTTTAGCATTTGGTGCAGAATGTACATATGACATCCAGACCTCTTCTTGTGAATAGCATCTTGAATGATTGAATTGAACTCCGGGTCTTTGGTCAACATATCGCAGAATCGAAACTTGGTTTTTGGCCTGGGTCCATCAACTAACTAGATAGCAATAGGTTTGTGATCAGAAAGAACTTGCATCAAATAATCTGCCTGAGTGTGGTTTGTGGCAGCTAGCCAATCATCATTGACAAAAATGCGGTCAATTTTGGATTGAACTGTACCATTTGTCCAGGAATAATTAGCCCCCTTACAAACCAGTTCAGTGAGGTTGTTTTGGTGGATACAACTCATGAAATCTGCAACTTAACCACTTGTGACTTGAGTACTATTCAAACGATCAGTAGGATATAGAATGGAGTTAAAATCTCCTAGAATGCACCATGGCCTATCAATATTACAGCAGATGCTACTAATACCAATCCAAAGCTCAATTCTTTCATGACATTTATTAAGGCCGTAGACAAAAGTAATATAGCAGTTGAGACAAGAGGCATTAAATCTTGCTTTACAATGAACGAATTGAGATTGATATGTAATAGCAGTAAGAGTTACCTGCCTAGATTTCCAAGCAATGAAAATCCTTCCTCTATGATCAAGATGGAAATTTGAAGTTGTTTTCCAAGATTTGAACATACCATTCGAAATCATCTCTTCCTTTTGCTTTTTGATTTTTGTTTCTACAAGACAAACAATGTCCACTTGTTGCCTAGCAAGAAAGATTTTGACATCTTCTTGCTCGAGAGGGTCATTAAGACCCCTAATGTTCCATGTTAGGACTTTCATGATGAGGGTTGCTCCTCATTGTGCTTTGTAGCATCCTCCTCCTCTTCACATTCATCTTTTGAATCCATGTCTGAGGATAGGCTATCAAACTTATTCGAAAAAGTTGGATGTTCATTCTTTGAATCTGGCTGTTTTGGTACTGACTTAGAGGCTGTCTGTACTTTAATGTAACCTTACTCATCTATTTGTTGAGGGGGTTTCTTCTTTTGCCACTGTTGAGTTGTTCGAGTCCCCTGTCCAATTTGTTTGTTTCTTGGTGACCCTTCATTGTTGTTCTTCGTTTTCTCTTCTTCTTTTTTCTTACATTCTGATTCACAGTGACCAAACATCTTGCAATGCGTGCATTTTATGGGTTTCTAGTCATAAATGACTTGCTGTGTGATCATTACTTCATTCTCATTGAGAAATTTGATTTCATCAGGGAATTGGCCATCAAGAGACACCTCCACAAGAACACGAGCACTTGTAAGATTAGATCTTTCTTTAGTTGCCTTGTCTGTTTTCAACGGGTGACCAATTATGCTTGCCAGTCTACTCAGATTTACCAAGCTCCAATACTGGATATCCAAGTAAGGAAATTTCACCCATATTGGAATTGTTTTAATTGCATCAACATCAACCCTCTTAGATGGATTCCAGTGCTTAACAATAAAAGGTTTGTTATCAAAGAAAAACACACCTTTTTTTAGTACCTCCTCCATCTCTTCTTGCTTGTTGAAACGGACTATGAAGAGTCCTTTTCGTATTGCAGAAAATTTGCTTAGCTCAAATCGTGACCAAATACACTCGATGAAGCCTTTAAAGATGGGAAAGGGTGGGTTTGATCCCAAAACCATACATAAGACTGAATTTCGCCAGTATTCGATCTCCTCATCAACAACAACTTTTTCCAATTTTGCAATTTTCTTACCATCAATTTGTTCTGCTTGCACAAATTGTAAAGCATTACCTTCATGTGGATCAACAAGCGATGCGTAAGTACTTGATTTTAGCTGATTTCCAGTTCATTGTAAATCAATCTCTTTCACAGAGACTTCTTCAACAGGAGCAGCATCTACAAGCTTACTAGCTTCATTCAAATCTACCTCAGAAGTAGTTTCTTGCTTCCCATTTTGTGTTTGCATGTGAGAGCCTCCATTGTTTTTCTTGGACTTTGCAATGGCGAGGGAACTGGCGAACCCTAATCTCAAGAAAAGAATTTGAGTCTCTTTAAATTGGCCTCTCTAATGTGGTAAATATGGTCAGACTTAGACGCTGGAGATCTAGTCGGAGATCTCACCGGAAATCGTTGAGTGAGAAGCTCTCATATTAGAGAGAGAAAATGATTGTATATATATATATCCGTCCCGGCTTATTTTGGTTCGCTTGAGGAGAATACATTGGTTCTGTGGAATATATATATATATATATATATATATATATTTGAAATAAGGTGAGGTATATTATATACAAGGTAAGGTATATTTTATATATATATATATATATATATATATATATATATATATATATATATATTCAATCAACATCGCGAAACATTCGGTCTCTTTTCTCACCCGTGTTACACTCTGAGGTTTCCTTGAAGTCCAAAGAGCAATACCTCATACACTTTACCTATAAATTCCATGTAAGTAAAGTGCATCAAGGCGAGTATATGTCGCACCTCATCCTATCCTATACCTAGTAATCTATAAGCTTAGAGCCCTGATTAAGTTAACCCCATATATATAACTTAATCAGGGCTTGATGCACTTTACTTACATGGAATTTATAGGTAAAGTGTATGAGGTGTTACTCTTTGGACTTCAAGGAAACCTCGGAGTGTGGCACAGGTGAGAAGAGAGACCGAATGCTTGGCGATGTTGATTAAATCACACAAGTAGTGGTTGTCGATCCGCTCTTGGGATAATTCTACGTTAAATCTAAACCAATGTTTTTGTTCTCCCTTGTCATAAGACCCGGGAGTAGTCTGGTATGCCAAATGCTTAAACTAATAATTGAACCGCGGAATTAATCAACTTTCTACTTTTACAATTTTAAAACAAATCGATTTTTTAATGTTTTACCCCCTTTTTAAATCTAAGTTCCCGGTGGAGTCACCAATCTATAGACCCTAGAAAATTCGACAATTTCCGACTGGTGCTACGTAAGGGTTGGTGGTCAAGTGAGGTTTCTTAGCGCTTAAGGTTTAACTATTCTTAAGAAAGGTTTAACTATACTTAAGAATCATAAACTTGTAAATTCACTTCAGACAGTCAATTCTGTTTGGAACAACTAATCTCAATATTTGCTCAAGAATCGTCACACAAGGTGTCATGAGGGATCAAGGTGGATCAGTGGACTGACCTTGTAGGCCACACAACCTTCCCTAGGTCAGGCTAGTGATCCTTTAATCACTGACTCAGAAAAGGGATTAGAAACATGGCCACGACTATTTGGCCTTGGCACTGTTTCTACCCATTTTCTATTCTTTTGGTACTTATATTTCCATACCTGAGGTGAATGTAAGATTAGTTAAACCAAACACACACACACACACACACACATAGAGAGAGAGAGAGAGAGAGAGAGAGAGTCACAACCCGAATTATGGAAGTTCTGATTAATGGAGTTGCCATCTAATTTTAAGGAAATCAACGAACGTAAAATACTGAAAACTCTTACCTACGAATCCGAATTCCAAGTTGGGGCGTAAGGTTACGAGTCCAAGAGTTAGAAAACGCTCGGACTCACCTGTACAAAAACAGACTTTACTTAAATCAATTTGATTGAAAGAGAGCACGAAGAAGTTTAGGAAGACTTCAAGATGATATATTCATATCATGCAAATGTAAGAGCATTTTACAAAAAACAAAATGTACAAGTGTAGCACAACGATGATTACATAGTTCAAATAACGATAAATATGAACTTAACCTTGTATAAACACAAAGTATAAAAAAAATGAGATTACTTGGAGGGAGAGAAAGGAGAAAACTGAAGTCAATACGTCGAAATTATCTGGAGGTTTGTGGTTGTTTGGATGGTGAGAGATGAGGGGAATTCTTGGATTCCTGAGTGGCTAGAAATGGTTGAGTATTTATAGAAGGAGGCTGGATGGCTGAAATATGGAAATAAGAAAACATGACCCACCATTCATGCTTTCATTTGTCCCAGTTAGGTCGTTTGGCCTTGATACGTGCATGGGTTGATTATGCAGCTGCATGAATCAAGGGATTGCATTGACTAAGGCAAGGTGCGAGTTGGTGACATGGCAGTGAGGTTAGGCCAGTTGACTTTGATCGTGTTTCTTTCATGCGGATTGCTGACTTTGTAGATTGATGTTCGGTCTCGTTCCGAGCCGATTTCTTATGTTTTATAGGGTATTTTTGCTTGTCCTTAATAATTATTTTAGTAGTTTTATTGTGTTTTTACTCTTTTATTAGATTTTATAGCTTTTTATTATTTTAGTTATTATTATCTTTAATATGAATCAAAATGATAAATATTAGAAATAAATAATGAAAACCTATTCTAATCCTAATTCCTAAAACTCAACCCAGTCCAATCATAATTCCGTCCTCTTCTTTTCTCCTAATTCGGCCCAGTCCAACACTAATAAAACCCAGCTCAAAACCCGTCTACCCGCCTAATACCCAGAAACCCTTTTATCCACTCCATTTACCCATATACCCATTTCCCCTCTTTACCCCAGCCGTTTAAAACCCACCAAAACCCTAATTGTAACTCATTTCTCCCTTTTCCTTTCACTCTTCTCTTCGTCCCTTCCTCACTTTCTCTCTGTTTCTTTCATTCGCCCAGCAGACCACGCACCCCATTCCCATCTCCTTCTCTCTTCTTCTTCTCCATCTCCTTCTCTCTTATCTCATCTCAATCTCTTATCTCTTTTCCTTTGCTATTTTCGCGATAAATTCAATATCTCCCATCACTCACTCTCTTTCCCTCATTTTTGTGCAGATTCAGTTGAAGAAGTACAGTGGAGGAGCATTTTTTACGCACCCACCACCATCTTCATCCTCATCTCAATCAAACGCATCTACACCGTCGAAGATTGAAGAAGATCGACGGCTAAGAATTGAAGAAGAAGCTGGGGTTCGACTATAAAAGGGGAAGAAGAGAGCCATTCGAAGGTATCAATGGTTGATTTTGGGAGTGATACCCCAAGAGCCTCCATCTAGGGTTAGAATTAGATTTTAGGTTTATGTTTTTATGCTTTGAATTCTGTTTTTAATCTCTATTTCGTTTTTCCCTTCAAATCGATTCTGGGTTTTGATATTTTGTTCTGGTTTAATGGTTGTAATGTTGTGATTTCTGGAAATGTATGTTGATTTTGAGAATTTTATGTTAATGTTTTGGTTTGAATCAATTCGAATCTTAGGTTGTGTGAATTTAGTTGAATGGGTGATGTTTCTCTTCAGATTTCTGTCTCGTCTCTTTGTTTCTGCTCGTTATGCCCCTGTTTTGGTTTTTGGCTTCGGTTCTCTCTCATCTTTCTCCTCTGATTTTGTCTCTCTTTTCTTCCTCTGCTCGGTCAATGGGCAGTAGGGAGCTGGGTTGAGTTCTTTCCTTTGTTCCATATTCGATCAATAGTTATTTAGGTCAATAGTAGCTGTTTCCTTTGATTTCTCTGTTTTCTTTGATTTCTTGTGTTTCCATATGTCTCAGTTAGTTTAGGGTTTCATTAGGATTATTAAGGTCTTTAGTAGGTTTAGCTTTAGGGTTTGGTTTTTGGACCTTCGTTTAGGTCAGATTAGGGTTCTCTTAGGTTAGTTCTTAGGGTTGTGTTTAGAGTTTGTTTAGGTTTTCTATTTCAAAAGTTTCTAAGTTTTTATTAGATTAGCCACAAATCAAATCCATCTTTTAGTGGGGAGGATGGTCAAGGAATTCCAATTCTACTTCCTAGTGAGAATTTGGGAGATTCTTGGTAATCTAATCCACAATTTCTTGTTTATTCGGGGGAAATTCAATTAGAAGTTGAAGATTCAAGTGAGGATTTAGTTCATCGAAGGTATAATCTCTTGTTCCTAATTTCATTATTAGTTGTAGTTTTATCGCTTTCTTATTTCTTGTTCTTAATCGCTTTATTTGATTTTATGTTTTTATTGCTTTCTTTGATTCCATGTCTAGGTTAGTTTATTGCTTTCTTTACATTATTTACCGCTTTCCGCATTGAGAAAAACCCATTACACAAACCGATTCTCTTAATCAAGCCTAACACCCATCCCTGAGACCGACAACCTTAACTTATAAAACAACAAAAATTACAAACCGAACAATTGATGACTTGGCAAGGCATGAAACTTCACTAAGGTTTTAGCTAAGTTTCTTTTATTCTTGGTCTTTGCTTGTTTTGGGCCTTTATCATCTTAATGCATGCCTTTTGCTCTCGGACTTTACTTGTGCACTTGACCTGATACAAAATCTAATGCCTACGGGTTGAGATTTTGAGCGCTCAATTCTATTTCGTCTCTGCAGTGTTGAGCTATGACGCAAAACCTCCCCATCAATAGTGCCATGCACGTCAGATTCACATGCAAGTGCTACGTTATCGTGCAACCCTTTCTCCCCATCCCTTTTTTCCTCTTATTTTCCCTTATCTTCAATCTTGATGTTCAACAAACTCGCAACACTTTCTCCTTCTTCTTATCCTTGTCCGTTACTTATTGTTATAAAAACAAGCTTCCTTGCATAATGCCCTTCTAATCTTGATTGCTCTCTTTGTGATCTATGATTGAACCTCCATGGTGAATGCCTAAGCCACTCTCCATAATTGTACATAAGTACAACCTCCTCTTCCTCATGCATTTCAATACAATCCCGCTGAATATGTCCCACCCTTCCACAAAAGTAAAATAGATTTGGCATTTCACCAACTAATTGTGGTTCCATCCCTCTTCTTTGATATTCACTTTATCCATAAAGAATATTTAAACTCAATAAGGTTTGAACCTTAAATTTTCAGTCCATCCCCGGCTACAATCTTCATTTTGTCTTGATATATGCCCTAATTGAGTTCGCTAGTGCACATTTGTTTTTGTGCTATCTCTCTTCGAAAGGAGGATTATATATTTGTACCCAAAAACAAGCATACTCTAACCTTTCTTCCATCTCCGACGTCCTTAGTCCTTTTCAGCTCTCCCCAACACCGACACACTCTTATCAAACAAGCATGAAGCCTCTTTTTCCACACTTTCAATGTCTTTCAAGTGGAAAATTTATAAAAGAAATAGTTTGTCCCTATCTTCTTTGATTTTATCCCAAATTTAAGGTTCCAAATCTTTGAATTTCCACTGTGCTAAAAAAACGCAAAGGATTTGAATATCCTCATCGTCCACAATTTTTCCACCAGAAAAAAGATTCAAAGCTGATTGCTCCTCATCTTCGTCATCTTCCTCCTCCCGTCTCACCATAATCCTCTCCTTTTCTTTTTTCTCCATTGCCCCTTTTACTTTTGATTTGGTCTGTTATCCTTCTGTTACATAGTGCCCTTCCATGTTGCTTCACTACTTGCCTCTGTTGTGGCCATGGGTCTCCTCACCGACATGCTCAACTTGTGGTCACAAGGCGCGGTTAGCCTAGAAATCCATGGGCAAAACTAGAACTCAACGTGGGCTCGGAGAGATAAATTAATCTGTGTACTGTTTTTTAATTATCACTTTATATTTTCAATAATTATTATGTCAATATAATTTTTTTTAAAATAAAATGCTTTCTTTAATTTTCAGAAGTTACAATCTAACATGAATAATTTTGTCATCTTCTTAACTTTTTCTTTTCTATCTATAAATGTTAGTGTCGTAACTAATACTCAAGTGTCGAGAAGGTATTAGCCACCAGTGACCGTACTTTTGTAAAAGTATCATTAGGTGGTGGTTCCTCTCTTTCCTCTTAACTAGTGATTACAACTTTTGGTTATTGATAATACTAAAATATATACAATGATTTAAATATAATTATTTTTAAATAATTTGTTGTAAATAAATGTTTAATTTGAATGCAATGATGTAATTTTGATAAACTAACATGTATTATTATTAGAAATTAAAGTGGTGCATTGAAAAATATGAAAACTCAAATATGATAGTTATTGCATAATAGGGGAGTAGCTATTTTGACAATTACTCTCTTTGGCCATATTAAGTATCCATGATCTATGTATCAATCACCATTAAAATCTTTGATCATTTAATTTTTAACATATACAATGTTTTATTATACAAAAGTACTATTAATAGAGCGAAGTACTATCATAGAAGTATAATATTGTATTTTTTCATAAAAAAAGATTGTAAAATTTTTTTAGTCAAACAAGGACACTAGAAATTGTGCAACACTATATTGATTAAGCGATAGTTCATATAGGACTGTGGGAGTGATTATTAGGGACATAATTTTTGTAATAGAGTCACGAAGTTTAGAAATGCAGCATAATTTCCTTGATATTACCAATACTATTCCCCCAAAACAATATTTAATGGTTTTGTTGAAGCTTATGAAGAATTTAAAATGAAAAGTTAGATTAAGTTGTGGGTTTAGGTGTAACATCTGTGTATTAATGAAGAAATAGTTGGAACGAGTATATTAATGAAAGCAGCTTCATGATGGATGGGTGGGTGGGTGGGGGTGGTTGATTGATGACTGAAGATTAGTACTCATATGTGTCCTATTGTGTCTGCAATTGCACTGCCATACAACAAATACGTGTTGACAGGATGCTACTTGGTCCTCACCTTATTCATCTTCGTTTTTTTTTTTGTTTGCGCAAAATATTGTTCTTAAAAACTGTTTAGGATTTCTTTTTCCACCATAACCAACGGCATTAAAGTATTTACTTTCCAAATAATTATGACTTTTAACCGTATTAGTCATATAGCCGTGCTATGCACGAAATTTAATAAAATAATTATTTTAATTTTAAAAAGTTAATTATAAATATAAATATAATTTAGAAACTACAAAACATCATACTATCAAATGAAAACATACCATAAAAAATCGATATCTGGAAAAGCAACTAAACACTCCACACATAAATTATAAGCGTGTCATGTAACTAGGGATGGCAATGGGCATGGTCTAGGGTGGGTCGAGCTAGACCCGGAGCCGCCATTTTTTTGGACCTTGACCAGCCCCGAGATCCCATGGGTCCCAAAAAATTTGACCCAAACCCATACTCGTCGGGTCCATAGCGAGACCTTATTGGGTCCAACACTCTTATGTATCTTTTTACTAGATTTATCAATTTTTCGGGTTAATTTTATACATGCGCAATTGTATAATAATGACTATTCTATTTAAAATACAAACATCTAGTTCATTGTACAAGGCTATGAGCAAAATTCAAGATAAAAACATTACAAAAATCATTCACACATCAACTCTAAGAATGCAACTATTCAACTTAAAATGCACAAAAAAAAAAAATCACGAAGTTCATGATTATCGTGCTATACCACACTAACAATACAAATACACTAGGGTTTCATTTATATTTATATATATAAAATTTGACGAGTCCATGGGTAGGATCCACGGGTTTGTGCCTAGACCCGGACCCGACAATTTTTTATTGGACCCGGACCTGGACCCGACCCGGACCCATTGTCATCCCTACATGTAACATTCCTTACACACACACACACACACACACACACACACACACACATATATATATATAGGATGATTGGTCTATTGTGATCCCTATTTTCAGATTTTATATGTTTGTAGCATAGTTATTCACATCCCGATCCTGATTTACGATCCTACGATTTTATTGTCCAAAATCGTCGACACGATTCTACTATTTACACACGATCCACGATCCTACATGGGCTAAATTCCGATCCTAACTCCCCCATAGTTTCGAGTTAGGATCCCGATTTTAACAACCTTGGTTTGTATTCTCTACTTTTTCTTGTATTCAGATGGTCCTAAAAAAAATCAAAATTGTGTTGTGGTACCAAATCTACCTCCCTATTTACTAAAAGAATGTTTAATTTTTTTTTCAGAATCCTAGTAATTATTATGACTTTTGTGAGGAATAAAGGGGAAAAATCATAAAAATTAGAAAAAAAATGTGACAAATAATATAAATTCACTTAAAGTCTAGATAAGTATTATACTAAATTTTAGAGTAAATGCAAATCAAAATATAAGATATTTAGTTCTTGATTCCGTGGTATCCCACCAAACACAATTTTTCATTTTTTTAAAGACCATCATGATTTTTTTTTTTAAAAAAAAGGTAGAAATTACTTACAAATCAAAGCTGAAAGTAAGGAACTAATGACATACAAAAAGGGGGTTTACTCAAATTAGATTGTTGACAGTAGAAGAGAAAATATGTAAAGAAACGAATCCTTGAGTCGCGTTTTATGCCTTCTGAACAAAGAAAGTTCAACACATAGAAGATCAAAAAATACAAACTCTTGGCTGATCTATCCACAACCAAAACTCAAACATGAAGCCGAAATATAGACCACCGCGCCACTCTATTATCAACCGAGTCCTAGTGTTGTTGAACCTAAAGGAGGGTTATATCAATTCGTCAAAGAGCAGTTGCACATACTTAAACGTCTTTAACTTGAAGAATTTTTTCATGCGTCTAGCTTTTGCAAGTGCCCTCAGTTCTGCTAGCTTCATCGCATTCAAATCCCTAAGTTCAGTAGGAGGATTTGTTGCCTGTTTCTCAACAAAATTATCCACTTAAGTCTTCAAATAATAGGGAAAGCTGGAAATCAAAACATATAAAATATTACTAAAACGCAAATCAGATGAGAATGAAACGGTAATTATTCATATGAAAACAATAGTTGATGAACCTTTTACCTAAACATTATCGGAATTTAAGTTAAAGTCTAGAATAAAATACACAAAAAATTACTCTGAGGTACCCTAACTGTTGGTGAAATGTTTTTCTGGTACCCCAACTTTTCAAAACTAATTTTGAGGTACCCTTACTTTTTGGGTTAGTAATTATTTGGTGCTTTTCCGGCCATTAATTTTATTATGTGACCAAAATGCCTTTGTTCTTCCCTTCTTGAAGAAATACCCTTGAAGAAGAAGAATGAGGGTATTTTGGTCACTTAATAAAATTAATGGTCGGAAAAACACCAAATAATTACTAACCCAAAAAGTAAGGGTATCTCAAATTAGTTTTGAAAAGTTGGAGCACCGAAAAATAGTTTACGTAAATGTTGGGGTACCTCCGAGTAATTTTTTATAAAATACATGAAGAAATGGTTACAAACTAAAGCATAACAGATTGAGCTGGCTAACACTACTGGTTTGGAAACAAAGTGAAACAAAACCAATATATAGCAACTGAAAAATTGAAATCGCATAAAACAACACAAAATTAGGCCACGATTGAATCAAAAAGCAAGAAAGCGATATAATTAAATACCAACCAAAACCCCAAAATAAAATCAAGAAACACCAAAAAATCAATACAAATACCAACCAAAACCCCAAGATGAAACAAAGAAGCACAAAATCAATGTTGGAAACATTGATACGTCAAGGGATATATACACTAAAACAACGATTTAAATGTCTATAAGAAAAATTAAATCAAATCAGAACACTAAAATCTCACCAAACTCTTCTCTAAACATCTTCGTTCAGATCCCTAGCGCCTTATAGCCGCCAAGCTGTAATTTGTAGCTGGTATCCATAAACTTGATACTAATAGAAGCTAAAAACAACCCACAATCAAATAAAAAAAGCACCTTGATATATATACATCTAGGGATGGCAACGGGGCGGATCGGGGATGGGGGAGTATATCCCCGTCCCCATCCCCGCTCCCAAAACTCATCTCCATCTCCATCCCCATCCCCATTCCCGCTTCGGGGAATGATTCTTGCCCCATCCCGATCCCTGCGGATTCCCCATCCCCAACGAGGATTTTTTAAAGCTATGAAAAATCTAACCAAATTTTAATCATACCCGATTTTTAGTCGGACCCGGTTTTTAACCTGTTCAAAATACAATGCATTTAACTTGCTCAAGCAATAATACATCATTATCAAACAATAATACATCAACAAGTGTTATTCGGAAAAAAATACAATAATACATCCTCCTCAAAATTCGAAAATTACTACTTTATCCTTGCTATTAATATATATATATTGAATTAGAATAAAGATTATTTGGTAATTTTAAAACTTTTAGAGATGAGGATGGGGAATTTTCCCCGGCGGGGAAAATGGGGACGGGGATGGGGAAAATTTTGTCCCAATCCCCGCCCCGTCCCCCAACGGATTTTGAAAAATCGTCCTCGTCCCCGTCCCCGTCCCCATCCCCAATGGGGTGGGGATTTTTCCCCAGAGCGGGGCGGGGCCCCAGCAGGTTCGGCGATTCACCGCCCCATTGTCATCCCTATATACATCTAAACGTACGTACCTTAATGAATTCCGATATATGTACATCTAAATTTAAGTGACAAATATGCAGATAATAGATATATATTCATCTGTTAAAATACACCATTGTAGCACCTTGACATGTTTTAATATATACTTACCTTATCTAGGGGTTACTTACTGAAATGATAGGAAGACGGTAGAAGTATATTTTTAAGAGTCACGGGTTTCATACTCCTCCCTCGTCGCCTTCGCCAAGAGATCCGCCTCCACCACAACGAGCCTCGATGTGCAAATCCCGACAAAATTCGGATATCCGAAGATTGTCTTGGCCATCCCCTTAATGGGTTCCGAGGGCCTCTAAGGAGGCTCACGAGTTTCACTGACCCCGTGTATATATATATATATATATATATATATATATATATATATATATATATATATATATATATATATATATATATATATATATATATATATATATATATATATATACATATACATATACATATACATATACATATACATATATATGATTTTGGGACGCTAATGTACTGAACTTTTGGGATATTGGACAATAATACACTGAACTTTGACATTGGACAATGATGCACAGAACTTTAAAGGGTGTTGAACAATAATGCACCCGAAACAATTTAGAAGGTGACTGACTTGGTGGCTATCTTACGTGGCAGACCAAGAAGAAGAATAGGCTAAATAATATCTAAATTTATGACATGTCAGCTAATTTACACAAGTCAACAAGTCAGCCGCCCCAAAGTACGGTGTACAATTGTTCAACGTCAAAGCTCAGTGTATTATTGTCCAATACCCCCAAACTTCAGTATATTGTGTGTGTGTGCGTGCGTGCGTGTGTGTGTCTGTGTGTGTGTGTGTGTGTGTATATATATATATATATATATATCTATATATATACACACACACACACATGTGTGTGTGTGTGTGTGTGTGTGTGTATATATATATATACACACACACACACACACACACACACACACATATATATATATATATATATATATATATATATATATATATATATATATATATATATATATACTAGGTAGGATACCCGTGCAATGCACGGGTATAGAAGTACTGAATTTTATTATTTGTAAATTGCTTTACATACTTGTTTTGGGAACGACAAAAAATTATGAACAAAAGTCTGAAACTACCAAAGTTGATATGCAAAAGTTGTGCGCCTTGCATCTACACGGCGATTTTCAACTGTTTCATTCCTGAGACAACATAATTGAAATTATGGTTAATATCAAAGGAAAAGGAATATATGTATTGATAAGAGAAGACAAGTGACAAATTGAGGTGGTAGAAGGGAGGGGCAAACTAACCCACAGTGAGTATGGGGTCACAGCTACTACGTAGTCAAAAAATCCTTGGCGAAAAGCAAAATGGCGCAAGGTAGCCAGTAATGGATAGATTCGAGTCTGCGAAAAGCAAAAGGGAAAAACGCAACCCCCCATGGAAGCAAAAGGGAAAAAGGCAACACCCCACGGAAGATGATTCATTGAAAGAAAAAGTCTTCATTGCTTAATGTGTCGAAATCTCAGGTCTGGGACTTTACTATTGGGTAAGTGACTTTACCATGTTATCTGTTTGTTCCACTATGGAGAGGACGAAGAATCTGAGGGTTTCTTGCTGCAGACAGACAAGATAGTTAGCTTTGACGAAAAATATGTGTTTTTTATTACTGGAATGGAGATCAGATACATTCTATATTAACAGCTCCATCTTGTAAGTACCACAACGCATATAAGCGAAAGAATTATCAAATTGAACGTATAATATCTACCATAAACAACTTAGGCCAAAAGATTATCAAATTGAATGCATAATTAGATTCCACAAACAGTTTAAGTCAAAGAATTACTAAATTCAATGTATGAGTTGGATTTAATCAATGATTTGGGTAGAGAGAAACATGAGAGTGTTATTGAAAGTTGTGAGACCACCATCGAGTATCAAATAAAGGTAACTAAAGACATGATAGTTTTCAATTGTAGTGGAGATCCTTTAGTATCAACTGCAATAATGAAAACAAAACACAACTAAAGGAGGGGGAAAAAACATCTTCAATGAGTAGGAACCTAACTGTAATTTTATTTTTTTTGTGGGGGGGGGGGGGGGTTCAGGTTGGGGGTGTGTAGGTTCGGTATATGACAACGATAGTAGTAAATGTAATAATCTAATATAGAAATAGAACTAAGGAACTAAAAGTGAGCAGAAATTAAGCGACTATACACCAGTAGCATAAGACCTCTACTCTACAGTCCCATTGTCTCAAAGAAAACACATGAGAGATGCAAAATCATAAACTGGTAAAGGGTGAGTTTGACAAGCTATAGACCAGTAGTAGTGCTGTAATGATTTTAGGAATGATTAAAGGAATGTCTTACAGTAGACAAAACCTTCCACAAAACCTTTTCACAGCACACATGATTGAAAAAAGGGTCATATGAAACGATTAGGGAAAAACGGGAGAAAAGCAAAATCTACTTAATGTGATGACTGTAGTAAATAAGACCATGCAGTTATACCAATAGAGGTAAATTAGATAAAGGAAGAATTGGACTTTTGAAACTGCAGAAGAGTCGAGAGAACAAAGAAAAAGAAAGCATCAATATCATATATATATAAGGGGGGTGGAGGTGCTAGGATAATAAATACCTCTTGTGTGTTTTCATGTAATTTCAATGCAGTCACTGAGAACAATGTCTCCACAATTTTCCCAAAGGTTGTGACTGTTATATTTTCAGATGCCTCTTCTAGTTCACATTCGATACATCATCTGTGTAGAATAAAATATAGGGTAAGATAGGTTAGGATTGCAAATATTTTATGACTGTTATATATGTAGGGTACGATAGGTTAGGATTGCAAATATTTTGTGACTGTTATATATGTACTGAATCAGGCATTTTCGTTGGAGGAGATTGCAAATATTTTGTTGTCTTTCTTCATTTAGGAAGACGAGCGATCTCTTTGATTTTGGTCTCTACTTGTTTTACGTTGGAAAAAGGTTCTAAGCGGATTGAAACTTTGATTTCAATTATATAATGTATGTCATTCTTCTATGTAATTTCTTAAGAAACTTACTTGCAAAGGTGAAATAAAACATAGCGGAGGAAGAAAGAGAGGAAAACTGGACAAAAAGGAAGTTAGGGGGAATAAATGATCACCAAAATTGTGATAACAGATAAAATGACTTTTTTCATCACAAAGAATATGCAGGTAGACAGATCAAAGCAAGTAGATCGCTATGAAAATATAACAATTTCACAAACAATGACCAATGGTGCAATATCCCTCAATCTTATACATCACAGTCAACCAAGGGTGGAAGACACAATCCCCTTTTTTTGTCGTTGCCCTATTTTTATTTACCTGCTCACCTATAGGAATTAGGATACTCTGTTGGATACACCACAACTTCCGAAACAAATAGGCTCTACTTCCAAACAATACTTTAGCTTTCAAAGCAACTAAGAATGTCAAATTTATTTTGGGCTCAACCTAAATCTACAATTATGTCTCAACATATTTTATAGATTTTACATTAACCGTCAATTATGATTGTCGCTTAGCAAATACCCCCCACCCCTGCATTTGTGATATTTAAAAGATGCGAAGAGGTAGACAAAGTCGAACCAGAAATTAAGCCAATTCCTGCTGTGACCCATCTTCAATAATTAATCTTATCACATCGATAATATTTAAACCCACATTATGGCAGATGATTCTCTTTTTGATAGTCTAATTGACACATATGCATTTTAGATGGGTTATTATAGTTTTAGCTACCCATCGCTGACTGTATTTGACTGTCAATATTTGTACGATAAGCAAAAATTAGCGATTCTGTAATTTACTATCTACAAGGAACTTGATGTCAATAATTCGCTGCTCAACACAGTTTTTCCAAGAGCAGAAAAGGCCAAAAAGGAATGACTAACACAGAGCTGTTGCATGCTAGAGTGCAGAAGCACTATCGGTTACACTACGATCGTGCTTTCTTAAACTAAGGGCATATACAGAATCCTATTTGTGTCAGCATATTTGTTTGACCAGAATACAATGCATGTGGCTGCATTGAAATCAAGTAAGCTAGAAATGCATTGTTTGTCGTTGACATGTAAGCCACGACCAAGTTTAAAAGCATAAGTGACCAAGGATCACATAATAATAAAGTTCTCACTATGCACTGTCCTACAAAAACCCGTGCTATGTCGTCAGAGGGTTATTCACATTAATGAAACTGGCTCACTCTTTATTCCTCTAATAAATATAGCTCTCGTTGACGTGAACATCTAAACCAACCAGGTATCAACTTCCATCCTATTTCATGAGACCTAAACTACATCCTAAATTGACTTTCACATAGGATTTTTTTTTTTTTTTGGAGTAATTTTCACATGGGAATATCTTAACAGTACAACATTCAGCAACTGTTTTCCTATTTAGTAGAAAGTTGTTAGTTTAGGGACATCACAACATCACATAATGATAAGAGTAGCGAGTCTTAAATAAGTTAGTAGTTAAGGCATACACCCGCCTTCATGTTGATAAAATGTTATCATAAAAACACGAATTGTCACATGAAATTTATAAGAGCGTAATGAGAACGAGTAGCTAACAGCCCCAGAAGCTAAAGCCCAGCTGAGTTAAGTTAAGTAGTCATACACGTACACATACACATACACATGCATGTCATACTGATAGCACACAACCACAATGTCACTATCATTAGTTCCATGCATTGCCCATCGCACATTCCTTTCTCCCCAGCACCAACAAGTATAATGACACACATATCAAAAGCAAAATAGAAACAACAAAAAAATGGAGTGAATTTACCTAGACCAACAAAACAGGGGGAAACAAATCTAGTTTGATTCCATGCAGAATCTAAGCGAAAGATTAACCCCTTCCAAGGACGAAAAAAAAAAACTTGACTCGTCTATTTGTAGCTCAAATATTATTGTCATTGTTCAAGGCGTGCATCTCTATATCTGTTGAACACCATCCCAAAATGTGCAAAAGGCCAAAACCAAGTTCAAGTACCTTCTACCAAATGTGGTGGAACAACACAAGGAGGGGACACTCTATCTGTCCATTCCATGTCAAAACCTCCTACTTTTGTCCAACAATGGCTAACTATACTGATTTCCAAGATAATACACAAGTGGGCTAACAAACAGAATCACCTGAGTCACAAACCTCATTAAACACTATTCCAGGGTTGTAAACTATGCTTAATAATGTTGCACTATTTTATCATAGGTAATTTCTGTCTCAAATATTAAGGTTATAATGCTTTTTACTTGTTTAAGTCCCATTTTTCTCCATTATTTCTTTTTCTTTGTGCTCCTCACATCTTAGATAACCCCTACGTTTTTAAGCTAGTGATCCCAAAAAACTAAAATTGTATTTTTTTTAATATGAAATCTACCTTCATATTTTTATAAATTTTTTTTTTCATACCCCAGAAAGGTTATGAACTATATACCCAGAATTCTTAAAGCAAACCTATAGGTTTTTTTTTTTTTTTTTGATATGATGCCTATGAAGGTAACTGATGCTTCACTTGGAAAATCTTAAATGTATGACAGTGAGTCAGTTATTGAAAGGGAGAGTATAGGAAGAAGCCCTTTAAAATGGACAGGTAGTTTTTTGTGGGTATTAAATTATTTTCCATTAGAAAATTCATGACAAAGTTGCATCTTTCAAGGCAGCATAATTGTTTAATATCACTTATCAACATATAGACTGTGAATACAACAACCAAATATTACATGAACTTCATAACTGAAACTTACTGAATGACTATTGAAATGCTAACCTTGAACAGAGACAACAGATATCAAACGACAATTGAAAGATAACCGAAAGAACTCCAAAGAAGCCTTGTCACATTTTAGTTTGATGAATTAGGGGATAAAAATAAATAATTCACCGTTTTTTAATAGAGCTTAACAATCAATAATTACAAGTAAATGCTAACCTTGAACAGATACAATAGAGAGAAGAACAAACATACTAAGAAATTACACAGGTGAAAGAAGAAACACAAATAAAAGAGGTGGGAGGTAGATATGAAAAGATACTAATAAACAAAAACAAAAGTTCAGTAGTGGAATAAAAAGGAAACAGACAGTCGTCAACTAATGAAAAAGACAACCTATGTATTTGTCTTGAGCTGTCATTTTTTCAAAAAAAGACCGAACTGAAAAAGGTAAATAAAAAAGGGTTGTGGCAGCTGTCATTTCCCCAAAAAGGATCAAACTGAAAATTGTAAATCAAAAAAAGGGGCTTGGGCTGGGTCTTTTTGTGACAAAAAAAGGGCGTGGACCAGGTTTTTTTGCGACTAAAAAGGCAGATTGAAGGATGCATAGAACTTCCTGATCATTGATATAAAACACAAGAAATCAAGTAATCAAATCTAATTAAGCACCTTAAACCTCCAAATCAAAACCCACAGATTTTAGAGTCTCATAAAAAACAAAATGTGTGCACATTGTTTCCAGCTGAACCAAGGATTTTAGTAAATTTTCCCCAAAAAAAGTTTTGAGAGCCCAGTAGCATTAGTACAGTAATTGAAGAACTAAGTTAGAAAAGCAATAACAGACCCATTTGAGGAAACCATCAATGATGGCGTTCAAAGAGCTGCTTCTTTTTCCCAAGGAAAAAGTGCAAACCCAATTGAATAAAAGCAAAGACAACACAAGAATATGAAACAAAAGAAGTAAAATTTATGGAGTTACCTAAATCTGCAAGTCTTCGAGGGTGTGAGCTAGCTTCACAAAGCTGTAATCAGAAGCAGGCGTGGTGAAATAAACACCCAAAAGGCCAAACACAAAAGCAAGAATAACCCCAGAAGCCGCCTAGATTTCCCATTGAGGAGGTGAAATTAGGGACGGGAAACGCTATGCATGGCGTTTTCAGATCTCTGAGGAAGAGAGGGAGGAGTTGAGATCTTTGAGAGAGAAAGAAATTTCAGATCTGTGACGCAGAAAGAGAGAGGGGTAGAGAGAGGGAGGAGTTGAGCGGTAGAGGCAGAGTCAACCCCAATTCTTCAATACTAACCCGCGGCCCGACCCACGAGACCCAGAAGACTGTCGGCCCAATGTCAAACCCTAGGGCCCAGCTTCAAACAAACTTTCGTCCACCAAAACAAAATTAAGCCTCTTTTTATTATGTATAGATATATATATATAGAGAATAGATATAATTAGAAGGGTGTTTTTGTGAGCATAAAAGCATGTGAGATCCTAGGCATTGGTTCCAAGATCAAGGGTGGGTGCAATTGTTCCATTTATCTTTATTTTTAATATATGGTGGTAAAAGATGATTGGCTGGTTTTTTTTAATATTGTTTTTTTTTTTTTTGCTTCTTGTCACGTGAGAGTAGGAGGGGTATAGCCATGCTGATGTCAAAGGGAGTTGCACGCTGATGGAGGGCAATTACTATCTCCAGTTTCCAACACACAGTCATTTTGAAAAATAGTTTGAAGAACACATATTGAGCGACGCCATATCCGTTTAGTAAAAGGTGAAGATATTGAAGGTAGTTTGACGAGGCGACGGTGAATTCAACGATTCCGGCGAAAATTGTGGTTCCTGGTGAACTGTGACAGTATGATATTGGCGATTCCGGCGACGTTTTACCCGGCGACGGTGAAACCCAAGCACGACGACTTCTCCAGTAAAAGGTGTTTCGAGATTTCTAGGGTTTTTTGCCCCGTTTTTTTTTTCAAAATTGGGGACATCTGTTGGGTTTTTTATGTTCATTCTAACGATTGATGGTGTTTAGTTGACAAAGTAACAAGGGAAGTTGAAGAATTTGTGATGGCTTCCAAAGGTTTGGTTGAAGCAGTGGTTGGAGAAAAGGAAAAAAGAGATGGAAGAAAGAGGCGTTTTTGTCATGCTAGAAGTCGAATTTGAAGGTTGAACATGACATCCAAAGAAGGGATTCAGTCAGAGATGGAACAGAGCAGGAACTCATTGTAAGTGTTGTTTATGACGTTTGAAATTCCTTAATTTTGAACAATTGTAATGCATTCCGGGCTCATGGGAAACGCTGATGTTCATGGGCTTGGTCATGGTTAATATACTTGATGTTCATGTTTGATGAGCGAATGTTCATGTTTGTCATAGTGATGTTTATGATGGAAATCCTAATGTTCTTTTTAGTGGATGTTCATAGTATTAAATATGTTTGATGGTCATTGGGGAAGGGGGGATGGGTATGTATATCTGATGTTTATTCATAGTATTGAATATGTTTGTTCATAGTCTTTTAGTGGATGTTTATAGCATCGAATACATTTGTCATAGTTGATGTGAATGATGAGAATCTTGATGTTCATGAGTCTTTTAATGGATGTTCATAATATTGAATATGTCTAATGGTTATCTTAGCTCCTAACCAATATATTGGATGTTCATGGTTGATATAGCTGGGGTAGTGATTGTTCATGTTTGTCATGTTGGATGTTCATGGTAAAAATTCTGATGTTCATATGTGTTCGGAGTGGATGTTGATAGAGTGTGTGTGTGTGTGTGCGAGTGTGTGTGTGTGTGTAGTTCATATTGGTAATGATATGACGACTTGAATTCATCAATTTTGGGTTTTTGTTGTTCAATATGGGGGTTGGGTAATGATAGGACGAATGGAATTCATCAATTTTGACACAGCCTATGGTAGTCTAATTGTTGTTCATTTACTATACTGTTGATGTTGATTGTTGGATAATAGGTGTTAGTGTAATTAGGGCTTTGTGATGGTCATCTCATTATGGATTAAACCCCTTTCTTTATGATTCACATAATAGCTTAATGTTCAAACTTTATGCTCAATTTGACATATTGGATGTTCAGGGTGACACCCTGATGTTCATGTTCAAGATATTGTATGTTCATGGTAAAACTTGATATTCATGTTCAACATATTGGATGTTTATGTTCAATATATTGGATGTTCACGGTAAAATCCTAATGTTAATGCTCAACATATTGGATGTTCATGGTGAAAATCTGATGTTCATGTGTTTTGATTGTTTGTTCATATTGCATGTGTTTGTTGTACTTGTTGAATGTTTTTTAAAAATTTTTGGTGGGTCAAAAAAATTAGGGTTTGTTGAATGTTTTTTAAAAAAATTTTGAATCGTATATGTATGTTGGTGTCAAAAAGTATTGATTTTTTGTTTGAATCGTATGGGTACATCGAGTTCTTGATGTTCATGACAATTTAACTTAATGTTCCAACGTGACACAGTTGTTGTTCATTTTATTGTAACTAAATGTCCATTTGGGGTATTATCCTAGTGTCATGTTGTTGTTGGGGCATGTTCATTCGGATGTTCATTTTGATGTCACTTAAAAGTTCATTTCATAAAACACTCGATGTTTATTTTGATGTTGAGTTACTTAATTCAATTCTCCATACTAGAAATTTATTGAATGTTCATTTTGATGTCACTTAATGTTCATTTTATTAACACCGGATGTCCATTCTGATGTTGAGTTACTTAATTCAGTTCTCCATACTGAAGGTTTATCAGACGTTCATTTTGATGTAACTTAATGTTCATTCTAGAATGTCCATTAGTTGTTGGATGATGTTCCTTGTCCTTCATGATGTTACATGTCCTTCACGATGTATTTTGATGTCCAATACTAAATATTTATTCCATCTACTGTTGTTTTGGTGTTGGTGTTTGTTTTAGGTTGAGATGTTGGACGTATTGAGAAAGTGCTACTGCCATGACTTGATAATGTATGAAGAGAATGAGGTTACAAACACAGAACAATCAAGGGTCACTCATTAGAACCTAACAAAATGAACATCAAACGGAAATGAAAAAATGAGCATCAAGTGACAATGAAATGAACACCAAGTTGTATTGGAGTGAACATCAAATGAAAATAAAAAAATGAACATCAAGTGACAGTGAAATGGACATCAAGTTGTACGGGAATGAACGTCAAATGCTATACTCAACGATGCACACTAAAAATGAACTGTTTGGATTGAATATTAAATGAAAATGAAATGATCATCAAGTTATACTGGTTTGAACATGTATGACATTTTGGCAGTTAAAACATGTCTTGAGGGAAATTTTTATGCACTATGTTACGAACATGAACACCACATCCCGGTATGCAAGCATTTATTTTGTGAACATATATGGGTAATGAAATGAACATCAAGTGACAATGAAATGAACATCAAACTTACTTGAATGAACACCAAATTGAAATGAAGAAATGAACATCAAGTGACACTGAAATGAACATCAACTTGTATTGGAATGAACATCAAATGTAATACTCAACCATGCACACTAAAAATAATCATAATATATACACATAATCAGAATATATAATCAAAATATATAATATAAGGATATTTCCCTTTTTTGGATTTTGTCTTTCATTCAAAACAGATCCAGTCGTCAAGGTCCTTGAGCCTGAGACTGTCAAGGTCCTTGAGCCTGGGTTCTAACACATCTCAGTTGTAACATCTGGGCAAGGGTGGTGAATCAATTGTAACATCAATAGGACTCTAAATGGCATTGAACATCTATGGAGAATGAAAATGAACATCAAGTGTATATGAAATGATCATCAAGTTATACTGGAATGAACATTAATTTCCAATCATCAATAGGATCCTAAACTTTGTGTTCATTTCATTGTTACTTGATGTTCATTTTTCCATTTCAATTTGATGTTCATTCAAGTACAACTTGATGCTCATTTCAATGTCACTTGATGTTCATTTCATTATCCATATATGTTCACAAAACCAAAATCACAATGAACATTGAATGAAACAGTAAATGGCACAAAAAAATTGAGAATGAACATTTAACACAATGGAAAATTTGTCCAAACAGAAGAAAAAATGCACTTGCTTTCTTCAACCGATTCACCTCGTAACATTAAACCAACTACAAGTTTATAAAAACACATCAAATCAACATGAACCAACTGGATTATATGACAAAAGAAAAAATGCAGCCAACAAATGTTCATTCATCAACCGTAATTCGAACCATGAACATCCCCTCCTTAGTGGATTCAATAGCACAAAATGGAACATATTCCTCGTGGTCGTTAAATTTTTAACTCAACGACACAAGTGGGCAACAACATTAAGATTGTACCCAATTGTGAACCACCAGCTGCAACATAACACATCCAAAACAATTGACTCAGTGATGAACAATGAAAGCGATCAACATGAACAACACACACATACTATGAACATCCACTCAAAACACATAACTTTTATCATGAACACCCAATATGAAAATCATGAACAATCAATACGTCAAACGTGAGCATCAACGATATTGTAGGACCCCGGAAAAAGTGACCCTTCTTCCGTGATGCGCTACTTTTGTGATCGGGAGCCGACTAAGGTTGCTTAATAATTAATTAAATAAGGATATTTTTAATTTCGAAATTCATTTTCGGGGTGATGAAACTTTATTTATTTACAAACCCAATTTTTATTATTTAAATTATCCGTAATTATACAAATTAATTTAACAATAATTTAATCCCAACCCGATCACTAAATTCAAGCCCAAAGAAGAGCAGACGGGCCACCAGAAAATGCTAAAACCCGCCTAGGTTTTAGTAGACCCTGGATTGGGCTGTCTGCATCCCTGGGCCAGAAGAAAATGGGTTGAAATTAATAAAACCCGCCTAGGTTTTATTAATTTCTGGCCCATTTTCCTCGGGTCCAATCTTAAATTAGTGAAGGGAAATGAACTAAATTATTTTCTTAAATTTTTGCATAACGAATATTTCAAATAGTTAAACGAATTTATAAAATGTCAAAAGAGTCGCCAGCCGATTTAAGGAAATCGACAAACCATAAAATAAGAAAAGAAAGACTCTGGTCTACAAACCCGATTTCTAGATTCGGGGGTAAGATTACGAATTCGAGAGTTATAAGAACTCTCGAATCCGCCTGTTATAAAACAGACTCTACTAAACTCAACATTGAAAAGAAAGAAAGCGGAGAGAAGTTTGATTAATTTCGCGGAATTATTATTCGAATCATGCAATATAAAAACAATGCGGTTTTTATTTTACAAAATATGTACAAGTAATAGAATTAAAGAGGGAATTACATGAATAATAATAAAAACATGAACCAAAGAAATAAAACCTTGCTTAAGGTGATAGGAACGATGAACTTGATCCCTTGAGTTGCCCCTTGACTTGAGGCCCGAATGAGATAATTTGGATGGTTTAGAAAAAGTGGTATGTGGATGGTTATATAGTGGTGATGAATGTGATTATGAGAGGATTAGTGGTGGATATGGATGATGAGATTTTGATAGAATGGAAGTATAATATGATGGAAATGAGAGTAGAGTAAGGGTAGTAGAGGGTGATTGTTGATGAAAATGAAGGTGGAATGGAGGGGGTATTTATAAGTGAAGGAGTGTGAGTTTTGGAAAGAAATGGTGGGGGACATACCCCACAAATCATGCCATTAAAGACTATAACCTAGGCAGGTTATAGAAAGTCAAGGGGAAGGTCAAACACGTGGGCAAAAATCAGGGGATTACGTGCATGCATGCGGATTTTGGCGCTAGAAAGATTATAACCTAGGCGGGTTGTACGAATTACCAGCACACGGATCGATGACGTGGAGCAAACGGCGTCGTGCTGTGCTCCTCTTATAACCTAGGCGAGTTTTAAGCTCCCTGGGCCGGGGTGCGCTTTTCTGGACCTGGAAAATGTTAAAACCCGTCTGGGTTTTAAAACTGGCTAAGTGCAACTTCGAATGGCCACAACTCTTTCATCCGGACTCCGATTGAGGCAATTCAAAAGGCGTTGGAAAGCTTATGATGTGTACTTTACTCTCATCAAAAGAAATGGGGCCAATAAGATTTGTGGCAAAAATGGGATTTGAAATGGTACGCATATGTATGTGGAAAGGGTGCAAAATGAAGGCTTTTTTGTGGTTGGTTGACCCGATAGCTTTTGATTGAGGATGGTCCTTTGGATTTTCTTTCATGCTAACCTCTTTTCTTGTTATGCTTGATTTGTACACTTGTCCCAGTACAAAATCCGGTGTCTACAGAGAGCCCCCACTTTGATCGAGTCCGAATAGGACGAAGGTCAAAGTAGTCTGAGGATATGACTTTGGATTGCAAAGCCTGGGGTGACGCTTGGAAGCTGAGTCCTGCATCACGGTTACGGGAGACATGTGCCTCCTTTGATATGATCTCGAGCGAGAATGATGTTCTACTTGACTGTTGATGAGTCGATGTTGATCTCGGGCGAGAAAGACGCCTTACTTGTTGGTGTGGGTTGACACCTGGAAGCTTCGTCTTGTGTCGCAGTTGCGGGCGGCATGCGCCTCTTTGGGGATGATCTCGAGAAAGAATGATGCTCTACCTGATCGTTGATGAGTCGATGTTGATCTCGGGCGAGAATGACGCCTTACTTGAAGGCGTGGATTGACACTTGGAAGCTTCGTCCTGGGTCGCAGTTGTGGGCGGCATGCACCTCTTTGGGGACGATCTCGAGCAAGAATGATGCTCTACCAGACCGTTGATGAGTTGATGTTGATCTCGGGCGAGAATGACGCCTTACTTGAAGGTGTGGGTTAACACTTGGAGGCTTCGTCCTATGTCGCAGTTGTGGGCGGCATGCGCCCTTTTGGGGATGATCTCGAGCAAGAATGATGCTCTACCTGACCGTTGATGAGTCGATGTTGATCTCGATCGAGAATGACGCCTTACTTGTTATCAGTCATGATGCCGATGGTCCTTTGAGGTGTCGGTTCTAGTCTTTCCTGGTGTTGGTTGATGATGGTTGGCATTTTCGATGTCGAAGGACTTCACCAGACGCGCTGCTGATGGCCTTGCGGGTCGAGACTTCATCGGGCACGATGTCGATGGCTCCGAGATTTAGACTTCACCGGGCGCGATGCCGATGGCTCAGGATTGGGATTGCATCAAAACTCTGCCGATGACCCTAGGTGGTGATGATGATTGGCATTTTCAATACCGAAGGACTTCACCAGACGCACTACTGATGGCCTTGGGGGTCGAGACTTCATCGGACACGATGTCGATGGCTCAAAAATTTAGACTTCACCGAGCGCGATGCCGATGGCTCGGGATTGGGATTGCTTCCAAACTCTGCCGATGGCCCTGGGTGATGACAACGACCTTTTGTGCGGTAGCTGGATGGTGGTTGTCCCTTTGTCGGCGACCTGTGAGCTGGCGACTTTTTATGCAACAGCTGAATGAAGGTGGTCCCTTTTAGCGGCGACCTGGTATTTGTGACGACTCCCTGCACAGAAACCAAAGCGGAATGTCAGATCATTTTGAACAATGGTTCCAGATACAGAGAATTACCTGTCTAGCCGATGGATGACGATGCCCAACGGATTTTCAACGAGGCAATTGATGGTGCCAACGGATCTTCTCGAGGCGGATCGAATTTTCCCGATGTTGGTGGTGATGCCTAATGGATTTTCTCGAGGCGGATCGGATTTTCCCGATATTTGAAGATGGTGCCCAAAATTTCACTGTGGGGAATGGATTCTTGAATTTGCCCGGTCGTTGATCCATATTAGTCAAGTGAAGATTATGTCCTTCGTGTCGGACATGCGCCATTCGTGTCTGGCTGGTGATGCATGACTTGACTATATGCTAATTTGTCCAGCAAAAGTTGGATTAGAGATTTACTCTAATCATGCTCTCAGTGATTGAAAACCATGTCGACCGGTCTGATAGCGTATGGGCTTAAACAGCCCTCAGCGTTGCGTTCTCAAGCAACGATGTAGCACTTCCTTGCTTCTTCTTTCTCTTTTTTTATTTATTTTCAGACATGCGGGTATGCATGCAATTAGTCTACTAAACTCTTGCACAAACAATGCAATTTTTTTGTTTTTTGACACAAGCATTCATGCACTCATGCATTTATGCACGACTATCGACTTTATGTACGACACACTGACTCAATACATGACATACTGACTTGATGCATTACAAACTGACTCGATACATGACCGACCGACTCAATGTACACCAGATTGACTCAATTTATGACAGACTGACTCAATGCATGACAGACTGACTTGATGCATGACAAACTGACTCAATGCACAATAGACTGACACAATGTGACCTTGACACGACCTATAGATGCAATGCAAACCTATTATGCCTAGATCGGATACACACATGATGCTTTTATGCATCTAAACATGCAATGCAGGCAGACAACCCCCTCAAATTTATATTTAGACAAAAATTTTCTTGGACAATGATTTTCTAAAAACCATAACTCCCTAAGACAATGCTTTCTAAGGATCAAGGCCACTCGTTGGGAATTTCAGGAAAAGTTAGGATGAGCAATGTTTCGGTCCACGTATCAGGGAACGGTGATGGAGGCAACGGGCATGAAGAATGTGCTTCTTGAATGATCATGTAGATGACCTTGATTGCTTGCAAATGTATGTTGATGTATGACAAGCCCCCAGTTTGGTGTAGACTCTTGATGACATTGTCTTGCTTTTGAGGGCACCTTGGAGATTTGCAAGCCCCCAATTTCGATGTGGATTAACGAGATAATGCAGGGAGACCATGGAATAGGAGGATGCATTGTCCTTGATAGTGAGTCTCAAACTCTCTTTTTGCCTAACTTGCCCAAAGGGTTTCCAAGTTAGCCCCCTTTTTTTTCTTTCTTTCTTTTTTTTTTCTCTCTCTCTCACTTTTTTTTTTCTCTCTCTCACTTTTTTTTTTCTTGATGAGACCACTATTAGGACGTCTATAAGAATGAAGATGCGGGACCTGGTAGGATAGAGAGAAAGTGTCCCTCATAGAAGCTGTCTCCGATAAATGTCTTGAATGATGTCAGGAAGGTAGCGCAAGCCCCCAGTTTAGAGTAGCTTGTTTCTGAGTTTGTTCATGATCATGTGGTTGCCAATTAGTCGCTGATCTGATGTGAACGACTTTCGCTTTTGCTAAGATGTAAGCCACACAGAGTCTCATACTTGCATTAATGATTGAGCTTAAAAGTCCTCGGAGGGTGAGATGGGATGAAAGGGTTGGTTAAGAAGTGTTTGGGGAAAGAGACGGTGGATGATGGTTTATTAATGAATGGGATGTGGAGATACTTAACAATGATCATGTCTTGAAGGGGAGAAGATATGGTCAAATGGGATAAACATCATCTCTTAAGAAAGGGTTGAAAGGGATGGTAGATGAGGCTTTATTGATGAATGGTATAGGGAGACACTCAAGAATGATCGTGTCTTGAATAGATTGTCAAATGGGATAGACATCATCTCTTGAGAAAGGGTTGAAAGGGATGGTGGATGAGAGTTTATTGATGAATGATATAGGGACTTAGGGAGACACTCAAGAATGATCGTGTCTTGAAGAGATTGTCAAATGGGATAGACATCATCTCTTGGAAAAAGGTTGGAATATGGTTATGGAATGATGTCCAAGTCTGACGGAAGGAAGATGGAGGGTTGATGATAATGAAATCTAGGGTTTACTCTCCTTTTGCCTAGCCCACCCGAGTGGGTTTTCAAGCTAGCCTCTCTTAGTCTCTTACTCTCCTTTTGCCTAACCTGCCCTGACGGGTTTTCAGGCTAGCCTCTCTTATTCTCTCACTCTCCTTTTGCCCAGCTTGGGATTCCAAGCTAGCATCTCTTGTTTTTTTCCTTCTCTCAAAGACCAACATTTTGAGGACAAAGGATGCTCCTTGTAGCGGTCGGGCCTCAAAGAGGTTTTCCTACGTATCCAAGGTGGAATCAAGCTAGTCGTAGTTCTTTTAGCGCAACTTTGATGAATAGTGCCTCGAGGAAGGCTTAACGGTTTTAAAATATGGTTACGAAGGTTTGAGGGTTCATATGTAGGTTAGGAATGAATGCAAGGTTTGTGAAGGTTATAGAAGGCTCAGAGGTATATGGATGATGAGATGAAGGTTTGAGACGGGATTTTCTGAGGTGTGCATGTGTTCGGTCTCATTTCGAGTCGAATTGATACCGTTAATAAAGGGTTTTGCTTGTTTTAGACCCCTAATTATTAGTAAGTTATGATGATTTTGTGTTTTGTAGGTTAAATCAAAGAAAAGAGGGAAAAGAAGGCCTAAAATCTCCAAAAGCCCATCAACTAAGTGTATGGCACCCGCAACCATGGGCTTCACGCCCGCGACGGTCGGAATTTCCGGAAATAAAGAGGCGGCGGCTAGGTTTAGGGTTTTGATATATTTTATTACTTTTTCCCTCTTAAGTTTTATTATATATATTAGGATTTCTATTAGCTTAGAGAAGTAGTTAGTTTTTAGTTCTTCTTTAGTTTCTTTAAGTTTCAGTCTTAGTTTTAAGCTTTCTTTAGTTTCTTTAAGTTTTCTTTCAATTCCGCGATTGTAATTTACTTTCTCTTTTAAGATTAATTCAAGTTCTTGTTCTTTCTTGTTCCTTACTTTCTGTTTCGCTATTCTGAATTTCATTAGTATTAGTTCCACAAAAATTCCACTTTTTAGTGAAGCGGAAGATTAAGGTTCCTCGAATTCTCCCTTCAGGTGAGGATTCGAGCAGTCTTAGTAATCCAAATCACACCTTTCTTGTTTGGTCGGGAGAAAGAGTCGAGATTCAAAGATTCAAGATTCAAGATTAGAGTAAAGATCAAACCCTTCGGTTAATGTTTTCTGCTTTAGATTCAGTAATTAATTTAGTTTTTACTTCCATGGTTTTTAATTGCTTTCTTGATTATGCTTTTGATTTCTTGTTTAGTTTCTTGTTCTTGTTCTAGTAGTTAGGTTTTGTTTTCAATTTCTTGTTTTCTTGTTTCCTAGTTTAGTTTCTTTAGTTTAGTTTTATTTCCCAGTTCATGTTTTCCTAGTTTGAATTCCTAATTAGTTTAGTTTAATTAGTTTAAATTATTTACTGTTTCCTGCAATTTGAAATCCTTACCAAACCAATTTCCTGAAAACCTAACACACCATCCTTGTGGATTCGACTACCCTTACTCTTTTACCCCAAATTACCACAACCGAACAACATGACTCTTATTTTCGCGTTCTCACTTCTTATTCTCTTCTAACCCCTTTTATTTTTCTTTCTTTCTTTCTTTTCCTTGTTTCATTTCTTTCTCAACTTTTTTTTAACTCCATTTTTCTGGCTCTTTTTTTTTTTTGCTTTCATTTTTTTATAACTTCTTTTTTTTTTCTTTTTTGAATTTCTTCTTCATGGGATGACTTCTATTATCCTTTGGTCATAGCACACCTTTTGGATTGGGTTAAGGGTTTGAAAAGGGTTGAGGTTTGATGGAGAGGTCAATGATGTGATGGTAGGTGGTAAGTCAGGATTGGATAAAAAGATGAGGGTAATAGGGGTGGTGAAATAAAGGTTGGGTTCAAGCCCCATGTCCTTGGCACATTTGGTTAAGCTGCTGGTCTAGGAGCATAGAGATGTCCATTTTCAAGAGACTGATGATTTTGGTCTTTCCTGATGACATTTTCTCTTTTTGCCCGGTTTGCCTTAATGAGGTTTTCAAACTGGCCACTCTATAGTTTTTCACTCTTTTTTTTGAACTTCTCTTTTATTTTTTAACTATCTCTCTTTATCTCTCTAACCTTGGAATCAAGAAAACTGAAGGATGAAAACGAGGTATATGACAAAGATTGAAGGATAAGAGAAGATGAATTTGTCCGACTTGGTTTATACGGATGATGGATAGATGAGAGAACTTGTCAACTCAAGTCGAAAGCACAAGCACGAAATTCTGTTTGATCACATAGCAACAAGAGCAAAGAAATGAATGAAGAACTCACTATAACAGACTCTGAGCATGAAATGCTTGACAATCAAGACTATAGCTACTTCTAGATCTCCTTTGATGATGTGTCCTCCTTGTCCTCATACGGGGAATCCATGTTATGTCTGGTCCTCTGTGCTGCTTTCGGTGGGGGGCAGTTTACCTGAATGGATCATGTGCTCCAAAGTCTAACAATTCTCGATTTTGTTCCATCGGGATCTATGGTAGTTGTAGAAATTCTCATCATCCAAACATTTCCTTTATGGTTAACTCAGGCCTTGACCCTGACACTGGACAAATGAAGAAACAAAACCCATCCCAATGCATGCATGACCTAAACGACTTATATGGACCTCCTAAGATGAAAAAAATGACTATATGCTGACGCGGGAGAGACTCACGCAGGACATGGGTTTAAAAGAGCTAACTGATCTATATGAGACTTCCTAGGATGCAAGACCTCTTTATGCCGACTCAAGGAAGAGACTTACCCACGACATGGGTTTACATGTCCTAAATTCTATATGAGACCTCTTAAAGTGCAAATGCCTACATGCTGACATGAAAATCTTAATTTATGACATGGGTTTATATTAGACTTCTTAATAAAAAGACAAATATTTACAAGATGACTCTTGACACAGACTTACCTATGACATAGGTTTTCATGACCTATGAACCTATATCAGACTTTTTAAAGAATGCAAGATACTTACATGGTAACTCAAGAAAGAAACTTAACGACTCACCCATGACTTGGGTTTGCATGATGTAGACCCTATAGGAAACTTCTATAACGCAGGACATTTATATGTTGACTCTGGAAAAGGACTCACCCATGACTTGGGTTTACCTTCCTTACGAACCTATATGAGACCACTTAAAGAATGCAAGACACTTACATGCAGACACTAACGTAAAGACTCATCCTAGATCTCATGTGATGCTTTCCAATGAAAAAGACACTCACATGCAGACACTAACACAAAGACTCATCCTAGACCTTATATGATACTTTCTAAAGAACGCAAGATACTTACATGCAGACACTAACATAAAGACTCATCCAAGACCTTGTATGATATGATACATTCTAAAGAAAAAGACATTTATATCCTGACTTTAAAACAAAGACTTGCCCATGACCTGGTTTGCACTAGACTTTCTAAAAAAGACAAAAACACATTAACCAAGGAAAAGACTCACTTATGACATGACCTAAAGACTCACCCATGACCCGGCTTTAGACTTCCAAAAACAAAACACATATACTGACTTAAGAAAAGACTCAAATATGACACGGCCTTGTATGTGACTTTCTAAAGACTGAAAGACATTTACATGCAGACTCCGAAACTAAGACTCATCTAGGACTATTGTAAGACACCTAGACTCAGGAAACAACCCAACTATGACACAGGTTTGCATAACAACAACACTTTTTACAACAAGAGCATTATAAAGGGCAGGATAAAGTCAAATATAGCGAGTTGACATAAGTAGAAAGATACAAGTCAGTGTTTCTCAATTCGGATGGGCCTAATCCACAGGCCGACCGTTTTAAGGAGAATCCGTAACTTGACTCAACAACTCAGACAGCTCAAGCTATATTGGTTACTATGCGGGCTAGAATAATACTCGACAAGACCGACGACCTCTTTTTCTCCTTTTTTTTAAAATTTTTTCCATTTTATGCCCCTCTTGTGTTTTTTTTTACTCGGGGAAAATGGATATTGTAAATGGCTGGATAAAGTCAACAATAGGCGAGCATAATTAATTTATGGGCTTAATTGACAAATGCAATATGGTTGGGCCTAACAACGGGCCGACCATAAATATGACGAATTTATTAATTAAATCGATGAATTAATTTACTCAAGCCTAGTGACTATTATGCAGTCTAATACGTTGTCCATTAACTTTGTTGGACTTTTTAATTAATTTTTGGACCTTTGTTTAGAGAATTTTGTAAAGCGCCATATAATATAATCAAAGGGGGGTCAATTTTTATTTATTGATTAATATAATCGACTTTCAAACATTAATGGGCCCTTCCACTTGGGCTAACCATAATGCCTTTGAGTTAATTATACTAATTAATAAATAATCATTTTCTCAACCCAATGAATTTTATATGGACTAGAACAAAACCTCAAAACTAGGGTCGACTCTTTACAAAAAGACAAGAAAAGGGGGACGGATACACATAGCACATAGCATACACATGAAGGGGTACCCTAAACCAAGGCTATAAATTCATGGACTTTTATGGTTGGGTTATATAGCCTACCGCATGCCTTCGCCCCGGTTCTTCATACCATAAGGTAAGCAGTTGGGGTATTTCTCAAATAACTTCAAGGAAGCTCTCGGAATGTCACATGGGGAGATGAGCGACTAAATGCTTAGAGATGTAGAATTCTTCCCCATAGTAGTGACCTCCCCCTCTCAAGAGAAATCCTAGGTAACTTAAATCGTCGCCTTTGTGCTAACGTGTCAAAAGACCCGATTAGTGGCTCGGTATGCAAAGGATGCCTAAAAGAATAATAAAGTCGTGAAATAAATTAACTTCTCCCTTTTACACTTTCAAATCAATTTGATTTTTTTCAACTTTTACCCTCTTTTTAAAGTTTAAGTCTCCAATGGAGTCGCCAATCTGTAGGACCTCGGAAAAAGTGACCATTTTTCCGTGATACTCTACTTTTATATTCGGGAGCCGACTAAGGTTGCCTAATCCTTAAATAAGGATATTTTTAATTTCGAAATTCATTTTCGGGGTGATGAAACTTTATTTATTTACAAACCCGTTTTTTATTATTTAAATTATCCATAATTACACAAATTAATTTAACAATAATTTAATCCCGGCCCGATCACTAAATTCATGCCCAAAGAGGAGCAGACGGGGCACCAGAAAATGCTAAAACCCGCCTAGGTTTTAGCAGACCCTGGGTTGCGCCGTCTGCATCCCTGGGCCAGAAGAAAATGGGTTGAAATTAATAAAATCCGCCTAGGTTTTATTAATTTCTGGCCCATTTTCATCGGGTCCAATCTTAAATTAGTGAAGGGAAATGAACTGAATTATTTTCTTAAATTATTTTATGCATAACGAATATTTTAAATAGTTAAACGAATTTATAAAATGTCAAAAGAGTCGCCAGCCGATTTAAGTAAATCGACAAACCATAAAATAAGAAAAGAAAGACTCTGGTCTACGAACCCGATTTCTAGATTCGGGGGTAAGGTTACGAATTCGAGAGTTATAAGAACTCTCGAATCCGCCTGTTATAAAATAAACTCTACTAAAATCAACATTGAAAAGAAAGAGAGCGGGGAGAAGTTTGATTAAGTTCGCGGAATTATTATTCGAATCATGCAATATAAAAACGATGCGGTTTTCATTTTACAAAGTATGTGCAAGTAATAGAATTAAAGAGGGAATTACATGAATAATAATAACAGCATAAACCAAAGAAATCGAACTTTGCTTAAGGTGATAGGACTGATGAACTTGATCCCTTGAGTTGCCCCTTGACTTGAAGCGCGGATGAGATAATGTGGATGGCTTAGAAAAAGTGGTATATGGATGGTTATATAGTGGTGATGAATGTGATTATGAGAGGATTAGTGGTGGATATGGATGATGAGATTTTGAGAGACTGGAAGTATAATATGATGGAAATGAGAGTAGAGTAAGGGTAGTAGAGGGTGATTGTTGATGAAAATGAAGGTGGAATGGAGGGGGTATTTATAGGTGAAGGAGTGTGAGTTCTGGAGGGAAATGGTGGGGGACATACCCCACAAATCATGCCGTTAAAGACTATAACCTAGGCGGGTTATAGGAAGTCAAGGGGAAGGTCAAACACGTGGGCAAAAATCAGAGGATTACGTGCATGCATGCGGATTTTGGCGCCAGAAAGATTATAACCTGAGCGGGTTATACGATTTACCAGTACACGGATCGATGACGTGGAGCAAAACGGCGTCGTGCTTTGCTCGGGTAGATTTTAAGCTCCCTGGGCCGGTTATAACCTAGGCGGGTTTTAAGCTCCCTAGGCCGGGGCGCGGTTTGCTGGACTAGATTTCTGGGCCTGGAAAATGTTAAAACCCGTTTGGGTTTTAAAGCTGGCTAAGTGCAACTTCGAACGACCACAACTCTTTCATCCAGACTCCGATTGAGGCATTCAAAAGGCATTGGAAAGCTTATGACGTGTACTTTACTCTCATCAAAAGAAATGGGGCCAACAAGATTTGTGGAAAAAATAGGATTTGAAATGGTGGGCATATGTATGTGGAAAGGGTGCAGAATGAAGGCTTTTTGTGGTAGGTTGGCTTGATAGCTTTTGATTGAGGATGGTCATTTGGATTTTCTTTCATGCTAACCTCTTTTCTTGTTATGCATGATTTGTACACTTGTCCCGATATAAAATCCGGTGTCTACAAATATAAACCATGAACATCCAACATATTGATTATGAGCCTAAACACCAACATGTACTGCACACACACACACACACACCATGAACATCCACTCGGAACACATATGAATATCGGAATTCTAGTAAGCATCAGATACAACGAAAACCCAAAATTGATGAATTCCAATCGTCCTATCATTACCCAACCCCTATATTGAACAACAAAAACCCAAAATTGATGAATTCCAGTCGTCCTATCATTACCAACAAAATTTTTACCATGAACATCCACTCAGAACACATATGAACATCAGAATTTTTACCATGAACATCCAACATGACAAACATGAACAATCACTACCCCAGCTATATCAACCATGAACATCCATTATATTGATTAGGAGCTCAGATAACCATCAAACATATTCAATACTATGAACATCCACTAAAAGACTCATGAACATAAAGATTCCTATCATTCACATCAACTATGACAAATGTATTATGCTATGAACATCCACTAAAAGACTATGAACAAACATATTCAATACTATGAACAAACATCAGATGTACATACCCATCCCCCCTTCCCTAATGACCATCAAACATATTTAATACTATGGGCATCCACTAAAAGACTCGTGAACATCAGGATTTCCAGCATAAACATCACTATGACAAACATGAACATTCGCTCATCAAACATGAACATCAACTATATTAACCATGACCAAGCCTATGAACATGAACGTTTGCCATGAGCCCGGAATGCATTACAATTGCTCAAATTAAGGAATTTCAAACGTCATAAACAACTCTTACAATGGGTTCTTGCACTGTTCCATCTCTGACTGAATCCCTTCTTTGGATGTCATGTTCAACCTTCAAATTCGACTTCTAGAATGACAAAAACGCCTCTTTCTTCCATCTCCTTCTTCCTTTCTCCAACCTCTGCTTCAGCCAAACCTTTGGAAGCCATCACAAATTCTTCAACTTCCCTTGTTACTCTGTCAACAAAACACAATCAATCGTTAGAATGAACATAAAAAACCCAATAGATGTCCCCAATTTTTGAAAAAAAAACGGGGCAAAGAACCCTAGAAATCTCGAAACACCTTTTACTGGAGAACTCGTCGTGCTTGGGTTTCACCGACCCCGAGTAAAACGTCGCCGGAATCGTCAATATCGTGCTCTCACAGTTCGCCGGGAACCGCAATTTTCGCCGGAATTGTTGAATTCACCGTCGCCTCGTCGAACTACCTTCAAAATCTTCACCTTTTGCTAACCGGTTATGGCGTCGCTCAATATGTGTTCTTCAAATATTTTTAAAAATGACTGTGTGTTGAAAACTGGAGATAGTAATTGCCCTCCATCAGCGTGCAACTCCCTTTGACATCAGCATGGTTATTCCCGTCCTACTCTCACGTGACAACAACCAAAAAAAACAATATTGAAAAAACCAACCAATCATCTTTTAGCACCATATATTAGAAATAAAGATAAATGGAATAATTACACCCACCCTTGATCTTGGAACCAATGGCTAGGATCTCACATGCTTTTATGCTCACAAAAACATCCTTCTCATTATATCCATTCCCTATATATATATATATATATATATATATATATATATATATATATATATATATATATATATGTCTATCTATATAGGAAAATTGGATTCTAATAATTTCTACTTTCACCAATTGTATATCAATAATCCTTACTTTCATTTTGAGTTCTGGCGGTAAAAAAATAATAATAAATAAAGTTGGATTCTAGTGGTACCAAATCCACCTTCAAATTCTTTATATTTTTTTAATTCCAATCAAACGTTGTTTTTGTTTTTTTTTTTGTTCCTACCCCCACAAAGGTAATTACGTGTAGTTACTAAAACAATTTATAAATTATTTTTTTGAAACTCTGAGAATTTATTATAATTTTTTAAAAAGAATAAAAGTGAAAAAATCTTAAGAAATCGAAAAAAAAATTCAAAAAAATTGGAAGAAACACTGTAAATTCATTAAAAATCATGGTAATGTGTTATATTAAGTTTTGAATCAAACGCAACACAAAATCTAAGATATTTAGGGTATACTCTCGATAATGTCTCACTACAATCCAATTTTATTTTTTTGGACCACCAGAATCTAAAATGAAAATAAGGATTATTGTTATACAATTGGTGAATGTAGGGATTATTAAAACGATATATATATATATATATATATATATATATATATATTTATATATATATATATATATATATATATATATATATATATATATATATACATATATATAGAAATTGGATTCTAATTATACAAACTTTTGGCTATATAAGGCTTAATAATACGAACTTTCGATTAGGTTCTGAATAATATGAACTTTGACCCCCTGTTGCCCCCAGTAACACGCCACCGAGTTACCCTTTTCTTGAGTCGTCGGAGAATTGAGCTGGCGGTGGCGGCACGTTTTTTTGATGTTGGACCATGTCATGTCACCCATTGACTTAAAAAATTTGCCACGTCAGCACCCTCTATCTTTCTCTCTCCTCTCTTCGACATTCTCATTTTTTCTAGATCTTCTCTTCTTCTTCTTCTTCCTGGTCAACTACTCAACATGATGAATTGAGTAGTATCACTACTAGAATTTCTGCTACATATATATATATATATATATATATATATATATATATATATATATATATATATATATATATATATATATGCTTCTTGAACTAGTATATATATATATATATATATATATATATATATATATATATATATATATATATATATATATATATATATATATATATATATATATATATATATGTATGTATGTATATATATATATATACATATATATATATAAACACACACACACACACACATATGTTTTTTTTGGACAAATCAATGAGATTTTTCCATTAACAAAATCGAATACAAGATACTCGGGCATACCCGAGGGGTCAAACAATAAGACCGACCCAAGGATCAAAACCAATAAAAATTCAAACGGAAACAAAGAATTACAAGAGTTCAAGGCCAAACAGAAAGACTAATAAAGCCTCAAATTTATGTCATTCTTGATAGACAAACACACAGCAACAGAGTCTCGAGAGGTACTCTGATGCAGTCTCCTATTCCTCTCCCCCCATACGTGATATATGATGGAAGACAGTACCAATTTTTCTTTCTTTCCATTGAAACCAGCCTTGGCCCATTCCAGTGTGTTCCAATTGTTCCAATCAGGAACAGCGCCAAACAGGTCTACCCAACTAGCATTGCCAACCTGAATAGCAAAATCACACTCAAAGAATATGTGTGAATTGGATTTTGACTGGCATTCACACAGGAAACACCTATTAGCCATTTGCAATCCAAATTTTTGGATTCTATCAAGCATAGACAATCTACCATTCACTGCCATCCATGTGATAAAAACACACTTAGGAATTCTAGGAGAACTCCAGATCAACTTGTGCCAATGCACATTCTGACTATGATCTTTCACATAATCATATCCAAGTTTAATGCTATACTTTGAACCTTCTGAAATCAGCTTGTGGAAGAGAGGGAGAAGCTGATCTCTAGCTTTCAATAGTCTTCTCCAATACCAACTCGCATTTTGCTTAATTTCACAGCAAAAAATAGTACTTCTCTTCATATAAATGTGATGGACCCATCTAATCCAAAGAGCCTCCTTATTACAATGAATCTGCCATAATAGACTGCCCAAAGCAGCAACATTCCAAGCTTTAGCATCACGAACATTTAAACCACCCTCCTTCTTCTATAAACAAGTGTTCCAAGCAATGGGAGGGCTTCTGGTATCAGAACCCCAAAGGAAACCACGACAAAGCTTCTCAATAGAGACAATAACATTTTTAGGGATGATAAAAATTTGGGCCCAAAAAATATGAATAGACATAAAAATGCTATTGATTAATTCAACTCTTCCAGCATAAGTGAGTTTCCTTGCCGCCCATCCTTGAATCCTTTTTGTCATCTTATCAATGAGGACAACGCAATCATGCCTATTTAGCCTAAAAGGCTTGATAGGAACACCAAGGTACCGAAAGGGAAGCTGACCCTCCTTGAAATTCAAAAGTGCCAGTATCTTCCTCTTTTCCAATGGATCAACATTTGCAAAAATATCATCAGATTTTGAAGAATTAGGGACAAGAACAGAAACTTCAGAAAAATGACTCAAAGCAGCAGATAAAGCTCTCACACTGTAAGAATTTCCATTGCAAAACATGAGTAGGTCATCAGCAAAACAAAGGTGAGTCAACTTCATACCAAACCAGAATTGATGATATTTAAAATCATTCACACTTGTAAAGCTTTTTATGGTTCTATCCAAATAATCCATAACTAGGACAAATAGGAGTGGAGAAGCCGGATCACCTTGTCGAAGACCCGACCACTTTTGAAAAAGCCATAAGAAGAACCATTGAAACCCACAGAGAATGAAGCAATAGAAACACAAATCATAATAAGCTCCACAAATTTCCATGGAAAATTTAAAGCCAATAAAAGATGCCTGAGAAAATCCCAATCAACAGTGTCATAAGCCTTCTGAATATCCACTGTGAGCAAGCAACTAGGCTGAGCTCCTTTCCTGTTATAAAATCTGATAAGATCTTCTACCACAAGAATATTATGCAAAATTGATCTACCCTCCACAAAAGCAGCTTGTGAGATATCAATAATGTCAGGAAGAACCTCTTGCAACCGAGCACAGAGCAGTTTTGTGATTGCCTTATAAAGCACATTACAACAAACAATAGGCCTTAAATCTCCAACTTTTGTAGGATTATTTACCTTAGGCACCATTGTAAGTAGAGTAGTATCACCCCCTTCAAAAGTTTGCCGGTTGAAAAGAAATTCTTGATAACATATATAACATCTGCTCCAAAAGTAGACCAAGAAGACTTGAAAAAAGAAGCACTATAGCCATCAGGACCACGGCTCTTTAAACCATCCATCTCAAAGAATACCTTTTTTATCTCAGCATCAGTAACTGGTCTAAGGACTTTGCTGTGAAGATCACTGCTAAATCTCTTCCCATGAGAAATAATATCAATCTAACTTTTCCCAAACAGTCATGCTTAGAAAAGAAAGACTCAAAATGATCGGCTAGAAAAAGACCAATATCGGTATCATTCAGCAGAAGAGTACCTTCATTGTTCTCCAGAGATAAAACTTTATTCTGATAATGCCTTGCCTTGATCATTGAATAGAAGAAAGCAGTATTATTACCACCTTTCTTCAACCAATCTATCTTAGTTTTTTGCTTCAATAATTTCATAGCAGCACTCAAAGTAGATTGGTACTCCATAGCAGCAGCTTCAGCTTCTTCTAAAAGGGACAAGTCACCTGGATTCTGCATGAAAGACTCCTAAGCAGATATCATACTCTCATAGTCTTACTGAGATCTTAGAAAAATATCGCCATAAGATGATTTATGAAGAGCAGATAAAGGACACTTTAGAGACTTCATCTTGGAAACAAGTTGAAACATTGGTGTGCCTGAAAAAGACTTACTCCAATTCTCAGAAACAATGTCATTATATGCATGAGAATCAACCCACATACTGTAGAATTTAAATCTTCTTTTTGGCCTTTGAAAAGATGAATCTAAATGAATCACCAAAGGGGAATGATCCGATATACCATGAGCTAAGGCCAAATAAAAGATTGATTCAAACTGCATCAAACCTTCAGAATTTACTAAGACTTGATCAATGCAGGAGAAAATCTTCTTATTATGCCAAGTGTATCTAATCCCCGAATGTTTCACTTCACTGATCTGGAAATCAACCATGAAGTTCCTGAAATCAATAATTTCCTCAGCAGAAACCGGAATTCCACCAATTCTATCATCAAAATCTAGGACATGGTTGAAGTCACCAGCTAGAATCCAAGACAGTGTAATTCGAAGCAATTTTGGCAAGACCACTCCAAACAATCTTTCGAGTCCCCAAATCATTATCTCCATAGACAAAAGTAATAAAGATCTCAGAGGAGCCAAATGAAACTTTACAATGGATAAATTGCTCATGAATCTCAACAGCATGCACAGAGATATCACCCCTCCATAGTACCCATATTCTGCTTCTATGAGAGCCAGTGGCATTGTGAATAAGATTCCAATTAGCACAAATATTATTCTTAATAGAATCACACTTCTCCTCAGTCACCTTAGTTTCCATTAAGCCAATGAGATTGAATTTATTCATTTGAAGGAAATGCTTCACTCCCTCCTGTTTTTTGGGGCCATTCAAACCCCGCACATTCCAAGCAAGGAATCTATCCATTTCCAATAGCAATACTGGTGCAAGGAATTCAACTCTCCTCAACCACTCCAATTTCAAGCAAGGAAAAAAACCCGATCAATTTTAGACCAAACATATGAGTTTGTCCAAGTATAATCATCCCCCTGAAAACCAAGCTCTTGAATATTAGTTTTCAACAAGGAATTCTGCAAATCAACAGCTTCAAAATACTCAATCTAAGTCCCACCAATCCTGTCTTCAGGATACAAAACCGTATTGAAATCACCCATAATCAGCCAACCACCTTGAATAATACTATCCAATTGCTCAAGCTTCTCCCAGACAGCTTTCCTCTCAACCAACTTGTTAGAACCATACACAAAAGTCACATAAAAAGACAGCCCATCCACCAATCTAGTACCCTGAATATGGATCCACTGAGAATTCACAACAATAACCTGCACTTGATAAACATTAATCTTCCAAGCAACCAAAATTGTGCACTTCCCATTCACCTGAGCATTATGAATAAGAGACCAACCAGGAACAACTTTACATCCAACATCTGCCATTTTCTCATATTTTGCCTTTATTTCAAATAAACCAACAAGGCAGGAACGCACAAATATCCTCCTGCTTATTAGGGTGACTGCACCCCCTCACATTCCAACTCATAATTCTAACCATTAGTACCAGCCTGAACCCCACCTGCCTTGTGAAAAGCCTTGAGGACTTCACCTGCTGTAGTAGTCTGAAGTCTTCTAGGTTGAACATTTTGAGGCAGACTTTTAGAGGGGACTGAAGGAGTGACCAAAGGTTGTTGTGGAATAAAAGGTGGAGAAGGAGATGTATTCACCACATCCTGTGACGTAGAAGGAATGCCTTCCTCAGCTACTACATTTGATACCAGAGTACTAGTCACCTTCTTCTTACAATCAACAACCGAGTGACCAAAATGTTTACAATGAGTACATCTTAACGGCTTCCAATCGTAGATTACCTTTTGGGATATAACCACACCATTATCAGCAAACTTAACCAAATCAGGGAAAATACCATCGACATTCATCTCCACCATCAGACGAGCAGCTGTCTAATCCGATTTCTCTCTAGTTCGACTACACGTCTTGATTGGTATCCCCAACAGACTGCCAATTTTGCTAAAACCAGTCGAATTCCAGAATTTCAAGTTCAATTTTGGCAAAATAACCCACACAGGAAGAGAGACAATAGAATCCAGCTCAATAGAAAACCCTTCATTCCACTCACGAACCACCATTGGCTTGTTATCAAAATAATAAATCTCCTTGTCCAGCACTAACTTTATATAAGTAGCCGAGAAAAATTGCACTGCATAAACCCCTCGATTTGCCTTAACCACCTTCAAAACCCCAAAATCTTTCCAAATCTCTCTAATGAATCGATTCATATCAACCCATTGTAAAGTAGTACCCAAAATGCGACACAAAACAATATTATCCCAAGAATCATCACCATAATCCTCCTCCGTGAGCTCCGCAACTAGATGACCATTAACAGCTTTCGGTGGAACGAAACGAATGCTCAAATCCTCCTCCCCTACCAAAGAACTAAAATGCGAAACCACATTTGAACAATCATCCACGCTCTCACTCATAATTCTCAAAACACTCAGGAAAGGAAGTTAACTCTCTCAACCGCAAGAAGCAGAGAAGCAACTCGCCGGAAAACTGGCCAGAATCGCCTGAATTCCTAGAGAGATAAGCTCTCTGAAGAGAGAGAAAACTTTATATATATATATATATATATATATATATATATACTAGTCTGGTCAGCGCACGCGACCCGACAATTGTAGCTGTTGATTCCAAGTATCTGATATTGTCTGTTACATAGTGTATTTGTTGATTAGTATTGATGCACAAGAGCATCTCAAAATGGTATAGATGGTACATTCTAATCATTCAAAGTGCTACATGTTTACATAACACATGGGAAGTTCTTGCAAAACAAATACATCCCAATAGCTCAAAAAAAGACATTTCAATAGCCCAAAAAAGGAATATTACGTTTCGCATAGGAAGTTGTGAAGGAGTTGGGTGAACAGGCTTATAGCGGTGTTTCCTTGCGTGTGAAAGACTTATATGTACATCTATTACCAGCAAGAAGAAAGACATATCATACCCCTTCTTCCCTGGTTGAGAATCCTTAGCATCACAAATTGTTTACTCAATTTACCTGTAGAAGGACAAGTTGGTCACTAGTCCCTGCAACTAAGTATGGCATATAAATTGCTGGAGTGCTCTTACTGAAGTTCAGAACAAGAGAAGCGGTATGTATCTGCCAATATAAACAAATATGACAAGAAAAATGAATATAGAAACAATATTTCTTAATTCAAGAGAGAAAAAACCATTTAAATAACTAAGACCAAAAATGAAAAGACAACATGAAATATTTTCTTCAGCACCAGAGCAAATATCACCGGTAGCAGCTCACACAAATAGCAACACTCAGACAGTAGTACACTATGCCCTTGACAGTCCTAAATGTGTGCTAGAATCCCTTTAAAACTTCACCAAATTTACTCCTACTCAATTGCAATTACTCTCACTTATTCCAATACATTTTTCCCCAGAAGACAAGAGTCCAAATAACTATCAAAACCCAAAAATAGTATCAAAACTGACCAGGACCAAGTAATAACCGGGGCAGAAAATTCAAACAATGTTTGCACCAAATCCCACTCAAACCTTCTCTAACCTAATCAAACATGATCCTACACCTTCCATCATATTTTTAGGCAACAAAAAAATAATAATTTACGCACCTAAAACTCATCAAAAGGCACAACCACAAGATGATAGGGGCACACGCACAATAGTAGCAGCAAAGTAAGCAATAGAATAATGAATGACAACATAATATTTGGCAAATTCCCTATGAAATTTCACTGATTTCAACTAAGATTGCAACATGACAATTACCAAAGCTAGTGGTAGGGGAATACAAATGAGGAACAACAGAAAGCCCATGCATAAGCTAAGTCCAACAACTCCTAACAAGTGCTCACAATGCCATCATTTTATTGGTTAATCAAATATAAAAGGTTAATACCTATGTAAACCGATTTGTAATCATCAATTATTGAGCAAAGTGATGAATCGAAGCAAAATCAACATACGCACTTAAGTCAGCAGTTCTTGGTTCATCAGAAATTTGTCTTTCCGAATTGCCTGCAAGTAGAATTAAAAATAAAGAAATGTCAGGCTCAAGTAACAACAAAAAAACAACTAATAACACACAAAGATAATTATGATCCCTTTAATAATTCAACCAATGAGATACCCTGGAAATAATTGATTATCAAAGAGGGACATGTGTGAGAGGGAAGTAGTGACAATTGCAACAAATTAGTCTCTTGAAAGGTAAATCCATAATTGGAAAGCAATCTTCTCGCCACTGGGATCATTGTGAAAATTTTCTTAGGTGATGAATTGATTACAAATTTCATGTTTCAAGATTGATTTTCTGTGCATCTGAAATGAATTACTTAAAAAGACCGTCAAAGGACAACAATTAAAGTTGAGAAAATACTCTTACACATAAGAACATAGCACCTAATCTGGGGCATGAAAGATAGAACGTCAATCTAAGAACATCATTCACCATTTGAACTTATAAGAATTAAGTAAAACTATGGGTCCTTTTTTCTCAATAGCATAAATGCTAAATTTTCTATCTGAGCAACATTGGAGAAGGCCGTAGGGGTGAGCAACAGGCCGGGTCAGGTTGGGTCAGGGTCGACCCATTAGTTATGTAGGGTCGGGTCAAGGTCAACCCTTTGTAATAATAGACCCGGTCAGGGCTTTCTAGTAAGAGTACCTAAATTTAAAATTAAGTGTATTTATATAAAAAAAAGTAATTATGTTAATTATTATTTAATGTGAAGCATTAATAATATATTTAAGGTTAGCATTTAAAATATTAGGAAAAACTATTTATTATTGAGTTATGATTAGCCGACTAGGACTGGTCGATTCTTCGACCCTTTAACATTGTGAAACGGGTCGGCTTGCTAATGACCCAAACCTTTGACAAACCATATTTTTTAAGCCCTAACCCTCTTGACCCTATAGGGCCCGACCCATTGTCGACCCCTAGAGGAGGGACTATGCGGTCACCAAAAGAGAAACTAATAAGAGGCTCAACGCTAGTAAGAACAGCATAGGCCGGTAGAACTTAGTGATTTGAAGATTATTTTGTGCTAAAAACATTGTCATTATCTTTATAATTCAAATCCCACAGTACATAGTGGAGGCAAAGGACCCAGGCTAGGATGGAGGTTGATCTAGCAAGTGAAACTCTGTATCCTAATATACCTTTCCCCTTGAATTCAAACACTGTACATAAGTTGACGTAGAGATGAGAAATAAAATTATCTAGAGGGGACAAAGATTCTTAAAGCTTAAAAGAGAATTTGAAATCTTATCAATATGAATGGTTGATCGAAACCAAAAAAGGAATAGCCCAAAAATTAGAACAATTAGAATTTCGAATTAATTGCACTAGGTTGAGTCTGCTGATGAAAAAAAAAACCCTAATTTCAATTTCTACAAAATTGCAATCTACCTTACCTAGACTTGGCTACTAGGGGTGCCGTACCAGGGTCGACATGACACAACACGGATCCTGACACAGGATTCGTGGCGGACTCTTACTCTACTCTCATTCACCTCAACCATCATCCATACTATACTTCTCTCTAATCTTCCATAATCATTCTTATTCCTATCATAATCATCCCCCTCACATTATCATTCCGGGTCATTTTACATTACTTCATCCAAGCTCCAAGTCAAAGCCAAGGGATCAAATCCGTCATCGCTACACCTTAAGCAAGATTCGATTTCGCACGCGGTCAGAACACTGCATCCCTCCCACTGCTTGAGAGCGTACGGTTTCATGTTCTATTTCACTCCCCTATGGGGGTTCTTTTCACCCTTCCCTCACGGTACTGCTTCGTTATCGGTCACCCAGGAGTATTTAGCCTTGCAAGGTTCTTTGTTTACTTTGTTATAATTATTCATATAATTCATTCTTTAATTCCATTACTTGTACATATTTTGTAAAGTAAAAACCGCGTTTTATATTTGCATGTTTTGAATAATAACTTCGCGAAATTAATCAAACTTCTCCCCGCTCTCTTTCTTTCAATGTCGATTTTAGTAGAGTCTGTTTTATAACAGGCGGATTCGAGAGTTCTTTTAACTCTCGAATTCGTAACCTTACCCCCGAATCTAGAAATCGGGTTTGTAGACCGGAGTCTTTCATTTCTTATTTTATGGTTTGTCGGTTTCCTTAAATCGGCCGGCGACTCTTTTACAATTTATAAATTCGTTTAATTATTTAAAATATACGTTTCTGCAAAAAATAATTTAAATAAATAATTTAATTCATTCCTTTCCCTAATTTAAGGTTTGGGCCCGAGGGAAATGGGCCAAAAATCAATAAAATCCAGGCAGGTTTTATTAATTTCAACTCATCTCCTTCTGACCCGAGGATGCAAGCGGCCCAGCCTAAGAGATGTCAAAACCTAGCCGGGGTTTTGACAGTCTCTGGTGGCCCGTTTGTTCCTTGTTGGGCCTGAACTTAGTGATTGGGCCGGGATTAAATTAGTATTAAACTACTTTGTGCAATTTCGGATAATTTAAATAATAAAAAACGGGTTTGTAAATAAATAAAGTTTTATTACCCCGAAAATGTTTGTGGGGACACGAAGGCTTTAAGAAGTCGGCAGGAAAGTGCAAGAAACTTTTTTGTATATGAGAGTCACCTCGACTCGTAGTCTTTGACCACTCTTCTTCTTCTCCCCCGAATTTCGAAAATTAAAAAATATCATTATATAAAGATTAAGCAACCTTAGTCAGCTCCTGATTACATAAGTAGCGCATCCGAAACAATTTCCTAAACGGAGGTTTTTTCCGGGTCCTACAGATTGGCGAATCCACTGGGGACTTAAACTTAAAAAGAGGGTAAAACTTGAATAAATCAAATTGATTTGAAAGTGTAAAAGGGAGAAGTTAATTTATTTCGCGACTTTATTATTCTTTTAGGCATCCTTTGCATACCGGGCCACTAATCGGGTCTTTTGACACGTTAGCACAAAGGCGACTGTTTAAGATAACTAGGATTTTCCCTTGAGAGCGGGAGGCCACTACTATGGGGATGCACTCCACATCGCTAAGCATTTGGTCGCTCCTCTCCCCGTGTTACACTCAAAGGGCTTCCTTGAAGCTCTTCAAGCCATACCTCACACATCTTACCTTAGGGTATGATGAACCGGGGTGAGAACATGCGGTAGGCCATGTAACCCAACCATAGAAATCCATAAATTTAGAGCCTTGGTTTAGGGTATCCCTTCATGTGTATGCTATGTGCTATGTGTACCCCTTCCCCTTTTCTTTTCTTTTTGTAAAGAGTTGACCCTAGTTTGGAGGTTTTGTTCTAGTCCATATAAAATTCATTGGATTGAGAAAAGGAATATTTATTAATTGATATAATTAACTCAAAAGCATTATGGTTAGTCCAAGTGGAAGGGTCCGTTTATATTTAAAAGTTGATTATCTTAATTAATAAATAAAAATTGACTCACCTTTGATGATATTATATGGCCCTTTACGAAATTCTCTTAACAAAGGTCCAAAAAAAATTAATTAAAAAGTCCAACAAAGTTAATGGATAGCGTCTTAGACTGCATAATAGTCACTAGGCATGAGTAAATTAATTCATCGATTTAATTAATAAATCCATCATATTTATGGCCGGCCTGTAGTTAGGCCCAACCATATTGGATTTGTCAATTAAGCCCGTAAATTAATTATGACTCGCTTATTGTTGACTTTATCCAGTCCTTTACCATTTTCCTCGAGTAAAAAAAAGAGTATAAAAAATCAAAAGGTTAAACAAAAGAACGGGTCGTCAGTCTTGTTAAGCATTATTCTAGTCCGCATAATAGCCAACATAGCTTGAGCTGTCTGAGTTGTTGGGACAAGTTATGGATTCTCCTCGAGTAAAAAAAAAGAGTATAAAAAATCAAAAGGTTAAACAAAAGAACGGGTCGTCAGTCTTGTTAAGCATTATTCTAGTCCGCATAATAGCCAACATAGCTTGAGCTGTCTGAGTTGTTGGGACAAGTTATGGATTCTCCTTAAAACGGTCTGCCCGTGGATTAGGCCCATCCGAACTGAGAAACACTGACTTGTATCTTTCAACTTATGTCGACTCGCTATATTTGACTTTATCCGGCCCTTTATAATGCTCTTGTTGTAAAAAGTGTTGTTACGCAAACCAGTGTCATAGTTGGGTTGTTTCCTGAGTCTAGGTGTCTTACAATAGTCTTAGATGAGTCTTTGTGTTAGTGTCTGCATGTAAGTGTTTTGCATTCTTTTGTAAGACTCATATAGGTTCATAAGTCATGAAAACTTATGTCGTGGGCAAGTCTGTGCCTAGAGTCATCATGTAAATATCCGTCTTTTTTAAGAAGTCTAGTGTAAACCCTTGTCATGGGTGAGTCTTTTCTCGTGTTGGCATATCATGTGAGTGTCTGTCTTTTTAGGAAGTCTAATGTAAACCCATGTCATAAGTTAGGATTTCCGGGTCATCATATAGGCATTTGCACTTTAGGAGGTCTCATATAGAACATGTAGACCCATGTAGTGGGTAAGTCTTTTCCTTAAGTCGGCATATAGAAGTCTTGCATCCTAGGAAGTCCCATATAGATCAATTAGCTCTTTCAAACCCATGTCCTGGGTGAGTCTCTCTCGAGTCAGCATATACGCGTTTTTCAATTCGAAATGATATTGCAAGAATTTCACCAGCACAATGCGTTCGCTACTGACAAAAATTCATAAATTCATCTGTCGATCTCCTTCTGTTGTTCTTCACCCGCATCTCATCTAGTTCGAGTCAGGTATTCTGCCTATTTTTACATTCAAAATTTTCAATTTAATGTATTTTCAAGTTTCAATAACAAACTCATCTGATTCGAGTGTAAACGCAATTTGTTCTTGGACTCAGGTATTGATTTCGGAAATTACGTTTATTATTGCATTTGCCTGTGAGTAAGAAGACTTAAAGCCAAAAGAAAAAAAGAAATCTGATTGTGCCGATATTACTGTACTGAAATGTAAATTGGCCTGATTCGATTCTGCCAGTCTTTACTACTGTTTTTTTGTGGCTTTATTGCTGTGTTTCTAGGTGTGAAGTCGCTTATTTAGGTGCCTAAAATTTGTGTAGAGTGACTAGGAGTGTTATTACTTGAAAGGTAGAAGAATATGGTGAAATTTTTGGAGCCAAAAGCACTGTCAAACTCCCTGAAACTGCTGCATTTTTCTACAGACTTTTGAGGTTTTTCTTGATGAATTCTGGCTATGTAGATAGTTATTTGGGAGCTCAAAAGTATGATTGACAGTGTTGGATCATGCTTGAATGGTTTGGTGAAGGTATGAGTTGGATTCGAAGCTAAAAACCATCATCTTTTTCTGTCCGAGTTCTTTATGTCATCTTATCTGTGTGCTGCTGTTTGTCGCTTGTTTGGTTGAGTTTTTGGGTGATTTTAGAGTTTTGTTGAAGTTGGGATGTGATGAAATGTTTTAGGGAGTGATTGAAATTGGTTTAGAGTCCTTTGGGGTAGATTTGAGGTCTTGGTTAATTTTAAATTGCAAGTGGTCCAAAATTCTACTCACTTGCATTAGTGTTCTGTTATGCTTCTGTATTCTAGATTAGAGAGGTGGGATGAGCCTTGGCCATTGTTTACGAGAGTTGTGTACATTTTGTATACTTAATATACTTGAACTGTTGCCTCAAAAAATTTTGTATTCTTAAGCTTAGATACGACTTTTTCACTACCTTTCCTATCCCTTTCACTTTCAATGTTTCTTGGTGACTGATATTTGATTAAAAATTGTTGCTGGCTCATCAATGTTGCGCAACTGTTTCTCTTTTCCATAGTAAACCAGCTAGAAAACTTTCTATCTTCTGGTCCTTATAACTTTGGCTACATCATTCTTTTTCTCTTTGGTCTTGATCGTGTATGACTTGTTTGATTAAAAATTGTTGGATATTTGATTAAAAATTGCTACTAGCTCATCAATTTGATACATAAGCTTCATCGGTTATTTCATTACTGCATTGATCATTCATGGCTTGGTTGACTTCATATCCATTGGAAGCGAATAATTGTTAGCTTTAATTGCTTTAGTTTGTTGGTTTCTCTAAACTCATACTCTTGATTGTTTATGGTTGCCTTTATAAATAGTTCATGAGTTCAAGTGCTATGTGACATATATAGTATGTTTAAGATTATTAAAAGTTCAAAGGATCTTTTAACTATGTTAATTGACAATGATGGTTTGTGCTTGCTTGAGGTGAATTTCATATATGTGCCTAGCTATGTTTCTTTTATCAGGCTTTATGCCAGCTATGTGATATAGTATGTTTAAGACCTTCTGTTTATATGATAATCTGTTGTGATGAGGATGTATTTAGGATTTGTCAAGCCACTAATCCGACTTAGTGCCTTTGTGGCTTTTGCGGTGCATGAATCCACGAAATATATTACTCATCATTCATACAATTTGCTAAGATGTTTACATCTTTATATTTCTTCATAAAGCACTTGCTGGACTGAGGCGTATTGATTTGGAAGGTTTGCGTTGGAGGGTTTATGATGGCAAAGGACAGGTTAGACTTGTTGACTTTTCATTTTGTTATCTGGACCCTGGTTAACAAAAACCTCTAGTTATTGAATTTGCATAATACCAAATTGTGACTGCCCCAAACATCATTTCGTTCCTTTTCTTTTTATATACCTGATCTCAGTATGCCAGTCCCCGTGTGATCAAACTTGAACATTCGTAATTATGCATATTCTTATAGAAAAAAATGAAAATGTTTTCGCTTATTTTCATGGTTGTGTTGCCCAGTTTTTTATTACTGACATGGCATGTTAATGAAGTTGGGTTAGCTATCACTTTTTTTTGTTGTTACTACCTATTGAATATCCAGTTGAAGGTGAGGGTGTATTTTTAGTAAGAAGATGAATTTTCATATTCTTTTTTTGAAAATTAGTATACTATTACTATGCCAACCGGACTAGTCTTTGTAAATTGCAAAATTTAGAGGTAAGACAAGTTTATTTCGGAGTATTGGTTTTGTTCTGCTATATTATTTCTACATTATATCTTGTGTACCGCCATCCCCCCTTCTCCCATTGGGTTGCCTTTTGTAGAAGTTATTACTACCTCCGTCCCTTATTGAGTGTCAAGGTAACCAACTTTATAAGTCCATCGTCCCTAGAAAATTGAGTAAAAAATTGCACTTGGACAAGTATACCCCTTTCACTTAGCAATGACTTTTCACATCTTAAGTAATATTTAGATTTTCAAAGAATCATTAATATGGGTAACATGGACATTTTAATCATTGAAATCGTAAAATTGACAAATAAAAATGGACAAGGTAGTTAGAAAATTTGACACTCATTTAGGAACAGAGGTAGTATTATACTATTCTCCCTTTACTTCACCTCCCAGCATCAGTCCCCTATTTGCATGGATCTGCCGTGGGGATCAGTTTAAGCGTATGATATTGTTATTGCTTTGAAATAGATCCTAGGACGGTTGGCATATCAAATTTCTACTGTTATTCGAGGCAAGGATAAAACCAACTTATGCACCTAATCGTGATGATGGAGATATGTGTATTGTCCTTAATGCGTAGGATATATGCGTCACAGGCAGGAAACTCTCTTTTTCTACAATATTGTTCGCCACCTTCGCCAACGCCTGTCCTCCCTCCCCAGACGAGCCGCCACCAAGACTCGCTGAGACGCGCCGCTCCTTACACTACTTCTCACCCATGAAAATAACTTACCCTAAATTTGACAGCCACCATTTGTCACTCTCTTTTTCTACAGCAAGAAGGAATGAAGGTTAAGGTAATCTCTCGTTCTACGGACGACTTCGCTCGTGAACGCAGCCAGGACCTTCAAGTATTTTCCCTCTCTATGAGTTAATTGATGGTCATAATAGTTGGATCATATTTTTTTTCACACAAATTCTTAACTCGAGTGTGTTGTGGAGTGCAAATTAGAGTGTTTCGTAGTTATGATCCCAACCTTCGCCCTCAAGAGAAGGTCGTCAAGTATGTTCGAGCGCTTAATGTGGCTAAATTAGACAAGGTATCAAGACCTCCACTTGGTTCAGTGATTGTTTTTATTTTGAGTTTTCATGGTTTGATGTTGTAGAATTTTTGACAGATTTTTGCCAGGCCATTCATTGGAGCCATGGATGGTCATATGGATGCTATTTCCTTTGTTGCTTGTTGTCCCCCCCCCCCCCCCACCACCTTTTTTCTCAGGCATTCAGCTTCTCCTCACTACCAATAGGTAAATTCTTTGTATTTCTGCCTGAATCAATTCTTATTCCAATTCCAAAATGTGTTTATCCTTCTAAATCATGTAAAGCAAGCATAATCATCCCTGAAGCCAGTGTTTTCGGGGGTCGATGGTTAGTGACGATATTGTGCCTGTAGTTACTGAGGTCTGTATCTTGGCCATTCTCTCTTGCTCTTCGTTCTTCCTTTTCTTGCTATTTGCAAATTTAATTGATTTAATCACTATTTAATTTGCTGCTTAAATTACTAATGTTTCAATTCAATTGTAGCAGCAATGAGGAAACCAAGTATGTCTGTTCAATTTTGCATGATATTGATGAAGATTTGAGATGGAATAACACCCCTGAGTTGCTCTCTATCTAAACAACTACTATTATGCTGCCTGTATGCAGCTGATCAACCACATTTGTTGTTGCTTTTCAGTGTCTAAGTTTTTGTCTTACTAAATCTATTAGGTCTTGAGAGTGTATTGGAGTGATAAGGGATAGTGTTAATTAAATGTTAATTAGATTGGAGTGTGTTTGAATGTTGGAAAAAAAAAAAAAAAAAAAAAAAACTCATTGTCAAAATGTTTTTATGGTATGTTCTGACCTGAATTAGCAGCCATTTGGGTTGATTCTCCAATTAATTCTTGTGAATTTTGGGCCATTTCGATGCTTAAAAACCTGGAGGACAGCCTGGTTTAATGCAAAAGCTCAATATAAAACAGTGCCAAAATTGTGCAAATTATTATGATTCTTTTGTGCAATTCTTGTTGTAATTTGGGAGTTTTTCTAGATGGTTCTTATGATTTTTTGTGGTATTTTAACTAATAGATGACATGGGATTTTAGAAACCTATTTCGGATGGGTTGATAGAAGTAAGGAGTGAATTTTGATGTCAAAAACAAAATGCACGTTGCTGCTGTAATTTCTTGTCATTTTCTTCTACTTTTAAGTGCCTGATTAAACACATGATTATCACAACATCAGTTGACTAGTACTGCTTCAGCACATCACTTGCACTAGTAGCTGATAAAAAATAAAAGGTTCCATCTTCCTTTATTTAATTTAAGGTTATTGGACTATAATAATACGAACTTTGGGGGTATTGGACGATAATAATAGCAACAATTTTGTTGGAAACTATTGGTACCAACTATGGACCTCTTTACCACCAGTTGTATGCTGCCAAGTTGATAGGTGTATAACTCGATGAAAAGACGACTTGTCACCTAATTGTCTGAGCATGAAGCAAGAGCAAGTGGAAAAAATGTCGACTGCCAATTTTTTTTGCCATCTAAGCAGCATTGATCAATTTATCTAGAAAACAATCAAATTGTTGTTTTTAAATTATTGTATAGGAAAGTTTGTTAATGTTGCTTAATTGGCAAAAAAAGTGATCATTAACGTTTTTTCAACTTACTCTAGTCTTTAGCTCTGACAATTAGGCGATACATAATCTTTCTGCGTAGTAAGAAACCTACCAGCTCGGTCATGTACTATTGCTGGAAAATAGGTCCATAGTTGGTACTGCTAGTGTCCAACAAAATTGTTTGTATTATTATCGACCAATACACCCAAAGTTAGCATTATTTTTCTCCAATAATCCTTTAATTTATGGAAATATCAATACTGGACTGTCAATATTCGTTGTGTACGATCCTGGGCCTTTTCTTGTTCCAGCTAGCTTAGATTGCTTCAATTGGGTTGGTTTACAGTTTAATGAGTATACTATATTTTGATTAGGGTTTACACTGGCGGATGATCGTTGAGTTTATTACTTTGATGTATATCTAATTTATTTTTATGTATATTTGAGATATAAGGCATTTTACCCTAGAACATACCAATTTTTATGGCATATGTTGCAGAATTTTTTGTAGTATATTTTCAAGAATAATTTTAATGAACTTTTTTTCTCTTTGCGGTTATATATTTAATTAAGGACTTCTTCTAAGATATGCAAGCAATGCAAACTAAGACGATGTTGCAGATGCAAAGTTCTTTCGGACTCCCAAGCATGACCATAGTTTAGGCTATTCATGCTTTTATTTTTATTTTTCTTAATTAGTTTAGAATATTGTAAATGTTTAGCAGTACCACTTCAACGAGACAAAACTAAAACCATTTTAATATTTGTTTAAGACATTGGATCGATAGAATCATAATTTGTGAATAAAGTCTTTTTTTTTTCAATGCTTAGTGTACGTTGTCTTCTGTATATATGTGTGTATGTGTGTATACATACAAACACACACATCATTGAAAACTAGTGCTTTCGCCTTACTATGAGCTGACTATTATATATATATATATATATATATATATATATATATATATATATATATATATGATTAGTCTCCTACATCATCAAAAGCTATTATGGATTATATTAAAATTATTCAGTAATTAAAGATATATATAGTGACAAATGTAAGTTGCCACAAAAGTATTTTTAGAAATAAAATATTATTTGTAGTAAATCCTGCATGCCACATATACTACAAATTTGTGGCAAAGTTAGTTTTTTGGCAAAGTAAAGTTGCTACAAATTATGATATTGTAGCATTTTAGCTTTTGTGGCAATTCAAAACATGCCACAAAAGCCTTACAATTTGTGGCAATTTTAAGTTTGCCACAAAAGCATTTTGTAACAAGGCATTTGTGGCATTTCCAAAAAATGCTACAAAAGGCTATTGTAGCAATATTTTTATATATTGTGGCAAAATTTGATGCCACAAATAACCATATTTCTTGTAGTGCGAAGGAACAACATGGAGAATTGTTAGACTTTGGATTCCCATACGAGGACAAGGAGGGCACATCATTAAAGGAGCTTTAGAAGTAGCTACAGTCTTGGTTGTCAAGCATTTCATGCTCAGAGTCTATTAGAGTCAGTTCTTCATTCATTTCTTTGCTCTTATTGCTATGTGATCAAACAGAATTTCTTGCTTCTTTTTTTTACTTGAGTTGAGAAGTTCTCTCATCTATCTATCATCCGTACAAACCAAGTCTGACAAATTTCATTTTCTCTTATCCTTCCATCTTTGTTGTATACCTCGTTCCCATCTTTTATCTCATCGAATCCAGGGTTTAATTAAAGAAAAAAAAGGAAAAAAAGAGAGAAAAACAAAAACAAAAAAAAAAAGAAAAAGAGAGAAGCCATTCTACACTCATTAGGCAGGCTGGACAAAAGGAGAGAAGACCAAAATCATCAGTCTCTTGAAAATGGACATCTCTATGCTCCTAGACCAGCAACTTAACAAAATGTGCCAAGGACGGGGGGCTTGAACCCAACCTCCGTTTCACCACCCACATTACCCTCATCTTTTCATTCAATCTCGACTTATCACCTACCACTCACATCTTTGGCCTCTCCATCAAACCTCAACCCTTTTCAAACCCTTAACCCATTCCAAAAGGTGTGTTATGACCAAAGGAGATAAGGGGTTCATAGAATGGGACGATCAATGTGAAGCTGCTTTTGAAAAAAATCAAAGAGTATTTGCAGCATCCATCGGTCCTTATGCCTCCAATACAAGATGAGCCTCTACTCCTTTATCTTGCAGTAACTAGCACCGCAATGGGCGCTATGCTAGCCCAAAAGATAAAAGGTCAAGAGAGCGCCAACTATTACTTGAGCAACTCCAGTTTTTGCCAAAGGGTGGGTTGTTTCAGATTTCTTGGCCGCTTCACCATCATAGGAACCTCCAAGCACTCACTTGGAATTCCCAGATGAAGACATTTTCCTTACAGATGAAGATACATGGGAAATGTATTTTGACAGGGCTTCCAATCAAATGGATTGTGGAATAGGAGTACTACTGATCTCTCCAGAAGGGGCACATGTTCCTGTATCTATGAAGCTGGATTTTGACGCCACAAATAATGCTGCCGAATATGAAGCCTGCATCAAGGGTTTACAAGCTGCTTTGGCCTTAAGTATACGCCATATAAAGGTCTTTGAAGATTCTAGCCTTATCATCAATTAGGCTAAGAACACGTGGAAAGTTCGGAATGAATGCCTTATGGCATACCAACAGAAGCTTTTGGGACTTGCTGATCAATTTGAGAAGATTAGCTTCTAATACCTTTCTAGGGATCACAATGAATTGGTTGATGCTCTAGCCAAGTTATCTTCAATGATATCGATCCCATCAGGCACGCTCCAACTACTAGTAATAGTAGAGCGGCAGTGTAAACCAGCATATGTCTGCAATATGGAGACACAAGAAGAAGAAACTTTCTTCGGAAAGGAGAATATCCAGCCGAGCTAGAGGACAACGGGCAATCAGATCTTTAGCAGCACAATATTATTTGATCCAAGATCGCTTGTACTAGATATCGCCTACAAACATCAATTTGTTGTGCATCGATGCTAAAAGTGCAAAGGAGGAGAATATGGACCTCACATGAATGGGAGCATGCTAGTGAAGAAGATTCAAAAGCCTGGTTGTTATTGGTTCACTATGAAGGCAGATTTCTGGGATTTCATTTGAAGACGTCACAAATGCCGGGAGTATGCCAATTTGCAACATCAACCTCCCTCGTATTTGACTACTTTGACATCTCCATGGCCATTTTTGATATGGGGTATCGACATTATTGGCAAGATACACCCAACAGGAACAGGAGGACATGAATACATCTTGGTCGCCATTGATTATTTTAGTAAGTGGGTAGAGGCAGCCTCTTATGCCAAACTCACATTCAAACTAATCCGAATTCATCCTTCAGAACATCATATGCCTCATGAGATCATTAGTGACAATGGAAGCCACTTTCAGAAAGAAGTAGATACTTTGCTCGCTACTTACCTTATTCAGCACCACCGATCTCCTCCATATCTACCCCAATGCCAAAAGGTGTGTTGTGACTAATGTCATGAGAAAGGCGAGCAGGAGTCAATTCCATGGAGAAGAAAGTTGAAAAAATAGAAGGGAGCACAGGAAAAAGTGAAAAAGTGAAAAAAGTGAAAGCAAAATGGAGTTTAAAAAAAAAGGTTGAGAAAGAAATGAAACAAGAAAAAGGAAGAAAGAAAGAAGAAAAAAGGGGTTAGAGGAGAATAAGAAGTGAGAACACGAAAATACGAGTCATGCATACCTCAGAAAATCTCATCTCAAACCTTCACCTCATCATCCGTACACCTGAGCCTTCTATAACCTTCACAAACCTTTCATCCATCATGCATATGAACCCTCAAATCTTCATAACCATCTTTTTGAAACGCTAAGTCTTCCTCGAGGGACTACCCATCAAAGTTGTGCTACGACTAGCCTGATTCCACCTTGGATACGTAGGAAAACCTTTTTGAGGCCCGGCCGCTACAAGGAGTATCCTTTGTCCTCAAATGTTGGTATTTGAGAGAAAAAAAAAGAAAAAAAGAAAAAAAAACCAAAACAAGACAAGAGAGGCCAGCTTGGAATCCTAGGCTAGGCAAAAGGGGAGTGAGAGAATAAGAGAGGCCAGCCTGAAAACCCGTCAGGGTAGGTTAGGCAAAAGGAGAGTAAACCCTGGATTTCATCATCATCAACACTCCATCTTCCTTCCGTCAGACTTGGACATCATTCCATAACCATGTTCCAACCTTTTCCCAAGAGATGATGTCTATGCCATTTGACAATCTCTTCAAGACACGATCATTCTTGAGTGTCTCCCTATCTCATTCATCAATAAAGTCTCATCTACCATCCCTTTCAACCCTTTCTCAAGAGATGATGTCTCTCCCATTTGACTATCTCTTCTCCCCTTTAAGACACGATCATTCTTAAGTGTCTCCACATCCCATTCATTAATAAAACCATCGTCCACTGCCTCCTTCTCCAAACACTTCCTAACCAACCCTTTCATCCCATCTCACCCTTTAAGGACTTTTTCAGCTCAGTTATTAATGAAAGTATGAGGCTCTATGTGGCTTACTTCTCAGCATGAGTGAAAGTCGTCCACATCAGATCAGCGACTAACTGGCAACCACATGATTATGAACAGACTAAAAAACAAGCTACTCTAAACTAGGGGCTCGCGCTACCTTTGTGACATCGTTCAAGACATTTATCAGAGATAGCTTCAAAGAGGGACACTTACTCCCTATCCTACAATGTCCTGCATCTTCAATCTCATAGATGTCCTAATAGTGGTCTCATCAAGAAAAATAAAGAGATAGAAAAAGAAAAGAAGAAAAAAGAAAAAAAAAAGAAAAAAAAGAAAAAAAAAACAGAAAAGAAAAAGAAAAAGAAAAGAGGAGCTAACTTGAAAACCCTTTGGGCAAGTTCGGCAAAATGAGAGTTTGAGACTCACTACTAAGGACTATGCCTTCTCCTATTTTATGGTTCCCATGCATCATCTCGTCAATCCACATCGAAACTTGGGGATTGTAGATCTCCAAGGTGCTCTCCAAAGTAGGACAGTGTCATCAAGAGTCTACGCCAAACCGGGGGCTTGTCATACATCAGCATACATTTGGAAGCAATCAAGGTCATCTACATGATCATCCTTCAAGCCTGTTGTTCGAGCTATAGTATAGTCGGGGTTTGTTTATGGTATCCACAGGAAGCAAGGTTCTTTTAATCAAAACTTTCGCTACTAAACTTAGTTTAAGGTAAAACAACTATTTATCGATGATGGGGGAAACAAAGACAGATTTCTGGATAAAATCAGAGAAAAGATGGGTTCTAGGGTCGGTTTTCGCCACCTAATGGTCACCCTTAACAAAGCAGTCTCGGACAAAGCACTAAACCAAGCTAGAAATTAGGATATTGCATGAATAAAGCCACTTCGGGGCCCCTCTCGAGGTATACCCAAATTTAACCCTCAAAGTTTGTCCAATAATCTCTTAAGGACGCACTTAGAAAGCTTGATGTGCAAATTTCCCTACCCGAACTCCTCCACTATTCTCATGTGGAATTGTTCAAATATCCATTTGAATACTCTAAAAGATTATGTTTGATGAAGATGTAATGGACTTTCGCCGCATTAAATCCCGTAGTCAATAGAGTGTTCGAATGAAAACTTCATAATCAAGGTCTAATGCCCTATCTAGAACTAACTTTGAACAAGGGATCCCATTAGGGGCTAAACTTCCCCTTAAACCCTAAGGAAATTAGCAACTAAACATGTTAACTAGTACTAAAATTATCAGATCTAGAATGAAGAAGCTAAACATGATTTTAAGGAAAGAAATTCGACAAGATTTATCACAAGGAACTAATTAAGATAAATAATCAAATAAGGAAATAGACTTACCCAAATAAAAACTAAGATTGCTGGAATAAAAACAAGATAAATCCAAAGCTTGAATAATATATCTTCAAAATAAATGCTTCTTGATTGTAATAATCTAGAACTAATGCAAAATAAAAGTGTTTGAGAGTAGAATTAGGTAAAGATCTAAGGTACAATGGGAGCAAATTAATTTCTAAGAGGAGTAATGAAGAGTAATCAAAGACTTGCTAGGTTTAGATTGGGACCGAGCTTAAATACAAAGGGGGAAAATTACATAAAACACAGTCGTTTAACGCCAAACATCACGTAATCCCAGCTCGTCACGGGCGCTACCAGCATTCGTCATGCCCGTGACGAGGCGATTTCAAAATCTCGGGCTGGAATTCTTCGCTGTGGTCACGGGCATTACCCTTGGGGGTCACGCCCGTGACCACCTGGGAAACAACTCTTGGGATTTTCTTCGATAATGTCACGGGCGCTACCTGCTGTCGTCACGCCCGTGACGGCTCTCGGCATTTTTGACCAAAAATTCTTCTTAAATTGGTCACGGGCGTTACCCTTGGGGGTCACGCCCGTGACCTCCTAGGTTCAGCTTCCCCTTGATTTGCTCTTAGGTCACGGGCATTACCCTTGGGGGTAGTGATCGTGACCTCCTGGGTTTTCTGTTTTGTGCTCCTTTGGCCTTGAGGACGAGGGCCGGCTTCTAGGATCCCGGGATTGTTTCCTTGAACTCCGGAATTGGCTTCTTAGCGTCAACGAACTCAATATTTCCCATGCTTCGGGCCCAAACTAACCTGCAAATAAACTGGTAAAACACGGGTAAGAAATATTTATTAAAGAAGGTAACGAACTAAAATTCTAAGTAAGTAGAGTAATATTTAGGCTCAAAAACGAGCCTAAACACCCCCCCACACTTAGGATTTTGCTCGTCCCGAGCGAAAATTACTAAATGAAACCATCTAAACAACTATTCCGCTTTCGTGGGAGATAACGGATGCATTTAGCGTATGCACCAAGCCTTTAAACTCCCCGGCAGCCCGGGTGGACGAGGTGGGTCTCGTGAGGGTTTGTAGCGACTATACCCAAAAAAGCCTTAAGAAAAACGGAAGGAAAAATATAAAAAGAGAAGTGAAGTAAAACATAAAGCGAAGAAAGAAAGAAAGAAAGAAAGGGAAGAAAGGAAAGAAAGGAAAGAAAGGAAAGAGACATCCAAGCAATCAAAGTCCCAAATTCACTTCAAATTTCCACTTAGCTGTTGGTGAACTAATTGGGATTGGTAGGACCTCACTTTAGGGTATGTGGATACACTCCCCTCTTGTGTTTGAAGGAATATGCGGTTTCACTCAAAATTCTCCTAATGCATGCGCACTACCATAAGCTTGGCAAGGGTCTCATTCTCCACCACTAGGAACGACGAACGAGAATCACAATCATGAGGACTTTCATAAGGTTGTAACGGGGCTAGGTTAGGGAAAGGAGGGGAAAATAATTTTGGGAAATGTGGAGTTAATAACCAAGACTGAACAACACTTACAACTTAAATCAAGAATCAACATCACCCATCAATCCTCCATAAATGAAGCATATACAACCTATAAATAACCTCAACCAAGGGGGAAAGATATTGAGAACTAGTCATGCCACACACTTTATTCAAAGCCACTAACTAGCTAAACTCCTTTGTTTTTATTTCTTTCCATTTATTTTTTTTCTATCATTTTTTTCTTTTTTTCGACATTACAAAGCACTGCGAGCGGCAGGACTCAAAATACAACTATTGATTCACCCCTAGGAAGATCGTCGAACCTAATCGATTTTTCAAGGGAAATCCTAATGTAATTTGCAGTAAGAAACTCTTCCCTTCACAAATCACCAAAAACCAACCAACAAACCAACATATCGGAGCCATAAGACGCTCTCACCCCACAAAGCGTTGTTCGTATGCTTGGCAAAGAGGGTTAGGAGAAAAATTGAACGACCAAGGCTAGAAATAGGTGAAGCATAATGCGGGTTAGGGCATAACGCAGGCAAATAAAAAGGGATAGGGGGTTGGGTGGCTATTTGGCTTAGTGGCTACAAAAAAAAATGGGCCTCAATCATGTTGATCATCAAGCAAGTGTCAAGTGTGGCCTCAAAGAGAAAACAAGCCAAGTTCTAGAGTTTATTCTTCAATTGTGATCCTCTTGGATTCCATATACTTGATTTTAAGCTTGATTTCTTCAATTCAACACCAATTTCCTACAAAACTATACCAAACTCTAACCAAGCATAAAATAGAGAATCCGAGTATAAAAATAACACATTCATATCAATAATCACTCAAATTGACTCTAAATAACCCAAGATTACATATATATAAAATACACTTATCAAATCCCCCCATGCTTACACCTTGCTTGTCCCTAAAAAGAATTACAAAAACCATACCTATCAAGATCAAACTAATCACCTTCAAATCATAAATGAAACAAGCAAGCACACGATAATGGACGAAACTAGGTAATTGAGAGCAACCTCACTTTAGGGAATGTGGAAACACTCCTCTCATGTGTTTGAAAATAGAATATTCAATGAAGGTGCACTCAATACTCAATCACAAAGCAACATTTTACCATAAGCTTGCAAATAATCTCAATTTTCTACCGCTAAGATGCAATGCACAATGATAATCAAGAGGGCTTTCAAAAAGGGTTGTAATGGGGCTAAGGTTAAGGGTAAGGAGTGGAGATATATTTGGGAAAGTGGAGCTAAAAGCCAATACTTGGAGCATAAACCTCACCAAATTATTCAAATAAGAACACTCACACCTTATAAACATATCAATGCATCCCATAATCATGTGGAAATTGCCTCAACTCAAAGAAAAATAAACTATCAAAATACATTTTTTTTTTCATTTCTCTGTTTTTTTTTTTCATTTTTTTTTCTCTTTTTGCTATATTTTTCTGAAATTCAAATATTTCAATTCAAACTCAAAGATATATACATCAATAAGGTAATTTCAACTCAACCCATATCAAGCTACAATGGGGAGCAATCTAAAAATATTTCAACTTTACAACATCCCCAACAAGACCAAACCACAAATACACAAAAAATCAACCCAACTTTTCACACTCTAGCACTCCAAGCAATGGCTTAAAGGTAGGAAATTATATATACGACCATGGCTAAAAATGTAGGTAATCAAAAGAAAGAGTGATACAAGGCTAAAAGTGGGTTAAAAGCGGATAATTCACTTGTAAAGGTGACTATTTGGCTTTGTAGCTAAAATATGTACAAGAATTCCTCTATCATATTACCAATGCACAAGCAAAAATGCAGTTTCAAAGAGATGCATCGCAAGTTCTAGAGAATGCAACTAAGGATGAGCCACACATGGAAATGAGACTAAAAAATGATTAGTCATTTAAGGCCTTTGTGGTCTCACGGGTAAAAAGCTCTCAAATAAACCTAGCTCATATAGACGTATACGTGCTAAACTCATTCCAAAAGATCTAAAAAGGGCAAGCAATCATCACTATCAAAGTACAATTCTAAACTCTCTGTGATTCACAACTCTTTTCAAAACTTTAATTCACAAAAAGGACTATACAAGACTAAATTAAATCAAAAGAAAACTTATCTAGCGTTATCTTATTTTTTTTTCTTTTTTCTTCTTTTTTCAATTTTTTTTTAAATTTCTGAAATTTTCTGATTTTTATTTTTATTTTTTTCAAAATCTAAAATCAAAAGTCAAATGAAAAACTAGAAAATAAGAAACTAAAAACTAAGAAAAAGAAATAAAATTAAAATCTAATATGATACTTAACTAATGCAATAATTCATAAATGAAAGAAAATAGAAAACTAAGAAAAATCAAAAAGAAAAACTAAACTAAACTAAAGAAAAATTAAAGAAACAAAACTAAAACTAAAATCAACAAACTAAAAGAAAAAACAGAAAATAAAAGACATATTCACAAAGGGTGAAAACACAAATTTTTTTTTATTTTTTATTTTTTTAAGTTAATCCCACCGTGCTTGGACAAAGCATTATCCTCAATGCATAAAACTAGAAGAAATAAGCACAAAAGGGGTAAACTAGGACAATTACTGCGGTGGTGGAGGAGGTGGGTAAGGGTATTGGTTAGGTTAGTTCAACTGCCAATCGCGTATCGCTTGCATCATCTCGAGCATTCGCGCTTGTTGGGCAGCCTGGGTGGCATTGGCTTGGTCTAGATGGTCTAGCCTCTCAAAAATACGAGTTTGGTTGTGTAAAATTTGGTTTGAAGTGGTTCGAAAATAACCAAACTCGTTTTCGCAATAGGTTCGGAGGGAGGCTTGGTCTGCACGCAAAGAATTAAAACTATCTTGAAAGTCAAATGCGGCGGCGGGACCTTCTTCATCATCCCCGCCACCCTCGTGATGAGGAGGCGAAGGAACTTGGTCAGGAATAGGGTTAGGTTGTGGAAATGGTGCGTTAGGAAGGAATAGAACATTTGGGAGTTCTTGAATGGTAAGGTTAGGATGAGGAAGCCTCATCAACTCATTGTTGGGGTACACCCACCAAACTTCTTCCCCTCTTAACTTACACATTTTCATATCTCTAATCGCCCTACCATCTAAGGTCATTGGGCCCTCTACCCTATCCCGCTCGTGACGAGCCGGATCCCAACCAAAGTGCCTAGCCAAAACCGTGAGCAACCCACCAATAACGATATCACCTCTAGTGTGAGATGTTATGCGTGCTAAATGTGTGGAAAAAAGAGCTGCGGGGTTTACTTCGGGTCGTGCATGATACATACCCCACAGCGTGTAAAATTCAGCATGAGCCGCAACATTCATACTGTCCCCCCTCCCAAATAACCCACAAGCTAGGATGCGCTGCGTGTAACGGAACACGGGGTTCCGTATGTGCGTGCACTTAGACCTACTCGGGTGGTAGTCATTCCTAGTTGTGGTAAATTGCTAAAATTCATTGGCGTTCCATTCAGCCAAAGGGGGCACATCTCTTGTGGCGACACCCGGGACAACTAGTAAACGAAAAATTTGTGCAAATTGAGCGAGTGTCAAATGGTATTCTTCTTCGTCAATCCTAAAGGTAATCCTACCCTCTTGTGTCCTAAGGTTCACATCAAAGGTGCTAAGCACCTCTAGGGTAAGGTTCCGATAGGTTGGCTCTCTCATCCTTGCAAAGTCTAACATCCCTTTTCTATTTAAAAGTCATTCTACATCGTCTAGCATGCCAGTTGTTTGTAAGAATGACTCATTCATATAACGAGTAGGGAGTATATTGCGCTGAGATAAGGCAAGGTAACGCTCAAATTGAACACCTTCTAAATTAAAAGGGTTGTTACCTCGCGTTTTCCTTGAGGATGAGCCCGCTTTGCCTTTGCCTTTGTCACCATTGTCCCCTTTTCGCTTCTTAGATGCTTGCTCCTCACCACGGGTAGTCCTAACCATCTTTTATACAATATATACAAGCTAAAATGTTAGTGATTTAGAAATGATTACAAAGAAAACTACTTAAATCTAAACAAGGGAACTAAACTATCCTACCTAAAACTCTAATAAACTGAAAATTACTTAAGACTCCTATACTTTATATTACTTGAAATGAAAACTAATCTAGATTAAGTTTAACTCAAATGCTAATAGATAAAAGACTCTAACTAAGATAATAAAACTTTACTTAACATATATATAAACAACAATTACTCCAATGTTAGCTAATCTAACCTTTGTACCTAAACAACATTTAAATAACACCAAAGTACACAATTAAAGACTAAAGCAAGGTAAACTAACTAAACTAAGCTAAGACTAAAATGAACTAAAAACAGAAAACAAAAGCTAAATTAAACAAAAAATAATTAAACAACTAATTTAAATTAAGAAAATAACTAAATTAAACACTAAACAAAACTAAAACAGAAAATCAAAACTAAAGAAGCAAAATTAACAAACTAAATCAAACGAATTAAACTAAAACGAAGAAACAACAAATATACAAGAAATTCACACTTCAAAAAGCTTAAAACATAACAATGGTGGACAACAATGGAGATTCACATATTATACATAAAAATGTAAACTAAAAACGGAAATATAAAATGAAAATAAACTAAATAAAACAAAGAAATTAGAAAAATCAAACCTTGTTACTCTTGAAGATGAAGAAAAGAACTTGAATGTGGGTGAAAATGGAGGTTTTTGGGAATGTGGTGAAAAATGGAGTGAAAGGAATGAGGATGAAATTGGTGGAATTTGAAAGAGGAAGGAAAATTAGGAAGAATGGAAGAAAAATGGAGTGATTTGGGTGAGAATTGAGGGAGTATGGAGTAAAAGAGTGAAGGAGTTTGAGGATGAATGGTTATGGAGGTTGAAGGAGATGGAGGAAGGAGTTGGTGAGAGAGTAGAATGAATGAGATGGGTTAAGGAGTGGAATGAATGAGGGTTAAAACGGACGAAATTAATAAAAGAAAAGAGAAGGGGCATGAAAACGGGTGAAATACCCGTGTTACTTGGACGCGGGGGTCAACACGGGTCGTGTTGGTTCAACACGGTCCGTGTTGACCTGTGTTCAAAAGTTTTTGCTCTCTGGACGTCAACACGGATCGTGCCAGGGTCAGCACGATCCGTGTTGACCCTGTTCTTCGCCTTCTTCGCCTGGGTTCGAATCCTCTCAACTCCTTTAACTTATTTTTTTTCTTTCTTCTTTTATTTCTTTCATTTTTACACTCTCAAACATTTATTCTCTAAAAATTTATTTCTTTTTCACTCTCATTTTTTTCTAAAATTTTAAACTCTTATTTTCTCTCTATTTTTTTTTATTTTCAAAGAATTTCTTCTCTCTTTTTTTTCAGATTTTTAGTTTCTCTTTTTTTTTCTTTTCAAATTTAAAGGAAAATAAAATAAAATCCCAAGAAAATTCTGATAAAAGAAAATAAAAAGGAAAAAAATTAAAATAAATCAAAGAAAAATTCTAAAAATTCTAGAAAAATAAGGAAAAATTTAGAAATTTTTAGATAAAAAGAAGGAAAATAAGGAAAATTTATATAAAATTCCAAAAAAAATGAAAATAAAACCGAAAAAGCTTGGGTTGCCTCCCAAGAAGCGCTTGTTTAATGTCCTAAGCTAGACAAGGTACCTCTTAACTCGCACCGGGAGTGGTGAGGTTGAAGCTTTGGCGATCTTCAAGAGGTTGACCAACCAAATAGGGCTTAAGTCTATGCCCATTGACTGTGAATGGCTCGAAATTATCTTCGCAAATCTCAACCGCACCGTGCGGGAAAACCTTTAAGACTCGGAAAGGACCCGACCATCGGGACTTCAGCTTGCCTGGAAAGAATTTCAACTTTGAATTGAACAACAACACTTAGTCTCCTTCTTCAAATCTCTTCTTAAAGATGTGCTTGTCATGCCATCTCTTGGTCCTTTCCTTGTATAACTTTGCATTATCATAGGCCCTCAACCTCAATTCATCAAGCTCTTGAAGTTGCAACATCCTCTTTTCACCAATCTTTGCTAGATCGAAGTTGAGAGTTTGAACAGCCCAAAAAGCTTTGTGTTCCATCTCAACTGGCAAGTGACAAGCTTTTCCATATACTAACCGGTATGGAGTGGTTCCCAATGGAGTCTTGTATGCGGTCCGGTAGGCCCACAACGCATCATCAAGCTTGAGAGACCAATCTTTCCTCGAACGGTTGACCGTCTTCTCCAATATGCTCTTGATTTCCCGATTAGAAAGCTCCACTTGGCCACTAGTTTGGGGATGATATGGTGTAGCAACTCGGTGTGTCACCCCATACTTGGCCAAAAGAGCATCTAGAGGGCGATTGCAAAAATGAGTGCCATTGTCACTCAATAAGGCCCTCGGAGTTCCAAATCTTGCAAATATTTTCTTGAGGAACTTTATCACCACCTTGGAATCATTGGTGGGTGTTGCAATTGCTTCAACCCACTTTGAGGCGTAGTCGACTGCCACCAATATGTAGAGGTTATTGTGAGAAAGAGGGAATGGACCCATGAAGTCTATCCCCCATATGTCGAAAAGTTCCACCTCTAAAATGTAATGTTGTGGCATCTCATTCTTCTTAGAAATGCTTCCGGATCTTTGGCACTTGTCACATGAAAGTACAAAATTCCTCACATCCTTGGAGAGTGTAGGCCAATAGAACCCGGCTTGGAGCACCTTTGCAACGGTCTTGTCGGTGCTAAAATGGCCACCACAAGTAGAGGCATGACAATGGTGGAGCACACTTTGAACTTCATCTTCCGGTAAACATCTTCTATACATTCCATCCCCACAAATTTTATAGAGAAAAGGCTCCTCCCAAACATATCTCCTCAACTCGGAAAGAAACCTCTTCTTTTGTTGCCATGACATCTCCGGGGGAAGAATACCACTAACAATGAAGTTCACTATGTCCGCATACCACGGGGTGACTCGATGAGAAAGAACAAAGAGTTGCTCATGTGGGAAGGAATCATCAATGGGAATGTCATCATCACTTTGAGCTTCAAGTTGTAATCTCGAAAGATGATCGGCCACCACATTTTGCAATCCGGGTTTATCTCGGATCTCGAGGTCAAACTCTTGGAGTAAGAGGACCCAACGAATGAGGCGAGGCTTAGAATGCGCCTTAGTCAAGAGGTGTCGTAGAGCAGCATGATCCGTGAACACGATCACCTTGGAATTGATCAAATAAGAGCGGAATTACTCCAAAGCGAAGACAACCGCTAAGAACTCCTTCTCGGTGGTGGCATAGTTAACTTGAGCTCCATCCAACGTCTTGCTTGCATAGTAAATCACATAGGGCTTGTTGTCCTTATGTTGGCCCAAAACAGCCCCCACCGCATGATCGCTTGCATCGCACATCACTTCAAAGGGCAAATCCCAATCCGGTGCTTGTACGATGGGAGCGGTGATTAGAGCTTCCTTTAACCTGAGAAAAGCACTCAAACATTCTTCATTAAAGTTAAAGGGCACATCTTTGATGAGCAATTGGGTGAGTGGTTTTGAAATTTTTGAAAAATCTTTAATGAACCGCCGGTAAAAACCGACGTGTCCAAGAAAACTTCTCACTCCCTTTACAGAATTTGGTGGCGGCAATTTTTTAATCACCTCCACCTTTGCTCTATCAACTTCAATGCCCTTGGAGGAAACAACATGACCAAGAACTACTCCCTCTTGCACCATAAAATGACATTTTTCCCAATTTAAAACCAAGTTAACTTCTTCACATCGTTTTAGCACCTTTTTCAAATTATTCAAACAATGATCAAATGAGGTGCCATAAACAGAAAAATCATCCATAGAAACCTCCATTATGTCCTCAATAAATTGGGAGAATATAGCCATCATACATCTTTGAAAGGTAGCGGGTGCATTACACAACCCGAAAGGCATTCTCCGATATGCAAAGGTTCCATAAGGACAAGTAAAAGTAGTTTTCTCTTGGTCTTTTGGGTGAATCGGGATTTGGAAAAATCCGGAGTAGCCATCTAGGTAGCAAAAATGTGAATTCTTTGCAAGTCTTTCTAGCATTTGGTCAACAAAAGGGAGGGGAAAGTGGTCTTTCCGGGTGGCTTTGTTCAATTTCCTGTAGTCAATACACATTCGCCAACCAGTGACCGTTCTAGTGGGGATCAATTCATTTTTATCATTTTTCACAACAGTCATTCCCCCCTTTTTAGGTACAACATGGACCGGGCTTACCCACTCACTATCGGAGATAGGGTAGATAATACCGGCCCTTAGCAATTTCAAAACCTCTTTCTTAACAACATCTTTCATGGTAGGATTAAGCCTTCTTTGATGCTTAATGGATGGCTTATGATCTTCCTCCATGAGGATGCGATGCATGCAAAACGAAGGGTTAATGCCTTTTAGGTCATCAAGAGTGTATCCTATGGCATTGCGATGCAATCTTAAAACTTTCAACAAGGCAGAATTTTCAGATTTGTTTAAGGTTGCATTCACAATGACTGGATAAGTGGAATCGGGACCTAGAAACTCGTACCTCAAAGAAGATGGAAGAGGCTTCAATTCTACCTCTGGAGCTTTTTTCGCAGCATGTGTAGGCTCTTCTTCCACCTCTAGCTTTTCAATCTCGGCAAACCCTGGTGGGATTGGTGGGGATACTTCCAGCAACTCGGCACAAATTGAAACTTCGGGATTGTCATCCTGCAAAGATTCATTAAACAATAAACATAGCTCAAGCGGATCATCACTTGACCATTGGTTAGACTCATGTTCCCTAACTATTCCCTCAATTGAATCAACGAAATTACAGTCATCGGAAATAGAAGGAAATTTGGAAGCTTTATTCACATTGAACTCAATCTTATCACTTCCCACATCAAAAGTCATCTTGCCATTTTTCACATCAACACAACACCCCGAAGTGGCCAAAAAGGGCCTTCCAAGAATGATCGGGGTGCGCAAGTCCTCATTCATATCAAGTATCACAAAGTCAACAGGCACAAAAATGTCACCCACCTTGGTAGGGACATCCTCAAATATACCCAAGGGGTATTTCAAAGAACGGTCAGCAAGTTGTAGGGACATGGTAGTGGGTTTCAGCTCACCCATACCAAGTTTTTGAGACAAAGAAAGAGGCATCAAGTTCACACTTGACCCTAAATCACATAAAGCACGATCAATAAAAACATTCCCTACAACACATGGAATGGTGAAACTACCGGGATCCTTAAGCTTAGGTGGAAGCTTGTTTCGGATTGCGGCGCTACAATGGTCAGTCAAAGCCATTGTCTCGTGCTCTTCTAGCCTTCTTTTGTTGCTTAAAATTTCTTTCAAAAATTTGGCATAGGCAGGCATTTGAGACAAGGCTTCGGTGAAAGGAATGCTAATCTCGAGCTTCTTGATGACTTCCAAAAACTTCCCAAATTGTTTGTCAAGTTTTGCCCTAGCCAATCTTTGTGGGAAAGGCACGGGCAGAGTATAAATCCTTTGGGGAGTTTTCGGTAGGTCATTAGAAACTTCCTTCTCTTTTTGCACATTAACATCAATCACGGAATCTTTGGAGAGTGGAGATACCACCCCATCAACCACAACATTTTCAGCATCAATCATAACATTTTCAACATCCTTAGGCATATCAATCACCACATGTTCAATCCTTGGGTCTTTAGGTCCCTCTAATTGTATCCCACTCCTTATGGTTATGGCTTGACATTGTTCCTTAGGGTTAGGTACGGGCTTTCCGGGAAGCGTTCCCGGAGGGGTAGTAGAGGTACTAGCTTGATTAGCGATTTGATTGTCAAGCATTTGATTATGGGTGCTTATGAGGTCGACTTTAGTAGCTAAAGCTTTAATCACAGCATCTTGTCTTTGTTGATGTTCAAGTTGCTGTTGTTGATATTGTTTTTGAGACAACAGTAAAGCTTGTAGCATGGCCTCTACGTTCGGATTTTGGGGTGCTTGTGGTGGAGGTGCTTGGGGTTGTCTTTGCCCTTAGGGTTGACCCATTTGGTTATTATTCCGGTAAGAAAAGTTCGGGTGGAACCTAAGACCGGGGTTGTAAGTGTTGGAGAAAGGGTCAAAGTTTTGCCTATTGGAAGGGTTACCAACATAGTTAACCGCTTCGGTCGATTCATTACTAACAAACCCACTAGGACAATTCAAGGTCTCATGCTCATATGATTGACACGATGCACATGGTTGGGAAAGGTGAGTATTTACATTCAGCATATCCATCTTTTTGGTCATGGCATCCAATTTAGCATTTAACATAGAAATAGCATCAACATCATACTTACCTCCCGTCCTCTTGGAACGGGGCCTTGACCACTAGTAGCTATTGATCGCCATTTCCTCAATCAAAGTTTAGAGTTTCGCCACTGTTTTGGACATGATGTTGCCTCCCGCAGCTGCCAAGATGTTGGCCCTCAAGTTGTCATCTACCCCGTTGTAGAAAGCTTGTATCGGTACCCATGGTTCGAAACCATGGTGGGGGCATTGATGTAAGAGGTCCTTGAACCTCTCCCATGCTTCATATAGGGACTCATCCGGCTCTTGAACAAATGTTGAAATTTGATTCCGGAGGCTCGTCAACTTGCTAGGAGGAAAGTACTTCGTCAAGAATACGCTAGCAAGTTGGTCAAAAGTGGTGATGGCGGAGCTTGATGGAAGAGAGTCCAACCACTCCCAAGCCTTCCCTTCAAGTGAGAAGGGAAACAATCGCAGCTTGATTGCATCGGGTGATGCACCATTCGCCTTAAAAGTCTCACATGCTTGGTTGAATAGGCGAAGGTGTCGGTTGGGATCTTCATTGGGAAGGCCATGGAATGGGTTGGCCTTCACCAAATTGATGATTGAACTCCTTAGCTCGAAGTCGTTCGCGGACACATTTGGTGGATTTATGGCGGAGGGTTGATTTGTGACATTGGGCATCACATAAGAGCCAAGCGTGATTCTAGGCTCACCGCTGCCACAAGACATGGTGTTTATTTGTTTGGGGTTTTCTTCTTGTCTTTTTCGGGCTTGCTCTAACTTTTGCTTCTTCCGCCGGGAGCGAAAGGTTCTTTCAATTTCGGGATCAAACCCAAACAGTGGATCTTTTTGCATACACTTAGAGTAAACCTGGAAAGACAAAACTAAAACACCAAGGAAGATCAAAATAGAAAATAAATGATAAATGACTTGGGCAACCTTAGGGTATTCGTTCAATGGCTGGCTACGGACAAAGTCCCCGGCAACGACGCCAAAATCTTGATAGGCCGCAAGTGCACGGGTGTTCGTGTAGCTAGTATCAAGGTCGATTTCCACAGGGACTTTTCCTTTCAACGCACTGAACTAGCCTCCTAGTTGATTGCTAAGTCGATCAGGTTTCTTGTTTGGAACAATCTAATTCTATTTCTATTCACTATTAAAGATTAGCAAATAAATATACACACAATTTAGTTGGATTTATCAATAAGAAAAAGACGTTCAGGGGATAAAACCTAAGTAACTCTATGAATCAAACAAGTGGATTGAACATGTATGTCACTAATTTGGTACATTTTAGGGTCGATAATTGCATAAATTAATCCGTAGCGAGCTTTTGGCACTGAAACAGATCGTTAGCAAAATTGATCACCTACTGTCGTGGTTATTTCAATTTTAACTAAGTTGAAGATCAAATTATCCAATGACCCCTAATTACAAAGTCTTCTATGTCTAGTTCACTTCATAACTAGTTTAATCCTAAGGGTTCCGATTATCGAATTTCTCCTTTCAGTACTTCACTCAACAATCTAATTCCATATTCTTGATGGCCAGTCAAAAACAATGACATACATAATCAAAGGTTAAATAAAATGCATTCAAACTAGATTAACAAACTTGTTCAATCCAACAAAACTCAATCCATAAGAGAAACAAATAAGGGTTTATCCCCTAAACTAAAGGGAAACTACTCACTAATCATGTTCAAAACACAATACATATCAAAATCTATTCTAATAAGCATATAAAAATACATGAGAGAATGAGAAATAAACCAAATGCAGAACAATCTTGCAAGGAATGAACTATGAAGGACTTTTGCTCCTCCAAACTTCAATCTTTGCTTTAATCTTCTATCTTGATCTCCAAATCCTCTCCCCTTAATTGATGGATGCATTGATCATTATAAAGGGGATCAATAATGGTTAGGTGACAGCAATGGAGGATGGTGGAGTCATTATTGCTCCCAAAGACAGCCGAAAGACACCATGATAGAAAGCAAAAACCCACTTGCAAGCGCCGAAAGTGAAGCATAAAGCAACACGGATCGTTCCAGGCCAACACGGGTCGTGTCAAGGTCAACACGGGTCGTGTTGACTTGACACGGACCGTGTTGCTCACTGGAGATGGATTTCTGACCTTCTGGAAGCTGAAACGGGTCGTTTTGGGTCTGAAGGCACCCGTGTTGATGCTAGTCGGGCTCCAATGTCTTCTTGGGCCAATATTTGAGCCTTGGGGTGGATTTATTCTTCAATTGTGATTCTCTTGGATTCCATATACTTGATTTTAAGCTTGATTTCTTCAATTCAACACCAATTTCCTACAAAACTATACCAAACTCTAACCAAGCATAAAATAGAGAATTCGAGTATAAAAATAATACATTCATATCAATAATCACTCAAATTAACTCTAAGTAACCCAAGATTACATATATATAAAATACACTTATCAGGGTCTTGAATGCCGTTCTATATGCCCATAAAGTATCATCAAGCTTGTCCGACCAATCCTTCCTCGAACTAGCGACTGTCTTTTCCAGAATTTGTTTGATTTCTCGATTTGACACTTCTACTTGGCCACTAGTTTGAGGGTCGTAAGCTAGACGCCTTCTGTGAGAAATGGCGTACTTAGTGAGGAGAGCTTCAAACTTTTTATCATTGAAATGAGGCCCATTATCGCTGATCACCACTCGAGGTACTCCATAGCGAGGGAATATGACTTTCTTGAAGAGTTTCAAAATAACCCGAGAATCACAACCAATGCTTGCCACTGCTTCTATCCACTTCGAAACATAGTCGACGGCCACCAAGATGTACTTGTTTCCCCTAGAGGATGGGAAAGGTCCCATGAAATCGATGCCCCAAACATCAAAGATTTCAACTTCCAGAATGTAGTTGAGGGGCATCTCGTTCCTCCTAGAGATATTTCCAGCTCTCTGGCATTTATCACATGCCTTCACGTAGGCATTGACGTCTTTGAAGAGTGTTGGCCAGTAGTAGCCGGCTTGAAGTACTTTAGCCGCCATTTTGGAAGGCCCTCCATGTCCTCCACAAGGTAGATCATGGCAATGAGCAATGATCGAGGTAGCTTCTTGTTGGTGCACGCATCTCCGGTAAATGCCATCATTGCACAGCTTGAAGAGATAGGGGTCATCCCAATAGTAGGATTTCACATCGTGGAGAAACCTTTTCTTTTGGTGGTAGGGTAGGCCTGGGGTTAGGACTCCCCCTACAAAGAAATTGACTATGTCTGCGTACCACGGCAACTCTTCATTTTGCATTGCTATCAAATGTTCATCTGGAAATGAATCATCGATAGGAGGGCCCTTGTGCTCAACCATAATCCTGGAAAGGTGGTCTGCCACCACATTATGTATGCCGGCCTTGTCCCTTATCTCAATATCGAACTCTTGGAGGAGAAGAACCCATCGAATAAAGCGTGGTTTGGCGTCCTTCTTCTCCAACAAGTATTTGAGGGCCGAGTGGTCAGTGAACACGACCACTTTAGAGCATAGCAGATATTGCCGGAACTTCTAAATAGCAAAGACTATCGCTAGAAGTTCCTTCTCAGTTGTGGTGTAGTTTCGTTGAGCATCGTCTAAGGTTCTGCTTGCATAGTGGATTACATATGGCTTTTTGTCTTTTCTTTGTCCCAACACCGCCCCGATTGCATAATCACTTGCGTCGCACATGATTTCGAATGGAAGGCTCCAATCGGGCGGTTGAATGATGGGTGCCGAGATGAGTGCCTGTTTGATCTTCTGAAACGACTCAAGACACTCGTTAGAAAACACAAAAGGAGTATCTTTGGCGAGGAGTTGAGTTAGAGGCCTCGCTGCCTTAGAGAAGTCCTTGATGAAGCGGCGGTAAAAACCCGCGTGACCAAGGAAACTTCTCACCCCTTTCACGGAGGTCGGGGGTGGTAGTTTCTCGATAACCTCGATCTTAGCTCGATCGACCTCGATACCTTTCTGAGACACCACATCGCAAGTACCACTCCTTCTTGGATCATGAAGTGGCACTTCTCCCAATTGAGCACGAGATCGACTTCTTCACATCTTGATAACACTGTTCGAGATTTTTCAAACAACCCTCGAAGGTGTTACCATAGATGGAGAAGTCGTCCATGAAAACTTCCATGATACTCTCTATGAAGTCCGAAAAGATGGCCATCATGCAGCATTGAAAGGTGGCTGGGGCATTGCATAACCCAAACGGCATCCTTCGATAAGCGAAAGTACCATAAGGGCATGTGAATGTAGTCTTATCTTGGTCATTTGGGTGGATTGGGATTTGGAAAAACCCAGAATATCCATCCAAATAACAGAAATAAGAGTGCCTAGACAGCCTCTCAAGCATTTGGTCGATGAAAGGAAGGGGGAAATGATCTTTTCTGGTAGCGTGGTTCAGCTTTCTATAGTCAATGCACATACGCCAGCCAGTGATGGTCCTAGTTGAGACTAGTTCATTCTTTTCGTTCTTTACAACAGTCATCCCTCCCTTTTTAGGTACTACTTGGACGGGACTCACCCACTCGTTGTTCGCGATGGAATAAATGATACCCGCATCAAGTAGCTTCATAACTTCTTTCTTGACAATTGTTTGCATGTTTGGGTTCAATCGCTTTTGTGGCTACCTGGAGGGTTTATGGTCGGGCTCGAGGTCAATGTTATGCATGCACAATGAAGGACTCACTCCCTTAAGGTCCTCAATGCTATATCCAATGGCACCGATGTGCTTGCGAAGCACATCAAGGAGACTTTGAAGCTGGGTGCCCTGGATGTTAGCATTGACGATTACAGGAAAGGACTCAGAGGGACCAAGAAACTCATACTTCAAGGTCGATGGCAAAGGTTTAAGCTCAATTTCTGGCATCTTTCTTCCCATGAACTCCTTTGGCTCTTGCTCTTCCACATTTGCTATGAGACCATCTTCCCATGCTGGTCCAGAATACTCCATGGCTTCGTCAAGAATGGACATATAGGAGGCTACATCTCCTTCCAAGGTTTCCCATTCAAAAGCTTCCAGCAATGCTTCCTCCAAAGGGTCTTCAAAGGCCACCAAAGAGCTGAGTTTTTCATCCACCAACTTTTCAATGATATCGACCTGGTAGCATGACTCTTCAATCGATGGTGCGGCAATAGAAGTTTGGAGGTTGAACTCTATCTTTTCATCTCCGATGTGGAGAGAAAGCTTGCCATTTTTCACGTCGATCATGGCTCCGGCAGTTGCTAGGAAGGGCCGCCCCAAAATAATTGGTATTTGTGCATCTTCGGCCATATCCAGTACAATGAAATCACATGGAATATAGAATTTTCCTTCTTGCACCGGGACATCTTCAAGTACTCCTACCGGGCGCCGAATAGATCGGTCGGCCATTTGAAGAGAGATTGTGGTCGACACAAGGTCGTGACATTTCAATCTCTTGCAAATCGAGTGTGGCATCACACTTACGCTAGCACCGAGGTCACAAAGGGCCTTGCTAATCATCACATCCCCTATGGAGCACGGGATGGAGAAACTTCCGGGGTCCGAAAGTTTAGAAGGCTGTTTGTTGTCGATGATTGCACTGCATTCTTGAGTTAACGAGACCACTGCATTCTCTCCAATCCTTCTCTTGTTGGTGAGGAGCTCCTTGAGGAATTTAGTGTAAGATGGCATGTTTGTGATTGCCTCAAGGAACGGTATGTTGATGTGGAGAGTCTTGAGGATCTCCATGAACTTAGCAAACTTCGCATCTTCCTTCACTCTTGCGAAGCGTTGGGGAAAAGGAAGGGGTGGAGAGTAAGGTTTTGCTTGTTGAGTGATCGGCTTCCCTCCCTTCTCAACCGCCTTTTCTTTCTCTTTCGGCTCATCTTCTTTGACCACTTCTTGCATCTTGTCATCCTTCTCCCCAATCACGACTCCCTCCTCCTCAGCTGTTGTATCTCCAACTACAACTTCTTTTTCAGTCCTTTGATCGACTCCAGCTTTTGGGTCCTTAACTTCTTTGCCGCTCCTCAAAGTGATGGCATTGATATGCCCCTTTGGGTTTTGTTGGGCTTGACTGGGCAAACCTTAGGAGGAAGATTGAGACTGAAAGTTGGACACTTGTTGGGCTAGCTGAGCCAATTGGGTCTCCATCATCCTTTGGCTAGCTTGAATAGCCTCGTTTTGTTTCAGCTGCACGGCATTGAACATCTCTTGATTCTTGAGATGCCTTTGCATGAAGTCCATATCTTGGTTTATTTGTGGATGGGGTTGTTGGTAGGATTGGGGGGCTTGGTTGTATGCTTGGTTTTGGTATTGATAACTTTGTTGATGGGGGCGAATTTGGTTTTGATGTGATTGGTTTTGGCCTTGGTTGGGATAAGAGAAACCTGGAGGGACATAGGATGGATTCCCTTGAGGGCGGACAGGATCATTGTTGCGGTATGAGAGGTTGTTTCTCTAAAGAGGATTCGCTTGCTCATTAGATACCAACTCCGCTTGGCACTCAAAATTTGAATGACCTCCACCACATATCTCACAACGTAGCCCTGAATTGGATGAGGATGAAGGAATGGAAGGTTGAACTTCCATGACCGACTTGAGTTGTCGGGTCGTCTTCATCTCAGCCATATCTTGAGAGAGCTGATGCATCGTCTTTTGCATGTCCTTGATGAGATAACTCAAGTTCTCACCTTCACCACAACTTGTTACCTCCTTTGAATTCCTTCCCCAGTTGCATGCATTCTCTGCCATTTGGGCCAACAGAGAATCTGCTTGATCGGGGGTCTTACTTAGGAAGAGACCTCCCGAAGCATTATCGACCGATTGCTTTGTGGCCATAGTGAGGCCCTCGTAGAAGGTATGCAAGATGAGTTCTACTGGGAGGTTGTGATGTGGGCATGCCCGTTGGAATCCCTTGTATCGCTCCGAGGCCTCAAAGAGAGATTCTCCGTAGTTATGCAAGTTCACAATTTTCGTTCGTAGGCGAAATGTCTCGGGGTGGGAAGAACCTTCTCAAAAGCCTTGGCTTAGTGCGTCCCAAGTCCGAAAGGTGTTGATTCATTGTTGCCAACCCCGAGCCTTCCCAGCGAGAGAGAACGGGAAGAACTTAAGGTAGATGTATTCCTCAGGAACTCCGTGCATCTGAATCATTCCACACCTCTCAAGGAAGTTTGAGATGTGGTTGATGGGGTTCTCCGAGCTAAGCCCATGGAACTTGGATTGCTCAATTAGATGTAGAAAGTTCGGCTTGACTTCGAAGACAGTTCCCTCCGGGAGGTCAAGTAAAACAATGGGGGAACCTCCCGTACCCATCAGAGGTGATGCGAAGGAAAGGAGGGTACGGGGTCCTGGCGGTGGTTGTGCCATTGCCTCTTGCTGTTGTTGTTCGAGCAGCCGCCTGCGGGCGTTTGCGGTGTTGTTGTGACGCGCAGTTGCTTCAATTTCTGGATCGAATGGTACGAGTGGTATTTGATCCCTCCTGCGCATGTACTAACCAAGAAAACGACGTAAGTAGCCCTAGGGACTCTAGACTCGACTTCAGCAAGGTAAATGTCACTTAAACTAAATGTCGTAGGGGAAATTAAAATTAAAAGGGGCGCTTGCTCCCCGGCAACGGCGCCATTTTGTTGGAGCTATAGTATAGCCGGGGTTTGTTTATCGTATCCACAGGGAGCAAGGTTCTTTTAATCAAAACTTTCGCTACTAAACTTAGTTTAAGGTAAAACAACTATTTATCGATGATGGGGGAAACAAAGACAGATTTCTGGATAAAATCAGAGAAAAGATGGGTTCTAGGGTCGGTTTTCGCCACCTAATGGTCACCCTTAACAAAGCAGTCTCGGACAAAGCACTAAACCAAGCTAGAAATTAGGATATTGCATGAATAAAGCCACTTCGGGGCCCCTCTCGAGGTATACCCAAATTTAACCCTCAAAGTTTGTCCAATAATCTCTTAAGGACGCACTTAGAAAGCTTGATGTGCAAATTTCCCTACCCGAACTCCTCCACTATTCTCATGTGGAATTGTTCAAATATCTATTTGAATACTCTAAAAGATTATGTTTGATGAAGATGTAATGGACTTTCGTCGCATTAAATCCCGTAGTCAATAGAGTGTTCGAATGAAAACTTCATAATCAAGGTCTAATGCCCTATCTAGAACTAACTCTGAACAAGGGATCCCATTAGGGGCTAAACTTCCCCTTAATCCCTAAGGAAATTAGCCACTAAACATGTTAACTAGTACTAAAATTATCAGATCTAGAATGAAGAAGCTAAACATGATTTTAAGGAAAGAAATTCGACAAGATTTATCATAAGGAACTAATTAAGATAAATAATCAAAGAAGGAAATAGACTTACCCAAATAAAAACTAAGATTGCTGGAATAAAAATAAGATAAATCCAAAGCTTGAATAATATATCTTCAAAATAAGTGCTTCTTGATTGTAATAATCTAGAACTAATGCAAAATAAAAGTGTTTGAGAGTAGAATTAGGTAAAGATCTAAGGTACAATGGGAGCAAATTAATTTCTAAGAGGAGTGATGAAGAGTAATCAAAGACTTGCTAGGTTTAGATTGGGACCGAGCTTAAATACAAAGGGGGAAAATTACATAAAACACAGTCGTTTAACACCAAACATCACGTAATCCCAGCTCGTCACGGGCGCTACCAGCATTCGTCATGCCCGTGACGAGGCTGGGCAAAAGGAGAAAAGACCAAAATCATTAGTCTCTTGAAAATGGACATCTCTATGCTCCTAGACCAGCAACTTAACAAAATGTGCCAAGGACGGGGGGCTTGAACCCAACCTCCATTTCACCACCCACATTACCCTCATCTTTTCATTCAATCTCGACTTATCACCTACCACTCACATCTTTGGCCTCTCCATCAAACCTCAACCCTTTTCAAACCCTTAACCCATTCCAAAAGGTGTGCTATGACCAAAGGAGATAAGGGGTTCATAGAATGGGACGATCAATGTGAAGCTGCTTTTGAAAAAAATCAAAGAGTATTTGCAGCATCCACCGGTCCTTATGCCTCCAGTACAAGATGAGTCTCTACTCCTTTATCTTGCAGTAACTAGCACCGCAATGGGCGCTATGCTAGCCCAAAAGATAAAAGGTCAAGAGAGCGCCAACTATTACTTGAGCAACTCCAGTTTTTGCCAAAGGGTGGGTTGTTTCAGATTTCTTGGCCGCTTCACCATCATAGGAACCTCCAAGCACTCACTTGGAATTCCCAGATGAAGACATTTTCCTTACAGATGAAGATACATGGGAAATGTATTTTGACAAGGCTTCCAATCAAATGGATTGTGGAATAGGAGTACTACTGATCTCTCCAGAAGGGGCACATGTTCCTGTATCTATGAAGCTGGATTTTGACGCCACAAATAATGCTGCCGAATATGAAGCCTGCATCAAGGGTTTACAAGCTGCTTTGGCCTTAAGTATACGCCATATAAAGGTCTTTGATGATTCTAGCCTTATCATCAATTAGGCTAAGAACACGTGGAAAGTTCGGAATGAATGCTTTATGGCATACCAACAGAAGCTTTTGGGACTTGCTGATCAATTTGAGAAGATTAGCTTCTAATACCTTTCTAGGGATCACAATGAATTGGTTGATGCTCTAGCCAAGTTATCTTCAATGATATCGATCCCATCAGGTACGCTCCAACTACTAGTAATAGTAGAGCGGTAGTGTAAACCAGCATATGTCTGCAATATGGAGACACAAGAAGAAGAAACTTTCTTCGGAAAGGAGAATATCCAGCCGAGCTAGAGGACAACGGGCAATCAGATCTTTAGCAGCACAATATTGTTTGATCCAAGATCGCTTGTACTAGATATCGCCTACAAACATCAATTTGTTGTGCATCGATGCTAAAAGTGCAAAGGAGGAGAATATGGACCTCACATGAATGGGAGCATGCTAGTGAAGAAGATTCAAAAGCCTGGTTGTTATTGGTCCACTATGAAGGCAGATTTTTGGGATTTCATTTGAAGACGTCACAAATGCCGGGAGTATGCCAATTTGCAACATCAACCTCCCTCGTATTTGACTACTTTGACATCTCCATGGCCATTTTTGATATGGGGTATCGACATCATTGGCAAGATACACCCAACAGGAACAGGAGGACATGAATACATCTTGTCGCCATTGATTATTTTAGTAAGTGGGTAGAGGCAGCCTCTTATGCCAAACTCACATCCAAACTAATCTGAATTCATCCTTCAGAACATCATATGCCTCATGAGATCATTAGTGACAATGGAAGCCACTTTCAGAAAGAAGTAGATACTTTGCTCGCTACTTACCTTATTCAGCACCACCGATCTCCTCCATATCTACCCCAATGCCAAAAGGTGTGTTGTGACTAATGTCATGAGAAAGGCGAGCAGGAGTCAATTCCATGGAGAAGAAAGTCGAAAAAATAGAAGGGAGCACAGGAAAAAGTGAAAAAGTGAAAAAAGTGAAAGCAAAATGGAGTTTAAAAAAAAAGGTTGAGAAAGAAATGAAACAAGAAAAAGGAAGAAAGAAAGAAGAAAAAAGGGGTTAGAGGAGAATAAGAAGTGAGAACACGAAAATACGAGTCATGCATACCTCAGAAAATCTCATCTCAAACCTTCACCTCATCATCCGTACACCTGAGCCTTCTATAACCTTCACAAACCTTTCATCCATCATGCATATGAACCCTCAAATCTTCATAACCATCTTTTTGAACCGCTAAGTCTTCCTCGAGGGACTACCCATCAAAGTTGTGCTACGACTAGCCTGATTCCACCTTGGATACGTAGGAAAACCTTTTTGAGGCCCGGACGCTACAAGGAGTTTCCTTTGTCCTCAAAATGTTGGTCTTTGAGAGAAAAAAAAAAGAAAAAAAGAAAAAAAACCAAAACAAGACAAGAGAGGCCAGCTTGGAATCCTAGGCTAGGCAAAAGGGGAGTGAGAGAATAAGAGAGGCTAGCCTGAAAACCCGTCAGGGTAGGTTAGGCAAAAGGAGAGTAAACCCTGGATTTCATCATCATCAACACTCCATCTTCCTTCCGTCAGACTTGGACATCATTCCATAACCATGTTCCAACCTTTTCCCAAGAGATGATGTCTATCCCATTTGACAATCTCTTCAAGACACGATCATTCTTGAGTGTCTCCCTATCTCATTCATCAATAAAGTCTCATCTACCATCCCTTTCAACCCTTTCTCAAGAGATGATGTCTCTCCCATTTGACTATCTCTTCTCCCCTTTAAGACATGATCATTCTTAAGTGTCTCCACATCCCATTCATTAATAAAACCATCGTCCACTGCCTCCTTCCCCAAACACTTCCTAACGAACCCTTTCATCCCATCTCACCCTTTAAGGACTTTTTCAGCTCAGTTATTAATGAAAGTATGAGGCTCTATGTGGCTTACTTCTCAGCATGAGCGAAAGTTGTCCACATCAGATCAGCGACTAACTGGCAACCACATGATCATGAACAGACTCAAAAACAAGCTACTCTAAACTAGGGGCTCGCGCTACCTTTGTGACATCGTTCAAGACATTTATCAGAGATAGCTTGAAAGAGGGACACTTACTCCCTATCCTACAATGTCCTGCATCATCAATCTCATAGATGTCCTAATAGTGGTCTCATCAAGAAAAATAAAGAGATAGAAAAAGAAAAGAAGAAAAAAGAAAAAAAAAGAAAAAAAAGAAAAAAAAAACAGAAAAGAAAAAGAAAAAGAAAAGAGGAGCTAACTTGAAAACCCTTTGGGCAAGTTCGGCAAAATGAGAGTTTGAGACTCACTACTAAGGACTATGCCTTCTCCTATTTTATGGTCCCCATGCATCATCTCGTCAATCCACATCGAAACTTGGGGATTGTAGATCTCCAAGGTGCTCTCCAAAGTAGGACTGTGTCATCAAGAGTCTACGCCAAACCGGGGGCTTGTCATACATCAGCATACATTTGGAAGCAATCAAGGTCATCTACATGATCATCCTTCAAGCCTGTTGTTCGAGCTATAGTATAGCCGGGGTTTGTTTATCGTATCCACAGGGAGCAAGGTTCTTTTAATCAAAACTTTCGCTACTAAACTTAGTTTAAGGTAAAACAACTATTTATCGATGATGGGGGAAACAAAGACAGATTTCTGGATAAAATCAGAGAAAAGATGGGTTCTGTGGTTTCGCCACCTAATGGTCACCCTTAACAAAGCAGTCTCGGACAAAGCACTAAACCAAGCTAGAAATTAGGATATTGCATGAATAAAGCCACTTCGGGGCCCCTCTCGAGGTATACCCAAATTTAACCCTCAAAGTTTGTCCAATAATCTCTTAAGGACGCACTTAGAAAGCTTGATGTGCAAATTTCCCTACCCGAACTCCTCCACTATTCTCATGTGGAATTGTTCAAATATCCATTTGAATACTCTAAAAGATTATGTTTGATGAAGATGTAATGGACTTTCGTCGCATTAAATCCCGTAGTCAATAGAGTGTTCGAATGAAAACTTCATAATCAAGGTCTAATGCCCTATCTAGAACTAACTCTGAACAAGGGATCCCATTAGGGGCTAAACTTCCCCTTAAACCCTAAGGAAATTAGCCACTAAACATGTTAACTAGTACTAAAATTATCAGATCTAGAATGAAGAAGCTAAACATGATTTTAAGGAAAGAACTTCGACAAGATTTATCACAAGGAACTAATTAAGATAAATAATCAAAGAAGGAAATAGACTTACCCAAATAAAAACTAAGATTGCTGGAATAAAAACAAGATAAATCCAAAGCTTGAATAATATATCTTCAAAATAAATGCTTCTTGATTGTAATAATCTAGAACTAATGCAAAATAAAAGTGTTTGAGAGTAGAATTAGGTAAAGATCTAAGGTACAATGCGAGCAAATTAATTTCTAAGAGGAGTGATGAAGAGTAATCAAAGACTTGCTAGGTTTAGATTGGGACCGAGCTTAAATACAAAGGGGGAAAATTACATAAAACACGATGCTTAACGCCAAACATCACGTAATCCACTACGTCGCTAAAGATTCGGCTATGCCCGTGACAAGGCGATTTCAAAATCTCGGACTGGAATTCTTCGCTGTGGTCACGGGCATTACCCTTGGGGGTCACGCCCGTGACCACCTGGGAAACAACTCTTGGGATTTTCTTCGATAATGTCACGGGCGCTATCTGCTGTCATCACGCCCGTGACGACTCTCGGCATTTTTGACCAAAAATTCTTCTTAAATTGGTCATGGGCGTTACCCTTGGGGGTCACGCCCGTGACCTCCTAGGTTTAGCTTCCCCTTGATTTGCTCTTAGGTCACGGGCATTACCCTTGGGGGTAGTGACCGTGACCTCCTGGGTTTTCTGTTTTGTGCTCCTTTGGCTTTGAGGGCGAGGGCTGGCTTCTAGGATCCCGAGATTGTTTCCTTGAACTCCGGAATTGGCTTCTTAGCGTCAACGAACTCAATATTTCCCATGCTTCGGGCCCAAACTAACCTGCAAATAAACTGGTAAAACACGGGTAAGAAATATTTATTAAAGAAGGTAACGAACTAAAATTCTAAGTAAGTAGAGTAATATTTAGGCTCAAAAACGAGCCTAAACACCTGTTGCCTCCATCATTGTTCCCTAGATCGAAACATTACTCATCCTGAATTTTCCTGAAATTCCCCACGAGTGGCCTTGATCCTTAGAAAACATTGTCTTAGGGAGTCATGGTTTTAGGAAAGCATTGTCTTAGAAAAACATTGTCTTACAAAATCTTTGTCAAAGAAAATCTTTGTCAGGGGGTTGCCTGCATTGCATGTAGAATCGCATGTGTAAAGCATCATGTGTGTATCCTGTCTAAGCATAATAGGTTTGCATTATATCTGTAAGTCGTATCAAGGCCTCATAGAGTCAGTGGTCATACATTGAGTCAGTTGGTTATGTATCAAGTCAGTCTGTCATGCATTGAGTCAGTCTGTTCTGCATTGAGTCAGTCTGTCATGCATTGAGTCAGTCTGTCGTGCATAAAGTCAATCTGTCATGTATCAAATCAGTTTGTTGTATAAAGTCGATAGACATGCATAAATGCATAAATGCATGAATGCTTGTTTCAAAAACAAAACAAAATTGCATTGTTTGCGCAAGAGTTTAGTAGACTAGTTGCATGCATACCCGCATATTTGAATATAAAAAGAGAAGAAGCATGGAAGTGCCACATCGTTGCTCTAGAACGCAACACTAGGGGCTGTTTAAGCCCATATGCTATCAGACCGGTCGACATGGTTTCCAATCACTGAGAGAACGATTAGAGTAAATCTCTAATCCAATTCTTGTTGGATAAGTTAGCATTCAGTCAAGTCATGCATCATCAGCCAGACACGAGTGGTGCATGTTCGACACGAAGGACAAAATCTTCACTTGACTAAAACGGATCAACGACCTAGCAAATTCAAGAATCAATTTCCCACGGTGAAATTTTGGCACCTATTCGCCTGAAGCAAAATTTAAGGAAAATAAGGGCCATCAGCGGAGTTTCGGTGAAGTTCCTCAGCATCAAGTTGCCATTATCCAGAGCCGCGGGCAGAGCTCGGCGCAATCGCAGCAATAAGAGTCATCGACATCGGGAAAATCCGATCCGCGTCGAAAAAATCCATTGGGCACCACCATCAACATCGGGAAAATCCGATCCGCCTCAAGAAAATCCGTTGGGCACCATTAACTACTTCGGGAAAATTCGTTGGGCATCGTCATCAATCTGCCAGACAGGTAATTCTCTATATCTCCAACCATTGTTCAAAATGATCTGACATTCTGCTTTGGTTTCTGTGCAGGGAGTCATCACAGACACCAGGTTGCCCCTAAAAGGCACCACCATCATCCAACTGCCGCATAAAAAGTCGCCGACAAAGGGACCGCCGTCATCAAGCTGCCGCATAAAAAGTCGCCAGCTCACAGGTCGCCGACAAAGGGACCCCCACCATCCAGCTACCGCACAAAAGGTCACTATCATCATCATCACCCAGGGCCATCGGCGGAGTTTTGATGCAGCCAATTCTGAGCCACCGGCATCGCGCCCGGTGAAGTCTCAATCTCCGAGCCATCGGCATCGTGCCCTCGACCCCCAAGGCCATCAGTATCACGTCTAGTGAAGTCCTTCGGCATAAAAAATGCCAACAATCATCAACACCGACACCGAGAAAGACTGGAGCCGACACCGGGAAAGACCGGAACCGACACCGGGAAAGATTGGAGCCGACACCGGGAAAGACTGAAAAACTCCATGAACCATCGACATCATGTTCGATAACAAGGCATCATTCTCGCCTGAGATCAACAACGACTCATCAACAGTTAGGTAGAGCATCATTCTTGCTCGAGATCATCCTCAACTGTGACACAGGACAAAGCTTCCAAGTGTCAGCCCACCCTTTCAAGTAAGGTAGTCATCAGACGCTTGAGACCACTTTAAGTAGGGCGTCATTCTCGCCTGAGATCAGCAACGGCTTATCAACAATCAAGTACATCATCATTCTTGCTCGAGATCATCCTTAAAGAGGCGCATACTACCCACAACTGCGATGCAGGACTCAGCTTCCAAGCATCATTCCAGGCTTTGCAATCCAAAATCATATCCTCAGACTACTTTGACCTTCGTCCTATTCGGACTCGATCAAAGTGGGGGCTCTCTGTAGACATCGAATTTTGTACCGGGACAAGTGTACAAATCAAGCATAACAAGAAAAGAGGTTAGCATGAAAGAAAATCCAAAGGGCCTTCCTCAATCAAAAGTTCGTATTATTAAGTCTTATATGGACAAAAGTTTGTATTATTACAATCCAATGTTCCTTTATTTATTCACAAAAATCATGATTAATTAATGACAATTTTTTGGTCGGATAGTTATGTGTTTGATGAACGGGGCTGTGCCTGCTTAATTTAATTATAGTATACAAATATGTTAGATGTTTTTTTTCGTTGGGTAGCAAATACTTGAGAGTTTCACATGTTTTGTGTTCTATCATGACTCTGCATGTCTCATGACTATTTTGATATACATGGAATTGGCATTTGTATATGTGGAGTTGAGATAAAATTGGTGGATGAATTTTGATGATTTCTCATATATCCTGTTTGGATTAAATTTTAAAAATGTGGAGGTTTCTACAGTGCATAAAATTTATACAGTTTGTTATAAATAGATGAGCATCTGTTTTTATTGAGATAAATTTCCTAAATGTGGGGGTTCTGACGGTGTATAAAAGTTTATACTCTTTGGTATAAATTGTTGATTATCCATTTTTGAGATAGATTTCCGTAATGTGAGGGTTATTTATTGCCTTCTTATCTTACATGGCTTTTGGAAGCATGTAAAGTGTTTATCACATTGGCCATGACCTTGCTTGATTCATTTTGTGGAATAAGCTTTGATAAATAGAGTTATGTAATACTCTATAAAGTATGTGGTATATTTCTTGTGACCCACATTATCACGATGGCCAATACATGGTGTAGTGTCTTATGTGCTTAGCTACAATGGTGGAAGTAATTAATAATAAATGCTTAGCTTGTTGGCCATGATATTTAATGAATTTTATAAGTGCATGCTTATTGATATTGGGGTTGGATTTTTATGAGGGGCTATTTTGACAAGTATGACATTTTATAGTCATGACGTTTTTTTATGAAGTTGTGTAGTGCAGCATTTGGTGGCTAACATTTTGTTATGAGTTGTTAAACCCTCATATATTTAATTAGTAGCATGCTATATTGATGAGAATTTATATCTTATTAATTTTTCTAGTCTTTTGACACAGACTAATGCATCAAGAATGATGAGATGATAAATCAAAGCATGCGAAGAGATGTTAGAATTAGTTAAATTTTGTTAAATCTGTTATTAGTTAAATTAGTTATTGTTTTTCTCCAGCTGTATTTTTCTTTTCTTTCTTTTCTTTATTTCCTTCTCTTGTTCTCTGATGTATCTAACCTTGGTATATTCTATAAATACCAAGGTCTCTCCCTCTTGTTCTCTTCAATGAAGATCAATCATATTCTCACATAATTCTACAATCTACAACTATTGTTTAGTTGTTTGTTTTTCTCTCTTTTCATCATTCACCTTTGGTGAATTTTTACATGGTATCAGAGCCTGGTGTCTTGACATTCTTCCATGGCTACTTCTGCTGGACAAAGGCAAGGAGTCATGATTACAGACCCTTGTGATCCCTTATTCATACACTCCTCTCATCAACCAGGTCAATCACTTGTTTCTGAACCCTTTAATGGCGACGATTTCGATGCTTGGAAAAGTTCAGCACTGATAGCTTTATCAGCAAAATACATAATTGCATTCATAGACGGTTCTCTACCACCTCCTGCAGAAGAATCTCCTTTGTTTCCTTATTGGGAAAGGGGCAACGATATGGTAATCTATTGGTTACTCAATTCTCTTCATAAAGATATAAGGGAGAGTGTTCTTTATACTAATTATGCCAAATCTATATGGGAAGAATTAAATAAAAGATTTGGTCAATCAAACAAAGCAAAATTGTTTTCTGTTCAGCAAAACGTCTCGAAATTAAGTCAGGAAACTCTTGATATTGCTAGCTATTACAAAAAAGCAAATAAGTTGTGGGATGAACAATCTTCTGTTAGTAATGTTCCTAAATGTGTTTGTGCTAAATGTACTTGTAAACCTTTGAATATTAATCAACAACTTGAGGTTTATAATCAAGAACTAAGGCTTTTACAATTCTTGATGGGTTTAAATGGAAGTTATACAGCAGTGAGAGGTAACATTCTTATGACGAGTCCTTTGCCATCATAGAGTCATGTATATGCTCTTCTTACTCAAGAAGAAAAACAAAGGCAAGTGAAGGATATAACCCAGTTCATGATAGAATCAACTGCTCTTTATGCTAACAAAAATTTCACTCAAAATTCTAGTTCTTATTCAGAACAAAGGAAGCAAGACAAGAGGAAGAGTTTGTTTTGTGATCATTGTAAGAGGCCAGGACATACTATAGACAAATCCTATAAGTTGCATGGTTATCCTCCTAATCATCCAAGAAATAAGCAAAATTAACAAAATAGGTCGAAGAATAATGGTTGGCAGCAGCAGAACAAGTTTTCAGATCAACAAAATTACAGACCATAGCAAAATTTTAGGCGTATGGCTAATAACGCTTGACAACAAGATTCAGATGATTCCTTTGCAGCAAACAAGTCTAACAATGTTTAAGGTTCTGTTCTTGATTCTCTAAATCAAGATCAAACAAGGCAAATTCTACATCAGGTTATATCTTCTTTAGCAGCACTATCTACTTCAAATTGTAAACAGAGTAATGACACACTATCTGGTACTATCCCTATTTCACTTCAAGTTTATTTTCTAATGCAATTGCTTGTTCTTGTATCTTTAACAAGAATGCTTGGATTTTAGATTCAGGTGCAAGTGAACATATGTGCAATGATAATTCTATTATGTTTGACATAAAATCTTTAAGCAAGCACATACAAATTACCTTGCCTGACGACACTAAAGTAGAGGTAACACAATATGGGAAATTATACATTACAGAAGAAATAATTCTTGATAATATTTTATATGTTCCTTATTTCAAATTTTACCTGATATCCACTACAAAATTATGTAATCAATTTAACTGTCAGGTTTTATTTGATAGAACTAAGTGCATTTTGCAGGGCCCTATTGTGAAGAAGCCTCTGCTACTTGGTAAAGAGGTATCTGGCCTATATTTCTTGGAAGAAAAATTCGTTTCTCAGCTTGGAATCAATCCCAGCAATACAAGACAGCTCAAAGCCTTTGCTGCTGTTGGTGCTGAAGCTTGGCACAAAAGATTAGATCATATGTCAAGTATTAAAATGAAACTAATGTCTATATCTTTTACACATTCTGATTATACTACAAACATATTTCCTTGTTGTTCTGTCTTGTTTCGAGCCTATTTTATATCATTTATAAGGTGTTTTGCTTGTTTTAGCTCCTTGATTATATATTAGTTATGATGATTTTGTGTTTTTCTAGGACAATCGAGAGTTAGAAGGAAAACCGAGCTAAAACAGTGAAAAATAGCCCAACATCAACATGTGTAGCGCCCGCCACAGGGGGCGTAGCGCCCGTGACAGCCGGGCAGAACAAGGTCGCACGTGCGACCTGGGCTTAGCACCGACGAAGGACAACAAGCAAAATAGCACTGGATTTCAGAAGAGTTTAAATTATTTACTGCTTCTTGCAATTTGAAAACCTTTACCAGACCGATTTCCTGAAAACCTAACACTTACCATCCCTGTGGATTCAACAACCTTACTTAGGATACCCAATTTCGACAACCGAATACTTGTGTAATATGTCCTAAGGCTAAACAGCATAATCTGCCTTTTCAATCCAGTTCTATTTCTTCAGTTTCTGCTTTTGAGTTAATTCATTAGATACATGGTGTCCTTATCATATCAAGACGCATTTTGGACACAGGTATTTTCTAACCAATGTGGATGATTATACTAGATCTACATGGACACATTTGATGACTACTAAAGATGAAGCTTTTTGTTTGATGCAGAAGTTTGTTAACATGGCTAAAACTCAGTTTAGTGCCACTATCAAGAAGGTTAGATTTGATAATGCCTTAGAAATTGCTAAAAATAATGTTGCCATCTCTTACTTTGCTGATAAAGGTATATTACATAAGACAAGTTGTACTCAAAAACCTCAAGAAAATGGAGTAGTAGAACGAAAGCATAAACATTTGCTTGAAGTTGCTCGGGCTTTAATGTTTCAATCTAACTTGCCTAAGAGGTTTAGGGGGGGAAAGTATTTTAACTGCTACATACTTAATCAATGAAATGCTTACTCCGGTTTTAAACAACAAATTTTCTTACAAAATGTTATACAATTCTATTCCTTCTTATGATCCTTTGAGAGTTTTTGGTTATTTATGTTATATGAGTACCCTGAAATAAGGAAGAAATAAGTTCCATCCTCGAGCAAAAGAATGTATTTTGCTGGGTTATCCTCAAGGAAAAAAGGCTTCTAAGCTTTACTGCCCATCTACACAAAAATTTTATACTTCCAGAGATGTTTTCCGTGAGGAAGTTTTTCCATATCAGAAAACAAGTTCTGCTCCATTACTCTTTCCAGTTCCAGATTCTGAAAGTTTGCCGGAAGATTATCTTGCACATCCACAAAATGATCAAGTTCATAGCACAAGTCAAGATCGAAATAATGATCTCAATCAAGGTGTTGCACAGAATGATAAGGTTTCTAATAATGGTCCAAGTGCTAACAACCAGATTCATAATCAACCCATCAGGACATCATCCGGACCTCATAAAGTTCCAGATTATTTAGCAGATTATCAAACATGTCTTTCTTGTGTTACTAACCTTCATTATTCTCCTATAAATTCTTCTTTTTGTGGCATTTCCAGTAGCAATCAGTCAAGCTACCTCGACTACACTGAACCACAAAGTTATGAAGAGGTTATTCAACATCAAGTATAGAAAGAAGCCATGACAAAGGAGTTAAATGCTCTAGATGAAACAAAAACATGGGAAATAGTTTCTCTTCCTCAAGGACGAAAACCCTTAGATAGCAAATGGGTTTATAAGGTAAAACATAAAGTAGATAGAAGTATTGAAAGGCTCAAAGAAAGGTTAGTAATTAAAGGTTTTACCCAAAAAGAAGGAATTGATTATAGTGAAACTTTTTCCCATGTTGTTAAAATGACTATTATTCGAGCTTTGCTAACTGTTGATGTCAAGAAAGGTTGGGGTATTCAACAATTAGATGTAAATAATGCTTTTCCTCATGGAGATTTACATGAAGAAATTTATATGAAAATTCCAAAAGAAGTATCTTCTGATATTCCTAATGCTGTTTGTAAATTAAAGAAATCATTGTATGGTTTGAAACAAGCGTCAAGACAATGTTATGCAAAACTTACAGAAACTCCATATCAAAGAGGGTATAAACACTCTGACAATGACTATTCTTTGTTTTATAAAAAATCTGATCTAACCTCTGTGTATCTAGCTGTTTATGTAGATGATATACTAATCACAGGGAATGATACATCAGAGATTGCTGCTTTGAAGGTTCATTTGGATGAGGCTTTCAAAATCAAAGATCTTGGTCCAGCTTGTTCGGTCTCGTTCCCAGCCGAATTCTTATCTTTTATAGGGTATTTCTGCTTGTTCTAGCCCCGGAATTATATATTAGATATGATGATTTTGTGTTTTGTAGGAAAATAAAGAGTTGAAGGAATTTGGGCTTAATTAAGGCATTTTAGGGAATCCCGAGTGATTTCTCGACCCGACCTAAGCTAACCCGAGCCGAGAACCGAGGCGAGACCAACCTGGGAAACCCTTGTCAAGTATTGGCGCAAAACAGGGGAAAAAGGCAAAAGTAGGTCGCGCCCGAGTCAAGGTTGGGCGCACCCGAGACAGTTTTCTACCGCGCCAACACAGCGAGCTAAAGCAGTAGGCCAGACAGCCGTCGCACCCGCGACAGGCGCTGTTGCTCGCGAACTACTGCAGAAAGAAGAAGTGTCTGCGGAATAGAGCCTAGTCGCACCCGAGAAAAGTTTTGTCGCGCCCGCAACGTTTGTGCTCGCGCCCGCTACAGACATTGAACGAGTGACAGAGGAAATGGGGCAGAGCCTGGTCGCGCCCGCGACCCAGGGTGTCGCGCCCGCGACCTGTCGACTGCTGCGGAAAGTGATGCGCGTTCTGCTGGGATTATTTTAGGGTTTTCCTTCCTTCTATAAATACCCATCTAACCTTGGTATATTCTATAAATACCAAGGTCTCTCTCTCTTGTTCTCTTCAATGAAAATTAATCATATTCACATATAATTCTACAATCTACAACTACTGTTTAGTTGTTTGTTTTTCTCTCTTTTCATCATTCACCTTTTCTGAATCTTTACAAGAGAAGAGTTGATCAACTACAGTGGAAATTAACTTTTAAGCTAATAAAATCATCGAGGGGAATGAGAATGAAGCCTAAATTAAGTCGACATAGTGGAAACCCGTCTCCGGAGGTATGGCGATCCCATGAACGAAGTTCAGCGACTAACAACGAAGCTGCTACAGGTTGAATTAGAAGAGCACAACTTGCAATATATATGCAACATTCTTTAGCAGGTGTGGACATTTTCCTCGCCGTTCGGGCTTCCGAACTTCCACGTTGGATTGGGGCGTGATTCCGTGATTTGTGTTGGGGTATAACCTTTGAAAACTCTTTAAGGAAACCAATCATACATTTCATAAACAATATTTTGTAAAATCACTTTCCCTTTACTTATGCATTTTATGAGTCATGGAATTAAACCTTTAAGAGTGAACATCCACTTGCTCCAAACTCTTCTAGATTTACCTAATTTGCTCATTTAAATGTTAGGCTCGGAAGAGAGTGATTTATGCAAATATTATTAGAAATATAAGAAAGAATACCCTAAAGTTGCATCGATACATTGTAAAACCATGTTAACCATAGTTTATGCAATCTTCGATGTGTTTTGGTTCGAAATGGGAGTCACCACCCAACTTTTTAAAGAGAAAAGCCAAGAAAAACTAAAAAGAAAACAAAGAAGTCTCCACCTGCGAAACCCTAGAATGGATTCGGGGGTAAGGCTACGAACTCGAAAAGTAAAGACTTTAGGAGTCCGCCTCTCACAAAAGGAAAGACTCTACTAAAAGTTTAAAATGTGCTTTTGATAACATTTGGGAGGGAGATAAAGAAGTAGAATTATTTCATGGAACATGCAAAAGAATAAAAGAAAGAAAGATACATCATAGACAACAATTTATTTACATAAGGAAAGAACACTTAAGAGCTTACATTATGCCTATTGAAGGGAAGCCTTGCCAAGCCTTTGGTTGTAGTATTTGAACTTCACTTGAATTAGCCTTTGAAAGCCTTGAATACTCCTCTTGAATATGCCAAAGTAGTGTCAAGAAAATGGATAGAAAAGATGATAGAAAAAGGGATGGGAATAGGGTATAAAAAGGCCCTTTTTGTTGGGTTTTTGGGTAGTTGAAAGGTAGGCTTTTTGTGGAGTTTTGTGAGGTTTATGGAGAGATGATGGAACGTGGAATAAGAATAAAGATAAGAGGGCTTAGGAGAGAAAAGAAATGGAGATAAGAGATTAAGGTAGGATAGGATGGACAGGATGAGGGTTTAGAGGCTTAAGGTAGGATAGGATAAGAGATTATGGAGGTGAGAAAGTGGTGGAAAGATGATAGGAGTGGTGGTAGAATGGTGATACTAGAATAGAGATTAAGGAGTGATGAGAGGAATGAGAGTATGGATGAATGGGAGTATATGAGAGGAAGAATGGGTGAATGATTGAGTCAATTTGGCATTGGAAAGAGGGGGTATTCATAGGCTTTATGAGGGAGTAGATACATATGCACATACATGCATTCTCTCAACTAGTCAACAAGCATAAAAAACTAGGGTGGCAAGGGGGGTGTCTTAGAGTGGACGGTGGCACGTGGTGGATGAATTTATGGTATGAACATCTCAAGGCCGACCGACCTAGGGAAAGGGGAGGCTTGACTCGAGCTTGGTTCACGTATTTTTGGACAGTGAGGGTTTGAATGGAATGCATTCGAAGTCATCTGTTCACACCATGGACGGTGGGGGTTTATATGAGCTCAAATGAGTGCCTTTGTGAGGATTTGAACTTGAGACTTATTTGGAGCTTCCTTGCATGAGTCCTTTAAATAATTTATGCGTGGTATGCATGGATAAATGAAGCTTGTTGCTTATGTAAAGATCGTGCATGCAATAGGCGAGATCATCCGCATGTAATGATGCATGCGTTTTTATCCGAATTTGTGCATGTAGAGTGCATGCGAGCAAGTGTCCCGACTTATCCTTGGCTTGGCTTGGCTTCCCTAATTTCCTAATTCTAACTAAAGTACATAACTAAAGGACATAAAGAGGAAATAATATAAATTACATTAAAAATATATAAGACCTATGCTAAAATCCGGTGTCTGAACTACCTTATCGACCAACTTCTTTTTCTTTATTTTTTCTTTATTTTTATATAGGAATGCTATATATCTGTGTGCCAAATTCCGGTGTCTAGAGAGATCCCCCACTTTGATTCAGTCCGAGGATAGGACGAAGATCAAAGTAGACTTGATTTGATGGACACCGGTTGGGATATGACTTTAGAATGCAAAGCCTAGAGATATGACTTTGGAGTGCAAAAGCCTGTGGTGATGCTTGGAAGCTAAGTCCTGCATCGCGGTTGTGGGCGGTATGCGCCTATGTTGGGGATGAGCTCGAGCGTGTATGATGCTCTACTTGACTGTTGATGAATTTTTGTGTATCGTGCGTTGATCTCAGGCGAGAATGACGCCCTACTCGAAGTGATCTCGGGCGTTTGATGACGTCTTCTCGAAATGGTCTCGGACGCTGAAGGCGTCCTACTTAAAAGTGTGGGCTGACACTTGAAAGCCACGTCTTGTGTTACGGTTGGCGAACTTCCGCCGATAGGTGATCTCAGGCGAGAATGACGCCTTACATGTTGGGGAGACTTCATTTGACACGATGCCGATGGCTCTTGGAGTTGATTTTCTATTCTTTCCAAGTGTCGATTCCAGTCTTTCCCGGTATCGATGTTGATGATTGTTGGCATGTTCAATGCCGAGAGACTTCATCAATCGCGATGTCGATGGCCCTGGGGGTTGAGACTTCATCGAAACTCTGCTGGTGGCTCTGATGTTGATGGGGACTTATGCCGATGGGCTACCCTGTTTTTGTGTCTTTTTCCTTTGACGATGACGATGACAAACTAGACGCGAGGCCAAATGCAAGACTAACCAAACGCAAGGCTGAAGCCGACCAACCAGACGCAACGCTGGAGGCCAAAGGAACTTCATTGAAACTCTGCCGATGGCCCTGATGTTGAGACTTCACCAAAACTCTGCTAGTGGCTCTGATGCTGATGGGGACTTACGCCGATGGACTACCCTGTTTTTGGATTTTTGATGATGATGATGAAAAACTGGTCACGAGGCCAGATGCCGAGACTAACCAGACGCGAGGCTGGAAGTCGTTGATGATGCTGATGATGATGGCAATTCAATGCTGAGGAACCTCACCGATCGCGATGCAGATGGCCCTAGGATAGAGACTTCATCGAGTACGATGCCGATGGCTCTAATGTTGTGGACTTATGTCGATTGGTGACCCTGTTTTTTATCTTTCTGACGATTGATGGCATTTTTTATGCTGATGAGACTTCACTGGACGTGATGCCAGTGGCTCTTATTCCTGAGGCTTCGTCGAAGCTGATGTGACGAATCTTATTGTTGAGATTACATCGAACTCTGCCGGTGGCTCTGATTTTTATTTTCAATGGCAATTCAATGCCTGGAGACTTCATCGATCGCGATGTCGATGCCTCTTATTTTCCTCAACTTATGTTAGCATGATCATTGGGAGCATGCTCTTATTTTGGAACTTGATGCTCTATTCTTGAGAAGACCACCGCTCCTTACTGGGCACACTTAGCCATACTCCTCCTTGAAAATGTACCAGCATGGAGGAAAGACAAAGGCTCCTTCTTTCCCTAGGCCGGTCAGACACTAGAAATGAGAGGAATCCTTGCATTTACTCGGGCCCTTAGCAACAAGCATGGAGAAAAGACAAAGGCTCCTTCTTTCCCTAGGTCGGTCGGACACTAGAGAGAAGAGAGGAATCTTTGCATTCACTCCAGCTTTTGCAGGCCATGCAGGAGACCAACTTGCTTGCAATTATTGTAGATAGCCCCAAGCCAATCAAACTTGAGCCTAGGCAAATGAGGGCATGACATGTGGCTGTGTGAATCAAACTCTTGTGATCACAAGTTGGAGCTTCTAGCTACGACATTCTTCACTGCTTCTCCCGCTTCCCTCTTTCTTGAAGGCCTTCTGGGTATTTTCATTTTCATCGCAAAAAGATGAATTTTCCAAGAAGAGGACGCAGACATGCTTCTCTACCAGTAGTCCAAGAAGACGATATAGAGGGAACATCCCAGTTGGGAGTTCATGCCGGTACAATTGGTTTTCCCACAAGATGAGCATGCGTCGTCTTTTCATTCTTGCACCTCGGTATGCTTTATTTCTTCTACAAGCTTATTTTTATAGCATGTTGTCGTTGAAACGTCTTGCATGTTACTGCTTGTTCTAGCACTTTAAGTTGAATTTAAAGTAAATGATACTTTAAATTTTGCTTCAAGCGTATAGATGCCAAAATCTTCTTTGCTCATGGTTGCATGAGTTTGGAATTCTACTAGGGAACATGGATTCTTGAATTTTGCACGGTCGCCGATCTGTATCGGTCATGTGAAGAATTTGTCCTTCGTGTCGGACAGGCACCATTCGTATCTGGCGCGTGATGATGTTGTCCCTCGTGTCGGACAATCGCCATTCGTGTCTGGCAGATGATGATGTTATCTTTCGTGTCGGACAGTCGCCATTCGTGTTTGGCTAATGATACATAGCTTGACTGGATGCTAACTTGACTGGTTAGAGTTGGATTACAGGTTTCTCTAATCTTTCTCTTAGTGATAAGAAACCATGTCGACCAGTTTGAATGAGACGACATACGGGCTTTAACCAGCCCCCAGTGTTGTGTTATAGAGCAACGATGTGGCACTTCTTTTGTTTTTTTTTTTTGCTTTTCTTCTTTTTTTTTTTTGATATGCAGGTATGCATGCAAACATGATCTACTAGACTTTTTGCACAAAGCATTTTTTTTACACAAATATTTATGCACTTATGCATTTATGCATGACTATGGACTTTATGCATAATAAACTGACTTAATTCATGTGACTTTAACGCAACTGATGGATGCAATGCAAACCTATTATGCTTAGACGCGACACACACATGACGCTTTATGATTCTAAACATGCAATTTATATGCAGGTAACTCCCCGACTCTTTATTTAGACAATGACTTTCTAGGAAAATGCCTTCCTAAGACAATTTTTTTTCTAGGACAGTGATCTCCTAAGACAATGACTCTTTTTTTTTCCGGGCAATGTTTTCCTAAGACAATGACTTCCTAAGGATCAAGGCCACTTGTGAGGAATTTCAGGAAAATTCAAGATGAGGAACATTTCGGTCCAGGGGACAAAGGATGATAGCGGAGGTGCTACGCCTGAAGAATGTGCTTCTTGGATGCTCATGTAGATGACCTTGATTGCTTGCAAATCTATGTTGACGTACGACAAACCCCCGATTTGGCGTAGACTCTTGATGATACCGTTCTGCTTTGGAGAGCAACTTGGAGATTTGCAAGCCCCCAGTTTGGTGAACTGACGATATGATGTATGGAGACCATGGAATGGAAGCAGGCATTGCTTTTAATGCTGCACTGATGGGAGTCTGGTACGTCCTTAGTTGTGAGTCTTAATCACTCCTTTTGCCTAACTTGCCCAAAGGGTTTTCAAGTTAGCCTCTCTTTTTCTTTTTCCTTTTATTTTCTTTTCTTTTTTCTTTTTCCTTTCTTTCTTTTTTTTCTCTTCTATTTCTTATCTTTTCTTCTTTGTTTCTTTTTCTTTCTCTTTTTTTTTCTTTTCGTTTTCCATTTTTTCTTGTCTGAGGCCACTATTAGGACGTCAATGAGAATGAAAATATAGGACCTTGGAGGATAGAGAGTAGGTGTCCCTCTTTGAAGCTATCTCCGAAAAATGTCTTGAATGATGTCATAGAAGTAGCGCGAGCCCCCAATTTAGAGTAGCTTAGCTCCGAGTCTGTTCATGATCATGTAGTTGCCAGTTAGTCGCTGATTGGACGGCTTTCGCTCTTGTTGAGGAGCGAGCCGCACTCAAGTGTGCTGAGAGCGGGTATTAATAACAAAACCTCATACTTGCAGTAATGACCGAGTTGAAAAGTCCGATCCACAAAGGGTCAGATAGGATAAAAAGGCTTGAAAAGGTTGGTTGGAAGATGTTTGGTGTAAGAGATGGGTGACTAGAGTTTATTAACGAATGGGCTAAGAGACATTTAAGAATATCCATGTCTTGAAAGAGATGGTATATGAGGGTTTATTTATGAATGGGATAAAGAGACACTTAAGGATGACCCTGTCTTAAAAGGGGTGAAGACATGGTCAAATGGGGTAGACATCATCTCTTTGGAAAAGGATTGGAACATGGGGATGGAATGATATCCAAGTCTGACGAAAGAAAAGTAAACGGAGGGTTGATGGTAGTGATAGAATCCAGGGTTTCCTCTCCTTTTGCCTACCCCGGCCAAGTGGGTTTTCGGACTTGCTTTTTATTCTCTCTTTTTTTTTCTCTCAATGACCAATTTATTAAACAACGAACGCTCTCTAAAGTAAAAAGTATGGGTCGGGCCTCGAAAAGGTTCTCCTACGTATCCGAGGTGGAATTATGCCAGTCGTAGTTCTTTAAGCGCAGCTTTAAAAGGTTAGTGCCTCGAGGAAGACTTAATGGTTCAGAAAGATGGCTATGAAGGCTTGATGGTTTATACGCAGGCTATAGATGGTTATGAAGGCTGAAAGGTATGATAAGGTGTATGGATGACGAGGTAAAGGTTTGGGATCAATGGGATTTTTCCTGGTGTGTGTGATCCTTATTTCTGCCTTCTATTTTCTTATTCTCCCTCTTTTCTCTTCTTTCTTTCTTTTTTTTTTTTGTTCTTCCTCCTCCTCCCTTTCCTTCTTTTTTTTTTTTTTGCTATCTCTCTCAACTTTTTTGTTTTCTTTTTTTTTTGAATCTTCTTTTTTCTTGCTTTCACCTTTTTCTTTTTTTTTTTGCTTTCACTTTTTTTTTTTTTTGCTTTCACTTTTTTTTCAAACTTCTTCTTCATGGATTGCCTCCTATCCTCCTTGGTCATAGCACACCATTTGGGATTGGTTTAATGAATGAAAGGGTTTCGGAAAGGTTGAGGTTTGATGGGAAGGTTAGAAATGTAAGTGATAGGTAAGTCGGGATTGGAAGAAAAGATGAGGGTAATGTAGGTGGTGAAATGAAGGCTGGGCGGAAGCCCCCTGTCCTCGACACATTTGGTTAAGCTGCGACATTTCTAATGAGGAGTGCTCACTTTAGAGAGATTGGACTTGGTCTTTCCTGACAACACTCTCTCTCTTTTTGCTCAGCCTACTGGATGGGAATGTAGGCTGACTTCTCTCATCAATTTTATTCTCTCCTTTTGCCCGATTTGCCTCAATGAGGTTTTCAAACCGTCCACTCTATAGTTTTTCACTCTTTTTTCTATTCTTTTTTTTTTTTGAATCTCTCTCCTTTTCTCTCTAACCCTGGATTCAAGAAATGAAAGGATAGGAATAAGGTACAAGATAAAAATGGAAAGATAACAGAAGATGAATTTGCTAGACTTGGTTTGTGAGGATGGCAGATGGATAAGAAAACTTTTCAACTCAAGTTAGAAGCACAAGCACGAAATTCTATTTGAACAAATAGCAACAAGAGCAATTGAATTCAAGGAATGAATTAAGAACTGACTCCCAATTCAAATGAAAGCTTGACAATCAAAACTATATCTAATTTCTAAAGCTCCTTTGATGATGTGCCTCCTTGTCTTCGTATAGGGAATCCATGATCTATTTGGTCCTTTTTGCTGCTTTTGGTATGGGCAGATCCCTAACTGGATCATGTCCTCAATCTTATTCTTCAAAGTCCAACAATTCGTTGTGTCATGTCCCCAAATCTATAGTAGTTGCAGAATTTCTTGTCATCCCAAAAATTCCCTTTATTGCTGGCTCAGGCCTTGACCTTGGCACTAGGCAAAAGAAGAAAAACCCATCCCAATACATGCATGTGATCCTAAATGACCTATATGGGACTTCCTAAAAATGAAAAATGCTTATATGCTGACTCAAGAGAGACTCACCCAGGACATGGGTTTGAATATGCTAATTGACATACATGGGACTTCCTAGGATGCAAGACTTCTATATGCTGACTTAAGGAAAAGACTTACTCAGGACATGGGTCTACATGCCCTAAATTTTATATGAGACTTCCTGAAATGCAGACGCCTATGTGCTACCTTGGAAAGGCTACCTTATGACATGCACCTACATTAACCTTCCTAGAAAAAGAAAGACTCACATGATATGACAACACGAGAAAAGACTCAACGACTCACCCATGACATGGGTTTACACTAGACCTCATAAAAAAGACAGGTATCTACATGAGGACTCTAGACACATACCTACCCATGACTTAGACCCTATATGAGCCTTTCTAAGGAATGAAGACACTTACCTAATGACTCAAGAAACGACCTAACGACCCGCCCATGGCATGGGTTTTACTTTAGACTTTCTAAAAATAACAGACTCTCATTGACTTAAGAAAACGATTCGCCTATGACCTAGACCTCGTATGAAAACTTCTTAAAGACTGAAAGACATTTACACACAAACGCTAGCACAACACCTTTATACGAAAATTTCTAAAGAATATAAGACACTTTCATGCAGACACTAACAAAAAGATTCATCCTAGACCTAGGTTTACATTGAACTTCCTACAAATGGAACACACATGTTGGCTTAAGAAAAGACTCACACATGACATGGACTCGCATTGGACTTCCTACAAATGAAAGACACATAATGACTTAGGAAAAGACTCACTCAGGACCCTAACCTTATTTGCGACTTCCTAAAGAATGAAAAACACCAACATGGTTACTCTAAAACAAAGACTCTAAAATAAAGACACTTATTCACTGACATTGAAACGGAAGACACTTACATGGAGACTCTGAATTAAAGACTCACCCATAACTTGGTTTCACATGTCCTACGAACCTATATGAGACCTCCTAAAGAATAAAAGACACATGTTTGCTGACTCTACAACGAATATTCTAAAATAAAGACACTTATTGAAATGCAAGACACTTACATGTAGACTCTAAAACAAAGACTTGCATATAACTTGGGTTTACTAGACCATACATGATACCTTCTAGGGTGTAAGACACCTATACACTGACTCAGAAAACGACTCAATTATGACACATGTTTACGTGTTCTCTCTTCTATATGACTCTAAAACAAGCAACAAAACATTTTACAACAAGAGCATTATAAAGGGTCGGATAAAGTCAAACATAGCGAGTCGACACAAGTTGGAAAGTGAGTGTTTCTCAATCCGGATGGGCTCAAACCACAAGCCGACTGTTTTAAGGAGAATCCGTCACTTGAACTAACAAACTTGTGTTAACTAAAGCTAAATTGGCTATTAAGCGGACTAGAATAATGCTCGACACACTAATAGCCTAACTTCTATTTACACACTCTTTTTTCATTTACGAGCCAACATATTTATTTATTTAACTCAAGGAAAGTGGATATCGTAAAGGACCGAATAAAGCCATCAAAAGGTGAGTTAAAACAGACTTGTAAACTTAATTATTAAATCCAACATGGATGGGCTTACCCACGGGCCGACAATGGATTTTTTAGATTTAATAATCAAGTTTATAATTTTATTTTCTCTAACCTTGAGACTATTACGCGAGCTAGAACAACACACACTGACTTTGTTTTATTATATATTAATCATTTTCTTTGGACTCAAAATAAGAGAACACTGAGAAGGGCTGAATAAAACTATCAAAGGTGAGTTAAAATGAATCGATAAACAAGGATAATTAACCTTTAGAACGGATGGGCCTCACCACTGGGCCGACCATAAAATTTAAGGTTAATTCAATCGAGTTTATAAACTCATTTTTTCTCAAACCCAATGATTGTCATGCGAACTAAAACAGTATCTCAAACTTAGGTCCGACTCTAGCGAGGGCACAACACACAAACACATATTTACATCTAACAAGACTCAACAAACTAAAACACGTGTTAACAAAAACACATATTTACACTTAACAAAGACTCAAACACTTGTTAACAAACACCTAACAAAGACTCGAAAGACTCAAACACGTGGCAAAGACTCAACAAACTAAAACATGTGGTACAGACTCAACAAACTTAAACACGTGGTACAAGTTTTATTTATTTACTGAAGGAAAGTAGATAATGCAGAGGACTGAATAAAGTCAACGATAAGGGAGTTATAACTTAATTTATGGAGTCAATTGCCAAATCCAGTATGGTTGGGCCTAACCACAGGCTGGCCATAAGTATGATGGATTCAATAATTAAATCGATAAATCAATTTACTTAAGCCTAGTGACTATTACGCAGTCTAAGACATTATCTGCTAACTTTGTTTGATTTATTAGTCAAAATTTTTGGACCTAAGGACGACTAATCATTACAAGAGGCCGAATAAAGTCAAACATGGCGAATCAAGCCTAAGTCAAGAAGCACAAATCAGTGTTTCTCGATTTGGATGGGGCCCATCCATAGTCCGGCCATTTTAAGGAGAATCTGTAATTTGTGCTACCAACTCATACTTAATTCGAGCCATGTTGACTGCCATGCGGACTAAATAACGATTGACAGGACCGACGGACTGACCTATTTTCTACATACATTTTTATTTTTATTTGTTTAGGAAAGTTGATATCGTAATGGAATGAATAAAGCCAACAATGGACGAGTTGTAATTAATTTATGGACTTAATTGCTAAATCAAATATGGTTGGGCCTAATCACGGGCCGGCCATAAATATTATGGATTTAATAATAAAATCGATAAATTTACTCGAGCCCGGTGATCGTTACACAGTCTAGAACTTTAACCACTAACTTTGTTTGGACTTTTAATCAGGTTTATTGGACCTTTGTTAAGGATATATTATAAAGGGCCATATAGAATCATCGAAGGCGAGTTGAGTTTACTTTACAAACCAAGATAATTAACCTTCATAGATAAATGGGCCCAACCACAGGGTTAACCATAATTTTTGAGGTCAATCAACTTAGTTGGTAAACTTGACTCTTTTCAGCCCAATGACTACTATATGGACTAGAACAACATTCCTAAACTTGGGTCGACTCTTTACAACGAATTTAAACACATATCACATAGCATACATATGAACAAAGGGTATCCTAAACCAAGGCTCTATATACAAAAGGGTTTATTGGCTAGATAAGGCTTAGCGGCTCATGTACTCGCCCTGGTGCATTCTTGTTGTAAAGGCAACTCGAATGTATAGGATGTTGCTCTTGGAGGCTCGAGTGGAGGCCTCATAGATTAATGCATGAGTGGATGTGGTGACTAATACTCTTTCGGTGTAAGTGCACCAATTGAGTATAGACGGTCTGACATCCCATGGGTTATTTTTTGTGGCTAAAAGAGAAAAAGCCTAATACCACCGATTTACGTGCTCCTACAACATAGTACATGTCAAGGGAGTGCCCCGGTATGCAATGCATTACGCCTAAAAAGAATGACTTAATAATATAAAGTAAAAATTCATTTTCCTTCCAAAAATTTTAAAGCACGCTAAGCTTTTTTCAAGTTTTACCCACTTTAGAAAAAACTCCCTAGTGGAGTCGCCAAAAATCATGTGGACATTTTTCCTCGCCGTTCGGGCTTCCGAACGTCTACGTTGGATTGGGGTGTGATTCGGTGATTTGTGCTAGGGTTTAACCTTGGAAAATCTTTAAGGAAACCAATCATACATTTCATAAATAATATTTTGTAAAATCACTTTCCCTTTACTTATGCATTTTATGAGTCATAGAATTAAACCTTTAAGAGTGAACATTCACTTGCTCCAAACTCTTTTAGATTTAACCCAATTTGCTCATTTAAATGTTAGGCTTGGAAGAGAGTGATTTATGCAAATATTATTTAGTAATATAAGAAAGAATACCCTAAAGTTGCATCGATGCATTGTAAAACCATGTTAACCATAGTTTATGCAATCTTCGATGTGTTTTGGTTCAAAATGAGAGTCGCCACCCAACTTTTTAAAGAGAAAAGCCAAGAAAAACTAAAAAGAAAACAAAGAGACTCCGCATGCGAAACCCAAGAATGGATTCGGGGGTAAGGCTACGAACTCGTAAAGTAAAGACTTTAGGACTCTACTAAAAGTTTAAAATACGCTTTTGATAACATTGGAAGGGAGATAAATAAAAACTTTATAGAATTATTTCATGAAACATGCAAAAGAATAAAAGAAATAAAGATACATCATATACAACAATTTATTTACATAAGGAAAGAACACTTAAGAGCTTACATTATGCCTTTTGAAGGGAAGCCTTGGCAAGCCTTTGGTTGTAGTGTTTGAACCTCACTTGAATTAGCCTTTGAAAGCCTTGAATACTCCTCTTGAATATGCCAAAGTAGTGTCAAGAAAATGGATAGAAAAGATGATAGAAAAAGGGATGGGAAAAGGGTATAAAAATGCCCTTTTTGTTGGGTTTTTTGGGTAGTAGAAAGGTAGGCTTTTGGTGGAGTTTTGTGAGGTTTATGGAGAGATGATGCAAGGTTGAATATAAATAAAGATAAGAGGGCTTAAGAGAGAAAAGAAATGGAGATATTAATGGTAGGAAAGTAATGGAAAAGGATAGGAGAAGGGATAGGAAAAAGATAGCAAGAAATACTCTTTTTGTGGCTTTTTAGTATAGTTTTGTGATGTTTTTGGGAGGTTTTATGGGAGAATTATGTAAAGATAAGGGAAGATAGGATAAGGGTTTGGATTAGCAGTTTAAGAGGATGAAGAAATGAGGAGAATAGTGATAACAATATAGTGGAGATTAGATGATGAAAATGGCTCTTTTAGGGCTTTTTAGTGGTGTTTTGGGTGGTATAAGGTTAGGCTTTTGTGGTGTTTATATAAGGATGGATAGGATGAGAGCTTAGAGGCTTAAAGTAGGATAGGATAAGAGATTATGGAGGTGAGAAAGTGGTGGAAAGATGATAGGAGTGGTGGTAGAATGGTGATACTAGAATAGAGATTAAAGAGTGATGAAAGGAATGAGAGTGTGGATGAATGGGAGTGTAGGAGAGGAAGAATGGGTGAATGATTGAGTCAGTTTGGCTTTGAAAAGAGGGGGTATTTATAGGCTTTCGGGGGGAGTAGGTACATAGGCACATATATGCATTCTCTCCATTCGTAGCAACTAGTCAACAAGCACAAAAAACTAGGGTGGCAAGGGGGGTGTCTTGGAGTGGACGGTGGCACGTGGTGGATGAATTTATGGTATGAACAACCTCAAGGCCGACCAGCCTAGGGAAAGGGGAGGCTTGACTCGAGCTTGGTTCACGTATTCTTGGACGGTGAGGGTTTGAATGCAATGCATTAGAAGTCAGCTGTTCACACCATGGACGGTGGGGGTTTATATGAGCTCAAATGAGTGCTTTTGTGAGGATTTGAACTTGAGAGTTATTTGGATCTTCCTTGCATGTGTCCTTTACATAATTTATGCATGGTATGCATGGATAAATGAAGCTTGTTGCTTACGTAAAGATCGTGCATGCAATAAGCGAGATCATCCGCATGTAATGATGCATGCGTTTTTATCTGAACTTGTGCATGTAGAGTGCATGCGAGCAAGTGTCCCGGCTTATCCATGGCTTGGCTTGGATTCCCTAATTTCCTAATTCTAACTAAAGTACATAACTAAAGTACATAAAGAGGAAATAATAAAAATTACATTAAAAATATATATATAACCTATGCTAAAATCCGGTGTCTGAACTAGCTTATCAACCGACATCTTTTTCTTTATTTATGCTTCATTTTTATCTAGGAATGCTATATATCTGTGTGCCGAATTCCGGTGTCTACATCGGGGTGTTCCCGAGTCTCGTTCCTATGATGATGGTGCTCTTCATGTGGAGTTTGAGGGTGAGGATATGTTCCTCTTAATTAGTCCAAAGGCATGCATTTGCGAGGTGGTTTAGTCACATATCACCTTTAGAGGATTCACCTAAGTGTGTGGCGGTGGGGTTGCCGCTGTGGGAAGATGGGCTACTCCCTCCCTAATGACACTCATGATACGAGATTCGTGCCTATGACCGAAAAGCGCCCCACAGATAGAACTTTGGTTATGCTCGCACCGTGTGTGAGGTGGTTTGAAATCCGGTTAAAGGAAACTTAGTTCAAGGTATCATACCACTAATGTTTCTTCGGATGGATAGCCATTTACACTGAGTGTAGGTTCAAACCCGGAAGGTACCTACACCTATTACATGGTATTATACGCTCATCATATAATCTATTTTAAACTCTTTATTTTATTGTGTTTATTAATTTTAAATCATGTGGGGGATTGTTGGAAATTTGTGTGATTTAAAATTATTCTTTTAAATTATTAACATTCTTTGATGCCCACCTATACAATCGGTAGTAACTTTTAGTTACGTACCACCTTTCGGGCTCATTCAATCACATAATATTAGACTATACTTTATTTATTTCTCCATTTATTTAATTTGGTCATATTTATTATTTTGGAGTTTATGCCAACTTTATTAACTAAATTTGGCACCATGTGAGGGAAAAACTGTTTGTTATTTCTTCTCCTTGTTAACAGAGTATTTTGACTGAGCTATTGTAACTAAGTCCTTAACTTCCCTTAATTTTTGCCACTAGATGTCGGGTGAGAAAAATAAGGGATTAACCCTTGATTCTCTCTTATATGGATGGCCATGTTATTTGTTAGTCTTTAAAAAGCCTTCTGCATTTGCTTCTTCATGGTGGGATTTGTTTTCCATGGGTGGAATATATTGGCAGTAAAGTGGGTATAGTGAGGTAGCATTTGCTACGTTTTTGATAGAATTTTACTCACTTAAATTTGATCTTTCTAATTTTTCTTTCCCTTTGAAAATGGTTTGTAAACTCTCTGTCATATAGACTAGTAATTTTGAGCGTTAGGTATCTACTGGTTCAGAATTCTCTCTCGTTGCATCCGAAGAGAATTGACGAGTTGTCGAATCCTGGGAGAAGGTTGCATCTGAATTATTTTATCAGTGCAGTGAGGGCATTCCTTCTCTAAAGAGAGTGTTTTAACACGCTTCGACCCAGGCTAATTCTAATCCCTTTATCTCCTTTCTTTTTTTATGATTTTTTATTGTTGTTGTATTGTACAATTTAATGTAATTTTCTATGTATTCGACCTGTTTACATGAATGATAATATTGCCGTTATATGTTTGTTGGTTTACAAATTAATAGAAAGTTCTCCTCTATATGTTTGAGTCATAATTTTCAGAATAATTTTCCAACAAATAGCATGTTCATATGCACACTAGTTTTTGAAACTAGCAACATTTTAATCATAACAAAAAAGTAAAAAATTAAACTCTCATTCTAAGATGCCGCACAATGAGCTACATACTATGCTTAATCTGGAAGTTTGTGTAGGATTCAAACCTACATCTTTTGTGCAACACCACAAATGCTTTTCCATTGAGATAATAGGTATAGTCCAAGCTAAAATATAAAAATTAGAAACAGAGGTACTACTTGCACAATTAGTTTTAATTTGAACACTATCCAAAATCAATGAAAAAAACGTCAACAATCCTTCTATTAAGCAAAGTTACTCAAAGAGAGTAAGAAGGATTGCCTTTCAGTGACGATGTGCTGTGAGTTATATTCTCTTATTTTAACTATAGTAATATAGTTCAATGTTCATAATTGTTTCAATTTTTGGGTTCAATTGCTATTTGGTGAATTATTAAAGCTTGTGAGTTTGTCTTCTGAATTATTGAACCTTTTGTTGTTGAACTATGAAAGGTTGAATGGATCAAAAGTCACTGATAGGCTAAAAAAAGTAGTCATGTAGATGTAACTTGTAAGCTTACTAAATATTGACTTACGACTTTTACAAATATGGTTTGACCTCTCCCTCTTTACAAATGTACCCAATCAATATATTTACAGTATTACATCGTAAATGACCCTGGTATTCAATATTGTTTTGATGATGATGAATCAAAGGTAGGACCTTTTCATCTCCTTCTTCATCAAACATGATGAATTGGTACGCAAAGACCTAAGGTTTTATGTGAAATGTTTCGAAAAACATCAGTTCTAAGTTGGTAACTAGACACCTTGTTCCTCCCCCACCCCTAGATTCAATTTCACTTTGTGCTATTCATTTTGCAATCAAGATAAGTGAACTAGTCTTTTTTGGGTCTCCTTCAATTTCATCGAAATTTAGGTATTTAGGCGGGTTTTAGAAGAGTCAAAATGATAGTAGATTGTTTTTGGTGTTGCTAGAAAATTTGTTATATGTATACTGTATAAATGTTATATGTATACTGTATAAATATAATAACTAAATTGTGTGTTTGGTTGAGATTGGAGAAACAATCCAGAAATTTTGATTGGGGCACCAAATTAAAAGCTCCTTTTGTTTTCATATCTGCAGATATGAAGAGCAAATATGGACATTGGTTACTGACTGCTTTTATATATCTAGGATTTTCTTGTGGGCAGCTAAGGTATTTAGTTTTACCGATACTACATGTATGTAGGATGTCTTTTGGAATACACGATCTATTGGTTTTTCAGGTGTTGTTTTTTTATATTACAATGCAATTTAGCAGCGTAAACATTATATTTGTCGTCATATGATTCAAATTTTCATATATACTTTATATCTATTAACATGGAGAATGTTTCCAAAATGGACAAATTTCTAGTAGTGTTAGTGGAATTGTACTATTAATTAGACTATATAGGTATCTCCAAAATACTCATGAGTACACGTCTTAATGATTAAGGGCCTGCTCGGCAAAATTAGTGTTTTAGATAGCTGATAGCGGTTTATGTAGCGTATAGTGGTTTAAGCAGTGGATAGCGTTTTAAGTAGCGGATAGCGGATGACTGTTCAAATAAAAATTGTGTTCGGTAAATTTAGCAGTTCAATTAACAAATTAATGTGAATTGACATAAAAGGATATCAATAATTTTCGATGATAAAATTTACAAAGGGTATTTTTTGACCAAAAAATATGAAACGCTACTCCAAACGCTAAAAGTTAACTTTATTAGCGTTTCACAAAACGTTCCTTGAAACGCTAAACGCTCCTCAAAACGCTAGCTTATCGAACACTAATATTTATGCAATTAGAGTTTTGACTTGGTTAAGACGCTAAACGGTACACCAAACGCTATTGGCGAACATAGCCTAAGATGGATGGTAAAATGGCATTATCATTATCCATTTTAATCATGTACTACAGAACCATGAATGGACAAAAGTACAAGCTTAAATATATAAAAGAGTCCCGTCGTCAATGATGTAATATCTATGACGGGATGAACTACCTATCGTAATTGCTCCAGACAACATCTTCGACGAGTGAAAAACCTGTCTTAAATACCTTCTACGACGGGTGTTGACCCGTCGTAAATGACACAATATCTATGACGTGATAAATAACTTGTCGCAATTGCTCTATACTACATCTACGATGGGTTGGTCATAAAAGATCAATTACGGCGAGGCTTTGTACGAGGGGCGCTACATCCATCGTAGATGTACTTTTACAACAGGATCGACACCTTTTACGACGGGTCCTCCATTTTTGAACATTTTTCTTGTAGTGTGCATCACTGGTTACCGTCAAGACACTAATGATGATGTCTATGGCCTATGGTGAGGGCGAGCGACTAAGAGGGTGAGAGAGGAGGCAACCATGCGCGAGGATTTGGGATGCACAAGAGTATTGCGAGGGGAGTTGGGTAGGAGAAGATGAGTCCCATGATGGGGCTGATTGAGTGTTTATGGGGGGGGGGGGTGGGGCTCGGGCCTGGGAGGAGGGTATGAGGGAGTTAGGTAGTATAAACTTTAAAATTTCGATATGATGTTAAAAGAGTTCTATCGTTCAGTCGGTCCTCGGTCATTCAGTTACGAACTAGGTTGTGCTCAGCCCTACCCACATTAGTCAAATATTTCCATTTACTTGCAGTAATCGGTAAAAATGGCAACAGGGACATCCTTGAATAGTGCTTGGGGGTTAATGACATGGTGTTTTGGGTTTTAAAGTGGGTAGCATTTTTTTGCAAAATTATAGTGACATTTTCATCCGAACACTTGCAATAATAATTGGCAACAGGTGTTACTGTTGTTTAACAAACAACAACAAAACTCCAATAAGGTCTTGTTGATGTGAGGTTGGAGAAATCCAGATATAGCATTATACATGAGAGCATAAAAAGGCTTAATTGTTATTGTTGTTTAAGATCGAGTGTTATTGAACCACATGCTAATGGGTATCCAACGAATACTTTAAAATATTGGAGCTAATTAATAAGTTAGATGCTTGTAGAAGTTGATTAATTACGGCTGGTGATTATCCATTGGAATTAAAAGAGAAAGGAACTCATAATACATTTCTTAATATTGGAGAATTGAAGTAATCGTACATGAAATAAAGATGGTGATGGGAATTGTTAATCAATTTCCATCATATTTTTGAACAATCCTTCCATTTAATGGTTGAGGAGGGCGGGCATTTTTCTTATTAGCTCCGCAAACAGCGGCCTTCAAGGATGCTACCTGATCCTTTGATATTGTTTTGGCCTGCCAGTTAAGTTAACAACATGCAATGCATGCATCTTTTGTTAAAACACGTAATGAAAACATAGCATAAAAATTTAAATACAAAATGTATATACCTTTGCAAGGACATTCCAAAGGACGGACTCGGTGCAAGGAGGGGTGGTGAGAGAGCCCATGTATCTGTAGTATTTGCGTGGCCTTCTCCTTAACAAGCTTGATGCAAATATTGGTATTGAAACCTTCTCTCCTCCACCTTCACATGCTTTCTTTGCTACCTCTTCCAACTCCGGTTTTAACTATATGTATATCCACCAAAAATATGCAACCCATGCACCAACTCAGTTGTTACAAAATCAATTATCCCCATTTGACTAAAACAAGATCCATGTTAAAATTTTTAATGGTTTCAGTAAATTTATGAATCATATTAAAAGCTAATTTTAGTATTTTGGATGCATACCATGGTAAGTAGAGGACAAGGGGCTCCCTCCTCGAAGAGAATCGCTACGACTGTGGCACTACCATCAGCAGCCACGTGTACTTCATGTAGCTCCGCAGCATATCTTTACTTTGTCAATTTATCAAACAATGCATCAAATTCAAATTCAAATCCCACCAAAATATGAAATATCATCACTTTATGCGTTAGTTACTTTTTATTCTTCTTTTCTAAAATGAAGCAAACTTAATTAACAAATGGGATCGAGTTAAATATACTCTCTGCCATACAAGTCTTTAATTTTATCACTTTTCCACACATCTTTTAACTTTTACAATTCTGTCATACTAGTTTAAAAGTTTGTCAAGAATGTCACTAACTTTAATGATGACCTGCTATACTAGGTAAAATTAATTTTTTTTAGTAAAACTTATTTTAGCAAGTTAACTAGTTATTAAATATTGAATCAGAAATGAGAATGGTAAAACAAAAGAAAAATTGCAAAAGAAAAAAAAAATAAGAATTAAATATTTTTCTCTCTTCTCTAAACACCACTCACTGTCTCTTCTCCTTCATCTTCCCCAAATATCCATGAAGAATTCCCAGAACCCTTTTCATGTCTCCTCCCAAACTTATCTTCTTATTTCCACAATTTTCAAACCTTTTTTTTTTTTAATTTCCTCCTCCGTAACAAAATTTCTCCCTACTCTCTTCTCACCAAACCTAGATGAAGAACACCCAAGACTCCAATTTCCATCATATTTTTCATAGGCAGATGAGGAAGAAGAACACCCAAGACTCCAATGGAGTTCATGAAGAAAAGAAGTTAAGAACTTTAAGGATGAGGAAAAATTAAGAAGAAACCATGGATATTTGGGTAGGAGGAGGAGAGACAGTGAGTGGTGTTTAGAGGAGAGAGAAAAACATTTAACTCTTATTTAAACTGATGGGAAAAATCATCCAACCATGGAGTTAACTTGCTAAAAAAAGTTTTATTAAAAAAATTAATTTTACTTACTATAGTAGGTCATTATTAAAGTTGGTGGCATATTTGACAAATTTTTAAATTACTATGGCACAATTGTAAAAGTTAAAAGATGTGTGGCAAAAGTGATAAAATTAAAGACTTAAATGGCAGAGAGTCTATTTAACTCAAATGGGATCTTAGACCGCTTATCTACCGAATACCAATGTTCCAACAATAGATTATATTGGAAAGGACCCATTCATGAAAGAATAATATGGCAAGTGACTAATATGGGTGGGATGAAAGGTACAAATTAAAGAAGGGATTGGAGATTATATCAAAGAAATTAATGTTTTATTGTGACTACAAAGCAATTTAATTTAAAAGTTAGAGTGATTCAAATGATGATTATGTTTGAAAAGGAAGCATACAAAGGCTTAGGAAGTAGGTAAGAAGGCAAGACGTCTCAAGGTTGTCAGAGGTGAACAAGAAAATTGACAGAATCAAGTATAGCGCCAGGAACAATATAAGAAAAATCGGATTTCAATTCATAATTAGAGTATTTGCAATGGGTGAGCATCACATAAATATCCACTAGATGACGTGGAAGTAGTATGGTCCACTAGGAGTTTAGGAGAATTAGAGTTAGTCTCTTCATATTAACTTGTTTTCCAAATAGTGAGCGTGAGTTTGATTAAAAATATTGTTAAAAAAGGTGTAGGACCCACTTTTACTAATTTAAATACACTACAACAGAAATGAAAAGAAGAAAAAAATGTTGAGAATCTCGTATTCGTCCTGGCGCGACGAGCACAAGTTAGAATTTTTCTCACTGCCAACATTCGTCCTTGTTGTTACGTTGTCTTTCTTGTCCTCTTCCATGCCACATCAGCGCCCATCTTACTCTCAAACTTGAAGTTGAAGAAGTTCTTAAAGTTTTTCTCATTAATCATATTTGTTGGGGAATAGCAAAGACAATTGAGGTGGCTTACTAAATGATGGACTGAACCTTTGAGTTGGTTTTTCTCATTTATTTTCTATTATATACGTAGCGCATAGCTAATTAGGTGTTCACCGCTCTTTGTGTTGGGTTGAATGTGGAGACCAATTTTGGTTGGTCTCTGTCTCTTGGGGAGCAAGGTAGAAGAGTTTGAGTGGGAATCAAGTTGTTGATTTGTTAGCCACTTCTTTTTGTAATTCCTTTGTTGTAGGGACTCTATTAATCATAAAATTGTGTTAGCTTTGTACTATAAATAGAGCCTATGTGTTAGGTTTATTGGTATTGCAATTGAGAGTGTTTCATCTTATACCATAAGAGATTGACCTGTAATCTCTGTGTCCTTGAGGGAGTTGTGTGAGGCTCATCTGTGAGTGTTGAGTTCTTAGGTTGTAACTCTAGGGAAGTTTTAAGAGATTATAGAGGTCTGGGAATCTCTGAAACACTATTGTAATCCTCTGATAATTTTTCCCGGTTTGGGTTTTCCACGTTAATTCCTTGTGTTGAATCTTTATTTATTTTTCGCCATTATTATTGTTTGTCTGCTAACAACGCCCTAAGTATCCTAACAACTGGTAACAGAGCTTTGGTTGGAGCGTGGTTGATCTGCAGACTGAGAAGCAATGATGGGTGCAATTGTGAAGATTCCGGAGTTCGATGGAAAAGACTACGCATGGTGGAGGATGCGCGTTGAGGATGTGCTCCGCCGGCAGAGGTTGCATCTTGCGATGGCTGATAAGCCTGGAAAGATGGAACTGAAGGATTGGGAAGAGCTTGATGGTCAGGCACTCAGTACGGTCAGGCTGATGCTCGCTCGAAACGTGGCTTTCAACATCAAAGATCAGAAAACGACGAAAGATCTGCTCGAGGCCTTGCAAAACACATATGAGAAACCTTCGGCGGTGAACAAGGTATATGTGTTACATCATTTGTTTGCATTTAAGATGCATGAGTCTGGTGATATGCATGATAGTATGAATGAGTTGAATATGATACTATCAAAGTTAACCTTTGTGGGATTTAAATTCGACGATGAGATGAATGCTAATATACTATTGGCTACCCTACCTAAGTCTTGGAAAATTTCGTGACTTCTGTAACTTCTTCAACTAAGAAGGAGAAGAAACTGAAGTTTTGGGAAATTAGAGACTTTTTCCTGAATGAAAGTATTCGTAGGAAAGATTTTGATGTGTCTGAGTCTTCGGGGAATGCTTTGACTATCAGGGGTAGGAGGAATAGTTGGAGCACAAGTCGGGGTCGATCAAAATCTATAGGTCGAAACATGGAGCATGTGTTGTGTTGGAACTGTGGCGATAGAGGTCATTTTTGTAGGGATTGTCTTAAACCTAGTAAGAGCAGTTATAATGATCATGACTCGATAAATTCTGCTGAGGATTTGGGTGATGTCCTAACTATTAGTGTTGACAAGTCAGAAAGGAGTTGGGTGATAGTTTCGGGTGCTTCGTTTCACTCTTTATCTAGCAGGGAGGCCTTTAGTAATTTCGTGAGTGGGTGGTTTGGCAGCTTTAGGCTTGCAAACGGTCACAACCTAAAGGTGCTAGGAAGAGGTGATGTGAACATTAAAACTTCTAAGGGTGGAACTTGGAGGTTGAAGGATATTCGGTATATCCCGGGTCTAACCAAGAACCTTGTATCTGTGAGTCAACTGGATGAGGAGGGGTTCACGACGAGATTTGAAGATGGTCATTAGAGGGTAATGAAAGGATCTTTGGTAATTGCAAATGGTAGGAAAGAGGGGAAGCTATATTCTGTCATTGATAACTCTAACGTGCCATTCATGCTCGTTAAGGCGTGTTAGCTTCTCTAATGAGAGAAGGGTACCAGAAACGAGGAGGTTTCCGGTCAAGGCTACGGGAACGGATGGTCAGCCGAGGAACGCATCTAACCTGCACGGGGATTTGACAAGTTCAACACGAGGTAAAGTCTCAATCCAAAATTTCCCTAAGTTGTTGACAATGATGCGTATGTCGAAGTCCCAGGGGCGTGATCAGTTCAAGTGGGAGCATGTTACTAAAAGTGGAGTTGATGGGAGGTCAACTGGGACCTTTGTTGATATTTGCTGAACAAGATTGAGATGGATGCACTAAAGGAATCGAGGAGGTGTTGAAGTGGTGATTGATGATGCTCGTCGAAGGCTACGTTTACAATTAGTCTCCATGTGGGAGATTGTTGGGTTGAATGTGGACATCAATTTGGGTTGGTCTCTGTCTCTTGGGGAGCAAGGTAGAAGAGTTTGAGTGGGAAACAAGTTGTTGATTTGTTAGCCACTTCTTTTTGTAATTCTTTTATTGTAGGGACTCTATTAATACTAAAATTGTATTAGCCTTATACTATAAATAGAGCCTAGGTTTTAGGTTTATTGGTATTGCAATTGAGAGTGTTTCATCTTATACCACAAGAGATTGACATGTAATTTTTGTGTCCTTGAATGAGTTGTGTGAGGTTCATCTGTGAATGTTGAGTTCTCAGGTTGTAACTCTAGGGAAGTTGTGGGAGATTGTGGAGGTCTGGGAATCCCTGAAACATTGTTGTAATCCTCTGATAGTGCATCGTTCGTGGTTTTTTCCCGATTTGGGTTTTCCACGTTAATTCCTTGTGTTGAATCTTTATTTATTTTTCGCCCATTATTATTGTTTGTTTACTAACAACACCCTAAGTATCCTGACACTTTGCAGTCTTTTAAATTGACTATGATTGTTTTACATTTGATTTAGATAATTTTGGTACATGGTGGGTGAATGATTTCTGTTAGAAAAAGTCCTAAAATTCAGTACCATCAACTTCTCTATTTATTTTTATCCTTACCAAATGACAATGTGCAACCTAACTTTTTATCATGATAATCAAGAATCCATGATTATAATAATCAAGCATATATCCATCACCACCCATTATCATGATATTCAAGCACCAAGCATGGTTTAGCCGTGTTGTAATCCACGAGCCATGGTGTATGATGGCAACTTGGTTTATTTGATTTTGGTCATTTAAGATAACAATTGAGTTGTTATTCCATGGGCAATTCAAAACCCTTTCATTGTTATTTGTTAACGAGTTATTCATCAATTTTATTGATGATATTAGTGAAGATTTATTTTAATCATTTGTTAAGAATATAATAAGGGGGCCATTTTTACTTATGGAGCAAGCTAAAAGTGTTCCTGAACTTTATACTTTCGCTTATTTATATGCAAGTTATTCTAACATTTTAGGGTGGCTTTTACCCAACAAGTGTGGCATTCCTATCATGATACTTTGGCCCATTTTATATCTTTTAAACCATTAGATATATAGATTTTCCAAAATTTATGTTTCTTTTTTTATTCCACTTCTTTGTTTAATGGTGCGTTTGGTAAGATTCCTAAAAAACATTTTCCCGGAGAAAAGTTTCACTGGAAATATTTCCACGGGAAAAATTTCCCTTGACCCCCCCAAGGGAAATTTTCCCTAGGAAAACCTTGCAAATGGTGAGCCCCTTATAAAAAACTTTCACGAGGTCAATGTCCAATCAAACATGGAAAAAATAAGTCAACTCGGAAAAATTGACCATTTTTCTGGGTTTTTTTCTGAACAAACGTATTCTAAATGAAAGAGAGCCAGCGTGAGATTTTGGTTTCGTAATGTAGTTCTGTCTGTATTAGACCAATTGTTATGATATCGATTTGGCATTCCAATCCTATATATATAGCTGATTATGGATGCTCTTTGCCACTCTTGATTTTCTCCCAATTTAAATTCAACACAAATTGAATTTTGGTATTGGTAGATCTATCTTTATTCTTGTGATCTTGTCTATATCTTTCTATTCATCTACCTCAACGTCCTTCTGTATTATTAACTTATAAGATACTTTGCTGACAACACTTATGTAACAATTTCTATAAAAGGAGGTTTACAATTTTATCAATTGTCCTCCAAGGCCCAAGGGACTAGGGGGTTGTAACTTATAAGATACTTTGCTGACAACACTTATGTTGTATCCTTCTTTTACAAGAGATATTACTGTAAGAATTTTTTTATATAAAAAAAGAGAAAACCGTGAAAGAGTTGGCTAAGAGAGCATATGAAGGAAGGGTAAGACTTACTGAAGGCCGTTAAGACGGTGCTCAGAAGGAGTATGCCAATGCATCTGCTTCAACGTGTATGTCTTTCCATCGATTATCAATCCTCCGCTCTCATTGAATGGGGTCTACATACATACATACATACATTATCATTAATTCCTCTCTCAATCAACACCTATTTTTGTTTGAGCAAGTAAATTTAATTACCTGAAGGTGCTTCCCATCGGTTACCAATGAAGCACTGTAAACATGGTAGTTTCTTGTCAAGGCTTCCATGCTTTTGTTTATTAAGGCTTCTGAACTTACTATATTAATTGGAGATTGACTCTTTCCTCTTGAACATACTGAACCATTTTCTGTTCCTGAGTTTTTTTTAAAACAGACCAAACATATCATATTATTATCATTTATTGAAATTAGTAATCTAATCCCCCATGCAAGCGTAAAACCAACACTTATATACTTACTTGTAAGAACCAAAAGAGATGATGAGGAAAATACCTTGAGCAAGAGATGGAACAAGCAGCGAACAAGCAAGTATGAACATAAATGTGGTCACAAAAGATGAAGAAGCCATCTTACAATACTCTTGGAGCCAAGCCTCCCCCTGTTTTGTTAATTAATCCAAGTTGTTTATTTAAATAGGAATTGGCCAATCTAGGGACCAAAAACGCCAAAACATCTTCACCACATCATATTCTCTTAATTCATGATCCCCTTAGCCAAACTCCATCAAGCACTCAACAACTTGCCCATCAACGTTACATATATATGCACACCGTCACTACAAATGTTGCTCCTCGACTTTTTCCGGACCGTAGACATTATCGATAACTGCTTCAAGGATCGCTAACTAGCCCCACAAATCACCATGAGTCTTTCCAGCTTGCTTCATCCTCGCTCACTTGTTGTCTGGGAAAATTAATTTCCCAGGAGATCACTCATTCTGAAACTACTCGATCTCAACCAAGCACTCTTAACTGAGGAGTTCCCAATGAATGAGCTACCATAAAAGAAGGTGCAGCTTGGTGATATAAATAATCATTTCAATCCTTTTAAACCACACTTAACGATATACCAAGGGCGTTAAAAAAAATCTCAAGATTGGATAGCTAGTGAGAAACAGGATAGATGGTGCTTGAGAATAATATTGAGGGCTTTGCTTTCTGCCATGTCTAGGTGGGGACTGGGGCGGGTCACATCACAACTTCATCCTACACCACAATACTTTTCTTTAAATTACTGTTATATAAATCACTTCCCTTGGTGCTACATACCATTCATATATCATTATCCTCTATATTTATTTCACTGCTCTACCTGGATACCTGGACTTACTCTTACTACTTTTGTTTTCTACTCTAATTTTGCAGTCACAAGAGCCTGTTCTTTTCTCTCTTGTTTTGTTTCTCTGTCATTCGTTTCATTTATTTACTAAATTATTAACTATAATATTCATCAATCACAATATTGATCTAGTTACGCACTCATTATTGATTTGCTGATTCGTTCATTATTTATTATTATTATTATTATTATTATTATTGAGAATCCTGACATAGAATATCTTAGGAGAAAGCCAATACAACAGTTGTACGACATAGAAATGTCTCCTTGTTGATCAACCCTTGCCACCACTTCTCATCTCTTCTCTTCTCTCCGAGGTTCAAATTATGGGGGAGCATTCCTCGTCACCAATTTGAGGATTGTTGTGGGGTGAAGTACGCCCAACTTTGGGCATTGACAACCTCTGTTCTTCGTTCGCTGTAAAGCATAGTGAACTAGTTTTCCCTTGAGACAGGGGGTCCGATGGATTGAACTCATTACCTATTATGAAATATAAGCGAAGCCTTGCACAGTTGTGTTGATAGAAAAGCAAAATTTTCAATGGCTCATACTCTCATTACTACTAATACTTGCGAAACATCAATAATCTAATATATAATATATTAAAGCAAAAACTTCTCAAGGTAGCACACTGTCACATATCACAATTATTGGTTTTGATAAATCTCGAAGCTATCTCCAAACCAGGCCCGCTAATAGCACCAACTCCTATATTTTTTTATTTCTTCCTTTCTTTTTTAAGTGTCTTTTGGAGGTGGTGGAGACAACCAATATTACGGAAAATTATACGGTAGTTAGTAAGAAAATTACATAAATATGCTCAATTGAAATTAACTTTTGGTGTTTATTCAATGAAAATGTTATGGGTATATAAGAAAAGTAGTCATTGAGATTATAAACTGACAGATAATAAAAAAAATAAAAAATTAGTCAAAAAGTCAGATAAAAAAAACGGAAGTAATATTAAAAGAATCTACTTCTAATATAAAGCAAACAAATAAGGGGGCACGGAGTAAATAAAAAAATTACATTGTACTGAGGTACCTTAACTTTTATGGTAACTAATGTTTTAGCTCACGGTTTTTAAAAATAATTTTGAGGTAACTTAACTTTTATTTGGCTACAATTTCCGATGAGAAACATCACCGGAAACTAAAAAATGCAAGTGAATGTTTATTTGCCCCAAAAGTATATCTTCTTCCACAATTCTTTCCTCTTTTTTCTTCCTAATGAGGGCATATATTGACTTAATTTTTGGAGCTTTTTGATAGTGAAATTTGGGGATTTGTGTGCTTAATTGATATTTTATGATCTTATTTTGCTATCTTAATTAAGTTTTGTGTTTTTTGTTCAATTTGTACAAATTAGTGATAAGAACTCCAAATCTCACATCCATTCCTTGCTTCCTCATATTGAAAGAGCTTTCCGATGATTTTTTTTTTTTGGCAATGGAGAGAGCTTTTCGATGATATATTATTAGGTCAATTCCGAGTTGAGATGAAGGAGTTATGTGTAATATAGCAAAAATTGTGTGAAAATTGATATATGTCCATTCTTTTGCTCACCATCCTTTCTACAATTATGTTATGACTTTGGAGCTTATACTAATGAAAAGTAGACTCCTATAGCTTTCCATGGATACTACACCCACCATAGACATCTTTCTTTTTAGATTACTTATAAAAACCAATAGCAATTGAACTAAATGCAAAGATAATGACAACAAATTCCTTCTTACCCAGTACCCATTTAAAAAACATAATCAAATTCTCCCCTTTAAATCAATCTCCCACAAACTCCTCATTCAAGTAGAACTCCAAACCTTCAAGTCTGCGAGCTTGAGCTGATTTATTACGTGTCCAGTGCCCATTTTTACTGCTTATCCAGCTCCCATTTTAACTACTTCAATTCCCATTTCCTGTTGGAAATATTAATCTAGAAAAATCATGGAAAGAATTACTAGAAAGATCTATAAGAAAATCTAGGATATTATGTGAAAAATATCACAGAATGTTCTAGATATATTAAGAGATAATGTAAGAAAACTCTAGAATATAAATAATGACAAATTAGTAAGGAGGTTAAGGATTTTAGCACCTCCTTACTACACATATAAATAGGCATTAGGGACATGCTTTTGACGTGTGGAATTAATAAGCTCCTATAAGGAGCTCTTCCCACCAATACCATGTATCCAATCTCCTCTTGTAACATTCTCCACTTCCAAATCCAAATTCTGAGTTTTATTATCCAAATTTTGGCCTACTACACTTCTACTACGCACCTCTAAAAAATTTCAACATTTCCTAATTCAACTTCCTTCAATTCAACTTCATTCAAACGAAACCCTAAAATTCCTTCCTTTCGTCCACGAGCTTGAGTTTTTCACATTCCAATGAGCCCTAACCCCCAATTTCAATTGCTTCTTTTGTTCACCTTGGTACCGTGTAATTACATGTATAAGCAAGTTACTGAAATTGGCAATTTCACAATTATAATTTTATTTTTGTTTGATGATTTTTGGAATTTTAAAGATGCTCTTGTTGGTCATTTAGGTACTTGCATATTTTGACGTTTCATTGGTTCAAATACTCCGTTTCTCAAGGGAGCAAATTCAACTGAATATCATATGATAAACTTGTGGTTTTGGGATTTCAATCAGTTTACGAGCAAAATAGTTTTGAGAAAAATGTAGACTTGATGGGCACAAAAGGGTATTTACAAACGAATCAACATTAATCATTGTGAAATATAGAGAGAGAAGGGGATGCTGGGCATAATATCAAAGGAAAAAGCAAGAAAAAGATAGAAAAAAAAAAGGAAGAAAACATACTTTAAGGGCAAAATGGACATTCACTTTCATTTTTCATATTTCTGTGATGTTGCTCGCCAAATATTGCTCGTGTGCTACCTAGAAATCATGAGCCAAATAAGTAAAGGTACTCTGAAATTATTTTTGAAAACCGTGTCATGAAAATTTAATTATCCCAAAAGTTAAAAGGTACCCCAGTGTAATTTTTTGAGAATAAATATAATGCAATTTAGGTGTCTAAAATATATTTATGAATTTAGTAATTACTCTAAATATCTTATTATTATGTGCTATCATTAGATGACTGGAATTTATAAATTATACTTTATACCATGGTTGACCTACTAGGTACTTTACATTTAATTTGAAAAAGATTAATTTATTTCCAAGTCAATTTATGAAAAATTGATAAACTTGCATATATTATAATAATAAATTTTGCAATAATAATTAGAAACAAGAAAAATTAGATTCTAATATTCACAACTTTGGCAATAGGACGATATTAATTCCTACTTTCTTTTTGTATGTCATTGGTCCCAAAATAAAGTAAAGTCATACTTTTTGGAACACAATCGAGTCTATACCTAAAATATCATGGATTTTAACTTGTATTTGTTGTCAAACTCAGCACAACACTTTCCCATAGTTTTTAGTTAATTTACAAACTTTGTCTCAAGTTTTTTGTTTTATTTTTATGATTTTTATGATTTTTCCTTTCATTCCTTAAAAAAAATCATTGTAACTATTAAGTTCCACAAAAGAAAATTAAAACAGAATTAGTAACTACACTTTATAACCTTTTCGGGGGAAGGAATGGAAAAATTACAAAATCTTTTTTTTTAAAAAAATAAACCTCAAAGTGAAAATATGGAGGTAGATTTTGTACCTTGGGATCATTGACATACAAAAACAAAGTAAAGATTATTACCATCAATAGCTAAAATTTGGAATTATAAGAATCATATTTTTCTAAAAACAATTCTATAACAAATTAACTCTTTGATAAAACTATGTAAATACTCCAAGGAGTGTTATATATATATATATATAATTATTGCATTCATTCAAGTAGAAACGACTCAGAATCTGATGCTCTCCACCACAAGGCAACCTCAAAGGAAGCCACACAGAGGACCTCAACTTACAGAAGACATCCTCAAACAGTTTTGATCGAAAGAACAAAATTGATGAACGAATTAATGAAGTATCCAGATCAAATCTCATATCCTTCATATCTGCTTATCTTCTCCAATATCACATCATAATATTTGTATTTGCCATTGTAGATGTTGGACGAAAATAATAAGGAGACAACTTCCAAAAAGTGAAGATTGGAAATCAATTCAGCAAAGGAAAGAATAAACAAAACAAGGAAAGCCAATAAGAGTCGTTGCAGCTAAAGATGCCAACTATGAAGAGATTTGGCCGTCCTCCTGAAAGGATAACGATTCCAAGGAAGTGTAATCGAAGTGTAGGAAATATTAAAAGAAACTTTCTGAGAGTAACCACTTTTGTGTTCAGTGGTGAGATCTTTATAACCGGAGTGTATTTCTGGTGAGGACATCATAAGCGTGTAGCTAAAGAGAGAGTAAATCAATCTTTAATGAGTTGTAGCAACACCAAACTCTTTGGTGAGGTTGATCAACAGGAACTGACTTAAAGTTCCTTCCTTTGTAAGAAGTCTTGAGGACCTCAAAGTTCTAATTCTACCGAGTTTTCTGATCCCCTTTTTCTCTTGTGTACTTGAATATTATTTCAATAAAGAAGTGTTAACCATCCACTCATATTGTGTTATCTAGTTAACATAAATCAGCTTCTCCCAAATTTTCACTCAAATGATGTATAGAAGGGTCCGATGTAATATTCGCATCACAAATTTTGCAATAATTTTTTTATCCCATGTTCATAATCAAATGATGCATTAAAAAATTTAGGTTGGGGGAGGTGGGAAAAGGGTGGGAGAAGGTTGGATAGAGGAGGGAATCAGAAGAGAATGAGCGATACAGGAGAGACAGAAAATGACCGAAAGTGAAAAAATGATTAAAGCATTTTGGGTTTTAGAGTATAGATATTTTCTGGACACAAATACTCTTATGTACTGTTCATTGGAACAGTATTTTCAATTACTGCTCATATATAGCTACAGTAATGGCGAATAGTAAATAGGGTTTTTATCCTTTAATTATAGTGACGATATCTAAATGTGCATTAATTTATCATATATTGTCGGAAAAAAATGTTTTCATGAGAATACAATAATACATTCATTTAAAGATTATCTTGATAATAAATGATGACTGAGGGGTATTTTTGAGATGAAAAATTTAATGTTCATAATTTGGATAGTTGGAAAAAATATTTATTTATTTTTCAATTTAGATTGTAATTTACTAAAGCAAAATGTCTTATTAGACTCATCTATTTCTTCTTCATAGAGAAATAAGTAGTGAACTATTTCTAAATCTTGAATCGATTGGAACCAGTATTTCTAAATTGCAAAATTTGAGATGCGAGTATTATATCGGACCCTTCTACACATCATTTGAGTGAAAGTTTGGAATATTGATTTTGGTTTTGAAATGAAATTTATCTGTTTAACATAAATCAAAATCTTCCATTTACAATTGGATAAAAATTGATTTTTTTGAGTGTTACCATCTTTTTAATTCTAAGTACTCAGTGGAGTCGCTAATAATTAGTAGACCCCGAAAAATTCAATGAACTTTTCGCGCTGTGCTACTTGAGAGATTGGTAATTGAATAAGGTTGATTAATCATTAAATAAGAACACTTTTCAAGAAAAGCATCAATTATTCTTAAGAATCATAAGTTTGTAAGTGTAACTCGAAAATTTTATCTATTCGAATCAGATGATCAAGACGACCCCGATACCATATATACAAGACAAATGACCCAGCCCAAGCCCAACCAATTGACTAACTCAGACGACCATTTTTGAAACACCCCGTATTCTTACGCTTTATTTATTATGCTAATTAAAATTCTTAATTTCGATTAGTACATTATTAGATTTAATTAGCTACATTTTCTTTTCAACTAATTATAGTTACTCAAGTATGAGAAATTTCAAAAATTAAATTTTAGCTTACTAATTGTAAATATTATAAATTACTATACTTCACACATTTTCCATATTTCATTTATTTATTTGCAAAATGATAGTAGTATTTTATATTACACACATTATTCATATTATACTTATTAAATAGTAATATTTTTATATTTCACACACATTTTCCTTTCATCTTTTATAAATTAATCTTTTCATGCACATTTTCCTTATTTTGTACAATATAAGTTAATCTTACCAATTGGGAGTCGAAATCTCGCCGGAAAACACCACCACAGCAGCCCTAAACCGCCCCAAAACACAACCCAAAACTCTCCGGTCTTCTATGTTCTCTCGGCCGACCCACCGCAACCACCACTGCTGCGGTGGTCTTCAACCTCGCCGGCGAAATCTCCGGTCTTCCTTGGCTTTTCCGACGTCCGAGCACCACCCTCCGCCACCGCTCGTTGCTGCCCAAAACCCCCATCGTTGCCCTGTGTTTCCCTTGCTCTCTGTTTCTCTTTTGTACGTGTAATTCGAGGGAAGAAGAATTAAGGGCCTTATTAAACCCAATTCCACCATTTGGGGCCCATAAAACTCCCAACAGCCCATTTTTTAAATTTGGGTAAACGTTCAACCTTAAATTATCATCCTACTTTTACTAATTATCTCCTTTAATTACTTTTATATTAATATTATCATTATTTATTTATATTTATATAATCATATTTATTCAAAGACAAAGGGGACAATTTTGTTCGTTTTATCCGCCAACTCAGGTATATTTCGATGACTGTAACCTTCGAAACTGTTTAAATATAAAAACATAAAATACCCTAATTAAAGTGAAATAATTATCATTTTCATTATTTTCAAACATCGTTTTATAACTAATACATGTGGACTCGTCCAATATTTATTTATTTGTCTATTTATTTATTTATCGTTAATTTCCCATTGTCCATCGTCTTATTTTTCCATTGAGTTATTGTTGTTGTCCATTGATCATTGTTCATTGTTCATTGTTTCTCAATCGGGTTGATCGGCCCGAGTGCATGCATCTTCATGGTCCATTGTTTATCCAATCGAGGGGTTGATCGTCCTTGAGAGCATGTGTCGTTGGGAAGCAGTGCTGGAAGGAGGTGTTGTCTTCCAAGATCCATTGTTTAACCCCTATCGCAATGTTCATTGCGTATTGTTTACTATCTATCGTTTAATGTTTATCACTGACTATATCGTGCTTAATTTATTCATGTGTTACCTAACGTTTGTTACTTGTCTTATAAGTGTCCTAACCATTGTTGTGTTATTTTAACATTATTGTTACATTATGTTACTGTTTTTATTAATAATATCTGAGCAGAGTTCCACATTCAGATAATAACCTGCAACTGTTTGAGAATATTCTCATCTCCCTCATTTCAAAATGAATTTACACTGGGCCTCAATAAGATTGTTTGTTTTTAAAATGTTTTCACATTACAGTGTCGAATATATTGAACTCCGTCTTATTTTTCTCCATGTTTTTCAAATGTTTTGTTTTTAGGTATCAGCGGGACATTTTGGGCAGATGCGTGATAAGGATAACTCACATAGCAAATCAGGCCGCCACATAGTTTATTAGTTTTAAGTTTCAATATTGATAGTTGGCTCACCTCTTTACTTTGACCGCACGTTTTAATATTTTTCATTGTAGTTGATCAACCTTTTTATTTTCTAACATTTCCCTCATGAAATATATTTCTATTTTCAGTTATTTTCATAGCAAAAGCCTTGCTTTTCCTCGTGGGAAAGCGGCGTGACGCTCTCGGATTTTTAAATACGCTTCCGCTAAATCAAGATTAAATGGATTAAAATATTGCTAAGTAACACCCTAAAAGTCGGGGTGTTACAGTTTGGCCTCCACTGGTCCAAACCATTGGTTAGCCTTATTCTATTGGTCAAAAAAGGAGCCTAGGCCATTTGGCCTTTGCTATCGTTTTAGCTCAACTCTTCTAATTTTGCTTTGCATAAATAGGGATAAGGATGAATCGACTATATGTTTCAATCAATAAACAACAACACATTAAACAATGAAAAGTATGACCGAAGGAGCCGCCAGTTGGTTTTAAGGAAATCAATGAACCATAAAACGAAAATTCCAGCCTACGAACCTGAAATTCAAGTTTGGAGTAAGGTTACAAGTCGAAGAGTTAGAAAACTTTGGGGCTCGCCTCTTTCGAAAACAGACTCTACTAAAACCAATTTGAAATGAAAGAGAGTTGTGAGAAGTTTAGAAAAATTCTGCGATGATATATTCATGTCATGCATGTTTAAAAGAATTTTACAAGAATGCACACGCGCATAAAAGAGTGGTTACATGATTACAAAACAATGATGATAAACATGAACATTCTAACCTTGTTTGCAAGAAGCATTCAAAGCGGGATTAGTATGGTGGGTAAGAAGAGAGAAAGCTTCGAAGTCAATACGTCGGGGTTTATTGTGTGCTTGAGTGGTAGAAATGAAGGGTATTTATAAGTGAGGTGAGGGTTGATGAAAAAGGAAGGATGAATCACAATCCTCAATTCACGTCCTTTTATTATCATCTGATTTCTCATTAAGGTTGTGTTGATTCATGCATGGAGAGATTAGGGGAGGCATAATCATGAGGATTTGGTTTATTGAGATTTAGCATTATGGATCAATGATGTAGCAAGGGCCTAAGGTTATAAGGCCTTGAGTATGTTTCTTCACACGGATTGCTCACTTAGCAAGATTGATGCCATGGTAGGTATGAAATTCATGCCAAGGCCCAACGGCCTTGGATGCATTTTTGGGCTATTTTTAGTGCTTGTTTTGTGTTTCAGCCAGCCCGAAAACCATGCCAGTGCCAAATGGCCTTAGATGTATTTTTGGGCTATTTTTATGCTTTTTGGATTTTTGAGCTTCACTTTTGTATGCTAACTTGTTACATTGAGTTCAGTACATTTGTTGAATATTACCTAAATTAACTAGTATGAAATCCGGTGTCTACAGAGGGTAAACAGAGGATTGCTTTGTGGGAGAAGCCCAAGAAGTTGATAAACGAATATTTCCTCCCTCGCACATAGAAGAAGATGTTTTGAGGAGTCTCATTGCACTTGAGCAAGGTAAAAGGAGTGTGAGTGAGTACATTCAAGACTTTGAGCATCTTATGATCAAGAGTGAGCTCCAAGAGCCTCAAGAGCAAACCGACATGAGTTTTTTGAATGGTTTATCTCTCGCTATCACCGAAAAGTCGGAACTCAACCATATCAATCCTTAAATGACTTGTGCAATATGGCTATCATGGTTGAGGGGAGAAAGAATGAAAGACCTATTCCTAAGTCCTGTGGTCGTATGGTGCTCCCACCTACCGAGTCGCCTCACCCGAGCACTCCTACCCCTATCGAAGCTTCTAAGTTTGTGCCTTTACCTAGGGCGACAAGGGAAAGGGCATTACGTACTTTTCCCTCTCTTAAGGAGCTTCTAATGAAGATTGAAGGCAATAAATGTTTCAAGTCCCTAGGTTATGGTCATTTCCAAGCCGATTGTCCTACCCGGAGGACTTTGACAATACAAGAAATTTAGGATATTGATGAGGGGCTCATATTTGCCTAAGAAGAAGAATCCAACCTCAAGGAAGAAGTCTCTAGTGAAGATGATTTCGAGCTTAAGGGGGATGTTGGTGAATTGCTAGTCTTGAGGAGACTTTCACATCATAAATAAGATCCTCTTGACAGGGATCAAAGGGAGTTGTTTTTCAAATTTCGATGCATTATGGATGGGGGAGGCAAGGTTAGACAGTTTATTGTTCACGAACGGAGTCATACCAGTGCCACTTCAAACCTATTTAGTGGAGAAGCTCAACCTCCCACCATCACCTCACCCTCATCCATGTACACATAAATGGATTGGCGACCATGATGTCGTGAAGTTATCAAAACAAGTTCTCATTAATCTTTCTATTGGGTCTAAGAATTATGATCACATTTTGTATCATGTTATTTCCATGAGCGCTTGCCATTTTCTGTGAGGACGCCTGTGAAAGTTCGATAAGCAAGCAACTCATGATGGTTTTGAGAACTTCTATTCCTCTGTGCATGATGACAAGAAGCTGAAATTGATTCCCTTAACCCCACATCAAATCAAAATCGGGTTGGGTGGTGAGAAATGAAATATGAACACAAGAGAAACACGGGATGAGTGTGCTCTTGGTGAGGACAAGCTACCTATGGCTTTGTCTTTGCATATTTGTATGCTAAATGAGAATGAAAGTTCTCAAACTCGACAAAATTTTCCCGTTCCCTCCCTTTATTCTCATTCCTTACCCAACAAATGATGGAGATCAGCCCTCACAACCTCATTTGGTGTCAGCATGCGTTGAGGCCATCCATGAATCCCAGAAGGTCCTTGACTATATCAAAGGTCATCCACCTGATGTGAGGCCATATCTACTGTCTAAATACTTCAAAATTGAGGCCTCACTCACATTTGGTCCCTTGGAGGTTGATCATAATGTCCAAGCTTACATGGTCCGAAGGTCATTTGGGTTCCACGGAGCTATCTTGTTCTGGGCATGCATTGAGGACGTTTATTTGGAGCCGGTTGTTCTTATTGAGGACCTTTATCTAGAGCCGGTTGTTCTTTTCAACTTGGTTTGTGTTTCTCTTCTCTTTGGAGGTCAAGGAAGTGTGTTACTAAGACATTCTAAATGCCGAAGGTTGATCCATTTGGAGGTCATTTGCATTCTGCACAACTATTGCAAACTGGGTACGTGCATGAGGACCTCATTCGGGATCAGCTTGACTTTTGGTGTTTCAGCAAGGTCCTTTTGGTCTTGTCACTTGGGCTGCGTCATCTTCTATTTATTGGAGGTCATTAATCTTTTATGCAATCTGAAGATGCGCATGAGGACCTCCATATTGAGTCTGATGAGAATTTGGATGTCCAAGGACGTTCCCTACTGGAGGAAGACTATTTGCACCTTTTTTACTTCACTTCCTGAGTTGTTGAGGTCTTTCCAATTCAGTGAGGTGTTTATCATTGAGGCCCTCTATGAAGACGTCACTTTCGAGCTGTTGAGGTCCTTCCAGCTCGTGAGGTGATTATCCAGCCTTGCCCACGTGAGGAATACTGCTCCAACAAGAAAGCGCCATGTGTGATGTTTCTAGAGTCTTCCAATTATTCTAGAAGCTTCATGAAGATGTCATGTGTGATGCTTTTATTAGCCCTCATTATTATTGCTCTAGAAGCTTCCTAAGTTAGTTACATATTATCTTTTTCTGATGTAATTAGCTAATTAAGCAAGATTAGGATGTTTTCTTTTTGCTCAAGAAACTCCTAATTAGATATTTCAGCTGGGCTTATATATACCCACTGTGAGGTCATTGTAATCAACAACTTGAAATATGAAATATGAGATTTGAGTGCCTTATTGAGCCTCTTGTTTGTGAGTGACGTTAAACTCTCAAATTTGGTTAATTCTACTACAGTATCAAGGATTTGGCAATCCTTGTGGTGGGTGTAGAGCTTGGTAGCTTTGATGGTGGTGTGCCTATATCCATTGAGGTCATCGAGTCCATTGCCCTTGATGTTCTAGCTGTGGTGTGCCTATATCAGCTTGAGCTCAAGCCTATCTTTCCTTTTCTGTTTTTCCCATCCCTCATTATCCATTTCAATCCATTTGATGTCATTTGGTGCGTGGTGAACCGAGTTCTATCTTGGAGGAGGTTATTCGTGTTGTTCTTGCTCATCCGATCTTATTTCACACCTCACCCATTTCATCCATTCGATTCTGGTTGATTATCCCCTGTTTTGGAGCTGTTTCCATTCGATTATCCATTGTGAGATCCCAGATTCCAGTGTGTGTGTGTCCGTTTGGTGTCTGTGAGGTCATCACTCTGATCCTAGCGACCTTGCATACATCAACAAACCTCGAGTCAATTTCTACTACAACGAAGATAGTTATATGTTGGAGTTGGATATGATTGTTCCTCTTTTGTGAATGTGGATGGAGAAGTACAACAACGTAAGGAATGCCCACCTAGTGACGTACTCCCATTTGATAAGTATGTTGAGGAATTAAATGAGATCATGCATGATGGGGTCGTCCAGAAGAGCTTCATGGGAAATGCCCACACGTCCTATTTCTTCAATAATCATCATGTCTTCAAGAGGGGTTGGGTTCTTAACCTGGGTTTGGCCAAAGCATTGAGGAGTATGTGCGCTAAGAACTCAAATTAAAATGAGGAGGGCGCCTCAATTTTTACTCCCAAGGGCTAAGGTCAACTCTTTTTCAAGAGAGGGGGGTCTAGAGCATATCAAGGAGGCTCCCTAACTGATTCTCACACAAGCCACAATATTCACCCTTGGTTCTTGTGTGAGTTTTGGAATGGGTTTTATTTGAAAATAGGGCCAGCGCATATTTCATGGTCGACTCGGGCGCTCATGTCAGTGCTTGGTGATCTCCCTCGAACCTTCAAAAGAAGCTCGGGTTAATTCGGCAAGAATAAGCAAGAAAGGTCAATCCGAAGCAATGGAAGAAGATAGGTGGTCCCTCTTTCCATCATAAATCATTCCATTGAGCTTTGATGGACATGAGATTCGAGGAGCTTAAAATTCACACCGAGAGTTTTCTGTCGATATGTTATGGTCCCAAATTAGAGTTCGGACGAAGAAGTTATGCAGGTTTGAAATTCGGCAGAAAAACTGCTCATAAGGCAATCACAATCGTGTCCATAAGGGTCATACGCATAACCTCCTCTTTGGCCTAAATTGTGCCAAAAGCTAGGGTCAAACCCGTGACTTTATTTTGGATACGCTGGCCCCTTACGCGCGCAAGAAACACACGTCACACCCGTGACCGGCTTGTGTAAATTCAGGTTATTTTTCTTAATTTACCCCTTTCCCTATAAATACCCCAATTCAAGGTTATCTTTTTGTAAGGGGTTATTTGCATATCATGATTATGAATAGAATAGTGAAGCTAATTACTCTCCTTTTCACCCTAAACCTTGTTTACTTTATTCATAATTGTTGTGTTATGGTGGTGTTGCAAGTCTCTTTTTTATTAATTAGTAGTGGATCCTTACTTTACCTAATTATGGTGGATTGCTAGTTCTCGGGTGGCAGTCAATGAGATCAAGATCATCTCTTTTTTCGAATATTATTTTCATTATTTGATAATCAATCACTTTCAGACAATTAACCATCGTTCCATCCATAAAATCAAGCAAACTGTGCCCCACCGTAACACACTCCAAATTATGTGTATTGAGTAATTAATAATCAAGTTAGATTTATACATATCTCATAACATATAGTAAACAATCACTGGAGTTTAAATAATGTTGGTGTAACCAATTAGGAGTATTTTAACCGTCAGAAATTGAAAATTCCACCACAGTTGAAACTTTCATTTATCAAAAATTTTATAACCATTAATTAATTCTTTGTAATAAGCTACTTTCATATGTATATTTTAATCTTGATTTTTTATGGTAAAACTAATGATACTTACACTTTCAATTATGATAGTTGAAAAAAATAATTTTGACAAAATATCCTTCAAATATTAAATTTAAAATAAAAATTATATCTCAACAAATAGGATTACTTTATTGTAACAAGTTCTTTAATCAATATATATGAATTTCAATTTTATTAAAGATATATTTTAGGGTGATTATATATTTCAACTATCATAGTTGAAATAATTTTCAACCATAGTAGAATCATAAAAAAATATTAGGAGGGTGTTAAGTCGTTAGTTTCCTAACATTGGCGCAGGTAACATGTGGCAAAGCGAGTGAGACTAAAATTGTGATTTTAAATTTCTGTTAAAGGCATACTGAGAAAACTAAGGTGTCATCATAGTTATCCTGTATGTGACAGTTACAATTTATACTTCTAAATCAAGTTTTTTGCTGAAGGGCACATATTATGCAGATGAATAAAATTAATACTTTAGCCAAAAAAAAAAAAACAGAAAAAGGCATAGTAGAAAACATATTAGAAAGCTGCCAACCATATTCAATGATTCATAGGTATGGCAAGAATCCAATTCCTACTTGGAATTATACAAGGATATGCTCTCTAAGCAACTTTAAAATAAATAAATAATCATCCAAAAGTTATATTTTTTTAATTAAGGCCTCCACTTATATTCTTCTGTTATTTCCATCCATATTAGTATCGAAAAAAGTTTTTTACATTGTTTTCCTCAAAAGGATCTAATATCCCTCGATAAGAAAACAAAGAAAATTTTAGTAGTAATAACAAAATTTCTGAGCATATTGGTCAAGTTGACAAGTTCTGTAACATTTTTCATCTACTTGTTTCAAATTTTCTTACTGTTCCACAATTAAAATTTTGTGTCTTACAGGAGGCGGCTTTATATGTTTAGGGGTGGTGTCAATTGACACCACTAAAATTTTTATTAAAAAAATCTATTTAGCAAAAAACAAAATATTTAGTACGTATACAATTGGACACCACAGAGCATCAAAAAGGAAGTAGCTGTGAGCTAGTCATGCGTGTTTAAGGAACATGATCAAATGTCAACCTGGTTGCAGGTTTGATCCCATAGTATTGTCCATTTTACATGATTTTTCGATTTTTTCAATTTTCAGCAGGCGGCTGCAACATGTATAATAACTGTTTGTCTATTCAGTTTTAACCATGTCTGCATACCCTTTTTTCACTCATGCCCACCAAGCAATCCCTCCAACCTCTTTATTGAATTTATTCCAATATTTGATTGCGATTTGTGAGTTGGATTTATGTGATTAAGTCAATGTGATTAAATTAGGGTTTGTTAATTCACTTAATTGCTTCTTGTATCACTTATATGTGTATGAATGAGCAAATTTTGTTAACTATCGTTTATACACATAAAAATTGAATTATACTCTTTCCTCTTGATTGAATTTATTATCATATTTAGTTTAATTTACAAATTAGATTTTTGTGATTCAATCAATATGATTAAATTAGGATTTATGTGATTAAGGCCTTGTTGAACTTTTCTTGAAAATGGTTGAGACACAATTGCACTTGAACTTTTGCCTCATATATTTGCTTGTCAAGTTAGCTTTGCTTCTACCGGTTTCCACTGCATCAGTTGAGGTATTTTCTACGATAAAGTTTATTAAGACTAGTTTGCATAATAGAATGCCAGATGAGTTTTTAAATGATATATGTTGTTATTACATATTTTGAGAATGATGTGTTTGGAAAAGTATCAAATGAGGCTATCATGGATCATTTTCAGAAGATATATGCCCGTCAATCAGAAGTGTAGGTATGTATTAGTTATTTAATATCATTTTTAGCGCTTATTTTGACGTTTATGTTTTAGGTTATCATGAATTGGTTATATTTTTACGTTTATTTTACCGCTTATTTGTGTTCAATTTTTTTAAGAAAATTATTTGACACCACTGACTTTGAATCTTGAATCTACCACTGTGTCTTACTGATTAATTTATTTGTGACTTTTTTACCATCACAGAACATTCTTTGATGCTACGATATTACAAATCCCACAGGCTAGAGCATCAAACATGCAACTTTAAAGTCGCATAGATTTCAACTCCTGTATATTTTGTTGAGGCAAATGCTTGTTATAAAAACAAAGGAGAGTGTTGATTTTTTTTTCGATAATTGCTAGCCAAACAAGGTTAAGAAGGTATCAAAGATGTTACAAGACTGTAAACAGCAGAAAGTCAAAGAGTCCAGCAAACAAAAGAATAGCACAAAGCGAAACAAAAGGGACATAACAAAACAAAACAAAAAAAAATCAGATATCTAACAAGATTTTTCTTTCGCTCCAGCATATCATCTCATCTCAGAAGGCCTTAGTCACAGTCTCATAATTATTAGAAGACAATTTCAACAAGCTCACGACCTTGGCCACCCTACGAGTCTCCTCATCCAACCTTTCCAAGGAGACATCCACTGCATTCAAGTTTAAGTCTGTGAGATGATAAAGTAAATTTAGAGCTATAATATATATATATATATATATATATATATATATATATATTCTTAAAATAGGGCAAAAAGATAGAGAAAAAGGAATTATGGGAGTGTTATGGGAAGATGCCAAAATGGCACCACCAATGGACTAAAGCTAAAAGAGGTCCACAACTTTGCCAGAGCAAATTACATGATGAGGCGTTGCCATACTTGTAGAGGTGCATATATGCTGAGTTCTAGACTTATGTGTCTGGATTTTTCTTTTCAACGTCGCTACAGAAATAATATGAAACTATTATTTTAATATTTATGTGATTTTTTTAAAAAAATTAAATTGTAATAGTTGTAATGTAAAATAATAAATTTTACTCCTAGTTTACTTAATTTGTGATTATCTAGAATTTTTTATTAAAAACTTGGTATACTGTTTTAATATTATAATTGACTTATTCACCAAGCAGAAAGGGGTAATTAAAGAAGAAGAATCTTAATATGCTTATGTTAAATTTGGAAGTTATTTTTTGAATATGTAATATGATAAAATTGAAAAGGCATTATTTATGAATAGAATTGGAGCAGCGCCCCATTAGATAGTGTTTGGTATGTTTGCGATGTTCAGGTCAGGTCAGGTCAGGTCAGGTCTCAGTATCAAACATTGCTTTGATGTCCCATCTCCCATGCATGCCTTGGTGACCGGTGAATGTGGGTTCTCTCATGGTCTTGTCCACAAAGCCACTATTTGTGAATACTACTCAATCTCATCCAATAATGCTTACAAGATACTACTACTCCATTATCGATAACAAGACTTCTACGTTACAGTGACGCCACCCAAGTCAATCATTTTATGCATTCATTTAGGGCATGTTAATTTGGTGAGTAAAAAAGGAATGGAATAGGTCAAGAATGGGTTCTAATCCCTGTTTTTACTGTTTTGAGAACTCTTTCTGGAATGAAATAGCAATCCCTGGGGATTTGCTATCCCTCCCAAAGAGGGGGATTAGAAACCTCCCAAATGAGGGGAGAATAGGTTATCGCTTTTCTTCAATAATAATAATAATAATTGATAATAATTAATAAAACAATATAATAAATAATATAAAGCAAATAATAAATGATATTAAATAGTTTATGATTAATACTAATTAATAATAGTAACAATATTATTAATAATTAAAAAATATTAATATTAATAATTATTTATTTATTAATAATTATTTAAATTAGTTATTAATAATTGATAATAATTATAAATGAATGAAAAAATAAATAATAAATCAAAATAAATAAATTATTATTATTAATGAATGATTCATAATTTATACTTATTAAAAAATAAATAATAAACAATAATGAATAAGATAACTAATAAATGATACTTTTAATTTTTAAATTATTAACTATTAAATTAAAATTAATTTTTAATAGTAATTATTATCATTATATTCATAATAATAATAATAATAATAATAATAATAATAATAACTATAACTTTGATTCCATTCTTGTGCCCACCAAACACTTTCTTAGTATTTATTTTTAAATAAACTACTCTCTTATATCCCTTCTTTCAACTAATATATATATATATATATATATATATATATATATATATATATATATATATATATATATATATTTATTGGTCATAAATGTGCGTGCATTGCATGCGGTAAATATAATAAGTAATATAAATATTAGATGCATACATACATTAAGAATATTCAAAGTCATTATAGTAATACGTACATAAGATAACTACAACAAGATGCAGATTGATCATGGGCAATCTCCGGGATGGCAATCGTTCAGGTCTGGGTCGGGTTCAGCTGCACACAAACCCAAACCCGCCAAATTGTTTTTGACCACCCGGTGGGTTCCCAAACATCAAACTCATACCTAGACCCGTCAGGTCCATGGGTCCATAGTCCATACCGGGTCCTTAATAGGTATGTCTAACCTTCTTATGTATTTTTTTTTACTATATTCATCATCTTTTCGGGTTAATTTTATACTTGCACGATTGTATAATAATAATTATTCTATTTAAATACACATATTTTCAACACAATAAAAACATCAAGTTTAATGTACGAGGCTATGACCGAAGTTCAACAGTAAAACATTACAAAAGTCATCAACACACCAACTCTAAGAATACAACTATACAACCTAAAATGCCAAAAAAAAAAAAGTTAATGATTATCGCACTATACTCATCTAACTGATCTAAGAATACAAATACACTAGGGTTTCATTTAATACACGCGGGCGCATATACATACATATATATATATATATATATATATATATATATATATATATATATATATATATATAGGGAATAGATATAATGAGAAGAGGGGTTTTGTGAGAAGAGAAGCATGGGAAACCATGGCCCTTGGTTCCAAGATCTATGGTGAGTGTAATTATTTGTTTTATCTTTATTTAAAATATCTTATTCTAAAAGATGATTGGCTGAATTTGTTTTAACATTTTTTTGTTTTGTATGGCACGTGAGAGGGGAGGGGAAAGGGCACTGTTGGTTGCACGCTGGGTTGAAGGCAATTACTGTTGTTGATTTCCAAAAACACAACAATCATTCCACCATTTTTTTTTTAAACTCATTCACTGCTGCAAGGGGACGTCATAACCAATTGCAAAGGTGAAGTCTTGGTTCTGGCGTAAAACTCAAATTTTCACTGAATTGTAAGATCTTCATCTTTCCCGACACACATCTTGGTTCCGGCGGCGAGTTTCCGGTGAGGATTGGTTAAAGTGAAGCCCAGTTCAGGCGGGTATCAGGTAAGAGGGTTTTTCCAGAATTCTAGGGTTTAGGTTGTTGTTTGTCTCTTTTTCTTTGAAATTGTTGTTTTTTCCAGCATTGCGGTGAGTTTTTCACAGAATTCGTTGTTTATTGTAACAGTTATGGGTATTTTTGTCAATTCAACGAGGGAATTGTATAATTGATGATGGAGTCGAAAGGTGTGACCGAACCAGAAGTTGAAGGAACGGAGAAGGAGATGCGAGTCACCGTTTTTATGGCGTTTTGTGGTTCATGTCGGTGTATGATGTTCATTTTTGACATTGTTGATGTTCATTGTGGGATGTTTTGGCGGTTAATGTCAGTTTGTAATGTGCACGCTGGAGCTTATTTTTTTCATTGATTTCAGTCGGTTATGCACATCAATTTTGGATATATTGATGTTCTTTTTGTTTGATATATTGGTGTTCCTTTTTTTGGGTCATTGATGTTCATTTATTATGTTCACTAAAAGGGCACTAGCTCCGATCGGTGATGTTGTGGTGAATGAAAAAGACACTACAGAGTAAGTTAATCAATGTTCATAAGCTATGTCATTAAGTTCATTTTTTTATGATTGCTAACGGTTTTTTCAAGGATGTAGGGGGAACGGGGCGGATGGACCAAAGCAAAGCGCACCTGGTCCGGCTGGTGATGTTGTGGTGAACGCAGAAGGCACTGTAAAGTAAGTTTATTAATTTTCACAAGTTATGTCATGATGTTAAGTTTTTATGTTCACTGGAAAGTTTGTTATTTAAGTCACTTAATGTTCATTTCAATTCTGCCTGATGTTCATTTAATGGATATTGGATGTTTATTTTACAATCTAGATGTTCATTTCATGTGGATATCTTGATGCTCATTTCAAGGTGACTAGCTTGTTGTTCATACAATGTTGACTTGATTTTCATTTTAGATGTCTTGATGTTCCTTTTTTGGGTTCATAGTGTTTGTTCAATTGGATGTGTAGGGGATGGGAAACAGATTTTCATTTCAATTTGCTCATTTCATTACCACTAATTGATTATGTAGTACTCAAAGGCCAACATGAGTTGTTGTTCACTTCAGTCGAACTTGATGATCATTTCACATTAAATTAATGTTCAAAATATAACTCATGATGTTCATGACCGCTAACGGTGTAGTGTGGACTGTAGGGGAAATGAGACGGTTGTACAGGATGAAAGGGCACTTGCTCCGGGCGGTGATGATGTGAACCAGTTGAAGGACGTCGTCCAGACGAGAGAAAGTCATTGGAACAGAACGAGCACCATCGCACCACTTTGACATGAAGTTACCATGTTGTGTTTGTGTTGACATTCAGAATTTTACTTTGTTATATTTTGTTTGGAAAAATTTGGGATCACAAACTTGATGTTCATTTCACCGAAACTTGATATACATCTTGCAATTAATTGATGTTCATCTCAAAATAACTTGGTGCTAATTATTTAATTCAACTTAATGTTCATTTAAACTTAAATGATGCTCAACATTCATATGGAAAAGACATGCTCAAACGACTTAACGATAATCAACTGGTGCAAATGACATCCATTAAGAGCAATGTTCCATTATATGTAGATGTTCATGTTACTGTACCTAGATATTTATTTTACAAAAACTTGATATTCATTTGAACACACCTGGTTGATTATATAATTCAACTTATATGCTCATTTCACAAAAACTTGATGTTCCATTATATGATCAAACGACTTAGCGATAATCAACTGGTGCAAATGATATCCATTAAGAGCAATGTTCCATTATAGGTAGATGTTCATGGTACTGTATCTAGATGTTCAATTCACAATATCCTGGTGTTAATTACATAATTCAACTTAATAATTGGGAATAACACCATTATATGATCAAAATGACTTAAGGACAATGAATTGGTGCATTTTTCATTTTAACACATCTTGATGTTTCATTTCACTTCAGCATTAACACAATACAGACTAATGTTCATTTTACCAAACCTTGATGTACATTTCAGCTAGATTTCATGATAATGCCTTGGTGCATTTTTCCATTTCAATGCATTTAAATGTTCATCGCAATTTCGTTTATATTTCAATTCAATTTAAGTTGATATTAATTTCCTATTCATATATGATCATTTTCACAAACCCTAATGCTCTACTCACAAACACTTGATGTTCATTTCCCATTCACGTGGCCAAACCCATTATATGCTCTAACGACTTAACGATAATCACTTTGGTGCATTTTTTTTATCTGAGTGTCGATTAAGTGCGAATGGGCTCCAATAAAGAACAATATTCCATTATAGGAAACACAATATCTGTATATCTGGAAAACACTAGAAAATTGGAATACTAGGTGTTAATGTAAATCATATAAGCTGATGCTCATTCACGCATCACCGGATGTCCAATGCACATCAAGTAATTATGAAATGAACATCAAGTTTTTGTGAAATGAACATCACGTTATTGTGAAATGGACATTGAGTGTTTGTGAAATGAGCATCTAGGTATAGTAGAATGAGCATCTACGTATAATGAAAACATTTTGGGCAACGAATAATGGAGACCATACATATATATATTGAAATCAGCTTCACATGTTCATTCATGGAAAAATGCAACATCCGAATCTAAGAAAAAACACATCAATTAAACCCGATAGCAAAACATATAGCAAATCGGTTGGCTCCGATCATTAAAATATCCATCCAAAATCATACTAAATTGATATCCTCACAACAGTGCTCCAGGCAAGTCTTGGCGTCGTGCGTTGCTATCTGGTCGCAACACCTGCCCTTCCTTGCGCTTGCTTTCTTCTCGGTGGCAACCTCCATTGTTATCTTCGTCCTCTTGCCTCTTCCCTCCGTGACCAAAGCTGGGGGGTGAATGGTAACCTCTTTAGGGACAAACGTTCCAAAATACATTTCAAAGTATTAAATGACTCAACATCAATCATGCTATTAAGAACATCAACTTATCATATTATGATCAACAAATATGGATGGGGTGCCCATCAAGTTGTCATGAACATAGAATATTACAAGAATGAACATCAATCATAATATTATGAACATCAACTATTCTTGGAATGAACATCAAGTACTACATGAATGAACATTTATCTATTTTGAACAACATCAATCATGCTACTAAGAACATCAACTAATCTTAGTATGAACCTCCAGTTCTACACTATGAGCATCAACATCATGACATGAACACCAGAGTTTGTGAGCATTATAACAACAGGTTTTGTGAAATGATCATCAGGGTTTGTGAAATGATCATATACAAGAATGAACATCAATCATAATAATATAAACATCACCTACTTTTGCAATGAACATCAAGTACTACGCGAATGGACATTTACCTATTTTGGCATGAACATGAAGCATTACATGACTCAACATCAATCATGCTATTAAGAACATCAAATAATCTTAGTATGAACATCCAATACTACATTATGAGCATCAAAAGTCATGGTGTATTATGAGCATTATGAACATCAACTAATCGTGACATGAACATCAAAATATCATGGACATGAGAGTCAATCAATGTGTGGACATACAAGCTTACATGGGCGTCAGGTACTCAACAACTAATACTATTATTGAACGAACATCAATAATACCATTATGAACAACAAATCATCTTGTAATGAACATCAGGCATTCTCATATGAACATCAGTAGATATGAACAACAATTAATTCGTGAACATAATAAAAATGATCATCAACACCTCATGGAATGAACAACATCAGACATTCTCATATGAACATCGGGTATGAACAATGAACATCAACTGTAATAATCATCAAGTCACAATTACAATTCATAACAAAATGATAATGACATGAGCATCACCTATTATTGAAATGAACATCACTAACAGTGAATATTGTGATGAGCATCACAATATGGTCTACCAAAGGTAATGATGGTTTCGAAATGAACAAGATTCAAAACTGCAGCAAAACACATAACCAATAATATGCTAAACAATATTCATAGTACACAACCCCCTTTTTTGACGATTATGAACAACAACAACAATAACAAAAATCAAAATCCTAATTTATTTTTTGCATCAAGGCTATCCTGATTTTCATCATTCAACAATATCATCAAACCCACTACCATAAACCCACCAACACTCACCAAAATATACAAAATTTTGAATAAACAATATTCATGTATCCATATCACATAACACAATTGATAGAACCGAAGAGAAACACATGACGAAAAATCATATTACATAAACACTACTCAGATTACCTCGTTCCTTCATCCCCACCATTGATTGTTGGCTTCCTAACCGCAGCAAATCGTCCTCGCACTCAAAACGGTGATGTCTGGGCAACTACATTGCACCCCTTCACCTTTTCAATATTCTTCTGGACTTTTGAGAGATGTCCGGACAACTAAATTAGGGTTTCTGATGGAGTTTTGAGAGAGATGTAATTGCTCTTGGCTGAATCATTAGCTGGAATGGTGGACAATCATTAGGAATGGCCTTGGGTAGTTGAGCAGTCGGCTGGAGAATGAATGCATGGGAGAAGGCGTGCGTGAAAAAGTGGTTGTTGCATGCCTCTCTATCTACTCACGTGAGAAGTCATTTCCCATTACAAAAAAAAAATCATTATTACTCCTATAAATTACAAATAAAGATAAAACAAATAATTACACTCACCATAGATCTTAGAACCAAGGGCCATGATTTCCCATGCTTCTCTTCTCACAAAAACCTTCTCCTCATTATATCTATTCCTATATATATATATATATATATATATATATATATATATATATATATAATTTGATGGGTCCACGGGTTCATCCCTCAACCCGGACCCGTCATTTTTTTAGTGTACTCAGACCGGAATGGGTCTAAAGTTTTTTGGATCCAGACCCGCTTAAATGGGTCAGGTCCATGACCCACTGTCATCCATAGGCAATCCCTTGGAGTTCAGGTTGCATTCAAAGTTGATATCCATTGTCAATTGATCAAATTTAAATTAGTCTTAAATGAATTAATCCAGTTGATTTTCAAATAAAAGAGTATGACAATTTGATAATTTATGGTTGATATTTCCTACTTTTTTTTACTGCGGACATAAAACACAACAAAAATTCCCTCTATCGGCAATTGTTTTGGTCTAGTGTGACATTATAAATACCTAAATAGCATTTTGTAGCATATATATAAATGTTGCTAGACGTAATGTCCTCGTAACCTTAAAGCAGTTGTTATGTTTGTTGGCATAGATCAAAATAAATGTTGTTAAAGGTTATAAGTTTCAATCACACTCACATTTTAATTATTCAAGTTTTGATTTGCACGTTAAACATGCAAAGACGTAAAAAGATACCTCATGAATATTAAAAATAAAGTTGTGAAAATAATTTTGTTAAAAAAAAAGCTCAAACCCTCCATCTTTTTTTGGTTTTGAAACCAAATATAACGATTTCATTAATAACAAGCTATACGGCACTTACAATGAAAATCATGATTGAACAATTGTAGATCTAAAACATAGATATGAAATTCAACTTCCAAATAAGTAATACTAATCTTATTGACGTTCGGCTCCGATTTCTTTGATGACTCTGCATCTTTTTTCTATGACTCTGCATCTTTATCATTGGTTGAGAAACTCACAAGACGTGCAATAGCGATTTGAAAGTCGATTTTCATCGACCAATGTATTAGACCACACCAACTGGACAAAAACTCTAATAAATTTTCACAACCTCCTCTTTTCTTTTTCTCTCTAGAAAACCCTAGCCTCTTTTTCCTTGGAGGGGCTGTCATCGATTCTTTTGCTGATGGTAAGCCCCAATTCGATTAATTTCTACCTCAATTATTAGTTTTGTTTTACGTTTTCACAACGAATGTTAGTCCCTTTTTTTTAAGAGTTTTTTTGTACCCATTTAGGATTTTTAGTCTTACTCTAGAGTTTTGTTCTTTAAATTGTTAACAAAATTCCTTCCTATAATAAAATAAGTACTCATTTGACTTCACATCGAGAATAATATCTGCAACAAAGGCAATGGTTTATGTTGTATACCCACGAGTCAAATTAAATTAAGCTCGGTCATCATTCATCACCTTGTGACTAAAGAACCACGTTGGACAATAAACTATATTTTGCAAATATTCAACAATAAACTAAGAAATATTGAACAATAAACTAAGAAATCTAATGAATCATAAGCAATAATAGATTTGAAAATGCCTTTCAATGTGATTGTTTTAAGCAAAACACCATCGATCTTGTTTAGGGTCCAAAAGTAAACAATGCAGTGGACTAGATGAATGGATTTGCTATTCTCAGGTGAACTATAAACACAAGTCAAATGGGTTGGTACTTGCTATGAAATTATGACATTAAAGAGACAGGGATATAATCATATATATATAACTAACTAAATGCAAGAAAAAGAAAAGGGGTTGCACTATGAATGAAGTATATTGACTATTGAGCATGTTGCCTCCACCAGACATCCACTTCAGTCACTCTCATACTCAGCTCAAATTTCTTCAATCAAATTGCCAGTAATATAATTTCATCGTACATCATTTAAAGTTCGAATAGCTATGTTCAGCTTGCAAAAACCAATTTAACCAAAAGCTTGAGGAATGCTTTTGCACACTAACTATCTAGAGAGGTTTTGTAGCTTCCAAAAAATATATTAGAAAAACGGACGATTTAAAGTTTAATCACACAATCCTCTTATCTACTAAACATTTTGGACATAGTACTAGTGCAAGATCTAGTTCTTCCAATACAACAATAAGTTGAACACTAAATTCGCCCAACCAGCCAGATGGCCCAAATTTCATGAACATGGGTTTATTGAGGTTGGACAGTGTCCCAATTCTATTCATATTCAATTTTGGAAATAAATAATTGTTTTCCTTATTTATATTGCTTGGACTCCAAGAAGTTGATTTCGACTAGAAGGCTATTCTAAGGCTACTTGGGTTTGCTATAAACACTAGGTTGTTCAACCTAGTTTGGTGTGTCTAAATTATGTTTCTCTGCGGCACCCTTATGAGATCTCCTTTTATCTATTCCACTTTGATAGTTTTTGTTATGAGAGTTTCTCCTTTTCCGTCAACTTCAATCAAAGCCCTCTACTCTTGTTTACCAGATTCACATCACCAAGATCTGGATTCAAATCGTTTCTGAGAGAAAACAAATGGGCGGGTCTAGGTCAGGTGGCCAATAACCAGCCCTGACCCTTTTGTACACTCATACTGACCTGACCTTGGCCCGATACAGTGATGGGTCGGCCTTGACCGACCCCCCTCCAGCCCATTGACCAGGCCTAGATGGCTCTAAGTCACTGCCCTCTTGAACAGGAACATCTGGGTGGGGTTGTATAAGATTTTGAAGTCTTAACGCGAGGAACAGTGATGCTAAATTGTGTTAGTTAAAACACATATAATAAGCGTATAAAACGCGTATAGACGAATAAATTGTTTAAAAAGCACGAATTCGTCTTCTATGGAGGGCGTCAAATAATAAGGACATTTTTTTACCTCGCTGAATTGTAGCATTTAATATACGTTTAATACAAGAACAATTCGTTTTAAAAGGGGGGAAATAAGAATTATTGACATAAAATCAATATAATAATAAGAATTTAACAATGTTCCCGAATTAAATGTTACCGTATAAAATACGAATTTTTCATGTACCACCTTTTAATAAAACTCGAAGTTTATATATCAACGAATAATTGACCATATTTTTACACAACGTTGCCAAATAAACACGTATCGTATTTTATGTGGAGCATTATTTGGACCCACATCCTTTTTATTTAGTTCCACTTAACCTTTTTTTTTTCTTTTCATAAACCAAATTCTTTTCAAAAAGTGACTCGGAGGTACCTCAATATTTGGGGTAACTATTTTTCAGTACCTAACTTTTCAAAACTCATTTAGAGGTACCCCAAATTTTTGGGTTGATAATTATTATGTGTTTTTCCAGCCATCAATTTTGTTAAGTGACCAAAATAGCCTTACTTTTTGTATATGTCTCCCTTCTTCATTAATGGAGCTCAAAAGCATAAGTTTTTGTATTCTTTTGTTTAGTTTCTACCCATTTTACTTTCCTTTTTACATTACTGCCTTAATTGCAGTTGCATTCGTCAGTCATCACAGAAGATGCACCAAAACAAACTAGCAAGCCAATGGAAGTTAATAGAGTGAGCGCAGAATATTTAGATTGAATGGATCATAATACAAGATTGCCCAAAGGCTAGTCTAAGGACCCAGAATAATTGCTTGCTGTTACAACTTACAACTATTGAAGATTGTTTTATGCAAGACATATATATGTATATACCATTCAATACAAGGGTGTAAATGTGTATCTACAAGTCGTTAGGAATGGATCTTTATTTGTTTGAAAAGATGAGGTCAAAGGGCATAGGTTGCTTTCAAATACTCTACTATTTCTGCACTTTCAAACATTTGCACCCCAGTATTCGGATCTTCTAAATAAGGCACCTGACACATTTCAATCCTCGTTATGAACATTCAATGATTCTGCCTGTTTCATTGCATTTCAGTGCAAACAGAACCTGCCAGAGACTGAGATTAGCATAGATTGTGGAAAAATTACCTGAAAGTGACCAACTCTACCATAGAGTTCCTGTCTTTTTGGGCTGCCACGTGCACAGCTGTAATTGCCAATCAAATGTCAGAATGTCCTCAGGATAAAATCATACGATTATGAGTATAACAGTCATCAATCTATGCTACACCCAAACCTTGCTCCACGCGGATTCATCGTCATTATTACTGTTCTTGATCACATATTAAAGTCCAAAAGTTTCTGTATTTTCATCCTTGAAGGCAAAATAGAGTGCACTGACCCTTAGAAATACCTGTTGACAGCTCACATAACGCTGTGCAACATCACTACAACATATTAGGCCTTTAGTGGCATTTATGATAAATGCTACTGAATGTGTAAAATAGGTTATGTGTAAATATCTCTTCAATAGCATTTACTAACAAATGCCACCATAGGGTACACTTATACAATTATCTTTTACTACTTGTGAAAGAATTAGCTCAAATATGATAATTAGGAGAGAATCCAGCTCCAAATGCTCAGCTTCATCCAATTTGATAATGCATTAGGTCACTCTGTCCCTCTCGCCATTATCGATTCATCACTCTGTCTCTCTCGCCTGATTCGAGATGCACCAGAATGATCCAAATGCACCAGAAAATGCGAGTGAAAGTGCGAAGCCGTAACCTCAAAGACTACGATCCAGTTGCCTTGTCTGGAGCTCGAATCCCTCAGTTCTCACTTTTGAATTAATCCGAAACCTATATTCCTCCTCTCCTCGCTTCTAGATCTTCCTCTCTTTGATCTAGATCTAGCTTCAGTCAAGAATTTGTTGCCCATTTGGCTCATCTTCCATAGCAGCTCAAGGTTCCTTCTCTCTCCCATTGCTTTCCGTACTTTCTCCGTATTTGAAATTTCGAATTCATATCATAATCACATTGTTTGTGCTCTCAATTAGGGTTGAAGTTCGATGAAATTGATGATACGATGTTTGTATATATGTATCTGTCGGTATTTGGACCAGCTTTTGTGATATGTGAATGTGCTTATGCCTGAGATTTTGTGCTATTGCAAGTGAATTTCATTATATTTCAGTTTCTGTCTGAAAATCAGGAATAATGGACTTAGGTCATTGGTGTCTAATCTATTGAACTTATTATGATTGTCAATGGTGGTTATATTTCAGTTTCAGTTTCCCACGTCGTTAACCTAGCTTCTGTTGGTATCTGTGCTCAGTAGCAAGCCAGAGGATTATACTGCGTCTAACAGAGAAATAGGTCTACAGACTACCTTGTTCGGAGAAACTTCTATCCTTCCCTTCACCTTACTATTATATTACACCCCCAAGTGACTGCTCAACGGGTGGGGGTGTGGGATAAACGGGCCTGCATTGGCCTTCGATCAATCAGGAGCTTTATATTTAGTAGACATTGTTGGGGAGATCCAAGAGGTGAGCCCACTTCAACCAAGGCCCATGGTACACAAGTTAAGTGAGGTTCCTTCTTAAAACCAATTGGTTCCTTCTTAAAACTTAATTGGTTTTAAGAGGAGTAGCCCACTTGACTTGTATACCATGTGCTTCCTCTTTACTTTTTCGATGTGGGACATTTACTCATGGGTGAATCCCAACAATCTCCCCCTTCACACATGAGTCTCTCCCCCTTGCTCGAAACCCTCTTTTTGCCCAAGGTTTCAAGTCACCATCAGGAGCCCATTATAGCCGCACCTTACTCTACAGAGTCACACCCTACTCCACCCGAGTCTTATGCCACTACTCTGTCTCAAGAGTCCCAGCCGCACCTTACTCCACAGAGCCGCACCCTACTCCACCCGAGTCTCATGCCACCACTCTGAGCATTCAGGAGACCTAGCCGCATACGCGCTATGGTCCCTGCTCCTGTCCACGGTAATCTCCCCGCACCTTGCACGCGCCCAACCGAACGAACCATCGGCTCTGATACCACTTGTTGGGGAGATCCAAGAGGTGAGCCCACTTCAACCAAGGCCCATGGTACACAAGTGAGGTTCCTTCTTAAAATCAATTGGTTTTAAGAGGAGTAGCCCACTTGACTTATATACCATGTGTTTTCTCTTTACTTTTTCGATATGGGACATTTACTCATGGGTGAATCCCAACAGACATGAACGCAACTTGTTCCTTTATATGAAGAACCTCTTAATTCTTGCCTGCTCTTTATTTGATCTCCATCAAATGGGGTATGTGATATTGCAAACGTTTTTTTTTTTTTGAAACCAATCAGAGTTTATGATCACCAACATTCATTCATTCAGCAAATACCAACTTCTCTCTTTTTTCTTGTCTTCTTATTTGCCTTGAAAACCAAGAGAGGTAGATGGTTACGTGCCTGCCATGCAAAGCTAACTAAAAGGAAACTATTCTTGCATTTCTTCTATCTCTAATTCATCCAATACACATATTACTGACTCTCATCATCCTACAGTCATCAGTTTTGGAAAACTCTGATCGATACCATACTCGGATATTCTTCCTTCATCAGTTCGTCATCTGTTCACCTCGATCTCATTTCAGGTACTTTTTTTGTTTCTGTTTTTTTAGTTTTCCATGTTCTGGATTTTAGTGTTGTTCTTTTACATTCTCTGTGTCAAATGTTCTTTGGTTGGATAAACTGATATGTCAAACCAAGCAATGCAATATTAATTTCTTCCTTCATTTTTTCTTTTTTCAAACTGGGTAACTTGATTTTACAGCAAGTGTGACAAAAGGAAATGATAGAATTAAAAACACAAAGGCTTGACAACAAAAATCACCCATACTATATATTTCCAGTACGCTTATTTGAATGTTTGTAGCTGGTGAGTGGTGATGAATTTTTTTGATAGGAACTATACTTGCTTTTATATATATACTCTCCCCTCTGTATATATACTCTCCCTCCCTCCCTAGGTATTTTTCCCCCTAATTCTAATGATACAGTATACTAATCTGACTATTGTTGTTCATGTTTCTTCCTTCTTTGTCCATCAATTCTGACGTGTGATCTTGATACTACCCTGATTTCAAACACTCAAAATGGACATAATGTATTGTAATTTTAACTCCAAAAAAAATTACAATATTTACTTTTACTCCATCCTCTTGAAAAACAAAATAAATACAGTAAATAAATAAAAAGCAAAATTTGGTGGGGGACCTGGAGATCCTCTTTTATGTATTTACTTTTACTTTGCTGGAATAATTAAAATTAATGATCCATAAAGTTACAGTTGCTTCAACAGCACCCTAAGATTTCTAAGTTGTGTTCTTGCGTTTTTTCAGGTAGAAGCACCTTTATAGTACACGGTTTGCAGACTTCCAGAGGTTGTTGATGAGAGTTGTTTATTAGAGGTTCAGGCTGCACATATACATGTTGGGCTAGTAGAGGTAACCAATTTGTTATAATTTCTTGATATGTACTCATTGTCTTTATGATTTTATAATAGAACACCACCCTACCCTTTTAAGTTTTCCTGATTTCTCATTCATACTTTTGTTGATAATAAGGATATACATATGGACAATCGAAAGCGCAAGTGGATTAACAGTAGTAATTGGGATGAGTACTTATGTGGAGTTAATGAATTTTTGGAGTTTGCATTTACTAGCAACCAAGATGGAGTCCCTTGTCCTTGCAAAAAGTGTGTCAACCGTTTCCCTAGATCTAGGGAAGAAATATATGATCATCTTGTTGAACACGGAATGCTTGATGACTATGATACTTGGTATTGCCATGGCGAGTCAATATCTGCATCGGGTGATGTATTTCAGCCCACACCAAGCCCACCAAGAGAGACCCAACTCATCTACAGGGAGGTAGAACAAGCTACAGAGGAAAGAATGAGCATAGAGGCCCATAGGCCCATCCATATTGTGTGCTCCCTATGGCAAGAGGATGTCCAAACATCCTAAGTTCTACAAGGCCACGTCAAGAAAGGCCCCTAGTCACGTCCAAAGGCCCAAGTTCAAGATTCATCACATTTGATCTTTTGGATGTACTTTTTATTTTATAGCTTTTATTATTTTGGTGTGATTTATTTAATTAGGAGCCTAGATAAGTCTAGAACATTCTAAATTGTTCTAGAATGTTCTAGAGTTCTAGAGGTGTGTGTGTGTGTGTGTTAGACGTGTGGTAGGAGTAGATTAGGCGCCAAGCTATTTAATCCTATATTAAGTTGGCTTATTTTGTAACTAGTCCATCTTGGATTAGGAAAGCCAAATCAAACTAGGATAAGGTTGTTGTAACCAACTCCCCTTTGGATAAGGAGTCCTAATCCAAGAGGAGGTTGGAGTAGTAGGCGTCTAGTATTAGGTTTCTTGGCTTGTACGCCAATCTTGACAGTCCTAGGAGGTTTAGGACTTAGTTAGTATAAATAGCTTAGGCTTGTAATCATTTTGATACATTCCAGTTTAGAAATATGAATCAAGCTTTGAGCTTACCCCCTTGAGTGTTTGGATAAACCTCGCCCCTCTCTTCTATTGTATCTTGGTCTGGCACCCAAGTGGTTAGGAAAAGCTTGATCCTAGGTTGCGGTCGAAGATCAAGTAGCCCTAGGTTGTCTTTCTTGTGGATTCAAGTCAGAAACCTAGAACTATCCGTTATTATCTTTCTGTCAATACAGTTAAGATAATTTCTTTCTTATCTTTCTATCAATATAGAAAATAAACCCTACCTTTCTACCCCGACCAAAACGTCACTCCCCTTCCCTCTCAAACATCTATCTCTTCCCCTCTCTCACAATTAGCCTCAACAAACTCTCTCTCTCTCTCCATAACAAACTCCCAACAACCTTTTCTCTCTCATCCAACAAACTCCCTCAATCAATATCATCTCTACCTCCACAAAAGGCCTCATGCCACCCTCCCAAATAATCTCCCTATTTTCGTCCATCCCTCTCCACAATCATCCATCAAGAATCCCTCTTCCCAATTCAAGAATCGATCTTTATTGTTTCTAGAATCCACAAAAGTCCTCACGACAAAATAGCCAATTTCCCTCCAATTCTTCCCTCTGTCTCACGTGTACCTTCCCCTTTCTGCCCTAATTCACGTGAAGCCTCCCCCTTTCTAGATTGGTTACACATCTTCTTGATGTGTAATTGATCAAGGTTCAATCTTTGATCCCATTATACATCATCGAGGTTGCCAGTGAGTTTTGATGCAAACCAAGAAAATTATGATGATAATGTAATAGAAATGTTACATGACGTATTTGGAGTTTCTTCTAGGTTGCATAATGTTAATGCAATTCATGATGAAAGTGGTGGGCCAAGTTCTAGAGCCAATGTAGTTGAAGATGAAAGGGTGGAGCCAAACTCAGGAGCTTATAGTTATGGTACAGAAAATGATAACATGCATTCTCATCCGGATATAGGGATGTTTAGTCATTTAATGGGAGATGCCAAGGAGTTATATCCTAGATGTGAAAAATACAGCTCATTATCATTCTTCTTACATTTATACAATATCAAATGTCGTTTTGGATGGTCTTAAGTCATTTAATGAGTTGTTGAAGTTATTGAAGGATGCTCTACCAGAAGGTGAGACTTTACCTAGTTCTATGAATGAATCACGAAAAATCATCGAAGGATTGGGTCTCAAATATGAAAAGATAGATGCATGCCCCAATGACTGTATGTTGTTTTGGAAAGATGATGCTAATGTAACGGAGTGTAAAGTTTGATGGAAAGAAGATAAAGACAAGTTGGAAGAGAATGTATTGACTGCAAAAAGGAGGAAGAAGTTGATTCTTGCAAAGGTGTTGCGCTATTTTCCCCTAAAGCCAAGGCTCCAAAGGTTGTTCATGTCGTCCCAAATGGCAAAAGACATGGTATGGCATGAGAAAGGGCGCAAGGACGGAGTTCTAAGGCATCCAGCAGACTCTGAGGCTTAGAGACACTTTGATTCTTTACACTCCAATTTTGCCACCGAACCTCAAATGTCAGATTGGGGTTTTCAAGTGATGGTTTCAACCCATTCGGTAGACAAGATAGCAAGTATAGTGTTTAGCCTGTCTTCTTAATACCATATAACGTGCCACCATGGTTATGCATGAAAAGAGAGAATTTTATTTTGTCATTGCTCATTCCGGGTCCAAAAGCACCAGGAAATGACATTGATCTCTATCTGCAACCTCTTATTGAGGAGTTGATAGAATCAGGCATGTTGTTCCTACCATGATGCAAATGATCGCCAGGTTTTTCAATTGCACGCTGCTCTTAAGTGGACAATAAATGATTTTCCAGCATTAGGAAACTTATCTGGGTGGAGTGTGCATGGAAAATTTGGATGTCCTTCATGTAACTTAAATACTTGTTCCATGAGACTCAAACATAGTGGTAAGTTCTGTTTTATGGGACATCAACGATTTCTAAATGACGTGGCGACATGTAAGCCACCATCTAGAGCACAAGTGTTGGAGCAATTGGAGAATATTGACTTGACATTTGGTAAAATAAATGGTGACATTAATGGTGTCCCAGACAATACATGGAAAAAAAGGAGCATATCTTTTTATCTTCCTTATTGGAAGGACAATTTGGTGTGTCACAATCTTGACATGATGCATGTTGAGAAGAATGTATGTGAGAACTTTACTAGCACCTTGTTAAATATTGGTAGTAAGTCAAAGGACAACCTTAAAGCTCGTCGTGACATTAAAAAGTTGGGGATAAGGAGGTTATGGCCCCAAAGGCATGGTGAGAGAACATATTTGCCTTGACTTGTTTTGATATAGTGCAGGCGAAGAAGTTCTTTTATGAGACTTTAGAGAATGTACGATTTCCAGATGGATATACTTCTAATATCTCTCGATGTGTTCAAAAGCATAAGACTTTATCAGGCTTTAAAAGCAATGACTATCATGTGCTTATGCAACATACGCTTCCGGTTGCATTAAGAGGAAATTTGGATGCAAAGGTCGTATCTATTCTAAAAGAACTTTGTACCATTTTTCGAGTTCTGCGCGACAAAACCTTGCGTGTTGATGAACTTGACATGCTTGAGGTAAAGGCTGCGAGAGTTCTTTGTTGCCTAGAGAAGATATTTTTGCCCTCATTCTTTACGATGATGGTTCACTTGGTTGTCCATTTAACATATGAAACTAAGGTCGCGGGGCCTATGACATATCGAAGCATGTATTCAACTGAGAGGTAAAATATTCACTTTTTTTATAAAAAAAAAATATTTCATATTTGTTATGCACGTATATTTGATATTTTTAAACTCTGTTTTCCTTTTATAATAGGCGCCTCAAAGATTTCAAATCTTATGTACGCAATCCAGCAAGAGTTGAGGGTTCTATGGCACAGACATATTTGGCTGAAGAATGTCTTGCTTTTTGTTCAAGATATTTAAGAGAGATGGGGCCTAGAAACCAATCTCGAAATAATGCGTCTAAGGGCTATGAAGGAGATGAGTCATGTCTCTTTCCGACTAGAGGGGTAACCTATGGGGGTAGCGTTGGATTTCGAATGGATGAAATGATGTGGAAGCAAGCACAACGATATGTGCTTTTCAACTACGAAGATGCAAATCTTTAATCTTTGAGGAAGTAAGCTTTTGAAAAAATATTGTTCAAGAAATTTATTAGCCTTATAGCGAGCTTATTTCATTTGATTTAATGCGCAGAGTACACATGCTTCATATTAATAGAACAACACGTCGAAGGCGTCCGACTGTTCGTGAAAGGGAGAGTATGCATAATGAAGGTTCGGAGATTGGTTAAAGGAATATATATGTAAAAGAGAGTACGATGCTTGTGAAATAGTTTTGTCAATACGATGCTTATTTCCTTTGATTTAATGCGCAGAGTACACATGCTTCATATTAATAGAACAACACGTACACGTCGAAGACGTCCAACTGTTCGTTAAAGGGAGAGTATGCATAATGAAGGGTTCGAAGATTGGTTAAAGGAATATGTATGTAAAAGAGAGTACGATGCTTGTAAAATAATTTTGTCAATATGTTCATTTTCCTTGACTAATAAATTTTTTTTCCTTGGATATTGACTTAGGTCAAAAGCTCGGAAGGTTTGGTTGATGAGCGGGTTACAACTAAGATCAAATTATTAGCCAGTGGCCCAAATTTTATTGCTAGAAGATTCCATAGCTTTGATGTCAACAACGGGTATCGCTTTAGAACAGTATCCCATGACAGGGACATGACTACCCAAAATAGTGGGGTTATAGTTGTTGCTAGAACACAAAGCTACTCAAGTTGTAAGGATAGAAGGGTGTTTAGACCCAATTTTGTGTCTAAATACCGCATAAATCCTTAGGCTTTTAACTCGTTTCGTGGTCTATTTTAATAACTTTTAATGTGTTTTTGGTATTTTTGTAGATTTTGGAGTTTTCACCCGAAAACGTTGCAAAACGGGCCTTTTTATAGCTTTTTCAGTGTTTTCCCGAGCCGAGCCAGACCGGAAACCGAGCCAGAGTCGACCCGGGACCACACTCCCAACCTTTGGTGCCAATTAGTGAAGTAACGCATGCTACGACCCTCGGATCGAGTGTTACATGCTTCGGAAAGAAGGAAGAACAAAGGGAAGGAAAGCCGAAGCGTAGCACCCGCCACGAATGGCGTAGCACCCGCTACGCCCAGAAGTAATGGGAGCCGAGCTAGACCGTGGCCACTGTCAAGTTGACCGTAGCCACGGTGGGTTCATGACTTGTCTAAGGGAAGAAGTGGCCGAGCAATACCGTGGCCACGGTCTTGGGAGACCGTAGCCACGACGGTGCGAAGAAGCGAAAACTTGTCTGCCCTAAATCGCCATACAGATTTCGCTGGACAGAACGAAACCGTGACCACGGTCTCCTTGACCGTGGCCACGGTCTCCCTATGTCCTGCGCGTGTTTTCGGCTTGAAGTGCTGCGTTTTGGCCAACAATTTTGCCTTGTATATATATACTCCTTGTTGACGATTTCTTAGGGGGCATCTAGGGATAGACTTAGACAATTTTTCCAGCTTGTAATTAGGGATTTTAGAGAGAGATTAGAGGGAGATTAGAGAGAGATTTATTCTAGGGTTTGTGGTTATTGAAGATTTGGGTATTCAAACAATTGAAAGATTGTTGGATCATCTTTTTATTGCTTTCCTTTGTTCATCTGCAGCATTTTGATAAGTATTCTCTTCCCTTAACTCTTTTATTAATTACCTTGCTAATTACTTTGCTGATTCTTAATTGCTTTGCTTGCTATTTCATTGTTCTTGCTTGTTTATGGTTGTTTGATGTTAGAAATCATGTTTAGGTTTGGTTTGGATGTTGTTAGCTTAGTTTTTATCATGATTAGTGGCTAGAAACCCTATGGGTTAGGGGGTAATTAAGGGTGTGAATGGGTGATTAGGTTTGGGTTAGCAATATTAGTGAGTAATTAGTTGGGAAATCAATTTCCCACTCCTATCCTTCCCTCAAGTGGGATGTATTTGGGTGCGAAAGCATCCCGAATACAACCAACACTTGTGTTGGAAGGTAGGAATTGGGATAGTTAGTATTCTAGTTCGCGAAAGCGAATAGAAACTAACTAGGAAATTCCGTTTCATTAACCCCCAGGTCTGTCGATGGACTTTGGGGAAGTTAATCCGGACTATCTTTGAAAGAGGAAGCCCGGTGGGTATTTTCTAACGGAATTACCACTTGACTCTCCCTTCTTGTTATTCCCTTGTTGCAAAACCCATTTCCTCATCCCCGTTTGCATCCCGAAAAACCTCTGAAGCCCATTTTCCATTCCTTGACCGACCTTAGTTTTGTTTTTCGCTCTGTGATCTTTTTAAACCGATATCCTTACCTTAGCAATCTCGACGCGACCATTGACCTAGTTCCTATGACCAAGGCCGCCAGCTCCCTGAGGAGAACGATAAAAACCGAGGTCTTACAAACCACGTTACAAAGGCCAATGCTAGGAGATGTCATCTATTACGGACGCATTATTGACATTATTGAGTTAGATTATTATGGGGTGTCTAAGGTTATTTTGTTCAAATGCGAATGGGTGGATGTGACTCAGGGGAGAGGAATAAAGATAGATGGGTTAGGATATGTATTAGAGAATTTTCATCACTTAATACACACTGGCCATAGATTACATGATGAGCCATTTGTGTTTCCATCTCAAGTTGAGCAAGTTATTTATGTTCAAGATCGGAGAGAACCTGAGTGGTTTGTGCCTAAAACCTTTGAAGCCTAGGGACATATATGATTTAGGACAAAATGATGTGCAAGATAATTATCATATGCAAGAAGATCTTCCCGTTTGCTTGACTGATGAATCTCACATAGCTAGCATTGAAGAAGTTACGGATGCTGAAATTGATATTTCCATTTCTACTGAGAGGATATATGTAGACGATGTGCCGGAAGATGATGAAGATGATGAGAATGGCTCTTGAATTTGTATATTGTCTCTTTTATGCGATTTTTCTTTGTATAATTTCTTAGATCAATGAATTTTAACGTGTTCTAAAATTGTCTTCCAGGTTATAATGGGGAGAAACAGGAGACCACGCACAGTAGATGTTCAAGTTCAAAATAATAGCACTTCTCAATTGATGCAAAGTATGGCTTCAAATATTGATACTCAAGGTAGTGCTTGTGACGGTCCTGAAAATAACATTGCAGATGAAGTAATAAATATGCTAGTTTTATGATTCTTGTGATATTCAATTTATTTTATGTGGTGTGTATTTGTTTTCATATGTATATGACTTTGTATTTGCTTTCATATGTATATGACTTTTTTAATTGTCAAGTTGTTAATTGGATATCTGAGTTATTGTATGTTCTTAGGTTTCTTTGTGCTTGCTTTATTTGAATTTGTGGATTGCTAGATGTTTCATACGGTGCTTGCTTGACTTTATGTTGTGTGTATTGGTGCTTGCTTGACTTTCATATGTAATCTACTACAAGTTGATTTGAATTTGGATTATTTGAATTTGTTATTGTTCTCTTCTTCATGTGGCTATATTTGTTTTGTACTCTTCTTCATGTGGCTTCTGTGAAATTACCGAAATTTGGTGAAGATATATAATTGCAACGCTAAATCAAAATGTGGGTCCCCTGTATTGTATAAGTTGATGGTGATATATAATTTAATTATGTTACTAAATTTTTTAGAAACTGGATCAGTCACCATGCTTTCCATTCACTTTTTTTTTGGGGTTCAGTTAGTGTGGGCAACTGGGCATGCTTTTGAAAAATTGCAAAACAACCACAGTTAATCTTTCCTTCTTTGAATTTTCCTTTGAGTTAACTGGGCATGTTTTTGTTAATTGGACCTCAAAATCTGTCCAATTTCGGCTCAATGAAGTAATATGTTACAAACATTTGGAATCACCCATTTGAATTTTCCTTTGAGTTAACCAGGCACTTCAATAAAGATACAAAGGGGTCCTACTTTGATGGCTCATATTTGGAATCAACCAAACGAAAAAAGAATTAATGTGAAGTGGAATAAAAGGTGGCAGCCAATTGATGAAGAAGCATATGTTCTTGCATCGTTTTTGGGTACAATGGCTAGAAATCCCATGTTATGCTCCTTATCATATTTTTCCAAAGAAGGGAAAAAAGATCTTCAAATTGTTAAGGTATATTGATTTAACCAAAAAAATTTATGCCATTGAAAATGATACAATTTTTTACACTTATTATTAATCTTTATTCCGTAGTCGAAGTTCATTATTCCTAATGGACGAGCGGAAAACTATGTGCTAAGCTCGATAGGGAGGACAGGGAGCAACTATAAGTGTGAACTGAAATCTGATAACTATGAGCCACATTTTGGAAGTGTAAGTGTGATTACTATTATCAATGATCATAGACCTAATTGTGTGCCTCGAGATCAATGGATATCTTTGGTAACACATTGGAGTTCTATTCAGGGAAAGGTAATTTGAATTTGGATTATTTGAATTTGTTATTTATTTTTACCGGTTTTGATAGATTTATGTATCCAGAGGCGAAGTGAGAGAAATATTGAAAGTCGTTCTAAGCAAGTTATGATGCATAGAGCGGGATCCAAAAGTTTCGCTCGTATATTTGCAGAGCAAGTTTGTAATAATATTTACTATTTGGTTTTGGTTGGTTGTATATTTTGCTTCTTTTTAATCAATTACATATTTATTTTTTATGCCTTATTAGATAGACTGTTGATGGGGTGGAGCCCTCTAGAGCTCACGTCTTTGTGGGTACTCACAAAAATCAAAAGACTCAGCCAGCACCAATGGATGAAAAATCTAAGGAAGCTACAGTAAGCACGAACATAGTTTCTCAATTATTGCTTTTTCAACACGAAGGGATTGTCACTAAAGGTTGAAGTCATGGGGGCATTGCCGTTGTTTGTGATGATGATGAGTTCTTCCCCAAGGTTTGGTTTCTGACCCTTTTTATGTTGCATGATGACATTGGCAAGGTATGGGTGGTACTAATCTAGTTGCCTTGTTGTGATGCTGATTTTCCCTGACCATTTCAGCTATCACTTTTCCTTGATTTTTGGTCCTCAATTTCCTTTGAAGAAATGAGATTTTAGTACTGAGTCTGATTATTGACATTGATAAGGGAGGACTGAGGAGCCCTTTCTGAGTTTCCTTGGGGCCAAATTACATATTTATTAATGAATCACATTGTATCTTTTCAGTAGAAATTTATAAGTCTGATATGAGATGTTGAATGTTGATGTGTTTAAAGTTGGATGACTTTGTATGTGTATGATTGAAATCTATATTTTTGTAGGAGCTAATAAGCCGAACTAGCAATGTTAAGGGCCATTATCACTAAAAGGCCTATGGAGAACTCTACACCATCCAGTTCATCCGTTTATGGAGATGGAAACGTAAGTTGTTAATTTTTTTTATTTGTTACTTAAACTAGCATATATAATTATGATTATTTAAGGATGTTTTTGTTCTTACTTGTTTTGTAGGTCAACAACGGGTCTAGTCTTCCTAAAAAATCGAGACATCAAAGGAAGGTTTCTTTTTCCCAAGTCTAGAGCTAGCCTAATTGCCAAGTAAGTTCTCATTTTTGCTATAAATCCAGATCAGATCATGCATAATGTGAGTTGGTGGTTATCCTTTGTTTTAGAAAATATAGTACTGATTTGAATTACATTTTGGAGATTATTTTGTTGGCATGGCTTGGTATCTGATGATACAAGCTCTTAATGACAATTATCGGCTTATATGAGCAAGAAAAAGGTCATTGAGTTTTCTATAGAAATTGGTCATTAAATTTTCTATAGAAATAGGTGCATAAATAGTATCTTGCCCCAAGATATATCAGGGTGAATATGGTGCAATTATGGTATTCAGGGCTCAAATGTTGTTTCTTTAGTTTTGCTGCATAGAATCGTTCTTGATGACTGACTGTGTTCATAGGGGATAACAACCTAACTTAGTTTGATGTGTATTCATCGGAGAGAAAGGAAAGATAAACTACAGGAGGTTTGAAAAAGAGCACAACATCAATTGTGTTTAATCACTTTTGTGGTTTCAAATGGTTTATATATGTCTGAGAAACATTTGCTCTGTGGTGACATTGCTTGATCATAATCGAACATTGTCTGAGAACCACAAAAGTTCAAGGGTGGGGGAATTGGTTTGAAGTACTCACGCTAGTCTCTTCAAGGTTCCCATCCACCTTGTTTGTTCTGTCTTTTCATCCCACCTTTACTTGCCTTTGCAACATGCTTCATGGAAAGATGTCTAGAATGTGTTCAAAGTTTGCAGCAATTAGCTCTGGCCGATACCGTATTGCATCCTTGCCTGATATGCACCAAAGGGTGTTTCTCCACTTAACAACCCTTATAAGTTTCTTTGTAAGTTTCTTTGTAAGTTTCTTGTAAGTCAGAGTCAGAGTCAGAGTCCTAATCTTTGTAAGTTTCTTGGACTTGTCTTGGATTTAACTCATTTATCTAGTCCAGTACTGTCAGGTTGTACATTTCAAATGGGTTCTCTTCTCTGTGAATAATAGTACTGATTTAAATCAACAGCACAGTCTGCTGTTTGCTTGCTCTCTTCTCTGTGATTAAAAACACATTACTTTGTCTTCATTTTGGTTTGATTAAGGGTTCTCATTAAATGCCTCATTAAAGTTGCTCAATCTGAAGCTAAGAAGCAGAGAAGGAATGAACATCCCGTTCAACTGCCAACCAACCAGGATCATGCGCATCAAATTGACATGAGTACGGATGAAGTGATAATCTGGAAGACAATATAGTTTAATATGGTTTCATATCTTAGATCGGATGTTGGCCATTTTTGGTTGTTTGGCTTATGGACGATGTTGATGTGTTGGGTTGTAAACTGACAACAAACCCATTATTTTTGGTTGGATTTGAAATATTTGGACACAATTTATGAGAAATTTCGAGTTATTTTGGAGAAATTTACGTTTTCCATTTCCTAGAATTTGTTTAGTTTTGAATTTATATTAATTATTGGATAAATGTATGCTAATTAGTGTTGTTGAAACAAAGGGCCTTTAGCAGCATTTAATTAGGCCTACCCCAGCAAATACAATAAATGTTGTCCAAGGCTATCGCGACAATAGCGACACTGCCTCTAGCGACATTTATTTATTTGCTGGGGTAGGCTATTGCAGCATTTATAAATGCCGCTAAAGCCCTGTTTTGTTGTAGTGCATAGTGCCCTGATTCACATGATTTGTAACCTGAGACCTTTGGTATCTCAAAGCTTAATCTATCACTTGCCAGGGACTCCAATGTGATAAAACACTCCCACAAAAAATAGTTTTTTTTTTTAAATGCAGAGGGCTCCATCTGATAAAATCAGAAATGCATATAATCATGAATGTGGAAACAAGCAACTCAGTAATGAACGTAGTGAACACAATCCAGAATGAGGATGACACAAATAATGGTAAGAAAACACGGTTCAAAACGCTAAGGTATTGTATATGCAGAATACCTGCGTTGAATGTGAGGCAATTCCAATTCCACTAGTACTTCACGCACAATTTTGCAGAAGGGGGAACCCTGCAATTATTTGTCACACCAAAAACATGAGTTGAAGCAACAAAAATTAGGAATACAAAGGGGCAATGAACTTTCCATGTTATGACCTCATAAGCCCATAACACAAGAGGCTTGGGTGGCATTTTTGCCGGCGTATAAGATTGTCCCTGGAACAAAGCAAGAGGATGATAACTTGTAACTTCACTATCCGATCAATAGAACTTCAGAATCAGATCTTCACAGTACAATTAAAGTTCCAAGCTGACTTACCCTACCCAAACGACCAATCATTGCAAATCCTTCGGTCAACGTCTGTACAAGAAAACATAATAGAAAAGAAAAGACTTTAATGTCTATTTCAAACAACAAATCAATCCTTCGGTCAACTAATAATACCAACTCCCTCCACAAAAAACAAAAAAAAAAAAAAAAAAACCAACAAATACCAACCGTTAGTAGACCAAGTGACAGCAAAAGTGGGACCCGGCCATCACCTGCATTTGGGGGCTTAAAATCAAAAAAGATAAAACAACACAATAAACTGCAATAGATTGACACAACAGATGATCAAACCAGAGAAGGAAGAATGCCGATTTTTTCTTCTCCCAAATACAAAACATTTCATATGGCGTTGTTGTGAGAACATGAAGCAAGCTTGCAGCAAAATACTCAATTGACACTAAAATTTTCCAGATGAAGACAGATTTACGAAATCCACACTCCATGCCTTATTCAATCATTCAATTGGTTAATTAGGGTTACATACACGATCGAGTAACGCACGAAACGGGCAAGTAATAAGCTTGATCAAAGATTGTTGGACGAAATTAGCGAAGCAAAAAACATGTGAAAGATGTAACTGTTAAGTTGCTTCCCTGATCAAATATCTAAATAAAAGAAAAAAAAAACGTTTCTTTTCACTTTTACATGGGTATTGAATCGTTGATTAAGATCAAGAACCCAAGAGCAGATATTCATCAACTAAAAACTATCCATATTGATCAGACACCGGCACAACATTGACACCAACATGTTAGCAACAAACTTCTTGAAAGATAAGATTCAATCTTAGGGCTGTCAAAAATACGGGTCCGGGTCAATTCGGGTTCGGACGAATCGGACATCGGATGAAAACTTGATGTCCAATACCCAGTTTTTTGGAACATTTTCCGGGTCGGACCAATCAGACAAGCATAAATTCGGGTTTAAACTGGGTTCGGACAATAGAAAATTGGAAAATATTATGTTCAAATTTTCGGTCAATGTAAAAATTCGGACCGAAATTTTATGACCATACCCGCTTTTTTCCGGGTCGAACTGAACCGGGTTTTCGGGGCGGACACGAGGCGCAAGAAAGCGCCATTTTGTCTCAAAATCACATAGAAGTTATATTTTCACATAATAAGCTCAAAAATGGCATCAATTAATGGATTATACACAAGTAATACGACGAAAAATCACGCAAATAGTCTTAACATACGATATATCACTAAAATAATCTTCTGAAGAGATAAAACAAGCATAGTCATTTAAAGCAAACCTAGAAAACACAACGCACTAAGCAAAGTAGCAGCATAATCTTAAGGCCTAGCAGCCCTAGAGTCTGTCTAATAGCTAAAATGACAATCTCTCAGAATCATCGTCATCATCCAGCACTACATTCCAAGCATCCTCATTATCATTCTCATCATCATCCACGAATTCAACATCCTCAATGTCCTCTTCCTCTTCAAATTCTTCATCAATTAATTGAAATCTAGCACGTGAAGATTTGGAACTAGAGGCATTTATGGGAGCTTTTCCTTTTCCCTTGTCCCTTATAATAGATTGAGTGGAGGATCCATGCCTAAATCTATAACGGGACTCATTTGCCCCACTAGCTTCAGCAACGCCAGCCCAAGTCAAGTTATCATCCTCAAACACAAGATCATCATCATCCTCTTCATCTTCCATCCTTCCAAGCAACCATTTGTTGCTCTCATCAATTTCAATCAAGAGGATGGGATCTCTACCACTCTCCTGGCGACAGCGCTTTGATGCACGATTTGACTTAACAAAAACTAAATCATTCAATCGAGATTGTGCTAGCCTATTTCTCTTTTTGGTTTGAAATTGTTGAGAAAGTACATAAAAATTGGTTATTTGCTTAGTTTAAATTTCAATAATTAAAATTTCTACAAATTAAATAGCATTTTGAAGATCTAACTTAAATGTTCGTAAACACCCCAATTTCTCTCACATCCCGATGCACTACATGTAAGGCTAAGGACCCTAACAGCAAACTTTCACAAATTTGGTGTGGCGGATCCATATGCACTCCACCATTCGGCTATTTAGGAAAATAAGTGTAAGTTATAATAAGCAACTAGGTACTAAGCTAGTAGATGCTATGTAATTTAGAAATGATGAATAGAACCTAAGTTTAAATTAAGAAATAGTTTCTTACCGGGAGATGACAGATTGCGTTACCTTTTTGTCATTGGTTTTCCAAAGAGGCCTTCCTCATTTTGTATAGGGGCAACTCAAGCATAATCTTGTCTTGGGTTTCAATATCGGGAATCATTCTAGCGATGCAACCATCCATCACTTCGTTACATCCTTCGTTTGCTTCTCGATTTGAATAAAAGATTGTCGGACTCAAGACGTATCCCGCCGCATTAAGAGGTGGGTGAAGTTGACATTCCCATCTTTTGTCAATGTAATCAATTGTCTTCTCATAGTGCTCTTTCTTCTTTTGAAAGCTTTTCATAATAGTTTCCTTCGCTCTATCCATAGCCTCATAAATATAACCCATAGCGGGCTTTTTGTCTCCATCAACCAAGCGAAGAACCTTGACAAGGGGACATGTCAACTTATATCTCTTGCAAGATATAAGTTGCAATCTTCTTGCCCCCGGACTCCTTTGACCATTTGCTAGTGCCCCATTCTTGAGATGTCACCATCTTCCTCAAATTATTCTTTTGTTTATGGATAGAGGAAATGGTGATGAATGATGTAGCAAATCTTGTGATGGCTGGTCTATGCAAGTTTCTTTGATTGGTAAATCACCTCATCAAGTTGATAAAGCCAACGGAATTATGTATATAGGCATTGATAGTCATACTCTTCGAAATAGCAGTCTTGACCTTTGGAATATTTTTTTCCAATATCTTCCAACATGAGGTCAATGCAATGTGCAGCACATGGAGTCCGAAAGAGATGCGGCCTCATGGCAATCAATAATTTTCCTACATAAATTGATAATAAATATTTTAAAATGAAACAAATAAATGTGCTTAAAAATAGAAATTGTTTAGTTGTAGCTACTTACCTGCCTTAACATAGTTAGACGCATTATCGGTCACTACTTGGACCACATTTGGCTCTCTTATCTCTTCCACCGTCCCATCAAGAACCTTAAACAAAAGGTCAGCATCCTTTCACAACTTCGGAGACATCCATTGATTTATGAAAGACCGAGCTTTTTGGAGAATTGACAAGAAAATTAATAATATCCTTTGGGACGGTGCTATCACGCCATCCATCAGATAAGATTGAACAACCCTTTTCTGCCCATTCCTTCTTATGCTCTAACATCTCTTGCTCTGTGTCCTCCACTTCTTTCTTGAGGAGAGGAACTCTCAAGTCATACATGGAAGGTGGTTTAAATCCAGGGCCAAATTGAGCGATAGATTCACCCATAGTAGCAAAATTCTCATACATGGCTGCATCAAAATGGAATCCCTGAACCATAAAACCTCTTAGCAATGTCTTAACAAACCTTACCTCTAAGTTGCTTCTTGCATAATTCATTCATTGTTCATTGTTCTTCTTCTTCATCCTTTTTTTTTTTTTCTTTTTTTGGGTTGCTGGCTTGCTGCTCTTTTCTTCATTCTTGTTTCTTCTATTGTTCTTCCTTTTTTTTTTTGTTTCTGGGTTGCTGCTCTTTTCTTCTTCATCATCCTTTTTTCCATTCAAATTTTCTAGGTTCCCCTTCAACCATTCGAATTTTCTGGGCATTGAATTTTCTAGGTTCCCCTCTTCTTTAACTATTTGAATTTTCTGGGCTTGATTATGCACTGTTGTCTTCTGGGTTGATGTTGTTCTTATATGCTCTCTGTTTGCTCCATTTTGGGGATGCTTCCTTTTTTCCATGTTCTTGAATGCTCTCTGTTTGCTCCATTTTTGCTTGTTGGGGGTTTGAATTATGCACTGTTGTTTTCTTCTCTATTCTAACTCATGGGGTTAAGACTTAATTTCATGGATGCTCTTTAATTTGGTTGCTCTCAGTTCTCTTTTTCATTTTCAGTTTATTGATTTATTAGTCAGTGAGTTTGGGCTGAGTGTCTCCAGTTATGATGGGGGAAGGTGGTTTTAAGAGTGGTACAACCTCCGCTAAATCTAATGATCCGGTATGGAAGTATGCAAGGCGGGGTGAAAACAATATAAGTGTATTCTATTGCAGCTTTTGTGGACATAAGACCTCGGGGGGAGTCGCTCGGGTGAAACAACATTTAGCCGGTGGATATTGGAATACGATTGCTTGCCGAAAAGCTCCCCCACATGTTGTACAAGAAATGCAAGATTATATAGAATTTAAAAAACAAAGCAAGGAGGCTGAAAGTGCACTTAAACAACAAGAGTTTATTATCAGTGATGATGATGAGGATGAAACTGAAGATGATGTTGAAGTAGTTGGGCAAAAGGGGCATGCTAGCATGTCCAAGGCTAAGCAACCAAGCAAAAAGGGGCCAATGGACTTATTTTGTCACTAAAAAGGTGGCAAATGTTGTAAAGGGGAAAATGGACAAAGGAAGGCAAAGAACAATGAATGAATTATGCAAGAAGCAACTTAGAGGTAAGGTTTGTTAAGACATTGCTAAGAGGTTTTATGGTTCGGGGATTCCATTTCATGCAGCCATGTATGAGAGTTTTGCTACTATGGGTGAATCTACCGCTCAATTTGGCCCTGGATTTAAACCACCTTCCATGTATGACTTGAGAATTCCTCTCCTCAAGAAAGAAGTGGAGGACACAGAGCAAGAGACGTTAGAGCATAAGAAGGAATGGGCAGAAAAGGGTTGTTCAATCTTATCCGATGGATGGCGTGATAGCACCGTCCCAAAGGATATTATTAATTTTCTTGTCAATTCTTCAAAAGGCTCGGTCTTTCTTAAAGCAATGGATGTCTCCGAAGTTGTCAAGGATGTCGACCTTTTGTTTAAGGTTCTTGATGGGATGGTGGAAGAGATAGGAGAGCCAAATGTGGTCCAAGTAGTGTTCGATAATGCGTCTAACTATGTTAAGGCGGGTAAGTAGCTACAACTAAACAATTTCTATTTTTAAGCACATTTATTTGTTTCATTTTAAAATATTTATTATCAATTTATGTAGGAAAATTATTGATCGCCAAGAGGCCACATCTCTTTTGGACTTCATGTGGACATTGCATTGACCTCATGTTGAAAAATATTGGAAAAAGTATTCCAAAGGTCAAGAATGCTATTTCGAAGAGTATAGCTATCAATGCCTATATACATAGTTCCGTTGGCCTTATCAACTTGATGAGGTGATTTATCAATCAAAGGAACTTGCATAGACCGGCCATCACAAGATTTGCAACATCATTCATCACCATTTCCTCTATCCATAAACAAAAAAATAATTTGAGGAAGATGGTGACATCTCAAGAATGGGGCACTAGCAAATGGTCAAAGGAGTCCGGGGCAAGAAGATTGCAACTTATATCTTGCAAGAGAGTTATTATTCTCCAGCGTTGTCTATACTCTTAAGTTGACATGTCCACTTGTCAAGGTCCTTCGCTTGGTTAATGGAGAACAAAAACCCACTATAGGTTATATTTATGAGGCTATGGATAGAGCGAAGGAAACCATTATGAAAAGCTTTCAAGAGAAGAAAGAACACTATGAGAAGGCATTTGATTACATTGACAAATGATGGGAATGACAACTTCACCGACCTCTTCATGCGGCGGGATACTTCTAGAATCCGGCAATCTTTTATTCAAATCGAGAAGTAATCGAAGAATGTAACGAAGTGATGGATGGTTTGTATGATTGCATCACTAGAATGATTCCCGATATTGAAACCCAAGACAAGATTATGCTTGAGTTGCCCCTATCCAAAAATGAGGAAGGCCTCTTTGTAAAACCAATGACAAAAAGGCAACACAATCTGTCATCTCCCAGTAAGAAACTATTTCTTAATTTAAACTTAGGTTCTATTCATCATTTCTAAATTACATAGCATCTACTAGCTTAGTACCTAATTGCTTATTCTAACTTACACTTATTTTCCTAAATAGCCGAATGGTGGAATGCACATGGATCCGCCACACCAAATTTGTGAAAGTTTGCTGGTAGGGTCCTTAGCCTTACATGTAGAGCAACGGGATGTGAGAGAAATTGGGGTGTTTTCCAACATGTAAGTTAGATCTTCAAAATGCTATTTAATTTTGAGAAATTTTAATTATTGAAATTTAAACTAAGCAAATAACTAATTGTTATGTACTTTCTCAACAGCTGCACACCAAGAAGAGAAATAGACTAGCACAATCTCGATTGAATGATTTGGTTTTTGTTAAGTCAAATCGTGCATTAAAGCGTCGCCGCTAGGAGAGTGGTAGAGATCCCATCCTCTTGATTGAAATTGATGAGAGCAACGAATGGTTGCTTGGAAGGATGGAAGATGATCTTGTTTGAGGATGATAACTTGACTTGGGCTACCGTTGCTGAAGCTAGTGGGGCAAATGAGTCACGTTATAGATTTAGGCATGGATCCTCCACTCAATCTACTACAAGGGACAAGGGAAAAGGAAAACCTATAAATGCCTCTAGTTCCAAATCTTCACGTGTTAGATTTTAGTTAATTGATGAAGATGAGGAAGAAGAATTTCAAGAGGAAGAGGACATTGAGGATGTTGAATTCGTGGATGATGATGAGAATGATAATGAGGATGCTCTGAATGTAGTGCTGGATGATGACGATGATTCTGAGTGATCATCATTTTAGCTATTAGACTTTAGGGCTTCTAGGCCTTAAGCTTATGTTGATACTTGCTACTTTGCTTAGTGTGTTGTGTTTTCTATGTTTCCTTTAAATGACTATACTTGTTTTATCTCTTCAGAAAACTATTTTAGTGATATATCGTATGTTAAGAGTATTTGTGTGATTTTTCGTCGTACTACTTGTGTATAATCCATTATTTGATGCCATTTTTTAGCTTACTATGTGAAAATACAACTTCTATGTGATTTTGAGACAAAATGGCGCTTTCTTGCGCCTCGCACTTTTTTAATCTAATGGCTGAAGTCGAGTTCAACAAAATGGAGGATTGAAGACCAACGGGAAAAAGAAAGAAAGATGATAATCACAACATGGCTCGTAGTTAGAACTAATATAAGCGGCATTTAATTCCCTACTCTATCGTACCTATTTCAAGTTAGTTTATTCCATTTTAAAATTATTTAATATAAATTTTTCTTTGTGTCAATCATATCTTTATTACATAAATTCTTGTGTAAGAGGAGATTGCCACATGTTAATGATATGAATTGCAAATAGATTGGGAACTCTACTTACTCTTGTATAAGACTTTAATACAATGTGAACACCCTTCCCTTTCGGTAAGATATGCTCATCTCTAAGGGCATCCAACATCAATTCCATCTAGGAGTTGCTTTAACATACATCCATCCACACATTTAAAAGTTTCACACAATATCCACATACTTCACTTAACACTTGCCGCAAATAACATGTGATACCCTTCCTACACAGGTTTGTCCATTCCGGTGTGTAATGTTAGAAGATAGTATCCAGTCCTTCGGAATGGAAAACTTACCATTTTTCTATGACTAACACACTAGAAAAAGATATCAACAAATCACGACTAAATCTTCCAATTTAACACTTTTCAAAGATAGAAACATAAGGGATAATACATGTACAAATAAAGTGCAAAAAAGCATGGCACAATGCAAAGTGAGGTTGGACAAGAGCAACAGCTAGTAAGGAGTAGGGGAAATGCCAATCAGAAGGCTTAGGATGCAAGAAGAAAAGTGAAATCAAGACAATCAAAATAAGAAGCACAATGAAATAGAACAAACCATATTTGTCGACCAAGTACTTGATTATATCATCAGACTCGTACATTGCCACCCCAGTGTTTGGATCTATCTGCAATCAACTAACATCGATTAACCGGTGAAGGTGGGAAAACAAACATTAGTGCATCCCCTCCCCTTACAGCTTATCAGTAAAGGCAACGCACATTTGCTCACAAAGTGGTCCATGTTACTGGAAAATAACCCTCAAATAGGTGAATGAAGCCAATTCAGTAAACATAATAATGACGAGTACCAGTCAGTCTACAAACAAAAGAATGTTCACCTTATTTATAGGGACAGGATTGCAATAAAATTTATATTCAACAACAAGCTAGATACCACCGCTCTCTCCCTGAAAGGGTGGGATTTGGGAATAACAATTACAAAAACAAAGAACAACAATAATAAAGGCACCCCTCCCTATTCCCTGAAAAGGATGAGCGGATGAAGCTTGAGACGTGGATGTTACAAAGGCCTCCTTAACCTTGCGCACATAAACATGGGGCTGCTGAGATTTGAACTAGGGACCTCACACTCAGTGTAGCTTTGATACCATGTGAAACCATCTTGACCAAAACTTAAGCTGATGGTTGATTGTCCAATGATAGTTTTTACACTCTTAACACATACATTACATAAACATTCCCTCAATCCTTTTCACACTACTTAACATGCATTGGATGCCCAGAGTAATTTTAGCTTTTTTCATGTCAGTTAATCTCCCGTTAGATCTCATTGTTTATCAAAATGTTGAAACTACTATCATTGAACCATTGAATTGTACACAAAAGCCTCTATATGTGAAAGACATGGCCACTTGCATTTGTATCTCTCAATATCCCACTTTGGTAGGATGATGGATATAGACTGCTATGTTTATATTTTATTTCTTTAATCAGCTACTTTTCACCAAGTGTTCATATTATTGTGATATTTGACAGCACAGGATGCAATACTTGAACTTATTTGCATGCTTTAACCAAAACCAGTATTCTGTCTTGTGTCCATCTTTTAAGCAGATACAACAGACAAACTGAGCTCATAGCCCTAGTCTGCAGCAATTTCTCAAGTGGAAGGAGCAGCTGAAGAAAGGAAGAATCCAATAGCAACATGTTACGACTTAATCTATTTACAGTAATCTTTACAAGTTTCAGGAGCTAAGCTTGATTTGGCAACAATAAGGAAAGACGATCAGATTCACATCCCTTCCAGGTACTTAAACCAAAAAGCTTATTCACAAAAAGCACACATCCAAAATAGGAAAAGGAGGTGATGATATTAATAAAATTAATTAGGATGAACTAATATAAAAATTTACGGAGGATATAACCAAACCATGTAAGGAAACTGCTGCTTTCCACCCATTTGAGAAACTTTTGGCCGAAAGTTTGGTCCATTTCGAGGGCAAGGATAATACAGAACATCAAGATCCAACACTGCTACAATTTCCCTGACCTGTTTTATGTGGATAGGTCAGCTGAACGCTTAAGGATTTCAAAAAGTTATCTGAAAGTACCAAATTAAAATATTCTGAATGAGTATGCATGATGGATTATAATTCTCAGACAGCTGACAGAAATTGAGGTAAACTACAGACAACCAATTAGCATTGATCAATAAAAACAAATTAGCCAAGTGAACTTTGGCCAGATTAATAATACCTTCCTGCAGAAGGGGCAACTGTTGTTTTCGTGTACATCGAGACCCATGTGCAGATATGCCAAAGAAACAACACAGTTCATTAATTTGCAAATATAGTAAGGAACAAGACCCCTATTTTTGGCAGAGAGTGTTCAACCCCAGCTAGGAGTCCAGTTTGTAAACCCAGCTACGAGTCCAGTTGGTGTACCTTTCAAACTCATATATCTCAATAGGCTTTTCAGGACGCGGACCTAACTTTGAGCTCTCCTTCACCTTTAGACCTACAAAATTTAATAAAACAGCTTGAAGCACTAATGTGAAGAGAATACATGCCATAAGACTAGACTCAGAACAAAATCACACAAAACAAAAGCTAAACGAAGCTTTGCAAAATACTTAAGGAAAGCAAACTTACATAAACCACGTTCTTAATCAACCATCAAACAAAAGGCTCACCCTCTCATGAAAAACCAGCCAGATTTTACTTATGTTGCAGAGTAAAGCAACAGATTCAATATAAATATACAATGATGTGAAAAGCCCAGAGGATAGTAGGGCAGAAGAGCAAAAGCTAATGAGATAAAAGCATATACAAAAGCCATAGAGCAACTCATGAGATGAAAGAAAAAATTCTGTCTATGGGAGTTGAGCAAAGATTGTCGACCCGAACATTTTGAAGATGACAACTGGTGACGAAACTTTCTATATGGTTTGAATCCATCCCGGAGACAATTGAGAAAAAGAAAAAGAGTGCAATTTGCAAACATTACACCGTGGAGGGCTTGTAAAAATGTGTCTTCAGCAAATGGCCCAATGCTTTTCACTACCACCAAATTGAGGGAACATTCAAAAAGAGGCCAATTCTATACCTCTTGACAATACTAAACCAACCCTAGATTTTATACCATCATCAGTGCTTTTCAGTTTTCACAACTATTACATTAATCCACTACATCCCATGAAACCTACGCTTTTTATAGATTTTTTATATCAGAAAAGGGTGAAGCAACTAAGCATTTAAAAGAAAAACAAGTTAATGAGAATGCTATGAACAGAAGACAAGGTATATGCATATGATGAAGAACGCATAATCCCTCTGAGGCTCTGATAGACTTCCATCAAGTACATACAGTAAAAAAAGGGAAATGCATATTAAGTAAATAAATGAGGAACAGCCTTTTCAGAAGAGGTGTTACAGCAATGGAGTAAATTACCAGCAAATTCCAAAGCATATTGGTCAGACGGGATTTGATCCTTGGACAGAAGAGACGCAGAATACCTACAAGGTGCAATTTCAGAATAATAATAATAATAATAATAATCAGTTGGAGATGTAAACACAGTAGAAAAGGCAAAGAATAAAAGTAAGAAAGGATACCCAGAAACAAAGACGCCAGTGCCGAAGCGGAAAAACAAAGAAAGAGAGGCGGCAATAATATCAAGAGCCTTATCAGGTCGAACGCCGAACCTCTTGGGCTCCGGAGGCTTGAAATTCGGCGGGGGAGAAAAAGTAGGGCTGCTTGTTGCCGACGACGACGTCTCTGTGGATGCCCTAATACGAAATCCAGCCTTAGGCAGTTTCTGCCCAGAAATGAGGGGACCTGCACCGCAGTACAGAGCTCCGACCATTTTCTTTCAGTCGAGAATCCTTGAACTTTCAATTTCTGAATTCAGCAGTACCGTATTCAAAATTTTCAATTTCAGTCGATAATCGTAAACTATGTTTTGTGGCCACAGTACCGTATTTGGGAACTGGCAAATCCAAAATTGAAAATTGAAACGTGGAATATACTCAACGGTAAAATAAGCTTTTATTTTTAAAAAGAAATTTAAAAAAACTGCATTTAACGAGCTTCAAATTCAAATTTCTTTCTTTTTAGGCCTTATTTGTAGCATGTTTAAATAATCCATTTAACTCAAATATTAATTAGCTAATTGATTCATTTTATGTTAAAATTACATTTTTTTTGGAACCAAATATCAAAGTTCATAATAGATAGAAACCCATGAGGATACATCAGACATTAAGAGAGTCTACAAGCCACTCAGGAGGAGATCCCTCTCAATATCAAAGGTAAAAAAGTCAATTCATATTTATCTTTTTAAGGTTCGCTGGAAAATCCAACAAAAATCAAATATAAAATATTTTAGGAGATTTAAATATATGAACACTTCATGTAAGGTAAGGTAAAATTATTTTATAAATGTCGAGTGTGTAAAAATTATTATCACAAAGATCAGGTAGGATAAATGTAATTTACTCTTACTTAGTTAATGGGTAGATGAATGTATGTCAATTGGCTCCCTTCACATTCTTATTACCCTTTAAAATAATATAGTAAATCCGAATAATCGAAGTCTCTTCGTCTTCCTTCTCTCGTCTTTCTCTGAATTACAAACAGTGTTGCTCCAACACCATCGGCAATCACCATTAACGCCCACTGACCACCATGCCTCAACCGACAACCACAAGCATCCTCCCTCCTCACACTTTCTTCACCAAACACCCAACCGTCCGAAATTTTGAATCGCACCCCACACACCCCTTGCAGGTGCGCATTGGGTGTCAAAGCTTATTAAGGGATTTTTTTGGTGACCATCCCTCCCTTTTTTTTTTCTATGTTTTAGCATTTGAGTGTGGTTTCTCCCCATGCACGGATGTTTTAGCTGCTATGAAGGCAGAGACTAAATATGTTGAAATTCACTCAAACCTTATCATTTTGGTTTCTTCCTTAGCGATGAATGGTGATTTTTTTTTTTATTGTGTTTCTATGGTTTTGATTGACAAAGTGTAATTGTAAACACAAATTTCCGGGTCTAAATAAATAACCACAACAAATCAGTGAACAAATATAATATATTAATTTCAAAGGATTTTGGATACAATCTCTATGTATTTGTTACAAAATGAAAATGTAACTCCTCCGATTCGATCTCCTTGAACAAACTTGAACGAGTCTTGAATGAGTATGGTTTTGGATGAATATAATCTTGGATGAATATACTCTTGATTGAATATGAACTTGGATGACTGCGGTCTTGAACGAGGGTCGTAGAGACTTGATCTCGATCAAGAGGAAGTAGTTTGATCTCCATGAATGGACGACACGAGCTTAAACTTTGTTGTGCTTGTTGTCTTCGAGAGAGATAGTATGAGATCTTTTGAGTCTTCTTTGGATGTTTTTCCCCCAAAATGAAGGAAGAGAGTCTCTATTTATAGAGAACTTGGACCAACACTTTTAGGCCTATTTAATTCCTTTTAAATAAAATGAAAGGAATAAAAAATTATGTGTCATCCATGACACATGTCATAATTTAATTGACCAAAATATAATATCATTTAATTTATAATTAAATGATCCACCATAATTAATTTTGACACATGACGGATTGTAATTGGCCGAATTAAGATTATTTTAATCTCCACGTGGCGAGCTCTTATTGGCTGACAAATTTTTGCCTTCTACAGTAATAACCCAGTGTTAATTAGACTCTAATGTAGTTTAATTTTGTTAATAAATCAAGTTAATTAATCAAAGTTGCGCCTTTCAATTCGTCTAATCGCGTGTTTTGCAGAATTTGAACAGTGCAACGACCACCGATTTCCCAGTACAGTAGTTTTATTAGTTACCCCTCAGATAGTATTACCAATCATTCCTAGTAAACCATAGTATTCAGGTCTTTTATCCGAAAATTCCCGTTCGAATTTATTGCTATCGGAAGATTAAAGCACTCATGAAATTTCTATTCGTAGAATTCCTCATAGTTTAGTCTTGAAGAATTTTTTTTGGGGGACCCAAATTAATGGTATCGGGTTACAAAGGAGGAATTAATAAGTGTTTGGGCCTATTTTATGTTTAATTTCTTGACAGCCCAATAAGTTTGTGAATTTGGGCTATTCTTATAAGGAGGAGGAATTATAATATATTTGATCTTCAAAAACTCTGATTCATTTAAACTCTCCTTCACCCTCTGTTGCTTGCTGCTCGTCCATGTGCCTGTCCTTCTGTCCATCTTCCTCTACTCGCTGACCGCCTCTCTTCGTCTTGCCCGACGGCAGCCGGCTCTAGTCACCGGCAACGGCTGCGGACAGTGGCCATTTTTTTTCTTTTCCTCCATTGAATCTCTCTACTGCTCTCCTTTTTCCATTTGAAGTTCTCAAGAGGTCGTTGCGCCCAGGTCCGAGTCTCTACTGGTTTAAGTTTGAGGTGTTCAAGTACGCATATTACCTACCTTTCCCAAGAATGTTTTATTTATGATGATGTTTTATACTGATGTTTTATGGTAATGTTTTATGATGATGTTTTATGCTAATGTTTTATGTTGATGTTTTATGCTAATGTTTTATGTTGATGTCTTGTGCTGATGTTTTATGCGGATGGCTTCATGATGTTTAACGCAAGGAAAGCTCGTGATTTTGTTCTTTCAATGATGAGGTCTCTTGTTATGTGGTGCTAATCGCATTGAGGTACTTTCGATCTCGACAGACATCTGTCATGCGACCTGGCCAGCGTCCATGATGAGGTCTATTATGATGAGGTCTATAACGAGGTCTATTTATGATTAGGTCTATGATGATGATGTTAACGATGTGATGATTATATTTAGTTATCTTTTTCTTTGGTTGTTCAAGATTTTTTGTGACTTGTTTGTGTTTTCCTTTTCCAAAAGAATTCAGCAATGCGTGAACTAAAAGGAATTGTGAAAGTTTACATTGTAGGGGTATGTGTAATGAGTTTAGCCAACTCATTTGCGAAGTTTTCTGTTTTTGTTTTTAGGAAGTGCTTCCCCCAACGGCAACAAGCTCTCAGGTCCGAAGAAGTAATTGGGGTGTCTTTTCCCAGTTAAGGTAGGCGTTCAGTAACAAGAATAAGGACTCTCCCGCCTGAATGGTGATGATGAATCTCTCCCTTTTGAAAACAGGAAGGTTTTCAATATTTTGATGAATGGATGTAAACCCTAAGTTGTGCTTCATTTTCGGAGTTGTTGATTATGATGTTAAGGGTTGTAAATGAAGTATAAGTTTGCTTAGGACATATGTATGGTTATGTTGATAGTATGTTAAGCCTTGTCCACCTTCGTGGACGACGGTATTGCCTTCAGATTACTTCTGCTACTCTAATCATTGAGTTATAAGGTTTTAGCGATAATACGATGATTATGAATCTAGGGGCGTTACAGAAAGCTAGAGAGCTTTTGTGTGTGATGCGAAAATTGAAGTTCTTGTACTTTATGCCTTAGCCTAATTCAACCCCTCCTCGCCCTGTTATGTCTACAACTACCGCTCTTGTGCGAAGCTTTTGTTGTTTCGATGCAAGGACTTCTAGACACAAGTTGAGCCATCCATACCTCCTTGACCAATTGCTTCTTAATTTTTATTGATAATCTACCTTCTACTTTTGAGTCATCTAATCTGAAGCTTTTGTTTGCTAATCTTGGGAGTATTATGGACACATATATTCCGAGGAAGGTTGGTAGGAAATCTAGAAAAAAAGTTTGGTTTTGTTTGGTTTGCTAGGAAGGGGGATGACAAGAAGGCAATTAATGGATCTCAATGTTCATCATGTAAAAGGTTTAATTTTGGAGGTCTCGTGGGCAAAATTTAGTAAAAGAATAGGAGCAAAGTTCAATGACTCAAAGTCTTTTCCTCGACCTTCTTGAAGATGGATCCCTAAGCTTAGAGTTGTTCCCTCCATCGTCTTGGATTCTGTTGGGATTGTTGTTAATAAGGATGAGAATTAAGATGTTAATAAGGATGCTCTACCTTATCATAGCTTCAATGTGGATGACCCAATTGGAGCCTTTGACCAAAGTAGGACTATAACAAATCCAATTAAGGTAGCCCCCTAAATTTATTGATAAGAAGTTCTATCTTGAATGCCTTAATATTTTGTCTCATTCTGATGATGTGTGCAAAGGCTTAATTTCTACTTTTTTTAAAATATCATGATGGTCTAACAAAATGAAAAATTGTATTTTGGTGGGATGTCACCGAATCAAGAACTAAATATCATATATTTTGGTTTGCATTTGCTCAAAAATTAGTATGATACTTTCCTACGATTTTAAGTGAATTTTTATTGTTTGTCCCATTTTTCGATTTTTTTCCAATTTTTATGATTTTTCTCCTTTATTTCTCACAAAAGGCGTAATAATTACTAGGATTATCAAAAAGATTCTTTTAGTAAATAGGGAGGCAGATTTAGTACCACAATATAATTTTGATTTTTTTTAAAACCACCAGAATACAACAAAAAGTAGAGACTACTAACATATAAAATCTGAAAATAGGGGTCACTATAGACCACTAATCCCTGAAAAAAAAAATATACATGTAAGAAGTGTTACATGGTATGCTTATATATAATTTATGTGTGGAGTGTTGGTTGATGTTCAATATATGGATCTTTTATGATATATTTTCATTTGATAATATGAAGTTTCATGGTTTCTAAATTATATTTATATTTATTGTTTTAACTTTTTAAAATTAAAATAACTATTTTATTAAATCTCGTGCATAGCACGGGTGTAAAACTAGCTCATATAATTAAAAAAAACAGATTATATTCAATGACCATAAATCCTATCCTCATAATTTATGCTAACCACTCACATGCCATATTTAATTTTTAATTAACCATATAATATATATATATATATATACATATACATATATATATATATATATATATATATATATATATATATATATATATATAGGGAAATTGGATTATAATAATCCCTACTTTTGCAAATTGGATGACAATAATCCCTACTTTCAATTTGTATTCTAGTGGTCCAAAATAAAATAAAATTGTATTGTAGTGGGACAAAATCGAGAGTATACCCTAAATATCATAGATTTTGTGTTGCATTTGATTCAAAACTTTGTATAACACTTTACCACCATTTTTAATGAATTTACAACATTTATCCCAATTTTTTTTCAATTTTTTTCAATTTTTTATGATTTTTTCAATTTTATTCCTTTTAAAAAATCATAATAATTCCTTGGAATCTCAAAAACATAATTTAAAAAATGTTTTAGTAACTACACTCTATTACCTATCTGGGGGCGGGAACCAAAAAATAAAAACTATATGGGGTAGGCATGAAAAAATAAAAAGAATATGGTGATGGATTTGGTACCACTACAATACAATTTTTTTTTTGACCACCAGAATACAAATTGAAAATAGGGATTATTGCCATCCAATTTGCAAAAGTAGGGATTATTAGAATCCAATTTCCCTATATATATATATATATATATATTTATTTATTTATTTATTTATTTATTTATATAATCAAAATGTTCCTATAAAAATCTAGGTGAGGTTGAAAACCTACTATTCATCATTTAGCACAAATAGTGATTATGATAATTCAAAAAGTGTCAACCAATATCACAATTAATCACAATGTTTACTCATTTGTACATCAATTTTCACCTGAAAAGATGATTAAAAAATCAAGGTAAAAGTTTCAAGATTATGAAATTCCTACAATGTGAGGGATGCTACATTTTTTAGTAAAGATGTGATACTTATCGATGAAAAGGTATGCTCACATATTTTATTCGATCCAAAGTCACATATTATGTACGACTATATAATTTTATTATTTAGGAAAATTCTACTTCAAAATCCATATGTCTTTCTTATTTTCTTCATTTTCGTTCACTCCCTCCATCTCTACCTAACTCCCCCCCTCCCTCTACCCAACCTTCTCTGCCAACTACATCCAACCCAAAATGTGATTGCATGTACCTGTACAATAAGAATGTGATAAAGATTTGATCATATTTTTGGTTCATGTCGGGGTATTCTTAACGACAATTAAAAATATTAGGGTTTTTTCAGTTTCCAAATTCTCATCCTTAATCACAATCCTCCTCATTCATTAATTCCAGGAATGTCGATTAGGAGCAAAAGATGTCTGGTATGTTTGTCGATTCTTAATTGGATTTTGCTGACTCTACCCGAATTTTGGTCTCTACACTGCATTTATGCTTAATAATAGCCCAGTGGTTTTTTAGTGTTAAAAAATCAAGTGGGTTACATGTCGGAAGTTCTCATAGTACTGCATAATTCCTGTTTAACATAATCACATATTCAACATGATCTCCTCCTGATCAAAACTTGGTGTAATTTGTTGTAAGTATACTACTTTAAGTGTTTTCTTCAAATATTTCTTGCTGCATGTGAATCTCTCTCATAATCATCCTTCCATAGCGATATTTATGATATTACTTGTCCCTATCTTGCAGATTTTGATGCCCTATATCTCTTTCATCTCCAAGTATGTCATTAATATGCCCCTTTTCCCTTTATTTTCACTAATTTATATAAGAATTTTGTAGAATTGTTTTTCCCCTAATGGAAGGTACTTCGGATGTGTTTGGGTCTTGAGTAATTCAGAAAATTTTATATTTTTTGCATGATTTAATTGGGTCAACATTTTAACAGAGATGGTTTCTGGAAAAAGAAAAGATATGTGAAGATACATACATATGATTCATTGCAGCAGAAATTTAAATGAATGTGGTCTGTGTCTTCTCTAATAGATTGTATAATCATCCCTAAGGTATGGAGCTCTCTTGTAATTGTGTTTAACTAATTGCAATTAATTTCACCTTTATTTCATTTTGTTGTTCTTGAATCAGTACAGTTTTTGGTTGCTGTGATTGCCACTCTTTGTTAAGTGTACACCCACTATTTAATGAAATGTTTGATTTTATATTAAATTTGTCAAATATATCAAATTTTGGCCTCTCTAATTTGTATTGAAACAAATCACATATATATCAAACTATAAACCATAAGACAGAAAGAAATGAATGTCACTATGAAAGAGTGTATCTCCATGCTCATTTAAGAAATGTGGTGGCCTCACAGATTGGTTCCTTATCACTATTATTATTTTTGCATATTTGTTTTGAATTTAAATAAAATCTAAAACATGCAATTAGTGATTCATATATTTAGCTAAGCACCTAACTCGTGGCTCTTGCTCATTCTCCAGTCTTGGTGAGTCACAAATCATGGTAGCTAAGCACCTACCTTTTTATGGTAATTATATGGAAATAAATGAAAAGATGGATGATATTTTCAGGATGGTCTTGTAGAGCTTCTTTTCAGCATGATAATTTGGTGATGTGCTAAATCTCGATTTCAACCTATGCCATACATATTTTGGCATGAATGTTAGTTCTGCTAAGCTTGGAATCCTTGAGAACCTAGACTGATTGACCTTACTACCTTGCTGGAGCTGTGTCTGTCTATCTTGCTAATGTGCTTTTCCTTCTATACCTAATCTTTATGTTGCATACTTGCATACATTCGTTTTCCTGTTGTTTACTGTCATGAAATTATTTTCATTTATCTTGCTTCCTATTTTCCATTGCAGACAAAGTCTAAAGCTTTATGCAACCTTTGATTTTATTAATTGAGGGCATTTGTTCTTTCATCTCTACAGACAATGCCTATTCAGGTACATCATCAGCGTGTTTGGGATTTTGTAAGCATGAACGCTCATTGGGTTTGATTTTAAGTTTGGATTGTGTGTTTTAACAATGAGGATCAGACAACACTTTACACGGTTGTGATACTGGGTTGTTTTCTTTGCGCCAGATGTCTCTTTCTCCCTTTCTGGATCAGTTTTAGGTACCAATTAATGTATGTCCCAGATTTCTTGTTCCTATGCATGTTTTAGGCGGAGAACCTAGAACTCAACTCGTCGTTTTTATATTTTTTTCCGCTGTTATTTGCTGTGGATGGTATTTTTTTTTTGGAGATTTTTTTTCTGAGTACGAATAGGGAGAACAATGTTTATTAAGGGATGAGCTCATGAAATCAATAATGGAGGATTGGAATTTTGTGCGTGCTGTCACTTGTCATCCTTCTTTGTTTCTTCTTGTTTTCCCTACTGTTTAAGGACCATGGTATATGCAACAATTACAACATTTGAGTTAATCAAAAGTTTATGTAAATGAATATGTTCTCTTGAATCAAAGATTGGAGTTCAAAATGCTAAAGTGACAAATTGAAGCTCACATGTTAACAGCGCGCATTGCGCGCAAAATGATACTAGTATACTGAAGTGTGGTTTAAGCATGATATGAACTATTTTTATTTAGAGTAATTAATAGTAACCCTAAAAAAAATTTCTAACAATAATTTTTCAAATTTGACAAGTTAAAACACTCTACTTAGTGAGTTACATCTAATGAATATTGATTGTTCATGTATCAATGTAACGATCTTTACATTACATTATAATCAATGATTCACTCCACCCAAAAATTCTTCATATGAGAGTGTACGAGATTAAATATACTGAAGTGTAGTTTAAGCATGATATGAACTATTTTTATTTAGAGAGTAATAAACCCATAAAATAATGATATAATTTCATCTAATAGCTCTGAAAAATAGTTGACTTATTTTCAATGGTATATTTTACTTAACATATATTGTTTTTATTACACTTCATTTCCATAATACCCGTTCTTTTATACGACTGGCTGTTATTGAGTTACATTTAATGAATATTGATTGTTCATGTATCAATGTAACGATCTTTACATTACATTATAATCAGTGATTCACTCCACCCAAAAATTCTTCATATGAATATGGATTCGCCTTCTTGTTTTCAAGGAAAGGTAATCCTATATTGTTTAGTTTTTTTCGAAGAGTATTTTAAACAGTTTTATTGATTTTTAAATCTTTTTTCAAGGAAAAGTAATCCTAGATAATAAATATCTTTCATGTGAATATGGACTCACCTTGTTGTTTAATCCAGTCTTTAGTGATTAAAAATCTAAAGGAAATAAGTAAAAATTTGTAAAAAAATTAACAACCTATAGATTATTTATGTACGAGACAAATAATGTTAGAATTTCATTTAATAGCCCCAAAAATTAGATTATTTCCAATGTTCTTTTGAGATTGATTCATAAATTAAAATTACAGTATACTTTTGCCTAATAGTTCTGAAAAGCTAGGTTATTTATTTTAAACTTTATAATGCAATAAAATTCATAAGGTACTACTTTTTTGCTTAATGTATTTTCTTTTTACTAAATTTTATTTTCCAACCAAAACTACTAAAAATAAAATTTTGTATTTTTCATTCTAGCTAGTTTTTCAGTGATTATTAATACTTTAAAAGAAATAAGTAAAGTTTTGTAAATATATTAACATGTAGATTATTTACATACCAGAAAAATAATGTTAGATTTTGTTGAATAGCTCAAAAATGATTTTTTTTTTAATTTCCAACTTTCCTTTTGAAATTCATAATACAACATATTTTTATTGTTTTTATTTTATTTATTTATTGCGTTTAATTTTCCATTTTCCATTCAAAACTACCAAGAAAGGAAATTTAAAAAGTGTATTGCTTAACGCCGCCCCCCTTTTTACCAATGTCGCCCTCCAAAAGACGTTTTTGCCCCTCATATATTTCAACTCACTTCTCTCTCTAAGTCACTCCCCTCTCACTCTCCCCTCACTCTCCTATCACATTCTCTCTCTAAAATTTTGATTTGTTTTAGAAATTTAACCTAAAATGTCAAGAGAAGGTGATAATTCAAGTGAAGAGCAAGAGGTTAGTTTGTAACTTTCAATTTTGAAAAAATGAAAAAAAAATTACAATTTCCGGAAAATGGCACGGCGCCGCCGGATCTTAGCGCGGCGTCGTGCAATCTGGCTTTGCCGCAGTTACGCGACACAGCGCCGCTTAAGATCTGGGCGCGGCAACGCCGCCGGCAGCGGGCGTGCCTGGACGCGGCACCGTGCCATTTTCCGGAATTTTTTATTATTTTTAATTTTTTCAAAATATTTATAAAATTTAATATTTTTTTATTTATAATATGTTAATAATATTATTATTATTTATAATTTGTTAATATTATTTATTTATTTATAATATTATTATTAAGGTAATTAATGTTGTTAATTATTATTATTATGTTAGTTATATTAAAATTATTAATATTGTTATTATTTATTTATTAATAATATTATTTTTATTATGTTAATTAATATTATTAATATTATTATAATATGTTATTTATAAGTGTTGGTCAATATTATAAATATTATAAATATTGTTATGTTGTTATGTTAATTAGAATTGTATGTTAATTATTAATGTTAAAGCTATTATTATTATTAAGTATTAGGAATTAGTATCCCAGTTATTATTAGTATGATAATTGTTTTCTATTGTTTGTAGGTTTTTTTTGAGGACTTTGGTGGGGACGACGTTGATTATTCAACTCATTTTGTAACGCAAAATGTTTTTGAGAGTATTGAAGCATTGCAAGAATGGGCCAATGGAATAACTGCGGGAATCGGATTTAGGTTTGTACGGGCTTCGTACAAGAGAAAAGATGCAGAGAGTTCGTTAAGGTGTTACTTGAAGTGTTGGAGGTACGGTAAATATCGTGGGAAACTGAATGATCTCGATGATGCGACTCGTCGGAGTACATCAACGAAGGCGTGCCAATATAAATTCGCCATTGTTGCGTGGACTCGCAATGAAACGGAACGGAGTGCGACGGTGGACCGGAAGCACAATCATGCCTTCATCGTGTACGAGGAAGGGCATCGTCACGGATATCCATTAACTTCTGAAATGAAAGAACATGTCCGGGATATGACCAACACGGGGTGCACACCGGCCACGATACAAACGTCGTTGAAAATTAGGTTCCCTGCCTCTAAGATAAACGTGAAGCAAGTATACAACAAGCGGGCAAAGATGCGGACCGAGGAAAAGGATGGTAGGACGCATGCGGGACAATGTATGTACATCGCGAAACTCCGCGGGTACGTCTCATTTGTTGATTATGATGATGATGGCGAGCTTCGTCAGGTTTTTTTATGTCACTCTTACTCGTTGAAGTTGCTACGTACGTACCCGCATGTCATTCTCATTGACACAACGTACAAGACAAACAAGGCAAAGTGGTCTTTTTGTGAGCTGGTAGGCGTGTCACCGACAAACCGCAACTTCCAGATTGCTTACTCGTTCATGCGGGACGAGAAGATGGAATCTTATGAGTGGTTGATGTGGAGGGTGCATGAATTGTTGGGTTCTGATGTTATACCATCCGTGTTTGTGACGGACAAGCAGGATGCTTTGTTGGGGGCTGTTGCCAAGGTTTTCCCAAATGCGCACCAACTGTTCTGCCTGTGGCATATTGGGAATGATGTGTAGAACAAAGTAAACAAACTTACTGGGGGCCCTAAGCTCGGACTCGGGCTTCATTTCAGACATCATTTCTGGAACGACATTGTACATGCGAAGACTGTTGCGGAGTTCAAGCTCAAGTGGAAAGACGTTGTTAACGTGTGGATTGGGCAAAACAAACCGATAGTTGATTATCTTACTGGGACGTGGTTGAGTCATAAGGAAAAATTTGTTTGTACTTATACCGACAATGTACCTCACAGGGGGAACACGGCGACTTCTAGAGTTGAGAGCCAACATTCTTCACTGAAGTATTATATCGGCAGTTCTAGAGGCACCTTCGATCGTGTGTTTGCGAAGATTCACCAACACTTGGACAATCAACATACTGAGATTAAGAGGGAGCTTGAACAGTCAAGGAGCACGCACAGGCATTTCGGTATTTCTCATTTCTTTAAGAATTTGCACGGGCATGTATCTCATCATTCATTGGACCTGTTGTCGTTGGAGCTCAATAAGATGCTGGTGTAGAAACTGAAAAATTGAGCTCAATTTCAGATAAAATTCTCGCGGATTTTGCATTTTTGGCCCAGATAAAATTCTCGCGGGTTTTGCATTTTTTTTTGAGCCAGTCAGTTGGAAAAATTCTCGCGGATCCAATTTTTGGCCCAGGCGTAAAATCCTCGCGGATCAGATTTTCGGCTCAGATGAAAAATCATGGCGGATCCAGTTTCCCGGCCTATGACAGATGCTCGCGGATCTCATTCTTCAGCCCAGGTGAAATCCTCGCGGATCCAGTTTTCAAGCTTAGAAGAACAGATCCTGGCGGATCCTAATTCTGCCCAGATGAAAATTTGCGCGGTTTCCATTTCCATTTAACCGGCGGTTGTTGGGTAAAAGAACTGTCTTTCCCCACTACTCCCACTATGAGGAGTCTCACGGATTTGCTGGGGGGAGGGGGGAGGCAACTGCTGCAGATAAACTCTCAGACATTCTATCTATAAATAGGAAGTTCTGGCGGATTTTGCGGGGTGGAAAAATTGGGGTATAGGTGAACTTCAAAAGATAGAATTTCAAAAAAGTCAAGTTGCATTTTCTTTAGCTGGAAGATTCTCGCGGATTTACTGGGTGTGAAGACCTTGCCAAGTGTTTTGATCTGAGTCGAGAAACAACAGTCATTTTAGTCCGGAGCCAGAAATTCTCGCGGATCCTAGCATGAGGAGTTGGTAACTTTGTTTTTTTTGTTCTTCCAGTTTGTAATCATGTAGTTCTACCCCGTCCGCTGTAACTTTTTTTTTTGTGTCATTTCTGGACAGACGTTTGCACTTTTGTTATTTTTGCTCGCATGTTCCAATTTTAAATTAGTGTGACAACTTTTGCGTTTTGGTATCTTTTTAAGAAAAAACCCGATCTAGTAAAGGCCGCCACGGTGGGCGATGCAAGGGCACCCCTTACATCGGCACCTTTACCCCCGATCCCGACTTTGGTTCGTATATTGTGGAGTTTATTTTTAATTTATTTTGTTAGTTTTTTTTAAACTAACTGGGGACTCCGTGTTTTCCATCCCGGGCATGTTTTTTTTTGTTTAGTAACCTTTTCATTCCGAAGATTTTTGAAAGTATTGTTACGCCTTTTGCTTGAAGTTGGGGCGGAAGTCATCCGATTTTGGGAATTTTGGATCCTCGCGGATCCACCGTCTTACGGGCCTGGATCTTCGCGGATTTAGCAGCCCGCGAGGTTGGTGGATTGTCGCGGATCCCATGATTCAGAGGCTCAGGATGACCTTTGTTACAACTCCAGGCGATTTATTGCAATTTGGGGTCATGTCCAATTCTATTCCTAAGACTGGGATCCGCGAGGATCCAAGTCTCAGAACATTAGAATTGGGCTTGACCCGGATTTGTGAAGCGTTGACAATATTCTAAAAAGTCATCGGAAAGGAAATTTAATTAAATAAATTTAAAACAACCCGGAGTGGAGGTAAAAAATATATTCGTGCAAAAATAATCATACGTGCACCCAAGGAAAATATAAGCAACCCTATCGTCGACTCGACACTCCGTGGGGGACCGTGCCCTCCGGGTCGCGGGCCCTACAGCTGGCGATGAGGTATGAAGGAGCCTGCTACTTATGCGATCACTGGGTGTCGAGAACCCACCTCCTCCCGTGCGCGGGTTCTATGATGGAAGCTTACGCAACTAGAGAGCCAATTCCGCTTACACGGATAAATATGTTTTGGAGACAACTAACAGTGATTGGCGATGGTGAAACTCCTTGCTCAAATGATGTTCCATCAGCTACGGACATGGAACAATTTGAGGAACTCGCTAAACAGGTTTGGGAGAGTGATCCAGCAGTTGTACGACACGTAAACCATGTCCTCAATGGAGAGTTGAATCCCTACAGTCAGGATATTCCTGATCCGCAAACAAGCCCCCCATGCCCCGGGAGACCAAAGACTTCAAGATCCACGCGACGCAACCCTAGTGCGTTTGAGTACGGTCGAACATCGGGCCGGGGTAGCAAGACTACAACGAACTCCTCGAGGAAAAAGGGAACCAGTTCTTCATCAGTTGGGATGGGTTCAACAGGTGTGCATTTCTTAATCTTTCTCATGAGCAGGTATCCCCCGGATGTGTCAAGATCCGTTCCCATTCGAGGACGCTTTGCCACATTTTATTCTACCATACGTCGCTGGATGGACGGATGTTGGCGCTGATGGCAACTGCGGGTTCAGATGCGTAGCCAAGGCAGGTTACGGGGATGAGAAATTGTGGCCAACAGTTAGGTGGTCAATGAGCACTGAGTTGCAGGCGAGTGAAAATGCATATGTTAATGCGTTTTTTAACATCAAGGAGATGTTCCTTGAATCCTTCACAAGGATACAAGGCCACTTGGTTGGGTCAGCCCCGTATGAACATTGGATGTCGACTCCAAATGATTTATTTCCGGTTGCGATACTGATGAATATTATGTGGATCTTCTTGTCAACACCTCCTGGTCCACGATCGTAGACAGATGAGCTATGCATATCAATATTACCCATACGAGGAGGGCCTAGACTTACGGCACCTACGAAAGTTCAGGGAATTGTGCGAGTGAACAACCACTTCTTGCTTATCCATTTACGGGATGACTGCCCTCTACCGCCGATTCATGTTAGATGGCGAGCAGCTAGAGACGTAACTGTTCAAGGTTGGGATGAGCCTTTCCAGGCTCGTATTGATAGATGGCAGGCTATTAGGGCCGCTCAACGCCAATGATGGTTGTAGTTGTACCCTTATGTATTTATGAATGGCTAATTATATTTATATTGAAACTCGTGTAGTAAATTGGAAATCGTAAAACATAACACAAATTAACACAAATTACCATGGAAACGCAATGTCACGGTTGATACAAAATCAGGTCAATTAGTAAACATGTTCGGTCATGTTTCGAGCCGAATTCTTCTCTTTATTAGGGAGCTTTTACATGTTCTAACCCCGTATTTCATTTTAGTTATGAGATTTTTTTAGTTTTGTAGGAAAATAAAAGAGTGACCTAAATTGGAGTCGAAATGGAGCAAAACTCATCAAATAAGGGAAAGAGGCAGAAGGGTGGCTCGCCTGAGTCACATCCTGGCTCGCCCGAGTCAACCACCTGGGAGTTAGTGAATTTGCCGACTGCAGCCGAGCCAAGGGGAAGTGAAGACAGAGGGATGGCTCGACCGAGCAAGATTCTGGCTCGGTCGAGTCAAGCCTCTGCGAACCACCATAGAAATCTTTGAAATTGGCGAAGCGGATGACCGGAGACGGCTCGCCCGAGCTAGGGCCCTGCTCGACCGAGCCCATCGCTGTCTTCTTTGAAGAAAAAGCGCAAGAAAACATCTTCCGATGGACGAAAGCTGGGCTGGCTCGCCTGCTTCGCTCGAGCCACTCTGATTTTCTGCGTATGGTCTGAGATTGAAATGCTGCGTTTTGTGTAACAAATTGGGATCATTATAAATACCTTAGCTGCGATTTCACTACCAGATAGTTTTTGCTTAAGTTTTGATATGTATTTCCTAGTTTTAATTGCTTCTTAAGTTGCTTTTACTTTCTCTCTCTTAGGGTTTCTATTGCCTTGTTCTCCAAGTTCTTGAGATTTTGAGTGTAATAAACATTTTCTTCAAGTAATTTCAGCAAAGCATTTCCTTCATTTACCTTGTGCTTTTGATTTCATTGAGTTTGCCATTCAAAGTTTCTAGGTTAGCCACCAATCAATCTTTTAGTGAAAAGGGGGATTAAGGGCCACAAATCTTACTTGAAGTGAAGATTTGAGGGTCCTTAGTAACTTGATTTACAACTTTCTATTTTGTTCGGGGAAAGTTGCAAACGAAGATGAAGAATGAAGAATGGAGATCGATTTCGATTAGTCGTCGAGGGTATGGACTTAATTCTTAAGCTTGTTTTAGTTAATTAGTTGCTTATTAATTGCTGCTTGCTTGCTTCTGATCTTGGTGATAGTTTAGAGTGTTATTAAATGTTTGCTTGTTAGCTTTATAGATTTCTTTTGAATCAATTGTTAGTGATTACTTGCTTAGTTGTGTTTCTTTCTTAATGGTTATGTTTAGTATCATGATTAGAGATAGTTTAATCGCTTAATTTTCATACTTTAATGCTTTCCGCACTTGAGAACCTCTAACAAACTAAAAACCTAGACAAACCTCACACCCATCCCTGAGACCGACAGCCTAAACTTAAAACCACAAAAATTACAACCGAACAATGGCGTCGTTGCCGGGGATGACGTTATTTGGGAGTTTAGGCTTGGTTTGTTTGTGCATAGTGTGAATAGTTTAATTGCTTTGCTTGATTAGTATTAAGTTTTAAAATCACTAAAAATTAAAAAAAATAGAAAAACCAACTAAAAAAGAGAAAGTGCGTCATTCGATAGGATGGGTTCGAATACCGAAACCAATAGACTGGTTAGGGTAGAGAAACCGTTAGTCGACCTGCCTAACATGGCTGAGGCAGAACCGAGGGTTACCTTGAGCGACCAGCTCTACCTATCTTATGATCTGCCTCCATCTTGTTTTGTGCTACCGGCCCTACCTCAGGGAGTTACCTTTGATCCTAGACAATATCATACCCAGAATCTACCTCTTTTTACTAGGACGGGGTTGGCGCTTATCTGGACAGCGGAGTATAAGGAGTATCTTAGTATGGTCACACCACCCGAGGTACCTTTAGATTATGTTCTGCTGAAATATTTGCCCTTTGCCCTGCGAGATTCTGCAAAGAGGTGGATGTATAGTATCAAACCGGGATCCATAAACTCATGGGACAGTTTCTTAAAGGTATTTATGAAGAGGTACTTTCCAAATTCTATGGCAGTTCAAATGAGAAATTCCATCTTGAAGTTTAGTCAGGACAAGGGTGAGCCCTATTGGAAAGCTTTTGAGCGGTTTAAGAATCTTCTGTCTCAATTCCCCCATCATGGGTTTGACCTAGTGAGATTGTGCCAAATAGTGTATGAGGGGGTAGATCAGGAAACCCGAGTGACCTTAGAGTCTATGTGTCAAGGGGATTTATGGACAAAACTGCAGAGGAAGCTTGGGACTTTTTGGAGAGTATGTCAGAAAGGGTGATGCAATGGGGGAATACTAGGGATTAGTCCATAGGAGCACAATGCTGTGGGTTCACGATGAGTGAAATCTTGGGTATGAGGCTAGGTTCGCTTCTTTAGAGAACATGGTAAAAACCTTAGCCCAATAGCAAATTGCATCTTCTAAGACCCAGCCTTGCGCACAAGTGAGTTCTTTAGAGCGACCCATGTCTCCGAACCCTCAATTTGCAACATGTGTATGTTAACTGCCCTTTGTATTTGCAACATGTATATGTTAACTGCCCTTTGTATTTGCAACATGTGTGCTTGGTGCCAAGGACCTGACCATGTATATGTTAATTGCCCTTTGTATTTGCAACATGTGTCGTCCAATGTGGAAAATGTTAATGCTATGTTTAACCAGTACCGGCCCTACCGATTTCCCGGGGTGCCAAAATACCCTTTCTTGTCTTATGGGTCGGACAATCAAAATGTCTTGAGGCCACCAAGGAGGAGGTTTCCAAGGAAACCCACCTCCTCCTCACCAACATCCGGCCCAACCAAGACCACCCCCTCAGGCTGCTTATCAAGCACCTCGAGGGCAGACCATCCATCCCCAGATTGCCCATACCCGACCTCCACCAGGATATCAAAGTGAGGACAAGGGCGATAGGAAGTATAAGGAGTTAGAGTCTAGTTTGAGTAGGGTTGAGGATACGATGAGTGATATGGCGAAAATGGTAAAACAATTGCATGAGAGTGTAGCTCAACTTATGATGTCTAATAGGGATAGGGGAACTTTTCCTGGACAGCCGGAGGCGAACCCCAATGGGAAAGCTTCTAGTTCGTCCTCTTGTGACCCGAACCATGTTAGGGGACTTAATGCGGTGATTACTCTTAGATCAGGGAAGGAAGTAGATAATCGGGTCCGGGAATTACCTTCAGACTTGCCTAGGAAACAACCTGTGAGTGTTGGACCTTGTGATGAACTAGTATCAGTTGAGGATGAGTCATATGAGGAAGAGAGGTTGACCGACTTAGGTGAAACCCCGAGTCTTAAGACCTTACCTAGAGTACTTCAGTGCAGTCTGTCTGACCTATGGCGTATAAGCCTTCCCCACCTTTTCCTCAAAGGTTGAGGGGAACTAAGGACCAGAAATTTCTTGAAAAGATTAGGGAGACGTTTTCTCAAGTCAAAGTCAACATTCCCTTGCTAGATGCTATTCAGCAATGTCCTTCCTACGCTAGGTTCCTCAAATAATTGTGTACAACAAAGAGAGCAACTCAGGTTCCTAAGAAGGCCTTTTTGGCCTCTAATGTGAGTTCCATCTTGTCTAGTCAAGTTCCAGTGAAATACAAAGACCACAGGTACTGACCATCTCTATTACCATAGGAGACAATCAAATTGAGAGAGCCCTCCTTGATTTAGGGGCGAGTGTCAACTTGTTACCCTTACATGTGTATGAGACCTTGGGGTTGGGGGAACTGAAACCTATGAGAATGGTTCTCCAATTAGCCGACCGGTATACGAGGGTACCTAAGGGAGTAGTTGAGGACGTGTTGATCCAAGTTGGAACCTTTGTTTTCCCTGTAGACTTTGTTGTGTTAGAGACAGCTAGGGTTCATAGTCCCCGTGACGAGATTCCAGTCTTTTTAGGTAGACCCTTTCTAGCTACATCTAACGCTTGGATTAATTGTAAAGATGGGAGAATGAAACTGACTTTTGGGAATTTGACTATGGAGTTGAATATTTTCGACCTACAAAAGTCACCATTAGGACATGATGAGCAAGAGTGTAATGCCTTGAATTGGATTAGTGACCTTGAGAGTAGTGATCCTTCTGATCTTAATGTTGCTCCTAGAGTGAGTGATCTTGTTGAGTTAGGATTTAACCCAGATTATGTGACCTCATTGTGTGATTCTGATGTGTTTGACGGTGAATTGTTGTATGAATCATTGTTTGCCTCTCAACATGTGCCTGACATAATAGAGCCTGAGCCACCATCTTCTAGAACCCTTGAACTTAAACCTCTTCCATCTGAATTGAAGTATGCTTTCCTTGGCCCTAGTGAGACCTACCTGGTTATCATTGCTTCGAACCTAGGTGAGGAACAAGAGAACAAATTAGTCGAGGTTCTTAGGTTAAACATGGGAGCTTTGGGATGGACGCTTGGAGACATTAGGGGGATTAGTCCATCTATCGTGCAACATAGGATATTTTTGGAAGATGGTAGTGTGGCCCAGAGGGATCCTTAGAGGAGACTCAACCCCCAAATGAAAGAGGTGGTTAAGAAGGAGATTCTGAAGTGGTTAGACAATGATATCATCTACCCGATTTCTGACAGTAAGTGGGTTAGTCCTATACATGTGGTCCCTAAAAAAGCGGGGTTGATAGTTGTGGAGAATGAGAGGGGTGAGTTAGTGTCAACCCGCATTCCTTCAGGATGGAGAGTGTGCATAGATTATAGAAAACTCAATAAGGCTACGAGAAAAGACCATTTTCCTTTACCCTTCATGGATCAGATGTTAGAGAAGCTGGCGGGGCATGATTTCTTTTGTTTTCTAGATGGGTATTCGGGGTACACTCAGATTTCCATAGCCCAATGTGATCAGGAGAAAACTACTTTTACATGCCCATTTGGCACATTTGCTTTCCGTAGGATGTGCAACGCCCCCGCCACTTTTCAGCGGTGCATGATGTCTATTTTCTCGGACCTTGTTGATGACGGTGTTGAAATTTTCATGGATGATTTCTCAGTATTTTGCACCACCTTTGATGATTGTTTGTCCAATTTGAGCCGAGTCTTGAGTCGGTGCCAAGAGAAACACTTGACCTTAAACTGGGAAAAGTGCCATTTTATGGTACGAAAGGGGATAGTTTTGGGCCATGTGATTTCAAAGGATGGAATCAAAGTGGATAAAGCGAAAATTGACCTAGTTAGGAACTTGACCCCCCCCCACTTGTGTGAAGGAGGTTAGGTCTTTCTTAGGACATGCTGGATTTTATCGTCGATTCATTCGTGACTTTAGTAAGATCGCCAAGACCCTTTCTGCTTTATTGGCCAAGGAGGTGACTTTTGATTTTTCTGATGAGTGTTTGAAGGCCTTTAACACACTTAAAGATGCCTTAATATCAGCTCCTATTCTCAAACCTCCCACATGGGGGGAACTGTTTGAGTTGATGTGTGACGCCTCCGACTTTGCTATAGGTGTGGTCTTAGGACAACAGATTGACAAGAAACCTGTCGTGATTCACTATGCAAGTCACACTTTGAATGAGGCACAACTGAATTACACGGTAACTGAGAAAGAGTTTCTAGCTGTGGTCTATGCGTTTGAGAAATTTAGGGCTTACTTGTTGGGAGCTAAAGTGATTGTGTTTACTGACCATTCGGCCATTTGTTATTTGATGGAGAAGAAAGAGTCCAAGCCTAGATTGGTTAGGTGGGTGTTGTTACTTGAGAATTTGTTGTGAAATCCGTGATAGGAAAGGATCTGACAATCCAGTAGCGGACCACCTTTCTAGGATAGTGCCTGAACATGAGATAGAACCTCCTATAGATGCTTGTTTTCCCGACGAGTGTATTCTTAGCATAGAAGTAGAGCCGTGGTTTGCCGATATTGTCAACTTTAAAGTCACGGGAGAAATGCCTAGTGATTGGAACAGGCATGATAGGGATAGGTTCCTTTACATTGTCAAGAATTTCATATGGGATGACCCTTATCTGTTTAAGTATTGCCCTGATCAGATTCTTAGAAGGTGTGTTCCAGATGAGTCTATTATGGATGTCCTCTCGTTTTTCCACGACCAACGTTGTGGGGGACATTACAGTGGGAAGAAGACAGCATATAAGGTCTTACAAAGTGGATTCTATTGGCCCACCATCTTTAGAGACGCCCATAACTATGCCCAAAGTTGTTTTAGGTGTCAAAGTTTGGGAAAAATTTCTAGAAGAGACATGATGCCCTTGCAACCTGAAATTTTTGTGGATGTGTTTGATGTTTGGGGTATTGATTTTATGGGACCATTTCCCACCTCTTTTGGGAATGGGTTTATTCTTCTAGCAGTGGATTATGTGTCTAAATGGGTCGAGGCAATTCCGTCAAAAAGAAATGATGCAAAAGTAGTGACTAGGTTCCTTCGGGAAAACATCTTTTCTAGGTTTGGGGTACCTAGAGCGATCATTAGCGACCAAGGAACTCATTTCAATAATCGATCTTTTGCGGCTTTGCTTAGGAAGTATTCTGTGGAGCATAGATTGACCACCGCTTATCATCCTCAATCAAATGGCCAAGCTGAGGTGTCCAATAGGCAGATTAAGCAAATTCTTGAGAAGACAGTGTCAAAGAATAGGAAAGATTGGTCCACCAAATTGACCGATGCTTTATGGGCTTATAGGACGACGTACAAGACTCCCATAGGAATGTCGCCGTATAGAGCAGTCTTTGGGAAACCTTGTCACTTGCCAGTGGAACTTGAGCATAGGGCGTGGTGGGCTTTGAAAGCCTTGAACCTTGACCTTTCGGTAGCTGGGGATATTAGGAAGCTTACTTTGTGTGAATTAGAGGAATTAAGGAGAGAAGCATATGAAAACGGGAGGTTGAGTAAGGAGCGATCGAAAGTCTTGCATGATAGAGTGATCCTTAGGAAAACCTTTGTCCCGGGGCAGAAAGTCCTCCATTATGATTCACGTTTGCACTTGTTTGCGGGTAAACTGAAATCTAGATGGACCGGCCCATTCATTGTGACCACCGTGTTTCCATCGGGAGTAGTTGAGATTAAGGATCCCACTAATGAGTCTGTGTGGAAAGTAAACGGTCACAGGTTGAAACCTTTCTTGGAGCTTCCGGAGAAGGTGGATGTGGAGTGTGTGACATTCTACATTCCATCCGTTGATTGAAGAAAAGAGAGGTAACATTCTAGTATATATTGTAAATTAGTTTATTTTTCTTGATTTGTTTCTTTGTTTACTTCTCTTAACTATGCATTAACAAGAAGGAAGGACCATTTATTGCTCATATGTGCATCATTTCATGGCTTGTATACTCAATCTCCATTTACAAGTCATGCAACGATTATTTGGGATCTAATCAGGTATTATCCTTCTTTATCTTTGGAGTTGGTTGGTGAGAAGTTTCTTTTTCCTTTCTTTGGTGTGATTTTTGATTTTTTTTCTTCTTTAGGGTGTTTGTCTTCCTTTATTTCTTGTCACAATGAGGACATAGTGTGACCTTTTTGTGTGGGAGTGGGGAGGCATGCATGCCGGCTTTCTTCATTTTCTTTGAAAATTTCGAAAAAAAAAGTTTTTGTTTTTTTTACTTAGGATAGCTTTTTGTTAGATTTTTAGTTAAGTGTTTCGGGTTTTAAGGTGCCCCGGGAGGTTTTTGAGTGTTTGAGAGTTTGAGAATATTTTTAGGGAAGTGAAAATACTTAGTTTATTTTGAGAAATTTAACTTTGTGAAGTTTTGGCCAGGATCCCAGCTCGGGCGAGCAACATGTCAGCGTGATCGAGCGCGCTCACTGAGCTGAATTCCGGAGTTAAAGAGCAAGAACAAGAAACGTTTCCAGAATCTGGCTCGACCGAGCTAGCCCACTGAACCAAAACGAGAAGATTAAAAAACTAAGGCAATTGGCAATGAGCGAGCGAAGCGGCGTCTGGCTCTACGAGCCTGTCAACTGGAGCGCAGAAGAAAAAAAGTTTGAAAGACACGACCAGCCATCCAGAGGAGTAGCTCAGCGAAGCACTTTAATCGCTCGGCCGAAGCTTGTTGACAGACCGCTTTCGCTGCTTCGAAACAATTTTCGGGCGAACAGTTTCTTTGGCTCGGTCGAGCCAATAGCAGATCTGTTTTCTGTCGGGGTTCTTTATGCGATTTTCTCTAACTTCCTTCATATTTTCTCACTCATTCTCTCTCTCATATCTCTGTCTTACTTCCCCCAAACCCTAGCATCAAACCCTAACTTCTACTTCTTCACTAATTTCTTCAATCTCTTCCAGATTTGGTCGAATTTTGCCTGGAATCATACTAGTGGGCACGGTTGTGCGTCCGTTTGCTGCACGATTGGTGCGACGGGTACCTGTGTGTAGGTATCTTGTGCGAACGACTCAAGTGTGGTGTTCGGAGCTTCGATCTGCGTCGGTCTTTGCTGGGCATCAAAATATCAATGTTTTAAGAGCTAAGTTCGCTGTTCGTGCCCAAATTGGGAGTTTATTTGCTGTGTGGTGCCTCAAGTTTGGGTGTTCACTAGCAAGGGTTAATTTTGCTTTCAAGAATTCAATCACTTTTCCCTTGGGTGCTATTTGGGAGGTAACCTTCGCTTAATGCTTCAAAGTTGATTTCAAGGTTAAATTGGGTGTTCCTTGTGATTTGTTTTCAGATTTGAGGTTTGAGTGGTTGTGTGTATTGGTTGCTATTTGGGTATTCTTGAGTTTGCTAGTGTTCTTTCAATTCAACATGGTTCGATCTAAGAGAGCACGCACAAGTGATGAAGGTTCACCCTCACCACTGCCCGCGTCTTCATCAGCGACGGTAGACAAAGATCGATATAAAGCCCAAACACCTACACCTCTTCGAGCTGAACCGGGATTGCGTATTAGATTCCGGGATGAACATCATCGTGAGAAGTACGAACTCTATCAGCACCAGAAACTTTGTGCTCCGGATATATACGATGAGGCCACAGTGAGGAAGGTGTATTGCGGCCCTAGCTTCGACTTTATCATAAGAACCTTGAGGTGGGGATCATTCATCAAGATTGATGAATCCCTTTATGACCAACCAATCCTTGAGTTCCTTAGTTCATTGCAAGTTGAGGATTCTGACACACGCCAAGCAAAGTTCCGATATAGAGTGTATAACAAGGAGAAAACTTGCACTGTGCAAGAGCTATATCAGACACTTGGGCTACCGGAGGATGGGCTTTATTACGAGGAGAGCGCACATTTTGATGAACAGTCCGCCATGAAAGCCTTACTTGTTGGCGGCGGAAGCATCAAAGGTCACATGCCCTAGATGATTGTTCCTTCTTGACTAGGAATTCCAAGTCTCGTGACTTGTGCAACTTGGCAATTCGAATTTTTCATCGCATAGTCTCGAGTTCGGTCTTCGAAAGGGACGATGGAAGGGCGAATGTGAGGAGGGTCGATTTGTTTGTTATCTTTCACACCCTCCAAGGGACACGGGTGAACACGGGGTCTTGCATTTTGCATTGCTTGAAAGAAATCCCCTCCAAACACCTTACCACTACGATCGGCATGGGGCATATTATATGCCACTTTTTGATGAAGCAACGTTTTGGATGGTATATCAGCAAGTTCACCCCACGTTATTTTCCCGACCCAATCGACGGTATACGGTTGCAACGCATGGGTATCCTCGAGCACCACAGCACGAAGCACATCTACAAGCACGACTCGGATCGATTTGCGACGTCCATTCATTTGGACCACGAGCGAGCCGCACGTTGGTTGGATGTGTCCAACCAACACAACTGGTCGTGCGGTGAAAATCCAAGGAGCACCCGTCGAGTTGGGGGTCCCGATGACCCGTTTGCGCATGAAAATGAGGAAGAAGAAGGGGAACCAGCAAACCAGGGCGAGGCTAGCGGTAGCGGTTCCCAGGAGATCACGATGGGGTACTTAGCAAGCCGAATGGATCAATTGAGTGTTGATCTCCGAGAGCAACGTACTTTGATGCAAAGTACGCATAACTTGGTGGAGAGTCAACAAGAGCTCCTTCGTGCGCAACAATCAACACTCGAAAGGCACGAAGGATACTTTAGACGCTATGACGAGTACTTCCATCAACAAAACCAGTACTGGAGGGATTGGGGGTACTACCATTATGCTATGGCCGACCGTCCGCCGGCATCGCCCGACTACGTCAATCAGTACTACCCAACCTACTTCCCTTATTATCTATACCCTCCTCCGGGAGGTGATGAGCAGTGATTGTAAGCATTCCACCTCCCCCTCTTATCTTTTGCATTGGAGTGTGTGCTTTATATCTTGAGATATACATGTGCGGGGGGTGTGTGGTGTTCCTATGATGGGGTATGGTGGAAGTTTCTTCAATATGGTTTTGCATTTACAAGACTTGTTGGATGATTGAGTGCCATTTCGTTAGGTTTTGTCATGGTTTGTTGGTTAGGAAGTTGTCATTGTAAGCTTCTGCATCATGATTTTGGGATGTATGGTTGAGATTGTATGGTTTACGTTTTGGGGGTTTCTCATTCGTAGAACCGGGTAGTGGCGAGGTATTTCATCCTCAATTCCTGCCTCATATAGTGAGATTCGGGGTTGAGGTTAGTCAATGATCATGTACATTTGTAAATATTCAAAGTTTCTTTTAATTAGTAAGTCTTAGTTTCTTTGTCTTGTATAGTTTGGTTTACTTTTTTTCTAGCATGTACACATTTCACCCATAGTATGCTTTCATTGTCTATCTCTCACCTATGGTGTTATGTTCGTGGATCGTGCGTTGGGTGTGCGTTTATTGAAGACCTTCAGGTAACATCATCTAACCCTCTCTTTCATTGTAATATAGTAGTGATCCATGTTGCATGCTTGATTTTTCCTTTCGGGTGGCGAACCCCTTGAGTGTGAATGTTGGGATATTATTGTTGTTGGAGCCGTGTGGGCTCGGGTCGCCACCAATTATTGTTTGTTATGTGTTTGTTGTGTGTTTTTAGGTTTTCTACCTTATTTGTGACACCTTTCTTCTCACAATGGGGACATTGTGAAGTTTTGTGTGGGAGTGGGGGGTGATCCTCCCATTTGTCATGGGTAGATCACCTAGTTTTGAGTCTTTGTTTTCGTTTTTCGTAGTTTGTGTCGAAAAATTTGAAAAATTTTGTGTGAAAAGGAGAAAAAAAGGGGAGTGAAAAATTTGAAAGTTTTCGTTTTTCGTTTTGTTTTTGTTTTTGCTTTGGTTCTTGGATTTCGTTGTTGAAATCAGGAAGCCGTTCTTAATCTTCTTTAAAAGAAACCGGTTTGAGCATTTTCGACCCTAACTTGGGCGATTGTCATGACTTACCTTAATTAGATTCTTTTCATCAAGTGTCTAGTGAGATCCCATTTCTTCATTTTATGTTCTGGTTGAAACTGGGAGATTCTAGGGATTCATATCCGAGCTCGTTTTCCAAAAAAAAAAAAGAAAAAAAAAGAGAAAAAGCAAAAACAAAAGCCAAAGCAAAAGTAAGAAAATAGCAGGAAAGTTAAATAATTTGATTAAGTGGGGCGTGTCGGCTTTACGACATCAACCACCATACACTTAGCCAACCTACACGGGCCCGGTATCAGTGGTACAGCACGGATACCCCTTAACCCTCCTCCTATATCGCTTTGCGACGGAGAGGCGAATGGAAAAGGCCGTGTTGGGAGGGTATACCCCTTATATGGGCCGTCCAATTCCCGAAAATAAGGCTAATACCGACCTTAAAAAAAAAAGTAAGAAAATTTTGTTGGGAATGCCCAACCCAAAAAGAAGAAAAAGTTTGAAGTGTTAATAAAGTGAGGGGCTCTTCCTTGCATCACCTGCGGCCCTCGCCAAGCCAAGGGCGACCAAATGCGGGGAGGGGCAACTCTTTCCTTTCCTTTGTTCGTTTCGCTGTTTTGTGAGCTCGGGTGTGAGTCTTTTGGGTCGTCCATGATCGATTAGAACTCTTTAAAACCTTTTCGCAAATGGGATTAAACTCTACATGAGGTCTAAGGGATCAAAAACTTCTAAGATTGGCAGTTGTGTGGGTTAGGTGCTGTGAGATGCTCATAACGGTTCCTTTTGGAGGATTAATATCGTTTTCTTGATTGGTACGACTTGATTCATTGAAACGAGCAGTTCTTTTTTTCTTCTTTCTTTTAAGCTTGTTTTGTTTTCCACTTTCCTTCTCTCCTTTTTCTATGGCTTTTGTGGGTGTAGTTGCTATAAACCCTCACGAGACCTACCTCGTCCACCCGGGCTGCCGGGGGGGGGGGGGGGTTTAAAGGGCTTGATGCATATGCTAAATGCATCCGCGATTCCTGCGAAAGTGAGTTAGGTTCTAGTTTCTTTTTTCTTTGTTTTTAAACACAACACAAAATCAGTTAATCAGTTCAACACAAATTAACACTAAGTTTAGAGTACATTAACAACAACGAAATTGAAAAACACACTCTACTCCTCCTGCTCATCATCTTGCTGCTCGGGGACCTCGATATGCATATGACGGCACCAACGCCCGTGCAAATCGACCATCTCATCATACCACCCACGACTCACTGGCACTGTCTCTTCGTCCGGTTGGGGTGGATGCCTCCTTCCCTCCCTCCAATAGTGCGGCATAGATATAGGACCACTTTCATAAAAAATAAAACACAAAATAAAGAAGTTAGACCAAACATGATACCAACCATCCTAAACAAATAAGTTAAACAAAATATTAAATTATGCTGAGGGGTTTAGGGTACCTGTTCGAGTGGCGGTTGATCATCGACTGTCGATTGGCTTGTTGAGGCGTTGTTTATCAAAAACTTGTGTGAATGTGCCGCAAACCAATCGTTATAAGCAACATCTGCCTCCCACGACACATGTTTTGTGTCGGGCACATCACTCAATGACATTTTGTTGTATGTCGGAAACCCCGCCCAGTCAGCGCTGACGTTAGCATCCCCAAATTCCACTTTGTACGGGCCCTTCGCGGGTCGTTCAGCGCTCTTGGGTACCGACAATCTGCGTGGGATATGTTGTAGGTGCCCTAACTGACGGACGATGCGATCGGACATGTACAACTCAGTGATGTCGTATGCCCGAATGTCGCCCTTGTACAACGTCCTGCTGCATGACTTGTATGGGGCAAGTCCGTATAGGGAAGGTCCATATGGGGCCTAACTCACACGATCGGGCGTCGACGCATCCAAGGAGGCCCTCAACTGTCGTAGGCGCTGTACCGAACTCGGCTGGCGGATGGGGAACCACCTGCTCGCCCGAGGCCTATTAACCGGCTTCTCCCCGTGTGGCCTAAAATCAGGAAAGTACTCGTAGATCCAGGCCTGCAAAAGGGTCAAACACCCGGCCATCTTGGCTGTCCCGGCCTTGCTCGCCATCCCTAACTGCCGGAAAATGAACACCAAGGTCACCGTACCCCAAGCAATGCGATCAATGATAATGTCAGTGCTAGGCCATGGATACGGCCTAACTCTATCCCTCGATTTGTCGACGAGGATAGTGTTTGCCAACATGCTCAACAACTAGGCCCTTATCCTATGGGGAATGGGACAACTGGTCGATAAACTAATCGACCTCAAATGGGAGCCAGCTATGCCACCCTTATCATAAATGTTATCGGCCTTCAGCTCCGCCATTCCTTTATCAAAAATCTCAGGCACGTACTGGTTAACCACTTCCCGAGGAAGACCTTCAGGCATCAGGCCATCAACTGCAATACCCAATATATGTTGCACATCATGCAACATGATCGTCATTTCACCGAAGGGAAGGTGAAATGTGTTTGTGTCGGGTTGCCACCTCTCAATGAATGCCGAGATCAACGTCATGTCGATGTGGCCGTACATCAACTCCATCAAATTATTGATTTGGATCGTTCCCAGTGCAGCCTGGCATACGGGATCCATCCTGAACTGTACTGACCTCAATTCCCTCAACGCATTCTTCTTCGTCACACAATCAAGAACAACATGGGACGAACGCTCGCGACCCTCCCATATTACCCGAGCAATGTGACCTCCAAAGCTCGGTATAACTGACCCAATTGCAGGTCCCCCGGGCACGTTACCATCAATCTGCCAGGAGTTGTCGCCGCTCCGCCTCCTCTTCCTATATCTGCTGCTGGACCCAACATCACCAGTAGCCTTCCCTGCCCACCCTGTCGAATTGGGGTAAACTTCCCCGCTGCATCCCTCATCAGCATGAAACCCGTTGGCCTGGAAATTGGCCCACTAGGTGGCGCGACTGAAGTCGGGATCATCTGCGTCTCGGGCTCCCCTGTCTCATCGTCCGCCGATGTTTCAGTGACGGTTGACTCATCCATGGCTTGGTTGAGATGGTCAACGAAATCTCGCGTGGTCTGACTCCCCATGTCCTCGGGCTGGCCTCCCGCTGCATCACCTGCATCTGGACCACGACCAGCACGGGCGTCTTGACGCATCATGCGTCTGTGGGGTCCCGCACTCACCCTCCAACCACTCGGCTGGTCGCGGTCCAGAAACCCTCGACCCTTACCCTTCCCTACCATTTTAGATCACCTGCAAAATGAAGACATATAACATAATAATCATTTTATCGGCAAGAATAAGCGCAAATGGGTTAACGTGGGTTGTCGGAAAGGACTCGACTTCACTCTTTGGGTGATAACTCTTTCAATTTAACTCCGATGGTTCTCAAATTTTGGGAGCTTAAGTATACATCAAGAACTTTCCATCGATATCTTATGGGCCTAAAACGGAGTTCGGATGAAGAAGTTATGCGCGTTTGAAGTTAGCAGGGAAAAACTGACCGAAGGAGACCGTACCTACGGTCTCATTGATGGTACCCACGGTCTCAGTGACCGCAGCTGCGGTCTGCCTCTTCCCCATTTCCCTCCCCTGAACTGAAGGAGACGGTACCTACGGTCTCATTGACCGTACCCACGGTCTCACCGATCGCACTGGCCTCGCCTCTTCCCATTTCCTCCTCGACTGAAGGAGACCGTAGCTACGGTCTCACTGACCGTACCCAAGGTCTCACTGATACGGTCTCAGTGACCGCACCTACGGTCTGCCTCTTTCCCCATTTCCTCTCGAATCAAGGAGATCAGACATTTCGGTCTCACCGATCAGAATTCACGGTCTCACTGACCGCACCTACGGTCTCAGTGACCATACCTACGGTCTGCCTCTTTCCCCCATTTCCTATAAATACCCTCTCCCATCCAATATTTGATAGTTTTTGATGTCTACCTTATCGCATTTATAACTAAGTCGTGTCACGAGGCAAGAGGATTCTGTTATTGTCCAAGGAGAGTGTGTTGGTTAACTGTTAATCTATGGCTGAAAAAGACTTTCATCAGCCGTATCGACTTCTCGTTTATTTGTTTAGTTCCCAAAAAGTAGCGCACTATCAGCAGTGAAATTGCGCGAGCTCTATAGTGCTCTGGGAGTTAAAAGCGTCTCAGATTCGATACAATGCAATGTTTCTATTGTGCAGCTTGGTGGGCAGCAAGACAATGCGGATATGAAAGAGAAGCTAGTAGTGAAGGGTCTAATAGAAATCGTGTTGGGCTTTCTTGGATGTAAGATTCATAGGTCCATCAAAGCATTGAATCCAGTTTTCATCTTCCTCTGGGGACTTATTTAGAAAGTGGGTAAGACTTGAAAAGTCGGGGTTTTTTTTTTCAAAAAAAAAAGTTGTCATTTTTTTATTTTAGGCATTTTGTGCATTCTTCGGGCCTTCCCCTTTGTTGGGCACATAAGGTACCGTTTAGGTTTATTCCCTTTCTTTATCATTTTTGGGGAAAACAAAATCATTCAACTTGGTGGGTCCACTTAGACCTTCACCAAGCCGGTGGTTGTTTTCCCACTCGTGCACCATTCCTTAGTCCTCATGACAAAGAGAGCAACCCGAATGAGTTAATCTTACCATGCACCCCATGGAAGATGAAGCGTTTGGGACACGAGTTAGAGGTTAGGTTAAATTGACTCTTTAACCCTCAAACATAGATCCTTGGATAGGGTGGATTTCATTTGTATGCTATTTGTTTCTTTCGATCCTCGAACTCGAGACCATGCCATAATGCTTAGACAAAAAAAAAAGGGAAAGGTGGTCATGTTTTGCATAGTGGGCCGAGATAATTAATTTGGTCTATACAAGTTTTTGGCCTCGGGGATTCTCGCGGATCCCATGTCTGGTCAGGCCTTTTATAGCCCAACTAATGGTCTGGTTTTCCCTTTTAGTAGTCAACCTCAGTTTAGGGTTTTTAGTGAACTTGAGCCCAAAATCCGGGAGGATTTTGGTGTGCTCAGACACTACGAGGCCTAAGTTAAGGTGTTTTTAGGATCATGCATGATGGGTTTTGGTAGTTGATTTGGCCTATACGAGGCTCGAACCCTTGGAATTCTCGCGGATCCCAGGCTGGGTTGGGCCTGGTATAGTCCAAATCAGTGTTTTACCCTTCTCTTTTAGTTGTCAAATCTTGGTTTAGGCTCAATAGTGGGTTTGAGCCCAAGAAATCCGCGAGGATTCTTAGTGAGCTCGGTCCCTACTGGGTCTAAACTAAAGTTTTTAGGATCATACGTATTTGCATAAAGTCGTCCCATTTAGTGTAAGTAGGTCATTTGGGTCACAAAAGTCTGTTTGGGCCTTGGAGATTCTCGCGGATTTCTGAGTGAGCCCGGCCTTATGTGGTTCAAATGGGCTCCTTGTTGTGGGTAGTTAGCTAAAAATGATATATTTAGCCCTTATGTGAGGCCTAAGTCTGAAAGTTTGATGTTGGGCTCGGTCCGGTAAGGTCTAAATATGTCTTTCTGGCTCGAGTCTGCATTTGCATAAGAGTTTTATTTGGGCTTCGCACATGACTTAGAGCTTTAGTTCGGTCATTCGAGATTTAAATAAAATTCTTTATTCATGGTGTGTATAAAGTTTTAGGAGTCGACGTTGAGCTGAGTCTTCAAATTCCTCCATCTTTCAGGACAGAGTAGGCTGGTTTCGGGTATATCAAAGGGACGAGATCGGCCAGTTGGAGACTTTTGACATCCACTACGACAGCAACGAAGATCGTGCATCATCTGAGGCAACTGATCAAGAAGCGACCGACGAGGAAGCGTCTGAAGAAGGTGTTGAGTCTTTGGTGATTGACCCATCTGAGACAATGTCGGACCCCAATGGTGATCATCCTGAAGGTCATCCGCATAGTGATCCAGAGGAGGCGCCGGTGCCTCCTCCACCACCTCCTCCATGTACTGAAATGGAGCAGCTCACCAACATAATTCTGAATATGCAAGTCACTATGAATGCTCAGCTAGAGGAACACAATCAGAGAATTGATGCTGCCATTCACGCTATGGAAGAGGCAAAAAATTCGAATCTGAAGAATCCCACTACGGGTGAAGTTGAGCAATCAGGAAAGGAGAAGGACGGGTCGGTCCACGAGGTTTCGAACTCGAGACTTGGCCGAATTGAACAAATGCTGAAGGGATCTACACTCTTCAACAATCAGTTTATGGACGACATAGGTTTCACGCCTGTTCCAAGAGGTAGACTTCCCCCTAAATTCAACATGTCTGACATCAAATTCCATGGTACTGAGAACCCACATCAACATGTAAGGAACTTTATGGGGGCTATGACGCTGAAAGGAGTTGAATAAGATATTTATCATATTATCTTTCCTTGGACTTTTGGCCCAGATGTTATAAAGTGGTATAACACACTTAGTCCTACCAAGTCCTCACAATGGAATTCACTTTGCAAGGAGTTTCTACACCAATACTCCTACAACGTTGACATGCCTGTCACCTTAAGGGATATAGAGCTAATGAAGCAAGGAGAAAAGGAGTCTTTTTCTGACTACTTTGCTCGATGGAGAGCAAAAGCAGCTCAAATGGTGGATCGACCGTCTGAGGAACACCAAGTTGACATGCTTGTTCGAGGTCTACAACCCTCGTACAACACTGATTTAAGGTTCCAACCTCTCAAAGACTTGGTCTCGTTGAGGTTAGCTGGAACAAAGATAGAAAGTGATTTCGTTATGGGGGTCGCAACTGGGGGCTGGAAGAACACTTACACCAACAAGAAGCCAGCTGGCCCATCCACTTCGGCTAACAAAGGGAATGAAGTGAATGCTCTACAACGCTACACCGAATACACCCCGATATACACTACATATGCTCAAGCCTTAGAGCGTCTATTAAGCAAAGGAATGATTACCCTTCCTGACTTAAAACCTGAGCCAAAAGAGAAGCCACGAGGTTGGGATGAAGGTAAGTTCTGTAAATACCACAGGGCTCGAGGACATGATACTGAACAATGCTTCACTTTGAAGAACAGAATGGAGGAGATGTTTAGGTCAAAGCAGCTACCTTTACCAAAGGCAGCACAGAAGCCTAGAATGGAGGAGATGTTTAGTCACATCCGGCAAGAGTACTATAACCTTCAGTGACGAGGATTTGCCTAAAGAAGGTCTTGCACACAACAAGGCCTTATACTTAACTGTGGGTTGTTCCAATAAGGTGATACCTTTAGTGTTAGTTGACAACGGATCCGCCGTGACTATTTGTCCATGGAGGACAGCTCAAAAGCTGGGTATTCAATCCCATCAACTTACTCAACAAGCCATCCAACTTAGGGCTTATGATATACTCCTAGACGAGTTTTGGGTTCAATCCTCTTGCCCGTCACTATGGATACGATTTCTAGCAACATTGAGTTTCTGGTACTGGATATTCCAGCATCTTTTAACCTACTACTAGGGCGTCCTTGGTTGCACGAACAACGAGCGGTGTCATCTACCTTACACCAGAAAGTAAAGATGATGGTCAAGGGGCAAGTAATAACCATCAAAGGAGAGGAATTATCTATTGTAATTACTTCTAAAAAGCCAATGTTAGAAGCGGAACATAACTCAAAGGATGAGGAATTCCATCACTTCGACATTGTCGCTACTTTAGAGAAGGACGAAGCACCATTGGACTTTGATCCTTATTCCAACCAGAAAGTGAACGCTATCCTCAAGAAGCATGGTTATTTTCCTGGTTTACCTTTAGGAACGAGAGCTCAAGGGCCTACATCCTTTCTCTTAACTCAAAAAGGTAATCATCATTTTCGATTAGGGTATACTCCAACTGAGGAGGAACAACGATTAGCCAAAAGGGTCGTGAGGGTTAAGAAGAATGAGCCAATACCGCTTTATAGTGTAAAGTCGTATCCACTCACGCTTAATGGTCAGTTTATGAAAGAAGGAGATTGTTTTCCCTACTTTGGCTTTCCGGAGCCATATTACTTGAAAAGCAAGGGGGTTTTGGTCCCGGGTCTGGAGATTTTCAACAACTGTATGCTACTAGAGGAAGAACTGTTCACACCAGCACGAGAGAGAAGGACCCCACTAGATTGGACACACTTAGCCGGGAGTAACATCTTTGGAATCCTGTTTGGACGAGAAGCACATAAAGAAGAGAAACCTGTGGAGGCACTTTCTTTAGCCCTATCAAGCATGGATTTTGATCCTACTAAGCTCATCGCAACATGGGGCCAAGAGAGCAAGCAAATCACTTGGATATCAGCTGATGGTGACAAGGAGTTCACTCTAGCTTTAGGAGAGTCTGTTCATGGGTCTGAGTCTAGTTTTCATTCCGTTTCTGTTCCATTTTCCGAGTCTGTTCTAGGGTCGGGCTTTAAGCCCACTAAGTCTATTCCATCTACTTCAAGAGAGTCTGTTGAGTCATCTGTTGATGTTCTTGTTTCTCAATTCAATTCAATGAACTCTTTCGCTTACGACTCTTCTCATCCCCCATCCCTGAACTACTTTGCCTCAAATGAAAATAATAATGATGTTGTAAACGAATATGAAATTCCTAAAGACCTTTTAAAGGCTGTGGAGGACCATGCAAATCGAATCTCGGTAATTGAGGAGACTATAACTGTGAACCTAGGTACCCCGGAAGAACCTAAGCTAACCAAAATCGGGAAATCTTTAACTCTCGAGGAGCAGACGCAATTTACTTCACTCCTACGAGAACTCGTAGATGTCTTTGCCTGGTCATACCAAGATATGCCCGGTATAGACAGGGAAATAGCTGAGCATAGAATACCACTTTACCCTGACGCTAAACCAGTAAAGCAGAAGCTTCGTCGTATGAAACCAAAATGGGCGTTGAAGATCAAAGAAGAGGTTAAAAAGCAGTTAAGTGCAGGATTCATTAGGGTGTCAGAATATCCACAATGGATAGAAAATGTTGTCCCAGTTCCGAAGAAGGACGGGAGAGTTCGGATGTGTGTAGATTTTAGAGATCTAAACAAGGCGAGTCCGAAGGATGATTTCCCTTTACCCCATATTGATGTTCTAGTAGATAATACTTGTGGTCATGCCCTTCTTTCATTCATGGATGGGTACTCAGGTTACAACCAGGTTAAGATGGTCGAAGAGGATATGGAGAAGACAACATTCATTACTCATTGGGGCACGTTTTGTTATGTAGTGATGCCATTCGGGTTGAAGAATGCCCGGGCGACCTATCAAAGGACGACTACCACATTGTTGCGTGATATGATGCATAAAGAAGCGGAAGTCTATGTGGACGATATGATCATCAAATCTGTGGATCGAGATACGCATTTGGAGAGTCTTAGAAAAATTTTCCTTAAGCTTCGTAAGTATGGAATGAGGTTAAAAATCCACAAAAATGTGCATTTGGAGTAACTTCAGGTAAACTGTTAGGTTTTGTGGTAAGTTCTAGAGGTATTGAGGTTGATCCCGCAAAAATCAAGGCAATACAGGAAATGCCACCGCCTAAGACGGAAAAGGAGATAAGAGGTTTCCTAGGACGATTACAATATATCAGTCGGTTCATATCTAAATTGACCATGATATGTGACCATATATTTAAGAAGCTAAAGAAGGGAGTCAAACCAGAATGGGACGAAAAATGTCAAGCAGCCTTTGACAAGATCAAAGAGTACTTGGCTAATCCACCTGTTTTAGCTCCACCCATGCCTGGAGAGCCATTGCTTTTATATTTAACCATCACGGAGACAACAATGGGGGCCATGTTAGCCCAAAGATATGAAGGAGAAGAGCGAGCAATATATTATTTAAGTAAAAAGTTCTTGGAATATGAGACCCGGTACTCCAACATAGAGAGGTTGTCCCTTGCTCTTGTTTGGGCAACGAGAAAATTACGTCACTACATGCTTGCTCATACAGTGCATGTGATCGCTTTTATGAACCCTTCCAAATACCTGATGGAGCAACCATTGGTCAATAGTAGAGTAGCTCGGTGGATGGTCATGCTGTCAGAATTTGATTTACAATTTATTCCGCAAAAAGCCATAAAGGGAAGAGTGGTCGCAGATTTTTTGGCCGATTTACCCATAGAAGAGGTCCATGAAGAAGACCTTAAATTTCCTGACGAAGAAGTATTTCAAACCCAGAAAGATACTTGGGATATGTATTTTGATGGGGCCTCTAATCAAAGTGGATATGGAGTAGGAATCATTTTGATTTCGCCTGAAGGAGCACATACTCCGATTTCAGTAAATTTAGATTTTGAAACAACGAATAATGCAGCTGAATATGAAGCATGCATCATTGGTATGCAAGCCTTTGTAGAGATGGGCATAAAATGTATAAGAATATTTGGTGATTCAAGTCTCATAATAAATCAAGTTTCTAATAAATGGAAAGTGAAGAATGAAGCTTTGGCACCTTACCAAGCTTATGTAAGAGGCTTAGCGGAGTATTTTGATACGATAATTTTCACTTATCTACCTCGGGAACATAATGAACTAGCTGATGCTTTGGCCAAGTTGTCATCCATGCTCAATATCCCGAGAGGAGCTGTGTCTATGCCTATATGTGTAGAGCGAAGAGATCAACCAGCTTATGTTTACTCTTTGGAGGTTTGTGAGGTAGATCCAACTTGTTGGTATTATGACATATACCAATACCTCACTAAAGGTGCTTACCCTGAAAATTCCATGACGAGATCACAAAGAGCAATTAGACTCTTGGCTTCACAGTGTTGTTTGATTCAGGATCAGTTGTACAAGAAAACTGCCATGGGCATTAATTTGCTTTGTCTAGACCGGGATGAAGCTAAGAACTTGATGGGAGAAGTTCACGGAGGAGAATGTGGTCCACATATGAACGGACGGATGTTGTCCAAAAAGATACAAAGAATGGGGTATTACTGGTCAACTATGGAGGCTGATTGTCATGATTATGTGAAAAAGTGTTACAAGTGTCAAATCTATGCGAACTTGCAACACCAACCTCCTTCATTTCTAACTACTTTGACCTCGCCTTGGCCATTTTCGGTGTGGGGCATCGATATCATAGGGAAGATCACTCCTAAAGGAACAGGGGGACATGAGTATGTGCTTGTAGCCATTGATTACTTCACAAAATGGGTAGAGGCGGCATCTTATACAAAATTAACTTCTAAGCACGTCGCTAAATTCATACTTAGAAACATAATATGTCGTTACGGAGTGAGGGCTTATACAAATCTGTTTTGTATAAGATGCCTTGCAGATCCTTTGCTCTTCATAGCCCAAATCTGTTTCTGTTCGAAGTGGGGGCTGCTTAGTTTTTTTTTTACTGTGATTCTCGCGGATTTTCATATGAATTTGCGGAATTAAATTGTTTTTATGCAGAATTCCTCGCGGATTTTATATAATTTTGCTCAAAAATAAGTTTTTTTTCTTTTCTGTGATCCTCGCGGATTTCCATATGAATTTGCGGAATTGGTCTGTTCTTATGCATAGATGCTCGCGGATTTTACATATGTTGTTGAAAATTCTGAAAGTTCATAAACGAAAAATTCTTATTTCAATCAAACTTGAAGTCCAATGATCCAAAATCACAAAGTTCAAATTAAAAAATAAAGCACACCAAGCATGCAAGCTTCCAACTTGCAACTAAACCGTTCATCAGTATCAAAAAAAAAACTAAAGAAAAGCCTAAAAATTAAAGGCGAAGCAGCATCAGTTCTTTAATCTTGCTTGAGTTTCTTTCCTGTCTCTGGAGTGGTGCTCGACTTAGATCCTTCACCTTTTGAAGATACTCTTTGTTGTCTTTTCCTAACAGTCGGGTTGTTTGGAGCCTTCTCTTTGCCTTTTCCATCATTCTTTGGAGTATGTTGAGATGAAGTTTGAGTAGGTCTAGGTTCCCATATCACTAAGGGTCTTTCCCGAGGGCGACTGCGCTGTGTCGTAGCAGTTGAGCTAGGAGGGCGGACTCCAGTAGGTAAAGGTTGCCACCCCTTTTCTTCCCTCTCTTTTAAATCCTTCCTAATAGTCTGGTCCGTTTCGGTTATCCAACGGCGATAAGCCTCAGATACAAAGGTGCTCCCGCTTGTTGTAGGTACAGTGAGAGCAGGTCTGCTCATCCAATAGTCTTGCCAAGATATAACTTTCGCAGCATCATTAGCAATGACTCTAGGGTTAGGTGGAATGCAGTCAAGTGTTGGAATCCATTGTTTTCTCCTAATTTGACATTTGGCTCGTTCAGGGATATAATAGGTGGTATGTGTCAGGCCCACAAGTCTTACAAACGGGCATCAGTGATCAACGGTCACTACTTCTCTCATCCTCCACCAAGTAATATGCCACTTGACGACCATCTCTTCAACAAACCATTTCAACCACTTGTCTGTCGAACGCTCTTTATATTTACGGGCACGTTGGAAAAACTGGGACATCCGGAATGTCGGTTCATTCTTAGGAGGTGCTAAGAAGTGGGTATGTTCCATCAACCAAATCTGCAGATGCAATAAGAAGGGGGATGTCAAATTACAACCAAACCGATCCTCGCGGATTTCAGAAAACCCAAGACAGAACTTCACAGATTTCAGAAGTAAATTCGCAATAAGGTTCAAGATTAGATCTTCGCGGATCTAGGAGCAAACCTCAGAAAAGGGGAATATGTTTGAATGCTCTTTTTGAGAAAATTCACAGATATATGTCTAAGAGATTCTCGCGGATCTCATAAAAAATCTGGAAATTAATCTGAAAACTTACTTGAAGCAGCAGGGGGCTTCCTGAGAAGTCACCCTCAGGTTCCTCACATAGTCGATCCAAGCACAAGATAGTTTCAGCCACAATCATTGGTGCTAGATTTTGATCGCAATGGAGACTCTCGCTGATGTTAATTAATGAAGTCGGACCACTATTCGTACCACCATGATAGAAACAGAATCCCCCCCAGCAGGCACGGAACTAAAGCCCTAACTTTTTTCTCGACACTATTTCGTTCGTCACCACTTTTGAACAAGGAAATTAAAGGCAGAAAGTTTACTCTTTCACCTTCTAAGACTTTCTCTAGGTTATCTTTCTCCAACCCAAGTAGAGAAGTATATCTCGGGGCATTATTTTTGGAAGATGTCGGAATTACGGGTGTTGAGGTGAACTTAAAACCTAATATCGCCCCGAATTCTTCGGGGAGAAGACACAGTTCTTTCTCTCCAAACCTAAATAGATGGAGTTCAGGGTCCTAGAATTCAACAGCAGCCCTCAAAAATTCCCACATGATCCTCACTTGCCTTAGACTGATTAGGGTGTGAAGATTATACCTTTTCAGTTCTTCCTTTTCGGCAAAGGGAAGTGAAAACATCCATTGTTCTAGCTCTTTTTGGAACGACATATTTTGGGATATCTCAGATGGTAGGGTGAGCTTCTCGCGGATTTTGTGGAAGAAGCCAAGCCATAGAGTAGGTGTGGGGGAAGTTTTAGGAATATATGGATGGTAGATCCTCGCGGATTTTATAGAATTTAAAGATTCAAAGTTTGGATGCAAGGAGGTGGATGTGAACTAGAAGTTCTCGCGGATTTCTGGATATGACTATATGAGCAGTAGATTCTCGTGGATTTTAATCTTTGTCACGAAAGTAATGTGTATCAAGGATTCCCGGTAGATTGAGGTGTGTGCAGATTCAGTTAAACAATTGTGATAGTTGACCGACATCAAGGTTGGACAGGATTGGGACTTCGTGGATTTTGAGTCTGGGGAACAAAGTCAATCCTCGCAGATTTGTCAAATGGAAGGAATTATTCATGATAGTGGGCCGTCAACAGTGTTGAGTCCAGGGAACGAAGTCAATCCTCGCGGATTTGTCAAGTTATTTGAGCCGATTAAAGACCCGAGTCATTATTTGCAGCAGGGCTTGTTATGTAAATTTTGGTGTAATCATAGTTCAATTGTTTCAGACAATGTTTATTGAACTCTTCTTTTGACCACAACTCAATGTCTTTCTTTATTTGTTGTGTCTTGCATTTCATTTAGTTTCTCTTAAAGAAAAAATAATAAACAAAAGCATAATAATTCAGGACATACATTAGCATTTGCACCAATGTCTGCATCTAGGATAACTGATGAGTCAAATAGCAAACAAGGCAGCAGTTGTTTAAGCATTATACATGGATAATTTTCAATCATCCTCTTCGTCGGAGACCAAGTCTATGCATTCGGAGCCTGAAAAACCGAAGCGTCTACCTGACAGCGAAGGGGTGGGGTTTTCTCCGGTAAAGTAGTTCCATCCATCAACTGCCCAGGATGAAGGTTGAGGAATAGGGTCGGGACGGTACTCTTTCGCAGTAGGTTCCTCGGCCCACGAAGTATCAGGGGTTTCATAAGCATAAACTCGTCCTGATTCGTCAACGTGGTAGGAGCCTGGGTAGTGACCTTGCAAGACAGGAGCTCTTAAGACTAGGGTTGTTAGGCTCCAATCATCACCGTATTCCTTCTCAACCGGTTCCTCCTTACCCATGAAGTATGAAGAAGATGAGTCAAAGAAGCTAGAGGCGCTCGGGGCAGGCATGGCCAGAACAGGAGCCTCAGGAGGAATATCCTTGTACTCTGTGGGTGTTTGATAGGCATTATAGGACCAATCCTATTGGTATTCGGGATATCCCTGCGAAATGGACAGATTGCCGAATAACTGTTCTAGGGCAGACGTGTCGGTGGACTCATAGGTTTGTGAGGTATCACTTTCACTAAGATACCTCCCATAGTTACGAGTCCTAGCTGACCCCTGAGTAGTTTTGAAAGCCACGTTGCTAGAAGATCCAGCGGAATCCTTACTTATATCTTCAGGAATTGCGGAGATGTTGGGGACATAGTTGCCGTGTTGGGAGTTGTAGATAGTCATTCCGCTACCCTCATCGGAAGGACCTACACCTTGTTGCGTATGAAGGCCAAGTTGCATACCTCCACCCATGTCATAGTCGTCACCATCGTCATCCTCATCATCATCATCATCATTTTGATCCCCGTGGTTACCTCCGTGATGACCACCTCCATGGTGACCACCTCCGCCATGATGACCACCACCGCGATGAGGTCCTCTACCACCATGCCCACCACGTCGAGGTCCAAAACCCATCCGGCGCCGAAATCGCCTCCTCATATCCTGGAGCTCGTCACATAGGCCATAAATGAGCGCGATGGCCTCCATAGTCTGCTCTCGACTCCACTGAAAATTGATGGGTCACTCTTTCACCGCAGTACCAGATAAAGGTGAAGGGGCCTTCGAATAGGAGCCTTCGACAATTAATATCTTGTAGGATATCAAGGTCAGAATGTTGATCCTCAGTAACCTCATAGGCAGCCCAAGGATTTAGTGCACCCTGAACATATATTAAATGGGGTTGTAATAGTGAAACAGTGAGATGAAGGAATAAACAAAGGATCTTACCTGCCCGAGATTGTTCAAAAGTCCACGGAATAGCTCCAGGTGCTCTACTCTGCGCTTTCTTTCTACCAATTCGTCGTTACCCCAACGAAGAGCGATTGGGAAAACAGGCCCAACATTGGACTTTGGGGATAACTCCTCGAAATATTCATAAAACCAGATCTGTACCAATGTAAATGAGGTCAGTGTGCATTTTCTTGGAAAAGAAGCAAAGTTAGAGAAGAGATATACCTCGATAACTTTCCACAATCCAGAAAGGTAAGTGTTGTTCTTGTCAATTTTTGATTCGGGACTCGAACCCCCGAACGAAGCCCTCGGAAAAGGCATGTGTAAGCAGCGGCACTCCAGGCTAGATTATTGAGGTTATCAAGATCCTTTAGATTCTCCAAGTAGTGAAAGTACGCACGACCACCACGTTCCGCGAAAATTGTGGTACTTATGAAGATGGCAAGTATTACTCGTCGTCTCTGATCTTCGGTATAATTATCGTCCCAAAAGTTCCCTTTTTGGATTTCGTCGAAGAGAATGGAGTATCTGAAGCTGCGATTGTCGTCCACATTTGCCATAATGGGACCGAACAACTCCAATTGCCGGTGCTTGTTATGGCCCAAAACGTTGGAATATCGGAGAGGATCACCATCAAAGGATAGTCCAGTGATCATGGCAAAGTCTAAAGGTGTGATGGTCATTTCACATACGGGGAAATGAAAAGTATTCGTCGTATCCCTAAAGCGTTCGCTCAGGGCACATACGACACAATGTCCGGTGGGCTTTCGCATGGCATGTAGAGCATTGAGCAAATGACCGAACCCCGCCTCTTGGATTATTTCTTTGGCCGGGTAGTCAAGCTGTTCTAGTTCGTCCAACAGCTTCATTACTTTCCCGATGGCCCCACAGGCTTTCACGTTGTCGGCCTGCAAGGTGACAGAACACGAAGAAAATCAATTTAAGAGTTTGTCAAGAGTCTGGCCACGAATGTGATAGTAAGGATGTGTAGAGAAGCACGTGAATTACGTACTGGGATTTGGGACGCATGGTGAGAGATATGCATGGTGCGACAGTACAGAAGGTCATTGTTGTCCCATTGGTCGGGGCCGGCCCATTCTTTACTCATATTGCCTTTCTGGGCGATATCGGTTGCCCATGCTGCTTTCTTTGGATGGTATTATCCAGGTTTTGTAGGCGCCATAGTGGAATACTGTAAGCAAGATTACAAACTGTGAATAAAATTTGGAGGTTCCAAGCAAAATAATGGCTCAACTTGGGCATAGACCTCTCAAATGCTTAAGCAAAGCTTGAAAAATAAGGTGGTTCAGTCCATTAGCCCACATTTCAAAGTGGGCTTATAGACATGATTTTGTTTGTTTTTATTGAGTGATTTAAATATCAAAAAGGTCATTAATTTCAAAGTAGATCCTCGCGGATCCAATTTCTGACTTGCTTGATGTTTTGAAAATACAGTAAAAAAAGGGTTGGGCCGAGCCAAAAGAATCCTCGCGGATTTGGTTTCTTACCCAAGCCATTTTGGTTTTTTTTGGTACAGTTCGAAACAAGTTTCCTTGTGGGTTTGACGGCAAAAATGAATTTTTTTTTCAAATGCAACTGGGATCCTCGCGGATTTCAACCACAAAATGAGCATAAGAAGTCAACATTATGAACTTTAATTTTCTGAAACATAACACATCCAAAACTTGATCCTAGCATATTTGGGTTCAAGACTCGATAGCATGTTCAGAATTAAAAAATATATAAGTCATGTGCACAGGTCTTGCTAGATTCTTGTGGATTTCTTACCTCACACATAGTTTTTTTTATCAGAGGATTTTATAAGTTGACTCTATCCAGAGGAAATTTAAGCTCACGTGCTCGGGAATAACAGAAATCCTCACGGATTTTTTTATGCCAACACTCATAATATTTTTAACAGAAAACTTCCCAAAGTTTTTGAAACAAATTCAACAACATCAGTTTCTCGCGGATTGGTCTGAGATTTCAAAAGGCAGATGGGTTTTACCTCGAATTTTAGAAGATAAACGAAGGAAAATAAAGCCCAGCTCAAGAATCTTCACCCGACTTCTCGCGGTTCTTTTGGGTAAAATGAAGGAAAATTTCAGAAATTTATTGGACGTGTCTCGCGGATTTGCAAGAGAAATCTGTTAAAATTTTCAGAGACATACCTTCATTCTGTGCGGTTTCAAGTGAAGCCCAGCTTAAGACAGTCCGACTTCCCGGGTCTCTCGCGGCTTTGTTTTCAGAAAGTTGCAATTCAGCAACAAGGACGGAAACGGCTTGGTTGTGCTTTGGATGCCTCGCGGATTTGACAAAAAATTCTGGAAGAAATGCAATTCCAAAAAAAAAAAGTGAAACTTGCTTGGGGGCTAGTGAAATTTCTCGCAGATTTCCAGCTCATCAATGGTGTTTCAGAGACTCAAAATTTGACTAAAAAAATACTCGGTTGCAATTTGGCTCAATTTCTCTCGGATTTCATTCGAAAATCTGTCAAATTTCAGCAGATCAAGCTCGATCTGCAGGAACTCTCGCGGATCTGGCTGTTTTTTTTAAGAAGCAGAGCTCAAATTTTTGAACCGCTGGAACAGAAATGGCTCGACTATTCAGTCATCTCTCGCGGATTTTTTTGAAATTTGGATAAAACTGAAGCTCAAGTTTAATTGAAAGAAACTACCCGGTTTTTGGGTCGGCTTCTCGCGGATTTCACTTGAAAATATGTCAGATTTTCACAGCTCAAGTTCAATCTCCAGGAGCTCTACACGGATCTGTCTAGTTTGGTGGGAGTAAGAAACTTACAGCAGCTCCTTGCGGATTCAACTCGTCAATGGCTCAAGTACTCGGTTTTTAGCTGCACCGAAATTGAAGAGGAAATTGAGCAAAATATGAGTTGCAAGTGCTCATGGGTGTTCAAGTTTCTCGCGGATCTTACCCATCAATGGTGTCTTAAGTGCAATTTCAGAGATTCAAAATTTATGTACATAAGAGAAACTTACTGAGCAGCTCGGTACTGGGAGCTCCTCGCGGATTTGTGCAGCTCGGCACTGGAAGCCTCTCGCGGATTTGTGCAGCTCGGTACTGGGAGCTCAATTTCTCGCGGATTTGTGCAGCTCGGTACTGGATGCCTCTCACGGATTTGTGCTGTGGTTGCTCGAAGGTGGCTATTTGAGTTGGAAAATACAAGTTCTTGGGTTTGAGGTTGAAGATGCAAGTTGGAGTCTTGAGGTTGAAGATGTAGTGGGGAGGATATGAGGATGGTAAAAGGGTGTTGAAGGGGAGCCTTGTCTTTTGTTTTTTTTCTAATTTTAATTTTAATTTCTTATTTTTATTTTTATTTTTGTTTTTATTATTTGTCGTTACTTTATTTTTTGTTTTAATTTATTTACTTGGTTATTGTTTTATTTTATTTTATAGATTATATGCTCATGAGCTTGTTTATTTTTTAGGTGAGAAACCACATCAAGCCTAGACAATATCCAACAACTAAGCTAGCAGTGGACTACCTCCAGTCAAATTTCTGTCATTCAAGCTACCCTTGAATAATCAAGCCTGGACAATATCCAGCAATCAAGTCAGCATCGGACTACCTCCGGTCAAATTTCTTCTATTCAAGCTACCCTTGTATAATTTAGCTTGCATAGTATCCAGCAATCGGCAGCGGATTACCTCCGATTAACTATCAGCATTTGCAAAGGTGTTTACTTTGACATTCGCCTTACTTAGGCTCTGTCAAAGTGGGGGCTAACTGTAGACAATGAAAAATTGAGCTCAATTTCAGATAAAATTCTCGCGGATTTTGCATTTTTGGCCCAGATAAAATTCTCGCGGGTTTTGCTTTTTTTTTTTTTGAGCCAGCCAGTTGGCAAAATTCTCGCGGATCCAATTTTTGGCCCAGGCGTAAAATTCTCGCGGATCAGATTTTCGGCCCGGATGAAAAATCATGGCGGATCCAGTTTCCCGGCCTATGACAGATCCTCGCGGATCTCATTCATCAGCCCATGTGAAATCCTCGCGGATCCAGTTTTCAAGCTTAGAAGAACAGATCCTGGCGGATCCCAATTCTGGCCCAGATGAAAATTTGCGCGGTTTCCATTTCCATTAAACCGGCAGTTGCTGGGTAAAAGAACTGTCTTTTCCCACTACTCCAACTATGAGGAGTCTCACGGATTTGCTGGGGTGAGGGGGAGGCAACTGCTGCAGATAAACTCTCAGACATTCTGTCTATAAATAGGAAGTTCTGGCGGATTTCGCGGGGTGGAAAAATTGGGGTATAGGTGAACTTCAAAAGATAGAATTTCAAAAAAAGTCAAGTTGCATTTTCTTTAGCTAGAAGATTCTCGTGGATTTACTGGGTGTGAAGACCTTGCCAAGTGTTTTGATCTGAGTAGGGAAACAGCAGTCATTTGAGTCCGGAGTCAGATTCTGAGCCAGAAATTCTCGCGGATCCTAGCAAGAGGAGTTGGTAACTTTGCTTTTTTTGTTCTTCCAATTTGTAATCATGTAGTTCTAATACTCCGCCCGCTGTAACTTTTGTTTTTTTTTTTTGGTTTCATTTCTGGACAAACGTTTGCACTTTTGTTATTTTTGCTCGCACGTTCCAATTTTAAATTAGTGTGACAACTTTTGCGTTTTGGTATCTTTTTAAGAAAAAACCCCATCTAGTAAAGGCCGCCACGGCGGGCGATGCAAGGGCACCCCCCTACATCGGCACCTTTACCCCCGATCCCGACTTTGGTTCATATATTGTGGAGTTTATTTTTAATTTATTTTGTTAGTTTTTTTAAACTAACTGGCGACTCCGTGTTTTCCATCCCGGGCATGTTTCTTTTTTGTTTAGTAACCTTTTCATTCCGAAGATTTTTGAAAGTATTGTTACGCATTTTGCTTGAAGTTGGGGGGGAAGTCATCCGATTTTGGGAATTTCGGATCCTCGCGGATCCACCGTCTCACGGGCCTGGATCTTCACGGATTTAGCAGCCCGCGAGGTTGGTGGATTCTCGCGGATCCCATGATTCACAGGCTCAGGATGACCTTTGTTGCAACTCCTGGCGATTTATTGCAATTTTGGGTCATGTCCAATTCTATTCCTAAGACTGGGATCCGCGAGGATCCAAGTCTCAGAAAATTAGAATTGGGCTTGACCCGTATTTGTGAAGCGTTGACAATATTCTAAAAAGTCATCGGAAAGGAAATTTAATTAAACAAATTTAAAACAACCCGGAGTGGAGGTAAAAAATATATTCGTGCAAAAATAATCATACGTGCACCCTAGGAAACTTTAAGCAACCCTATCGTCGACTCGACACTCCGTGGGGGACCGTGCCCTCCGGGTCGCGGGCTCTACAGCTGGCGATGAGGTATGAAGGAGCCTGCTACTTATGCGATCACCGGGTGTCGAGGACCCACCTCCTCCCGTGCGCGTGTTCTATGATGGAAGTTTACGCAACTGGAGAGCCAATTCCGCTTACACGGATAAATATGTTTTGGAGACAACTAACAGTGATTGGCGATGGTGAAACTCCTTGCTCAAATGGTGTTCCATCAGGTATGGACATGGAACAATTTGAGGAACTCGCTAAACAGGTTCGGGAGAGTGATCCACGGTTGTACGACACGTAAACCATGTCTTCAATGGAGAGTTGAATCCCTACAGTCAGAATATTCCTGATCCGCAAACAAGCCCCCCACGCCCCGGGAGACCAAAGACTTCAAGATCCACGCGATGCAACCCTAGTGCGTTTGAGTACGGCCGAACATCGGGCCGGGGTAGCAAGACTACAACGAACTCCTCGAGGAAACAGGGAACCAGTTCTTTATCAATTGGGATGGGTTCAACAGGTGTGCATTTCTTAATCTTTCTCATACGCAGGTATCCCTCGGACGTGTCAAGATCCGTTCCCATTCGAGGACGCTTTGCCACATTTCATTCTACCATACGTCGCTGGATGGACGGATGTTAGCGCTGATGGCAATTGCGGGTTCAGATGCGTAGCCGAGGCAAGTTACGGGGATGAGAAATTGTGGCCAACTGTCAGGTGGTCAATGAGCACTGAGTTGCAGGTGAGTGAAAATGCATATGTTAATGCATTTTTTAACTGCAAGGAGATGTTCCTTGAATCCTTCACAAGGATACAAGGCCACTTGGTTGGGCCAGCCCCGTACGAACATTGGATGTCCACTCCAAATGATTTATTTCCAGCCGCGACACTAATGAATATTATGTGGATCTTCTTGTCAACACCTCCTGATCCACGATCGCAGACAGCTGAGCTATGCATATCAGTATTACCCATACGAGGAGGGCCTAGACTTACGGCACCTGCGAAAGTTCAGGGAATTGTGCGAGTGAACAACCACTTCATGCTTATCCATTTACGGGATGACTGCCCTCTACCGCCGATTCATGTTGGATGGTGAGCAGCTAGAGGAATCGCTCATAGTTGGGATGAGCCTTTCCAGGCTCGTATTGATAGATGGCAGGTTATTAGGGCCGCTCAATGCCGATGATGGTTGTAGTTGTACCCTTATGTATTTATGAATGGCTAATTATATTTATATTGAAACTCGTGTAGTAAATTGGAAATCGTAAAACATAACACAAATTAACACAAATTACCATGGGAACGCAATGTCACGGTTGATACAAAATCAGGTCAATTAGTAAACACAACACAAAATCAGTTAATCAGTTCAACACAAATTAACACTAAGTTTAGGGTACATTAACAACAACGAAATTGAAAAACACACTCTACTCCTCCTGCTCATCATCGTGCTGCTCGGGGACCTCGATATGCATCTGACGGCACCAACGCCCGTGCAAGTCGTCCATCTCATCATACCACCCACGACTCACTGGCACTGTCTCTTCGTCCGGTTGGGGTGGATGCCTCCCTCGCTCCAATAGTACGGCATAGATATAGGACCACTTTCATAAAAAATAAAACACAAAATAAAGAAGTTAGACCAAACATGATACCAACCATCCTAAACAAATTAGTTAAACAAAATATTAAATTATGCTGAGGGGTTTAGGGTACTTGTTCGAGAAACGGTTGATCATCGACTGTCGATTGGCTTGCTGAGGCGTTGTTTATCAAAAACTTGTGTGAATGTGCCGCAAACCAATCGTTATAAGCAACATCCACTTCCCACGGCACATGTTTTGTGCCGGGCACGTCACTCACTGACATTTTGTTGTATATCGAAAACCCCGCCCAGTCAGCGCTCACATTAGCATCCACAAATTCCACTTTGTACGGGCCCTTCACCGGTCGTTCAACGCTCTTGGGTACTGACAATCTGCGTGGGATATGTTGTAGGTATCCTAACTGACAGACGACGCGATCGGGCATGTACAACTCAGTGATGTTGTATGCACAAATGCCGCCCTTGTACAACGTCTTGCTACATGACTTGTATGAGGCAGGTCCGTATAGGGCCCAACTCACACGATCCGGCGTCAACGCATCCAAGGAGGCCCTCAACTGTCGTAGGCGCTGTACCGAACTCGGCTGGCGGATGAGGAACCACCTGCTCGCGCAAGGCCCATTAACCGGCTGCTCCCCGTGTGGCCTGGAATTCGGAAAGTACTCGTAGATCCAGGCCTGCAAAAGGGTCAAACACCCGGCCATCTTGGCTGTCCCGGCCCTGCTCGCCATCCCTAACTTCCAGAAAAGGAACGCCAAGGTCACCGTACCCTAAGCAATGCGATCAATGATAACGTTAGAGCTAGGCCACGGATGCCGCCTAACTCTATCCCTCGATTTGTCGACGAGGATAGTGTTTTCCAACATGCTCAACAACCACACCCTTATCCTATGGGGAATGGGACAACTGGTCGATAAACTAATCGACCTCAAATGGGAGTCAGCTATGCCACCCTTATCATAAATGTTATCGGCCTTCAGCTCCGCCATTCCTTTATCAAAAATCTCGGGCACGTACTGGTTAACCACTTCCCGAGGAAGACCTTCAGGCATCAGGCCATCAACTGCAATACCCAATATATGTTGCACATCATGCAACATGATCGTCATCTCACCGAAGGGAAGGTGAAATGTGTTTGTGTCGGGTTGCCACCTCTCAACGAACGCCGAGATCAACGTCATGTCGATGTGGTCGTACATCAACTCCGTCAAATTGGTGATTTGGATCCTTCCCAGTGCAGCCTGGCATGCGGGATCCATCCTGAACTGTACTGACCTCAATTCCCTCAACGCATTCTTCTTTGTCACACAATCAAGAACAACATAGGGCAAACACTCGCGACCCTCCCATATTACCCGAGCAATGTGACCTCCAAAGCTCAGTATAACTGACCCAATTGCAAGTCCCCAGGGCACGTTACCATCAATCTTCCAGGAGTTGTCGCTGCTCCGCCTCCTCTTCCTATATCTGCTGCTGGACCCTGCATCACCAGTAGTAGAACTGCTTCCCTGCCCACCCTGTCGAATTGGGGCAAACTTCCCCACTGCATCCCTCATCGGCATGAAACTCGTTGGCCTGGAAACTGGCCCACTAGGTGGCGCGACTGAAGTCGAGATCATCTGCGTCTCGGGCTCCCCTGTCTCATCGTCCGCCGATGTTTCAGTGCCGGTTGACTCATCCATGGTTTGGTTGAGATGGTCAATGAAATCTCGCATGGTCTGACTCCCCGTGTCCTCGGGCTGGCCTCCCGCTGCATCACCTGCATCCGTACCACGACCAGCACGGCGTGCTAACGCAGTCACATTACGTCTGTAGGGGTCCCCAGACTCACCCCCCCTCCAACCACTCAGAAGCTGATTCGCCTGGTCCAGAAACCTCGACCCTTGCCCTTCCCTACCATTTTAGATCACCTTCAAAATAAAGACATATAACATAATAATCATTTTATCGGTAAGAATAAGCGCAAATGGGTTAACGTGGGTTGTCGGAATGGACGCGACTTTACTCTTTGGGTCATAATTCCTTTAATTTAACTTCGATGGGTCTCAAATTTTGGGAGCTTAAAGTACACACCAAGAGCTTTCCATCGATATCTTACAGGCCTAAAACGGAGTTTGGATGAAGAAGTTATGTGCGTTTGAAGTGAGCACCTATGGTCTCAGTGACCGCAGCTGCGGTCTGCCTCTTCCCCCATTTTCCTCCCCTGAACCGAAGGAGACGGTACCTACGGTCTCATTGGCCGTACCCACAGTCTCACTGACCGCACCTATGGTCTCAGTGACCGCAGTTGCGGTCTGCCTCTTCCCCCATTTCCTTCCCCTGAACCAAAGGAGACCGTAGCTACGGTCTCACTGATCGCACTTCAGTCTCATCGACCGCACTCTACGGCCTGCCTCTTTCCCATTTCCTCCTCGAACCGGCAAGGAGACGCATTCTACGGTCTCACTGATCGCACCTACGGTCTCAGTGACCACACCTACGGTCTGCCTCTTTCCCCCATTTCCTATAAATACCCCCTCCCATCCAATATTTGATAGTTTTTGATGTCTACCTTATCGCATTTATAACTAAGTCGTGTCACGAGGCAAGAGGATCTTGTTATTGTCCAAGGAGAGTGTGTTGGTTAACTGTTAATCTATGGCTGAAAAAGACTTTCATCTGCCGTACCGACTTCTCGTTTATTTGTTTGGTTCCCAAAAAGTAGCGCACTGTCAGCAGTGAAATTACGCGAGGTCTATAGTGCTGTGGGAGTTAAAAGCGTCTCAGATTCGGTACAATGCAATGTTTCTATTGTGCAGCCTGGTGGGCAACAAGACAATGCGGATATGAAAGAGAAGCTAGTAGTGAAGGATCTAATAGAAATCGTGTTGGGCTTTCTTGCATGTAAGATTCATAGGTCCATCAAAGCATTGAATTTGCAGCATCGTGCCTTACTTTGATGGACCTATTACATGCAAGAAAGTCCAACACGATTTCTATTAGACCCTTCACTACTAGCTTCTCTTTCAGTTCCGCATTGTCTTGCTGCCCACCAGGCTGCACAATAGAAACATTGCATTGTACCGAATCAGAGACGCTTCTAACTCCCAGAGCACTATAGACCTCGCGCACTTCATCACGACAAATAGGCTACTTTTTGGGAACCAAACAAATAAACGAGAGTCGATGCAGGGAATTGGTTAACCTTCTCAGCCATACATTATCATATTACAACACACAGTCTCTTTGGACACTAACAGGACCCAAAACTCAACCTCTTTTTATGACGCATACAACTAACATATTAGAACTATACATTAATATAATTATTATCCTAAACTACCATCACAAATAACCTATTTACTTACGTATCAGCTGGTTGTTGAGTACCTAAGTTATTAAATAGATGTGACATAACTATTTATATAATTTATGTCTTCATTTGGAGTTATGAGTACATAAGTTAACAATTAAGTTGGATTATGAATAAATTACCCATATCAACTTTAAACGCCAACTCACTTACTAATAACAACCAAAATCATCCAAACTCAACATCCTTTTAACACAACTACATATAAACTATTCGGAATACCCTAAACCCTAAACTTAATCCTACATCACAATTACAATTTTTTCTAACACAATTAATCACTAATATTAACACATGCTTAATCACTAATATTAACGCATCAAATATTAACAACGAATCACTAATCACTAATAATTGTCATATTAACACATGCTTAACAATAATATTAATATTAACAATATTAATATTAATCTAATTTTTATAACGCAATATTAATAATAATAACACAATTAATCACTAATAATTATCATATTAACACATGCTTAATAATAATATTAATAATAACAATATTAATAATTATCATATTTAATAATAACAATATTAATATTAATAATATTAATAAAAATAATATTTAATTTTAATTTTAATTTATTAAAAACGAAAAAAAATTCATGGATTTGCCATGTGAACGCATACGTCAAGGCCGCAAATTTCAAAATTACAAAACACAAAACCACAAATTCAAAACACAAATTCGAAACATACCTCAAATTCTTCGATTCAATCCCGGTATGAGGGTAGTTTGTGGTGGTCGTTGGTTGAGAGCGTTTTCTAGAGAGATAAACTAGAGAGAAGGTGGAGAGTGAAGTTATGAGGTTCAAGGGCAGTGATTGGAAATATTATGCGAAAGGTGGGCGACAATAGTAAAAAGGGGGGCAACGAAAATCAAGCGGGTTAAAAAATTATTGTAAATTATTGTACTAACTAATGACACAAACAAAACTGTAGTATGTAATTGTTAACTTAGATAAAAAGAAAGGTAGAGAGAGACTTATGAAACATTTTCAATTTTTGAAGTTAATTAAAAATAAAATCCCTAATAAGCATTTCACTAATGATATCAAAATAAAAGAAATTAGATGAAGGTAAAAAGGTATAGGATGAGGGAAACAAGAGGAAATAGACGCAATAAATGTATAGAAGGAGGGAAAAAGGTAAAAAAAAATGATAAATGCAATAAATCCGCGCATGTTGTGCGCCGCGAATGTAAAGGTGAACATCACATAATAAGTCGACATGCACACTATATTGATTGTTAAATATAACATCTCTTCAATATACGGAGTTAAATATAATCAAAAATAAAAAACAATACTTCAAAATTCCCCAACATAGGGCATACATCGATTTAAATATATTTACCAAAAAATAAATGACATGGTTAGTGAGCTAATATGAATTTATTGTCTTTATGTGCCTTCTTCATTCTCTTGTGTTGGACTACTTGCCACAACTATTTGACAACATACACCTTGAAACAACAACTAGGGGTGTTCATCGGTTCAAAACCGAACCAAACCGGGCCGAACCGAATAAACCGAAAAACGAATAAGGGGTAAAGTCCAAACCGAAAACCGAACCGAATAAAATCGGTTCGGTCCGGTGTTCGGTTTATTCGGTTTTGAACCGAAATAATGCACACTTTTTATATTTTTTCATCGGAACCGAATAAACCGAAAACCGATTAAGCTCAAAAGTCCAAACCGAAAACCGAACCGAATAAAAATCGGTTCGGTTTGGACCGGTTCAATTCGGTTCGGTACTCGGTTTATTCGGTTCAAAACCGAATAATGCACACCCCTAACAACAACCACATATATTTGACGTTCTCGCTGTCCCATGAAGGTAGAGGCAATTACAAGTTGGTAGACCTCGTGGTAAAGTATACCTCATATATCCTTGTGAGCAACTACATCAAAGGCAAACTCAGTAAAACATATATAGACATCAAATAAGTACACACCCTTTTTTTTGTCAAATTGAGTAATTATAAATAAAGTTCAAAATACATGTGTAAGCCGCATGTGGCAATATATTCTTCCCAAATGAACTCGATGCAGTAACAACACTCGAGTATCCACCTGTCTTCTGTACCAGTTCAACAAGTTTTGCCCATGCTTCGGCCAAAGGATATCTAAGTTTATCTGAATTAGCCAGAAGCACCTAGAAGACCATGTCGGTAGAGCAAGATCAGAATCATACAGTACATGTTTCTTCTTGCCATATGTTTTATAAACCTCTCAAGGAGCCAACATTTACACCCACAGGTAGAAATAGGTCTCAAAAAGTCAAAACACCAGTGAAATACTTGTTGGTGGATGTCAAATAAAGCTTTAGCATGCTCCTAAAAAAAAGTAAAAGACAAGGTAAAATTCAACGAGTTCTCACAGAATTGGAGTCACGACACAAGTATAATGTCTCCAATGACCCTTGAGTATCCTTCAGTTGTTTCAAGGAGTACAGTTTCCTTGACCCTCAAAGTATGGCTATAGTAAAGTTGTAACCAGATCAACTAAAATTTTTCAAAGCTTCTTATAAGAGAATTAATCAATTATCCTGTCAAAGTGACATAAAAGAAAATTTTGAAAATTTGAATATATATATATATATATATATATATATATATATATATATATATATTTCTGCCAATAGATCGAAGATCTATCTGAAATAGTTACAGAACACACACAATTATAGATCAATTGATCAACTATCTGAAATCAGTATAGAACAATGATGTATAACATGTAATGGCGGTGCTTAACAACAATTTCTTTACAAAACTCAAAATGGTCATAACATAATGACTAATTGACTATTATTACAATAGTTGTGAAACTTGATCAAGAATGACAGTCACAAATATTTTCAGTAGACTACAATGTACAAAAATGGCATACCTGAGAGACTGAAGGATAGCATGAACCAAATTATTTCTAATTTCACGCATATCGTCATCAAATTCACCTACTTCTCTAGCCCGATCGAATCTCAATCAATCCGAGCCAAATCAACATCATTCAAAACAGCGCAAATTCACAATCTCAATCGAATGCACAAACCAATTCAATCATCGAAGAACATAGAAAAACTTCGATTCTTACCAATTCAACCGGAATTCGATGCGCTCAGCAGGAGTGAAAGTCAAATTAGGTTTTAGCTGATCTTTTTCACAAATCGTAACAGATAATTGTAAAGTGTACCCTATGGTGGCATTTGTTAGTAAATGCTATTAAAGACATATTTACACATAACCTATTTTACACCTTTAGCAGCATTTATCATAATTGCCATTAAATAAATGCCACCAAAGGCCTAATATGTTGTAGTGGAGTCACTGTGGATAAAATATCTTGGCCAATGCATTTTGAGACATCAACCTGTAGGTACCAGTCAGAAATTGGTCCAATGATAAGCTATTCCACGAGCCAAATTGAAAAACCAAGAAGTATATTTCCTAGCCAATCGCACATTTAAAAGAACGTTACCACCAAGCTACTGATTAAGAGCAATAATAAGTCAAAGACTTACTTTTACAACATTGTTGGAGACAGAATCATACTAATTAATTGAAAATAAATGTCTCAAAAAAATAGGTCTACTATTTTGACATCCAGTAATGTCATGTGAAGAGTTCCAATTCAATCAATTTTCTCTGAAAAACTATCTCTTCATAAGAAACTGAGAGGTTGCCACATTCAAATCTCTAAGCTCTCATATCTTACTCGCATATAGATTACGAATTGTGGGAGATAACAAAAATAAAAAAGTTAAATAGTGCCAATTTGATCACATATAAAAAGAGCAGGTCGAATCAAATTAGAAACTCATTCGCAAAGGTCGGGGAAGAAGAGGTTGATGACACATCTATAGGGATTGAAGTATAGGTTAGAGAGATAAACAACAAGAAAACCACTTCTCAAAAACTAAAGAATGGCAAGAACCCAATAACCCAAATTTGAAACTCGTTCATAACAGGGGTCAGTAAGCATAACTCAAATTCAAACCAAGCACATGCAAATCCCGAATAACTTAAACAATTCGAAAACGAACTATAGAATATAATTTAATAACCAAAATTAACTTTCATTACTCTGAAATTGAAAAGTTCAGGATATGAAATGAAACTGTAAAATATATTGGGGGGACATAAGCTTACCAAGCCACTCGAATTGAGCTCCGCTTTATCCAACCTTACTGCCCTCTTCTTGTTTCATGGCTGCTTCAAACTTGTCCATTATTCTGCAAGTACATCTTAAATCTCATAACCACTTGGGAAAAAATCAAATGATTTGACCAGAAATTCAATAATTTTGATTAAAAAAAACACATTAATCAGCCAATTGAAGAATTGGAAAGTGCAAGAAAGATAAAGAGAACAACGATACTTTTAAGAACAACAATAATTTTGAGCAACCAAATAACTCAGCAACACACATACCAACTCCCTTCAATAGGAGTAACATTTGCCTTCCTCAGTTTGCACACAATCACTGACAAGCATTTTCCAATTCTGTTAAGCTCCGAGATACCCAAAGAGTTTGTATTTCTTGTATGCAAAAGGTGTTCAAAACATGGGATTAGTCCGAGTAACAAAAACTTAATGTTGATCAACCACCAGAAAGACCATTCAAATAATAAATGAAAGGAAACTTATGCAACATTCACTGATCAACTTGAATACAGTTAATTAACTCATACAATGTCAAGCCATAGTAGATACAATATTATGGAGTACAATACAATTATACAATCTACTATTCTTCTAAAGACAGAATATCTATAGCTAATATAATCAGTCTAAGAGTTAAAAGCTCGGATTAGGGTATGATATGATCTTGAAATATCATCGACCCCAAATTTTTATTGGACCAAATTTCAACAATTTGAACATAAAACCGATAAAAATCAAAAGCAACCATATCTATTTTTATTGACCCGATTCAAATAGAAAGGTGCAAAAAATTTAATGTTAAAACCTGTGTTGGGGGGGGGGGCAATGCAAAAATTCCTTTCTTCAACTTTTTTCTTTGCTAGAATAAGTGCCTGAATTTGTGTTTTAAGGCTATTGTCATGAAGATGGTACACAGTTTCGACAACCATAAATTTGTAATTGTCACATATAAAAGGACATGTTTCAAAATTTAGTTGAAGGGAATTATAACCAACATAAGTGCACATCTCATTCTCCAATTGGTAATAAAGTATGTGTCGATCAAAGCTTACCATGTCTCCCGGAAGTTGCGAAGTTAGTGGTATCCTTTTCCAATTCACCCCGGCACCTGAAGTGTACAATAGAATTGCAGGCTTTCCAACTATCAAACCTTCTTTCCTTTTGAAGCTTATCGAGTTGAATCTGTAGTTAAAGTCCTCTTCTTCAGCAGATTGTATGGAACGAGGGATCCATGTTTGTCCACCATCCTCAGTCTCCAGAATGATTTGCCTTGTCCCTAAAAGAAACCCTGCAAAGCCATACACTCTTCAGCCCTTTTCTATACTTTGTCCCCTATTATTTGATGAGGGGTCTGATCTTATACAAATCATCATAATAAATATTTACAATCCATAACAAGATATTCAAAAGAAAGAAAAAAAGAAACTTAGGATATAGGGTAACCTACCTCAGTTGAATTCATAGTTCAAGTATATGAAACATGCCATATTTTCTTGCACTACCGGTTCTAGTTTGATCGTCAATGAATGCCAGAAATTTAAAAAGGGAAGTCATATAAACACATTTACAAAGAGCAATCCACCGTAAACCTGTTTTTTTCGGATGCTGAAGAGCTGCTAAATACTTCTAGTCTCCTTTAATTTCTGGCATCTTCATATTTCAAAATCAGGCTTTCAATCATGATTGCTTTGATGCTCGAGAAAAGTGAAGAACCCAATTCCTCTGAACCCAAAATCATTCTATGTTCCCCTATGCACATTCAATTACAGGGGTAATGGGATTAGCACCTAAATATTATAAAAATAGTTTGCTGGGATTTGAATTAGTTACTCAAAAACCCATTAGCTCCTTCAGACAACAATCTTCATTCCATCCATTATATGTGAAATCTATCATAGACTATGCTTTTGATGTTTGTCAACAGAACAATAACCCACTTCTTTTATATTTACAAGTAACAACACTGAAGAAGCTTTCTAGTCGGGGCTATCGAAAAATTATCATAGGAGAACTATGGCAAAATTTCATACAACACAACAATACACCATTTAAGTACTTTGTCATAGTATAATTGTTAGCTATTTTTTTTTTAAAAAAAATGATTCCTCCCCTAGACTTGCTACTTGAAGCATGATAATATGCTCAGCAAAGAGGAGTTGCAACTCCCAAATTACGAAAAATGATAAGTTATCTATATTCACAAAAGGCTATAAAATTAAAACTACTCACAACAACATGCAGAACAATCTTCCACTGAAAAAGACACAAAAAAAAAGGAAACACAAAAAAGGAAACTTGGTTAAGAAGAAAGAAAAAGTAAAAGCAAATACCAACCATGATCAGGTTCATCAGGAATGAAGGCAATATCAAGAAGGACAATGCCAGGATCAATGAGGAGATAAACTCGGTCCCACTTAGACAGCAAGTCCTCGGACTTGGCCTGGTCAGCTTAAGCAATGAGAGGCGAAAGAGAAAGAGGCAGCGACTGAGCGAGAAAGTTGGGCGATGAGAAGGGAGCATCGACGCTGTGGACGGTTGCTGAGCAGAGGAGGCTTAGCAATCCGACACTATCTGATTAGCATAAAAAAAGGGTCGTAGCACACAATTAGCAAGAACAAAATTAGCACAGACTTGCAAAGTAAAAAAAATCAGATCTTAAACATATTCCGACTACTGAGACTAAAAATTCACAAAATAACCCAACCAATGTTCTACGTATTCGGATAAGAATCCAACCAAGATTCTCCTTGCACCAATTAAACAAATAATCTTCACCCAATCGGTTGTTAGCACCAGATATATATTTGTAACTCGAAAATAGTTTCAGAGGCTCCAAAAACAAACAAGACAACATAATGCAACAAAAAAAAAGACTTTTCATCAGATATACAGTCTTAAGCCAGGCAATTTTCAGCATTTTCAAATAAAAATGCAAGTTATAAACAACATAACTCAAATCAAACACAAATCAAACCAATACTCCGAAATCCCACCCATGGTGAGGCATGGAGGGATCGGACGTAGCAGTCTCATCCCCCTCCCCCTCATATATCGCAATTTAGAGAGGCTAGTCATAATAAAAGCTTGACCAAAACACACCCAAAAAAAAAAAAACTAAACTAAAGCATAGGAAAACCATACATTTCTCCAATCCATACCAGAAATAGATCAAGCATACACCAAACATTGTAGTAATAAAAGTCATTGACTGGCTGTACACGTTCAGATTACTGCACTTAAGATTTAGGAGTTTCCAGCTAATACATCATTTATGAGGTCTTTGAAAAACTATTGACATCAACTCCAAGAGAAAAAGAATTCAAAGTAATGAGTACAGTTATCATAAAATGAACAGTACTACAAACTTTAGCGTCAAAGATTAAACAGAAAAAGAAATCTGATCTAAATTTTGCCCATGCTCATCTGAACAGCTTGATTTTGGTACAGCAAATTGGAACCTCCCATCTGGATTTCGAATGACTAAGTATGTCAATTTGTTTGACAGTCTTGTATAGATGTCAATTTGAACAAAACTCATAGCATTGATGGTTTAGCTCCCTAATTAATTTCCTCTCTCAATAATGGTTCAATGAAGTAAACAAGGAAATCAAGGCAATAAAGTTCGTGCCTGAGTGTAAGACCAAGAACACCTTATTGCCGGAGGCTCAATTATCAGAACAAAAGGTGAGAAACAATGTTTGTTTCATTTTGTGTACTCTCATCCAAACAAGCGAGAAAAAAAAAAGAGATTGCTTTCCAGATAATCGAGGGTATGAAAAATGCTTCAGCATCGACCTTGCCCTGTTTAAGAATTCATCTCCCAGACAAAAACCCTTTTTTTTTTCCCGATGAATAAGAGATATGATATTCATAAGTCATAACTACTATTGAAGGCACATTAAACAGGCTGACAGCTTCCAATGCACCACGAATTCAGAAATCGAAGAGAAAGAATACCTACAATCGACCATCGAGACACTGGAAGCCGCTTTTGCCGAGGTAATGTTGTACCAATTCGTCAGGAATCTACGCAGAAATTGAATCGAAGATGATGAATCGAATTGAGACAAATTGAAAATCGAAGGGAGAGCATTAGGGTTGTACCTTTGTGGAATCTGGAACAACATTCTGGGACGGTGGAGGGTGGAGGAAGCCGCAGAGAGAGTGAGAAGCGAAAGTGAGGGATTGTGGTCTGGGTCGGTGGAGGAAGAATATGGGGGCGGTGAGAAACCCTAAATAGAGCGCAATTACCAATATACCCCTATATAATTGATTAAATTACGAGTGTGCCCTTTCACTGTAGATTGATACAGTGAATCATTTCAATATTTATAAGGTTATAGATAGATGTATCTCATAAAATTAAGTTGCAGTTAATCCGATTAGTAAAGGTTTAGTGGGAATTTAGTCGGGACACTTACCAATCCAAATCCAAATCACAATATCTCACTTATACACAGCAACTGATAAGTCATACCCGAACGCCACTAATAAAGAAGATTCAAAGCATCGTCTCCTGTTTTCAGCCACTCGGATTAATATCACTTCTTTCAAACTCCACCCACTTCCTCTTCCATGGATGCTAGCTGAATCTATCTCCCCATACCCAGAAAAACAAAGCTACTACATTCAATGACTTCCATGTCAATCTCTCTCTCTTTCACGTTTAAATCCCGCCAATTTCATCTCCCCCAAAGCTTCGCAGTGAAGCCTCCCACTGCCAGCGTCCTGAAGCAGCCCCCATTGCAGCTTCGTCTCCCATCTTTATGGACTTGTACAATTCCAGTGCTTAGAGACAGAAATTCTAGGGTTAGGGTTATCAGGGCTAGTAGTGTTGGCGGCATCAATGTCCCTTCAACGGTTAAGCCGGGTAGTGTGGTGGAGAGCGACAAGCTGCCGTCGGATGTCAGGAATCGGACGATGGACGCCATTGATTCGTTTGGGGGAAGGGTAACCATTGGGGATGTTGCTAGCAAGGCTGGACTCAAGCTCAATGAAGCTCAGAAAGCTTTGCAGGCACTTGCTGCTGATACACAAGGTTTCTTAGAGGTACCTTTTTTTTTTTCCCCTCTTCCTGCTGGCAAGTGGCAAGTTGAACTTTTATGATGATTTTCAACGGGACATTTTATTTGACTTGGATGCTTGCCCTGCCTTTCTTCCCACATTTCACATCTATGTTGTGATTAGTTATGTATGTTATGGAGTTTGTTGCAGCATGAGATACAAAGCGAATTTATAACTATAAATGCAATAGTGAAAGTGAACCGGATGTTGAACTTCTGTTAGATCTTCTCGTCAGCTGGGAAGGTTATTGAGGGATACTGTTGGATGAACGCCAACTTCTCCTCCCAACTTTGCTGTCAAATCCTTACTTTATGGCTTTTCCTTTGGACTGTACAATTTAATGGGAGATCAAAACCATCTTTCAAGTTTCTCTGTTTGTTTGAAAAGCCACTGTGAGCAAGGCACAACAACAATACCAACTAGTATGGTTTCTACTTTTGTGGGTTTTAGGGAGTTTATGGGTAGTTCATCTTACACTCTTACTTTGCAAGCACTTCGCCTAGCAAAAACACCCATTTAAGATGCCCACAGAAATGAATAAGTACATAAGATTCATCAAGTGCTTCTTATGCAGTAACATGTGTTGCCTGTTAGGATATTCTCATGCATCCGCAATTACGGGAAGAATGTCAAAGCACCTTGATACATTTCTTGTTCTATTTCTAGTATAATTTTGTTGGAAAACATCAGATGATGTTATGCTGGGAAAGATGTCCTAGTCAATGTCATAAGGGTAAATAGGGTACATATTTTAATATCTGAGGGTGCAATTTTTTTTTTGTTGTTGGGGGGGGGGGGGGGGGTGCTGGAAATCAGTCAGATCTCAGTGGCTACTACAATTAGCTATGAAATCGTGGATGTTGGGTTGTTAGAGTTTATGAAATCCACTGAAGTTCTTGTACTCACATAGTTTTAATTCTGATACCACATAATATGTTTGGATATGTGACATACAAATTGAATACAAGGGTTATATATTGGTGTAGGAGTTAAATTAAAGTATTAGGCATTCTGGCAAAACTAACTTTCATATGGGCTAATAAGGTGCGTGCTCACGCAAGGAGGACTTTAATGCCTGCTTACAAAGCAAGTACCTGGTTCTAGCTGGTTGGACAGCATTGCTGTTGTGGCTGTACGTTGTACATCACTATTGGTCTTGGTGTGCATCTTATGTAAGATGAATGAATGCTAATTAAACATCCCCCCAAAAAAATGATAAAATAAAATAAGAACAGAAAAAGAAAAAAGGACATATATAGAATGATTTTGGTCTCATAAAGTTAAGCACTTCACATGCACTGCAAATTGTCCAGAAGATCAGTATTATGGTGTTGTAGATTAATTGCAGCAAGACCTCTTGAAGTTAAACCTTGCCCTTACAAACTCTTTGAGTTCCTAGCTTAGTTGCTGAATACAAAAAGAGTTCATAGTTCATACAACAACAAAAATAACAAACTCCCAAGATCAAAAGGTTTGAGCTCGATCTGGGGATCCAGATGTAGGCAACATTTCCTCCATGAACAAAAGTTTATGGGGACGCTGATACCAACAAATTACCTCTTTTGAATGTCAAAATGTTTACACAACTAGGTAATAATGAGTTCATAGTTATTTGACCCCATGGCGACAAAATGTTTAGCTTGTGATAACGGCAAATTACCTCTTTTCAGTACTATCTATATGCTTGCTTAGGGTGGTTGCATTGTAGGAAATCCTTGAAGCTCATGTAGTCATTGTTGCTCTTTGATAGGTCTCAGATGAGGGCGATGTTCTTTATGTCTTCCCAAGGGATTATCGTTCAAAGCTTGCGGCCAAATCCCTCAGGATGAAAATTGAACCCTGGGCTGAAAAAGCCAAGGTATGATCTTGTCTTGGTATCATCAATAGGCTTAGTACCAGGCCAGTATTGCAAAATTTGCACATGGGCCCCTTCAGGTTTATGACATTTAAAAATCCAACCCTATCCTTTTTGAGTTAATACTTACCTCCCTGACCTTTTGAACCAAATAAATTTTAGCAACTTTTCTGATGAATTCAACAACTTTTTCAGTGAAGTTGTGATTTGTGATGAAATTTGTTTGCAGAAATGACAATTTTACCAAACAAATTTCATTGCAAATCACACCTTCACTGGAAGAGTTACTAAATTCACTAGAAAAGTTGTTAAATTCAATTGGTTCAAAAATGTCAGGGTTTGATTTATAAATGTCATAAACTTGAAGGGGGTGTATGCAAATTTTCCACCCAGTATGGGATCTGTGCTTATAATAGTGGTCCATGTGCTTATAATAGTGGTCCAGGGATGTATCTGATCATGCAATCTTCCTTGCTTGGAGCTTTTATTCAACTGTTGTACTAACTTTTCGGCAGTCTGCAGCTGAGTATCTAATCAGAGTTTCTTTTGGTACGGCATTGGTTGCTTCAATCGTGCTTGTTTATACAGCAATTCTTGCTATCATAGCCTCAGGGGGAAGGTATATGGTCAAGTTCTTGTATTAATCTAATGTTCATCTTCCACTGTTATTTTAGTCTTGTCACATCCTGATTCTCTTAAAGGGCTAACATCATGAAGTTTCTGCACGTTTTTGGTAGTGACAGTGATGGAGACGGTCGCAGGAGGAGGGGAGGGAGATCATTTGATTCTGGTGTTACCTTCTATTTTAACCCAGCAGATTTATTTTGGTAATGGTTTTCCATGTATCATAGCGATTGATTTCCTACTTGAACGTATTCTTTGCATGGCTTGGGTTTCATGATCTAATCACCTTCTCATTCTTGTGGCTAGAGTTGTCAATTTTTGACCCAACCCGATAACCCGACCCAAGCCCTCCCAGAAATTTTGGGTTTTGAACACGATTATCTCGACCTGGACCCGAAAACCAGCAAATTAGCGGGTCAAAACCGGCCTGCCCATTTGACCTGAAAACTTTATATTTTAAAGTCCAAATCTATTCGAATTTGTGACTTTTCGTTGGAATTCATGACTATTAAACTATAATCGTAACTCATTTATTTGTTCTTTCTCTAATTTAAGTTGAAACATTATAATAATCTATCGTTACTAGAAGATAATCGTATTTTATTAAGTATATTGTACAAAAAATAGTATTTAGAGACAAATGTTTTTAAAAAATGGGAAAAAGGGCGCAGTCAGAACCCGTCGGGATGACCCAAAACCGAAATACACCGCCCGCATTTACTCGAACCCCAAGAATACATCGCCCGTATTTACCCGAACCCGATATATAATCGACCCATAACCTGCCCGCCCGCCCGCCTGGATTGACAGATCTACTCGTGGCCCTGGTGATAGTTTTGGTTATGTGGATGCTCTTGCATACTTCCATCTAACATTCTTGCAGGTTTCTTTTTGGGTTTCTAGAAATTAACCTCTTTGGTTGTTGGCGTAATGTTGCGTAATGTGCCTAATATCTAGGGCTCGTGAGATCTAGTCCACTCGGGTTGTTGATATTGTTGTACTGTCATATGCTACAATATATCTAAAGTACACAATGAGCCTTAATGAAGGTTTTTGGTTTGAATAACTTTTCTAGGTATTGGGACAGAGATTACTATAGGAGACGACCAAGACAAGAGAACAACGAAGGCATGAATTTCATTGAATCAGTGAGTGATCAAGAACATTGTTTAAATTCTGTATTTTGTCAACTCAAGTTTCTTACAATTGGATTTATTTGATTTAGTTTATTGTGATTTAGGTCTTCTCATTTGTTTTTGGTGATGGCGATCCAAATCAAGGAATTGAAGAAGAAAGATGGAAGTTGGTAATATTTGTAGTCCACATTTAATGTCCTGTTGCTTTCTATATTCTATACAACATTGCTTGGCCACGTTTCAACTTTTAAATTGTAGCTTTCCAGAAGTAGCTTTGGAGAAGCCGTTTCTAAATGAAGTATAAGGTTTTCGGTAATCCTTCTCATGAAAGTACTTCTAGAAAAGTAGAAATTCTAACTGTTGTTTTGTAAATCATTGTAGTTCAAGTTTTTAATTTCATCCACGTCTCTTTTCTGATAACCATCCTTCCCTAAGATCCAAAGGAAAGCCTATTATAAGTTCAAACTTTATTAGCTCGAGTCGTATGAATCTTTCTACATAATCAAACCTTAACCTATTCACTTGCACATAGAAAGGATCAAAATCTCTTTATAAGTTCGATGAAACTCGTGGAACTAAGCCATGTTCTTTATATTGCTTGCGAAAGTGTAGTTTGCAGTCGGTGGTTGAGATTAATGTAAGTGCAAATGAGTAAATTTAGGAACAATTGAATGGTATTATAATTATTGTTTGAATATATTTATATATTCATAGAAAGATATGATTGCTAGTTAGTTATGTAATTCTGTATACCCTTGAGAAAAATAAATAAGTCATATCTGTAATACATATGTGAATTAGATTTTTGTACAACAGATGGGATTTTCTAAAGTTTCTTTTTGGGGCAATGGCCAACGTAGGATAAGAATAAGCAAACAAGATTTAAAATAATGGATCAAGTTCAACTTGTGTCAGTCCCCTGCAGTTAAATCACGCAGGAGCATCAGTTGGTATAAGCAATCTATGTGTGAAGAATGTTTCTATGATAGGAGCCTGCTTTTTTGCTAACTTCAGATGACCCGTGACTACTCCTAGCAGAGGCTTTTCATTGCTTCCCTGTGACGCTTGTTGGATTTTCAATGACAACAAGAGAAATAATTAATTTTTGTTCATTAATTTGTAGCAGGCGAGAAAATGGTGAGGGAGAGTTATTTTCACTTTTATATTAAATGGCCATTGTAAATTTAGGTTGGAGGTGAAATCTTGTACTAGGTAGGTGAATCTCATTTTGGAAGTATAATTTTTGTTGAGAGCCGAATTTACTTTTAATTTGAAAATAAAAATGACTATTTTGTTTTTCTTAAATGTGGAAATTTTAAATTATTGAGATAGGAATTGGTAAAAGGTGTGTAGAAGTAATAATATTTATTGACATATGGTATGGTCATTGAGGGAGTGGAAACTCCTCTTCAGCGTTTGAAGGACAACTTCATTAAGTCTCTCTACTTTTGGGTTAATGGGAAGACTTGCTCTTCTTTGGATGTGATAGATTTTGTGGATAGTCTTTATTTTGGTTGTACATAGCTTTGTAGATGCTTACTTTGCATATGTTCTTTTGACCTTTTATAATATTATATTTTCCTATCCAAAAAAAATATTTATTGACATAATTATAATTTTTTTCTTTATATATGCCAAGTAGTCGGGAGTGCACTTTGGTGAAGCTGCTGTTAACCAAATGTCCTAAAGAGCATGATCTTGATCCGGAATCACAAAAATAATGCTCATCTTGCAATGAAGTGAATGAACGATCCTAACTTTGAGCAAATGTTTGGAGCATGTTTTCTCTCCCCTCCTTAAGTCTGGCTCTTTTTAAATGCTCCCTCTATTCCATAATAATAGTATTTCAAGGATAGTAGGGGAATAAGGAAGTGCAGACATTTTAAAAATTGTGGCTTGACAATTTTACCTCTAAAAGGTAAAGTAGTGTGAATGTAAAGAATAGAAAAACAATAGTTGAATAAGATTATCTATTAAGGGGAAAATGGGTAAAATAGTTATTGTGAATATAAAATGACTGATATTCTGGTGCGAAAAAAGCTAGTTAAAGTGACTACTATTGTGGAAAAGAGGGACTATATTTTATTGTTTCTAGTCTGAAGAACATCCAATGGAAAAGATGGAACTGATATGTATTGACCTTAAATTGCACCAACTTTAATTAGCATGAGTCCTTAAATGTATTGATGATAATGGAAAAAGTGCAGATGAAGAGGAAGAAAATAAATGGTTTAATTAGGTAGTATTTATAGCTGGTATCAGACCTTTGGTTAAAAGGAGGAGGGATTAGTGAAAATATGAAAATTAATTAATTAAATGTAGTTGCAGCTCCCCAAGAAATAGAAGTGAAATGCTAAGAATTTCCACTTCAACTTCTGGCCTCTTAGAAGCTATTTTTTCCTTATTTGGTGCTGTTTTGGAATTCTAGGTTAAAGAAGTTGTGGAGGCTTGGGTAAAGAGGCACATTATGTTGACTTGCTCCCTTCGCTCCTATGTGATAGTATTTTACTCATACCTTTTTCCATATTTTCTTTCTTGTTTTTGTGTTTATACTTGATTTTTTTTTTTTTGGGGGGGGGGGGGGGGCATATTCATCGAGCCTGAAAAGGCCTGCAAGGTTGGCTGTTTTTATCGAAGAGTTGGATATCACTCGTAAGGTGCCTAAGCTAAGGAAGCATTTATATATGTAAGCATAGGAAGAATCCATCAATGCATTGGGAACTTTGAACATAGCGTTGGACTGCTTTTCATGCTGTACTAACTTTTTTGCCTTTTTTTTTTGGTTGATTTGAGAAATTGAAAATCCTGGGAAGACTTTTGGGTACAGTGATATTGTGATAGTATCACATCATGGATTCGGATGTATAATACTCAAACTTTGCTACCTGTAGGTTTCATGGTTAGGTACCTCCTTTTGAAAATATTTATGGTTGATGAAGTGTCAAGTGTCTCTGTTTGGAGTAGCCAATGCCTGTCTTAGGCACTTGGTTCAGGTAAAGGATTCAAGTGGCATATATTTGGTTAATTATCAAAGAGATCCCGATTACGTCATATGAGCTACATCCTAAAGAATACTATGATGAACGATTGAATTTCTCCCTACGGTGGATCATTGCAATTGGTTTTACATAGGAACTATGTTACATGGACTCAACAGTTAGGGCTGCCGTACCAGGGTCGACACAACCTGGCGGATCTGGACACGGGACCCACGGCGGACCTGGCTGGAATTGCGAGACACGGCCAAGAACGAACCCTAGTCTCGGCAAACCCTAGATCAAACAATTGGACAACCAATGTGGGTATTCAGGGTGGTAGTTGGGGCCTTTTGGTTGAATGGACGTTGCGACCCCACCGGTGGGCCTTGACAGATTTCTCTTGCTGGTTTCTAGTCGCGGGTTAGAAACGGGAGAGAGGAGAGAAAGGGGGCAGAGCTGGCGTATGCTTTCAGTTGGGTGCTAGGGTTTTTCAGTTGGCGTATGTTTACAGATGGGAGAGAGGAGAGAAAGGGGGCAACGGAGGCGTGCTGCATGCACAGCCACATTGGAGTTGGGCCTAGGGTTTTCTTTTTTGGGCTGAATTTATTCTCTATTAGGCCAAATCAATTTAAATTAAAGTATCCCTATTGAATGGAAGGTGTGGGCCCTATATAGGGTGTTGACATCCACTACCCTGTCCATTATGAGGCCGTTGGTTTAGTGCCCTTGAGATTGGGGGCCCGACGTGTTGGACTATTACCTGTTATAAAGAAAAAAAGTATCCTTGCATTCACAATTTTTCAGGATGCCTTTAAAAAAAATTTCACTTTTAATATAATTAAATATGTTGTGCAACTGAGGGGTCGTGTTTCCCCAGCCGCGTTGGACCCTTGGCTACCATCCCCCCCCCCCCCCCCCCCACCCACAAAATGAAGATTTTGGTGTATCAAATGCTTGATATAGGCAGTTGAGTTCAAGTGATGAGTATGAGTAGCATATACTTGGATAATTATCAAAGGATCCCCACAATATTACCCGAAGGTGCATCCTAATTAATTCTACAACTAACCTCTCTCTTGAGGTTGTCATTTCAACTTTCAAATGGTAGTTTACATCAAGTTTGTTTTTTTCCTGGAAACAAATATTTCATTTAAATAATTAAGATTGTGTACATTTGAGTGTGGCTTGCATTTAATATGCCTGATGGAAAATTAATGTTTATAGTTGCCATTCTACTTTCTTCAACCCTTCTCCCCCAAATCAACCCTCTCAAACAGTCCAATATAAATCAAGGACCTAGATGCTGCAAGTGTGGATACTTGTCTTGTTTGTTTATTTTTATTTTTAATTTTTGGAAAAGAAAATATAATGGTTGCAATTGGCTTTGTCTTCTTTCTGGTTTTCTTGCTTAAGGATACTTAATGGGATCTTATTGCTGTATGATAATTCAGTTGAGTCATTTGCTTGTATTTTTTTGACAGATTGGGGAATATATAGTATCAAATGGGGGTGTAGTAACAGCTGAAGAGCTTGCACCATATCTTGACGTTCAATCAAAAGAAGAGGTTTGTTCTCGGGTGCCACTTTATTGGTGTTCAAGTTGCCAACAACTTTTACTTTGGCTGAGCCAAGATACTGTTTGTTTTTATTGTTCTGTGGTCTGTATGATTGATTGCAAGAATGAGTTCAATTAAGATATTGTATGCAGAAAGAATCTAAACATTTGGATGGAGGAAGGATGCTTCTTTGTACACCCTGCTAGTACTGGTTAATACTGCCCACCTTAATGGATAGGAAAATTGCTGCAGCATTCTCAGGAGCATATTTGTGAACAAGTTGTATCATGGTTACTCTCAGTCTAGTCTAAGAACAGTATGGTCATTTGTGGAAATTAGGGGTATTCGGAAAACACTTCTTTTGACAATGGGTAGGTATGAGGGAACAATTATGCTATTAAGAGTGAACAATGACCATATTTGGAGCACGTGCTCCTGGAGCATATAAAAAATTCCTGACTAGACCGGACTTTTTCTGACAGTCTGACTTTACAAACTTTTCATTAAACATCAATGGTAACATCTCCTATCCTAACTGAACTATACTTCATCTCCTCTCTCAAGAGCAATGAAGTCGTCCGTAGTATGGGGGTGACTTAAACTGTGGAGGTGGCTCATTGCCAAGTGTCAATGCTTTGCATATTAAATTTCCTACCTGGCCCTCTACTGCCTATCATCAAATACTAGTTACCTCTATGTTTTCTCTGTTCTATTCTTAAGTTTCTTCTCTCTAACAGCTTTTCTTAAACAAATTAAAGTGCTGCACCCTCATTTATCAAATTTAAAACTAATTACTTTCAAGGTGATGTGATATCAACTGAATTTGAAAATTATTTATTTTTCACCATATCCATTATTTTTAGAAATTTGGTTCAATTACAAGTGTAGTGTGAAGGGACCTCATCATAAAGATAATTGGTTTGCCTGGATCCGCTCGCAACTGTCTCTGATTCCCTTTACTTTTTGTCTTTGATCTTCAGCTTTCTTAAATAGAAGCTTTTGCTCATCTGATCCGAACTCCTCCCTCTAAATCATTCACTTCTTTTGCTTGTAGTCCTTGTTTGTGCAGTGTTTATTGCTTCTTTTCATCACCATTCACCATTCTCAGTAATTTTCAAAAATGCTCACGTTGGGTTTATGATACCTACATGTACACCTCACACTTTGGCTCAGGGGATCCTACTCCCTTGACATGAATGATCCTGCCTTGAGAAATTAAGAGCTTAGCATGGCCATAATTTTTCTGCCACATGTTGCTTTCATGAGTAACTAAGATTTATTGACTTAAATAATTAGTGGCATTCAAATTGTTCTTAATTTCCTTGGGCAGTTAATGATGGTTGCTTTAGTCTGAATTCTGTACTTGCAAACGTCCTTTCAAGCACAAATTCTGTTTCTTGGATGACACCCTATTTTATTGAAACTGAACATGATCCAGTCGCACAAGGTTCCGAATTCACTAGTTGCCAGATTAATGAAAGCGCTCGACTTCTTGTTCACCTGTCCTTCATTTATGTACCAGTGCTTATGTTACATATGTTTTAGTTTTGCAAAGTCAACTTATTCTGCCTGTATAATGGCTCTATCTTTTCTTATCAAATTATCAACTTATCATTTGTATTTTTTTTTTTGAGATCAAAATCTGTCATTTGTTTTACTGGCCTGCAATTGAAGATTGATTACTTCCACTAGTTAGGCAAGTGCTTTTTAAAACTAAGATATCTGATTGTTTGTTTTGCTCCCCTGCAATTCAAGACTGTGATTGCATTACATCTATCGATCTTCTATTTGAAGTTTCCCATTTTGTGTACACTTCCATACTTACAAGCTGGTGAATAATTGGGCTTGCATTTTGTTCCCTTTCTTCCAGGGTGATGAGTCATACATGTTGCCCGTACTTCTGCGATTTGATGGGCAGCCAGATATTGATGAAGAGGTTTGTTTAATTTTCATGAATTGGTAGGACAGCACACATGAAGTTTGAAGCAATTTTCAATTGCATTTATACCTGTTGTACATGTGGGGCAAAACTCATTATTTCACCAAAGCAAATGTTTTGCTCTATTGATAATTGGCGTTACTTCATGCTTCGCCGATTATCTGTTGTGGTTATTAGCTTCAGCATATATTCTCTTAGTGCGAAAGTGCTTCCAGTTTAGTTCCTGCTACTTTTTAATGGGAACATTGGTCTGACATAATCGCTGCAGGCAACCTTATGTTCACGTACATAATACATATGCAGATATATTGTTCTTCCATTGCTCCACTCTGATACTGCTTTATATTTGATTCTATTTTGAGCTTGATCTTTGAAAAGGATGGTGTGATATTTGGTGGCATACGTTTTCTGAGTTCTCTCAATTTTTGTGTGCATCACAGGGGAACATTCTATACAGATTCCCTTCACTTCAGCGGACTGCTTCATCTACAAGAACTGGAAGGAAGGAGTACGTAGGAACAAAGTGGTCTAATTGGGAAGGAAAAGTCAAAAAGTTCTTTGAAGAAAAGAAGTGGCGTTTCAGGTTTGTGTTAGTAGTATTCAAGCTGCCTGTTTTTCTGTATTGAATTCTTATAGTCCGGGTGTTTCCTCTGCAGTAAAACTAGCGTTGCTGAGAGAGCAATGGTCATTGGACTGGGTGGGCTGAATTTGTTTGGGGTGTTTATTCTTAGTGCCATGCTAAAGTAAGTCTCTTCTGAACTCTGCTTGCTATACTCATGTTTTCCCCTTTTGCTTCTTCTGACATCCATAAGTTTTGTATTTTAAGGGATATGTCCAGAACACCAAGTGGACTCATTTCCTTTGTTGCTGGTTTTCTCCCTGTGCTTCAGGTTTGCTTTCGTTTTTTGTCAATGATATCTTTGTTGTATTGAAAGATGGTAACGCTTACAATTTGAGCATTGCACTTTGGGAATCCGCTTACTAAGGAACCTCACCTCCATTCCTCTGTCATCCCTCCAGCTTCTCGCCTTAGAAGCATCACCATAATAGTTATTCTCTCCGTGTCAAAGATCATTGGTATTGCCAAACATATAGCATCCAAGAAAAATGTATTTGTATGATTGTTATCTAACTTTGAGATGAATAACAAGGATACCTTTTGAAAATCCTTTAGTCTAAGGTTCCGGTTCTTGAATGGGAGGGGGTTCAATTAGGACATTGCTTCGAAATTGAGGAAGGTGGATTAGTAATTGAATTAATCCAGCTGACTAATTCTTCTCTTTCTAAAAAAAAAAAATAGTGTACAGAGCCTCGTCTCTTTGATTTCACTGGTGCACAATTAAAGCTCAGCAACTTATGATCCTGTGAGCAATACATAATATGAGATACATAAAGTGCACGAAAGAGCAAGTTACCTACATTTGTAATAGAGCATATTCTTTGAGCATTGTTTCATGTACAATATTGGATTCTTTTTAACCTGTTATGTCTACTGCTAGCACGTATGTTTCCTCTGGCGTAGAGCTGGCAAAATTTTGTCCGACCCGGAAAAAATCGGGTCTGGACATAAATTTTCCGTCCGAATTTTTATATTGTCCGAATATTCGGACATAAAATATCTCCTTTTTCTATTGTCGGAACCCGATTTTAGCTTCGTCCGAATTGTCCGACCCGGTTTGACCCGAAATAAAACCGGGTCCGGACATGAATTTCTCGTCCGAATTTTGACATTGTCCAAATTTGTCCGACCCGGATTTACCCGGACCCGAATTTTTGCCAGCGCTATTGGCGTATTTCTCGTTTAAATCTGATGACCAAGTTATGCTGCTTCATTGTGGCTCGTCTATAGCTTTACCTACCAGAATATTTGTTATTTTTTCTCTGCTTCCGTTCTTCATTTGTCTTTAAGATGGAAAATGAGCTTTCAAGTTTCAATGTAAATATCTTCCTAGTCTAAGGGGCAATAATCTTGTGTAAAATTGATGAAAGTTTAGCTGAGTTCGTAGTGCAAGGCCCAAGGAAGGGATTTGTTTGTCATTATTATATCTGTTGAATGTGTAAATTTTGCAGGTTTATGCTGGTTCTTTCTTTGCTATACCATTGGTGCGGTGGTTTTTAATTTCCAAGACAAATGCTGAGATAGAGAAAAGGAATCGAGCAAGGAAACAAAGGGCCCGAGCCCTTGAGCTGCCTGATCCTTCTCTAAGGCGCAAGGTAAGCGTCCGAGTTTTATGTCTATTCATTGGAATACTCTGGTTAGTATTAGACATATGTATAGTCATCAACAAGGGAAGAGCCGAGATAGGAGGCATATAGAAGGGGAGATCAGTGGATTGAAAGAAGGAATAGATGTAGGAATTATTGAGACTAGGTTGGAGAGAGTGTGACAAGTCAAGCAAATATAGATACCAGTTTATAGACCATGAATCAACAATAACCTGGCGTCAATTTCTTAAGACACAGCATTTCACCCTATCTATTCGTGCAACTACCTGGAAGAAAGTGAGAGTCTCTTTTCTGTTGTGTTGTTGCCTAGAATTGGGCTTTGTAACTCGTCCTCTGAAATTTATGCTTCTTTTTACTGTTTGAAGTCATTATTTAATTAGGCCCTTTGTTCTTCCCTCTCCACCCAATACATACGCACAGATGAAACAGAAACGGTGGCGGAAGGGAACTTAGGTTATGTTTACTTGAAAGATGAAATGGAAAGAAAAAAGTTTCTCTTCATTTGCTCCACCAATCTCTCCCTTCATTTTCTCCCTCTCCAATCCTATACTCATTTAGCCTATCATATTTTCCTCAGTCCCCTTCAAATTAGGAAAATGTTGATGACAAAATCAATGTAAATTTTCCATCCTACTTTTATCCCTTCAATTTTCTGTCATCTTAGAGAGCGTTTGGTAAGAATCTCATGGGGAAATTTTTCCCAGCTAAACAAACCACCCCATGTGAAAATTTGTTCTTGAGTGAAGGTGGGAAATTGTGAGCCCCTTGTAAAGTTTTTCCCAAGACCCAAATGCAACCGAACATGGGAAAATAGGTTAAACTTGGAATAGTTGACCACTTTCCCCGGGATTTTGGATCAACCAAATGCTCTCATATTTTCCTAGGATCAAATGGAGCCTTGGTGTACTGGAACTCTGGAAGCCTTAGTCTCTGCTATTAGTCTAACACCTTACTCACTCACTGGCAGCTCATTGTTAATATTTTTCTAAGATCAGTTCAAGTGGTATTGGTATTTTCCTATTAACTAATGCCAAAGTTGTTATTCAGCTTTTGAGTGCTAGGGACATGGCACAAAGAACAGTGATTGGCAAGGAGCGGATCATATACAGCACCGAAAAGGATTTTGATGAACAAGATTACGAGGGCCGTGAATGGGACAAGAGATTCCAAGAACTGGAGAGATCAGAATGAGCATTCAAGGTGGCGCTAACTTGTTGTATATTTATTATTTTTTGCTGTCCTAAATTAATATCATCAAAATTACAAGGACACAAATACTCCTGTGTGCTCCCCCCCCCCCCCCCACCCCCCCAAAAAAAAATATACTTCCATTGTTGGTGAGTGAAATTCTAAGGAAGGGTGGGAGCGTGTCATATGTAGATCAATAGATGGCTTTGTACATGTTTCTTAAAATAAAGCTCAAGTTCTGTACAGTCAATTGTTAATGCTTGGGTAATTTTAGCATCAGCAATAAGCAAGAATGTACCTTTCATTTGGGCATGCCATAAAAGTGTGTTTGTGCTGGTGGCATATTGAAATACCTTAGATTGTAAGCTGTACGGTTAGATCGACTTGGATTATTGGCACTGGATCACTTTGGCCACCCAAAGTGTTCAATTGGGCTTGCAGTTCCTGAGCTAAGATACGCTGCATTTTGCTCATATAATGCCTGAAATCAATAAGCAAAGCCAATACTTTTATGAGTTCTCTCATGCAGTTAACATTTAACAATAGTATCTCCGTTGCGCTTTCTCTGAAAATTTTGGCAATGAAGTCTAGAGGACAATATTTGTTGGATAAATGTTTGATACAGATTTAGAGTGCTCGGAGAAAAAAGCCATTAAATTAAGCAAAAGTGGCAAAAATGTTACTGGGATTAACGATGTAAACTCTGTGTCATTAAATAAGTAGACATTGTACAAAAATGTCACCGTGTATATTTAAGCGGATGAAGCAAGTTCTGGTGATTAATTTTGACAAATTGTGTTTGCATTTAAATAAACCTCATCCACCCTCATTTAATTTTCCCCTTCTCCCTTTTTCCTTATTAAAGTTATCGAACCTCACCTTCCTCGTACTCACTCCCCTGCTTCTCTCTCCATCTCTCTATTGCTGAATTGCCCCCCAAAATTAGGGTTTTTCCATCTTCCTTATATTGCCTAAAAAAGCTTTCTTTATCTCAAATTTCAACATTGATTGCCTCTTTCTCCTCTGTGGGGAACACCATAGTGAGGGCTTGTCGGAATTGTGCTTGTTATAACAATGACTGGCTTGTAGTACCACCATTTTTGCAAATGTGGTTGCCTTCGCACCATTTACACATCCTTCACCCTTGTGAACCCTCTGAAGAGGTTTGCCATGCGTAGCAGGTGGCAAATAGAGGGTGATTGTGAGTTTTTTGGCTGGATTAACGACCCCATTTGTGATTAGGTGGTTGTGGGAGCAAGATAACAAGGTGGTCAATCATCGGAAAGAAGGAGGAGAAGTTGCAGACAAGGTTGGAAGTCGCTGAGGGTGAGAATGCTCAATTGAGGGCTCTAGTTTACAAGCTGAGGGTGAAGAGGAGAAGATGACAAAGAAGATGGTGGGGGTTTTTTTGCTATGGTGTTGTTGGGGATAATTATTGAGGAAAGATGTTTTCAGGTTGATGGGGGCAAGACTGTTGATTGTGGTGGGGGTGTTGGTTGTAAATAATGGATGCATGCAGTTATTGGTATGCAATGGTGAATCTTTTGGTCATCCATGTGTGTTTTTTTCGCTTTTCCAATGTGTTTGGCAGTGGATGTCTTACAGTAGTAGATGATGATGATGATGATGATGATGATGGAGGTGTTTTGCTCAAATATAATGTAAAGAATGATAGGTAGTCTGTCAGCTTGTATAAACTAGTGGTACTCTGAAACTTCTCTTCTATTTAGCAGCACCATGCTTTACTGTCTAATGCTAGTGCATGTGTAAAGTGCTCAATGACACTTCTTTTTCTATGGTTTGCCTTTTTGTTGTGTTGAAAGGCACTTGTTTTAGTTGAAATAAAATGCTAAGTGGTCATCTACTTATCAAAAAAGTTAAAGTTCAAGCAATGGAAAAAATGAAGTCTTTTAGTTTTAAAATTCATGTCTTCTTAATATAGTAAGTTTGCTTGTTTGAATTACAAATGCGAAATTTGAATGTGAAAGTGGTGCATAAAAAAATCAAAACATCAGAGAGCAAAGTAGAATATAAATTTCTATTAAGTTTGAGGGAATATGTAATGGGTATAAGATGTATCATTTGATCCACTAACCCTCTATTTTGGCCCCTAGCTGTGAGCCAAACAGAGTACCAACACCAAAGATATAGAAAAGACATTACCCTATTAAAGCATCTTGGGTTCCTTTCTTGGTCCATTATTCCACATCGACTCGGGGCCGAGCCGAGTGATCACGGCCATCCAATGGATGGGCTGTGATAGCCTCTATAGGGGCTCATATCGACAAGAATAAGGAGAAGGGAACCGAAGAAGAGGTGAGGAGAAGAAGTGGAAATGAGAAAAGGGGAGTATCAGGCCTGTCACGCCCATGACTCACCCTGTCACACCCGTGATAGGCCTTAGGGGGCGTCTAGGGCTGAGGAATAGGACGTCACAGGCGCGACTACTCTGGTCGCGACCGTGACCCCACCCCCCACCCCTCTTTTTGGCCAAGGTTTTCAGCATTGCGTCCAGAGGGTCGTCAGGCTCGTGACGTCTGTGTCACGATCGCGACCTGAGGCTAGTCTTGGCCGTCGCGCTCGTGACGATCCTGTCACGACAGTGACGACCTTGCTCTCTTTTGTGAAGAAGATGGAGGCTAAGGGTCATCACGCCCGCGACGGGGAGATCGCGCCCGTAACGTCTGGAAGCAGGCGTGATCGTCACGTCCACGACGGCCGCGTCCCGACTACGAACGTCAATCCCTCGTATCGACATTGCTATCGTGACTTCCTTAGTCGCGGCCGTGACTCAGAAGTGATCCTCCATATTGTGTTTGTGACTGTGTTACCCCATCTTTGTTTTGAACATACACACACTCACATACATACATATAGATACATATATATGTGTATGGATAGGACTGAGGACACAAGTCATGGTAAGTTGTAGAATGATAATCATGTTCTTACGCCATCTAAATATTTCTAGGAAGAATGCTAGTTATGTTGATTAATTGTTTACAAATAGTCAATAAATGAGTCGGATCTAAAATCATGATAAATATGACAAAGAAAAAACAACATAACATTCACCCGTTAGTATTTTTGAACATAAATGTACGAAGCTACACGATGTTGGTCAATAATAATGCCAACTTTTTTTGGACATAAATGTTATATGATGTGGGTATGTTGAACAAAAATAGTGCGCCGACTACTTCCAAGTGATGGTTTGCTGACATGTGTGGCATCAGTGGAAATCCAGCGTGGATTTGGAGGTTTGTACCACACATGTCAACAAACCACCGTCCACACCAGATTGTTGCCACCCACGTCAACAAACCACCGCCTGGAAGTAGCCGGCTTATTATTTTTGTCCAACACCTCCACATTACATAACATTATGTCCAAAAAAAAAAGTTGATAATATTATTGACCAATAAGGTGCAACTTCGTATTATTTACTTTCAAAAATCCAGTTATTGTATAGTTTATTAAAATATCATAGTTCAATAAGAAAGTAAATACAATTACACTTAACTAATTTCAGATAAAAATCAACAAATAGTATAAATAATGATAGTTACACATTCAGTTTACATATTTGACATAGAAAAAGTGACAATTTATCGAAACATATTTGTATCACGAAATACAAAAAAGAAGTTAGCGAATTGGGGAAGTCTAGAATTTTGTTAGATTCATAGGCATAAAAGGAAAATGGTGATTGTGGAAATTAAGATTTTTAAGGCTGCGTATGGATGAGATAGAGAAGCTGCTATGAAAACAAATGGTTGGAAATGTAGAAAGAAGACATCAGCTTAAATATCTCTCGTTATTAGGGCATAGGACCCCTTAAGTCCCAATGAAATTAAGGCTCTTACATATATAGTATAATTTCAAAATTACCCTTTGTCTAAAAAATCAAATCCCACAACCCCATTGGTGCAAAAAAACCCTTTAAAGATCACCCAACAACTTTCATCCCTAAAATCAACATCAACCACACAAGCATTCCAAAAATCTCATATTCAAAGCAATCAACCATCTAATCAACACCTCTCTTTTTTATTTCCTCCTTTTGTCTAAGTTGTTTATGGTATTTCCTGTTTTGCCCTCCAGGCATATTACCAATTCGAAGCTTTGAAATTAAACCACACAAAAATAGAATCCCCAACATGTAAAAGAAGACACGTATAGTTGTCTGTTGCCATACAAAAACAATGCAAAAGAAGAATTGAGTGACGTATAAACTAAACACCCCCCCACCCAATTCTTGTCACTCCATATTCTTCACCCACACACACTTTTGTAGTAGCTGGAGATGAGAGACAAGGCAGAGGTTTTCGTTGGTTCATCTCAAACCCAAGAAACCAATCAACAACCAGAGTCATTAGTGGAAGAAAAGGGTGAGATGGAAGCTCAACAACAGAAACAAAATGGCATTGAAATAGAAAAGGATGAAGAATATAAGATGGCTGTGGAGGAACAAGTGGGAGTTAAGAATGGAATGAAGAAGGAGGTAAAAGTAGAAGCAGAAGCAGAAACAGAAAAGGAAGATGAAGAGGAGAGAAGTGGAGGGCCAAGAGAGAGATTGAAGAGGCACAGAAGAGAAGTAGCAGGGCATGTTTGGATACCAGATTTATGGGGTCAGGAAGAGTTGCTTATGGATTGGATTGACTGCTCAGCATTTGATGCCAGTTTGGTACCCAAAGGTATCATTTCAGCTAGAGCTTCTTTGATTCAGGAACCAAGAAGACCTACTTCTGCTGGAATTAGAGTACAAAACAGTTGTTAGACTTTCTTCTCTCTTTATTTTTTTTAAACTCTTTGGTGGGAAAGCATTTCACAAATTGAGTTCATGTAAGATTATATTATTTTCACAATTATACGTTTCAATTATCCGGAACCAAAAACACAGGGTGTATCATAAATAACAATTGATCATTACTTGATCCCACCTTGTAACCATTCTCTTTTCATTTCTGTGCCTTATCTCATTGATATGAAGTTGGGACTCAATTTTCATAAAACACATGTTGGTAACTGGATTAAACATTTCCATGTTTAAAATTTACCTTTTTTTCCTATATGTAGTAGCTAGACGCTAGATAGTCAAACCCCTTCCAAGTTCAAAGTAACCTCCATCCCCCTGTATCTTTTGATGGTAACTACAAGTTGAACGTAAAATATGAACATATAACAAAATCAGTTTGTATGATTCGACTTCGAGTACCTGGAATTGGGATTTTGCATAATGGTATGATACTTGAATCAAGTTTCAATTGATCGCCTTTTTCAAATGTATTGTGGAACTAAAATTTATCTTTGACGTATTCAAATAACATTAGTGCTTCACAAAAGCTTTGGGAAAGGCTTAGATGAAATTTTTCACCTCGTACCTCAAAAATCTACCAAGTTTTAGGGAGACTACTTTCCTACAAAACCGAAATGGGTTAAGCAGCAGCAGTCCATTGAGCACCACGTCTCTATGTCAGCTTCATAAATAAGCTTCAAAGTTAAACTGAACCTTGCAATGCTCAAGTCCATGGTCACGACAAGCAAGCAAGTATTGGTGGTGGTTGGGGGGGGGGGGGGGGGAGGGGTGCAGGTCGCAGCCTATCCCTAAGACACCAAGCCAATTTGTCTTTCCATTACCAGTCTGTCTGTCTGTCAGTCCTAAAGTATAAGTCCATACTGTCTTGAAAGATGACCTCTGAAATGCCAAGCAATAGTCCTACGACACAATAGTACTCCATTCCAGGTTAATTAGGGGCACCTTCTTAACCAACAAGTTCCAATTAATATACATGTCTGACCACTTGAAAGATTTTACTATTTCAAAATGCACAACCAACATCCATTTGTACCTGCAACCGCCCGGTCCCATTGAAAACACCATTTTCCACCCATTTTTGTCGATACAAAAGCCAGCCCCTCACGCTATATGAATATCATGCATCATTTAACAAAGCATCGGCAAGGGGGTTGGGGTAGCCAGATGGGAATGTGATTGAGAAAGCCAAAATAAACACAAAGAAATTGCAGTATAGCTCTCCCAAAAACATCATTGGGTGCCAACAAATTTGCAGCTGATGAATATTCAGTTAAGTAGTGAAGCTGTAATCCATCACTTGTCTTTCTCAACAAGGACAAAACAAACCTTTATTACAAGTTCAAAACTGTCAAATGGAATCATGTTTCCATCCTACATTGCAGATACAGCAGAGTCTGTGAGGTAAACTCCACAAACAATTTACTCTGATTGTCTTTGTCCAAGAACTGGGATGTCTTCGTATCGTTTCTGCAATAGCAAACAGAACATATATAATTATAACTATGACAAAACAAAGATGCCCAAAACTTGATAAGGAATAGGCGAGAGAGAGAGAGAGAGAGAGAGAGAGCAAATGCAGTTCCATAAACAAGCAAGAGAATGCAGGGAGTGGATTCTTTTTTTCTTCAGAAAGAAGACCATGAACAACCCAGCAGAAGACCAAACTATTCAACTGGTGGCTTCAAAGCTTGTCAAGAATATTACTTTGTTCTTCAGAAGAAATAAATTTTTGCAAAAAAAAACAAATAGACCAGCCTAATGAGCTATACAGATAATCGTCTGCTTTTCTCAAGAATATACCATGCACACCTACATCTGCAACTGAGCCAGGATAATTTTTTCTTCACAAACTTGTACAGTTAAGATTATGGATCATCAAAAGTTCTAGCTCGGGGAACCCAAAAGGGATCAAATGTTTAGCCTCCAGTATTGAATTTTTTATTTACATGATCACAAAGCAGACTTTGGGTAAATATGACTTTCATATCTTACCACAAAATACAATTCACTCCCCACGGAAACCTCTTTCCACACAAACAAGTCCCCCCGCTCCCCCCCCCCCCCCCCCAAACAACAAAAAAAAAAGGCCACGTTTTTTAAATGTTCACGGCACAGAAAAACATAAAATAACCTAGGGCCAAGGCAAAGGCACAGGATTTTCAGAGATGAGATACACTTTCACATTCGCCCCCTTCTCACAAAAAAAAAAAAAAAAACAAACTAGAGAATCATTCCCAAACCATTGTCTTTTAACATTTAGACCATATAGCTATCAAACACTACCACCCGCCTTGCCTTAATTTAGGCTGAAGGAGATAGAGAGAGATATAAAAGATACAGAGAGAGATGGAGAGAATGGGAGACGGATGTATAGCAAAAATAAAGAAACCATTAAATATATTGCAAAAATAAAGAAACCATTAAAACAAGAGTGGTCAACAGGTCATTCTCTAAGTCAGAGAACCTTTAAGGGGGGAAAGACAGAAAAAACACAAAAACCAATCAACGGTGTCATGTAACAAAGAAAGGGTTCTTTCAGATTCCCTGTAACAAATTTGGGCCTACACAAGCAGCAAGCACGCTCACAACTTCACTTAAAAAGAATCCAGAGAAAATAGAAGTCTGGGGCGATGGTGTATCCAAGATTCAGAGTCCTTCGTGTCAAGAGCACTTTGCTGGTTATAAATGGAATTAGATTTTCTAAATATAAACATTTGAACTCCGGAACTCCCTAAAAAAAATAATTAATTAACCGTAAGAAAAACAAAAACTGAAATACTGGCTCTCCTAAATTTGAACTCCAGAAATCAAGGGCAATAAGAACTATGCTAATCACTAGGCTACTTAGCCTTTGCTGGTTATAAATAGAATCAGATTTTCGGAATATAAACATGTACTTTTTTTTTTTCCAAAACATATTTTTGTTTACAATGTCAGTAGTGGAGTCAAGCCCTGAACTTATTCTGGATCTGCCGATGGTCAAGGGAAAGTTTTTTATTTCTGCGTTTGTTTTGTTCCCCCAAACAATGAATTATGTTCCATCAAGTGCACATTGGTTGGTTGCACTTAGCTTCCCTCTCAACAATGCAAGCTTCCCCAGGTGAGCACAAAAGGTTGAGATTTAGGCTATTTGGGGACCTAAGCACGCCCCAACTGCACTTTTTTAAAACGATGGAGCAGCAGCACAGAAGTCAAATAACCAACAGCACAAAGAATCATGGGGATTGAATCCTTCAAGAATTTATCCCACAACTACCCCCCACCCCCCCCCCCCTAACAAAGACAAAAAAAAAAGAACGAGCAATAATAATGACGGACGAGTGTGGCACTTATTATTTTACATATGCAATCAACACTGAAATCCATACGCACAATCATAGTTACCAAGAATGCTCATCCCCCCTACAATCCGTGTTTTGGAACGAATGTTCCAAAACACGGATGGTTTCCATCCTAGAACACTGGGGGTCACATTCCAGATTGGAGATGTGGGCAATCCAAAGTTAGAGATGGAGAAAGAAACTTTTGAATTACGATTCACAAAATGGGATAGTGGCTTCCGACAAAACTGTTGGAAAGTTGGGTTATAAACCGATTTGAAGCAGCCATGGGCACTTCTTGAACTTTAACAAAGCACATCAATAACAGCTACCTCGCTTCTTGAGTTTGAAGAAAGTATATTGGGAAGGCCAGGCCCAACTCAAGGGCAGCCATGGATGCTACTTGACATGACCTACTCTCTCATGCCTATTCATTCCCTCTCCTTCTCTCTCTCTCTCTCCCCTTCTCTCTCTCTCTCTCTTTCATGCCCATTCGTCCTTCCCCCTCCCTTCCTTTCTCCCCCTCTCCTATTTCTCTTTAGCGGCATTCCCCAAGAATTAGATTTTTACTTCGCAAGATGTGCTCTATAGCAATTTGGGATATGATAGGTCATTTATTTATTTTATTTTTAATGGACAAACTGTTGGATTTTAAAAGATATGTACAACACTTCCTTGGGCTTATAAAAACCCAATTTTATTAGGAAGTGTCAATTAAATCTTGAATTTACAAGACTTTCTACAAATAAATAACATTCCAAAGTTATGAATTTCGTTCCAAAAAGTCCTACACGCTCCCTTTCAAGGGAGGTGGTGATCCCCATTCCTGTTCCACGACCGTCATTTCTTAATCCTAGTAACCATGCGCACAATTGCACAACAGTCATTAACCAGCTGATAAGGATAACATCACCATAGCCGTATTTCATAGTCGCCATCTTCATTCATTCACCAACCTCCACAAATATCGATCATTTCCCCTTCACAATAGTGCTTCTTCACTTACCACCTTTTGCCCCTCCATCCACAATTCTTAGAACTGAATCTGTAAATACGGATGGACCAGTTGAATGCACAACAAACATACAACTAGTAATGTGAATTCCTTAAAAGTAAATCCACCCCCCAGATAAATTTCTGAGTTATATGAATGCGAGGCATCATCGGCTTGCACTAAACCCTTAGCTATCTCCATTAAGTCACCAAGTGAAAGAAACTGTAATAGAAACTGTAAAAGAGATAGTGCCACCCATATCATGCATCTGCTTGCAAATTGCAACACCAACATTGTCTAGATTTATGGCCACATTTATGCAAATCAATTATGTGTGTGTTATTCACACCAACTAACTGCAATCTGCAGTTTAGTGAAGGTGAGTGTATATAATTGCTGGAACGTGCAAGTGTATGTGCATATTAATGAAATCGGGGAATATTTAGATAAGTTTAAAATTGAGACTTAAATATTAATATAATCATAAAAGATACAATTAATAATAGCATACATGATTATGTACTTGAGAAAATATATAAAAAGTCATATTTTCAACACATGTGATTCGACCCAGACTTATATGGACATGAAGGGCGTTTTTGTGTTAATAATCATAGCAGAACAGAGGACAAGAATAAATAAAGATTAAAAATAATAGCTTATGTTCAACTTAGCTTGTCAAGAACTACAAGAGTCTTCATTGCTTCCATGTGAGCTTCCAGGATTTCCAGCTAAATAATAACTGTTAGTTTATTAATGTGTGGTGGGCGATAAGCCGATAACTGGCGAGAGACATTCAATTATAGTTCGTAAAATCAAATTATTATCATAAATTTAGTTTTGTGCATGAAATTTTTGTGTGAGATCAGCTTACTTTAAACTTAATGTGACATGGTTACTTTTAGGGTGACTTTTGATATGTACAAGGGTGACAAATAAATCATTTTGAGATACCTATGATGAAAGTCACCAATTGATAGGTTACTAGTCACTACATGTTTAATGTGACTAACTAAACTCATCATATTCATCAAAAAGTCGATTTTGAAGGAGCACGTTTCACCATAACTTAGAGTGATACAATCTCACCCAATAGCTCGTGAAGTTTGTATTAAGCAAGAGAATACTTTCATACAAGTATAATTTACATTGGTAGATTAATTTTCTTTTAGTTTGAAAATTTTGAATTAAGCGAGGGAACGTTTTTGTATAAGTACAATTTTGTTGGTAGCTTAATTTTCTTTCAATTTGAAAATACAAATTACTGTTTTAATTCCAAAGTGTGTACAACTTTTAATAATTGAAATAAGATCTGGTCAAATGTTAGGCATATAACAATGTTAACATTTATTAAAATAATTAGTTTATCGTGTTTTTTATGAACATACTTATTTTATTGTGTTATATAAAACAAATAGTTGAGTGCAAGTGCACTTGACCAAATGTTCTAACAAAACAAGCCCTAAGATTTCCATGAGTCTATGTAGGTACCTATGTGCAGAAATAGAATCCAGTACATGCTAACATAAACCCTATTAAAGTTAAAGTTGATAAACCCATCCACCACTGTTCTACATAGACAATTTACAATGAAATAACACAAAAAAGACATCATAATTGGCAATGGAATGCATTCTATATGTTGGTAAACAAAAAAAAAAACAACCAAAACACACAGTGGCCAAGTACAATGGCTATGATCTTCCCATTCATGGTCAAACTTCTCATCTACCTCTAGATCAAAAACTAGGGGTGGGAATTGATACCCATATATTGGGTACCCACCCTTACCCCCATAATGGGTGGGTAAAACCCATTAAAGATGGGTAATGGGTAGGATGGGTATGGGTTACCCATAATTTGGTGTGGGTATCCATTCTTCATGAGTATCCATATACCCATTGATGTCTTAACTATATGCATATCGAGTTGTATTGCGTTTATATTCTGAAATTTAAGGCAAAATTCAACTTTATCGGTTTGACATGAAACTTTGTAATACGATAGTATTGATTAAAAAATATCAAATATGAATTTTGAGCTCCTAATTCTTTTTATTCGATAACATTTATCGCGACATATATAGACATTTTTTGCCGCAAAAACTAACTGAAACTTTAAATTAAAATTCAATTTTAACGATTTAAATTGAAACTTTATAATATGATAGGATAGATTAAAAGAAGTTCAAATATGAATTTTGAGCTCCAAATATAAATTTATTATCTAAAACGTTAGAATACAAAATAAGAATAGTTAGTTGAATAGTTGAATACCCATGAATACCCATGGGTAATACCCATGGAAGTAATAACCAAATGGGTATTACTCATGTGGGTAATATCCATGTGGGTATTAAGAGGGATGGGTAGGGTATGAGTAGGGTCTTATAATCTTTGGGTAAAACGTGGGTATGAACCGAGCCATCCATACCCACTCAACTCCCACCCATATCAAGAACTACCATGTGAAATGTCCTTGAAGTTCCCTAACCGACCACATGTAAAGTTTATAAAACCCTTTTATGCTTGCCTTGTCCATTTCCTATGAATACCAAAATCACCATTAATAATTCTATTGTGACAGTCAATAGGAAAATGGAGCGCATTCATCATATTTCAAAGTCCACATCGTATTGTAAATCCCATGTCCAATAGTCAAGAGCATTGTTCATGCACAATACTTACCCTTCTCGTATTCTTTTCTTTTTTGTTTTTTTTTTTTGGGTTGCTACTTTGAATGCTCGTTATTCATTTACTAAATGTTTATCACCTATAAAGTCATTTTTCATTTCCAATCATACTCAGTACTCATTAACTATACACTCAATGTTCATGACCTCCATATGAACTAAAATGCTCCTTAACACATACTCAAAGGATTTATTTTTTTTTTGGATCTACGAGCTAGGACTTAAAGGTCATTATCACATATAGTCATTGTTCATTGCCTACATACTATGTTACCTGGACTCGGGACACGGGTGTCCGACACGGACAGGGAGGGATCCGAGGGTTTGACACGGACAGGGATCCGAGGGTCCGACACGGCATCCCTAAAAATTAAAGACACGGGAATACGGTATCTAAGGGTCCGACACGGCACGGGAAACACAACCCCTTAGTTGCATAACATATTTAATTATATTAAAAGTGAAATATTATGTATTATTTTTTAAAGGCATTCTTAAATTGAACCCAAGAATATTTTAATTTAAATTGATTTGGCTCATACAAAAAAATATATTAAGCCCAATTATTAAAAAGTCCAAAAACATTACTACCACTTCAGCTTTAAAATAATCAAAATAAGAAAGAAATAATCCAAAAAAACCCTAGGCCCAACTTGAATGTATGTGTTGTGTGGCCCTGTGGCTCTTCACGCCTCCCCCTCCCCTTCTCCCCCTATTCTCTCTCTTCTCTCCAAAAAAAGCACAGTACGAAATGAAAACAACGTTCGCTCCCTCAGCTCTCTCCCGTCTCTCACCGATGAGCGGATACCGGCGACTTCTGACCGAAGAAAACCCACCGGTGGGGTCGCCTCGTCCATTCGACCAAAAGTCTCCAACTACCACCCCGAACACCCACCAATTGGTTGTCCAATTGTTCGATCTAGGGTTTTTCGCTGCCTAGGGTTCGTTCATGGCCGTGTGAGGATCCAAGTCGTGTCATGTCGACCCTGGTACGGCATCCCTAATAGCCGAGTCCAGGTAACGTAGCCTACATATTCAATGACCATTTCAAACACATATATATATATATATATATATATATGCTTAACCCCACAATACTCGATGCTCAATCCCACTTTATGTTGTAGTCCCAACTCACAATTTGAAAACACTTTATATTAGATTTACGATCTTCATAGACCGATAGACCCAAGTAACAACTTCGCAGCACGTCACCAAGGTGGCAGACGATGACCGACAAATGTGCCAGCGAAGGCAACGGCAACCATGACAGAGCAGACGACAAAGGAGATGCCATGGGTAGTGGATGTGCGAGAGTGGAGGAAGGAGATGAGGAAGTTAAAAAAAGACCAATGGGAAAATATAAAGAGGGGGCTGAGAAAGAGCCCAAGGTGCACAAAGAAATACACCCTGAGAGGCCATGACGATCACGTGGGGTCAAGCGACCTCGCTTTTTAGAAAAAAAAAAAATATATTGATATTTTTGTACTAAAGTAAATTTATATAATATTTATTATAATTCATAAGAGTCATGAAATTTCAATTGTTTGAGCAATCAATTCAGTATTTTTATTATCTAAGACTTTATTATATTCACTTAATTTTAATTTTGTGGAATATTAAATATTACTGACAATAGTTTCACTTATAAGAAAATACGATTTTTATAATTTTATTTATAGATCTAGTTTTATTTTATTTGTCAAATTTACAAGCATTCTCGAGTCTTTACTTAACTTAATTATATTAATTTGATTGTTTATATCAATATCTAGTCGGCTTTTATTGCATTTGTTAGTTATTACTTATGTTTGTGTTGATTTGTGGTTACTGTTCTTGACTTTTGTGTCTATGAATAATATTTTATGCTTATACAATTCAAATATTTTGAAATTTTGATCATATGCGAATGTGATGCCAATTACTTGATTTTTGGGTTAGTTAGGTGTAACTGTTGAATGTTTAAATTTTGCTAATTATATATAGAGTTTTCAATTACTCATCTTTAAATTTAGACCCCTTCAAACTTAGTTCCTAGATTCACCTCTGTCCATGACTACCATAAAACTAATCAGAAAAACGGAATAACCAAACAATAGTCCAACAGGAACAACCTTAACAACATTGCCGCATAGCTCCAAAGCGAGGCTTACTAAGCCCTTAGATTAACCATTTTGGTTATAAGGGTGGAGGGGAGGGTTGGTTATTAGAAGGGAGGGAAGGGAAACGGAGGGAAGGAGAACGGAGGGCAAATAAATCCATCTTGTTTGGATTATAAGTAGAGGGGAATGAAGGGTAAGAAGGGTTATATTAATAAAGTTATTTTCTTTTTCTTTTTTTTTAATGCATAATGAGGCCTCCCCCCCACCCCACACCCGTGCGGGCGCGCGCAGTATTGGCGCGCGCAAAAAGGTGTACAAAAGGCGGTCAAATAGGGCACCTTTTGTGGGCTTTTTGGATGAGCCTTGCCTCACCCTTTTTGAGGCCAAGGTCCAAGCCTTGCACCTCTCCGGGACACAACGCGCCGTAAAGTAAGACTTAGCTTTGCTTCGATCATAAAACCTATGGTCACATCTTTGAGGCTTTCTAATTACCTATTAAGTCAACTATTGTGTTCAAGCAATTAAAAACAGAAACAAGCAAGAAAACTAAGTGTATGTTTGGCCAAGTTTTTTGGGAGCTTTTAGATGGAAAAGGCTGAAATTAGGTCAAACATGAAGATTTTCTAAAATAGTTTCCATCTTTGCAGATACTAAAATTAGCTTCCAAGGCCCCTAAAAGTTGAAGCTACTTTTATAGCCTCTAATTTTTAGATTCTTTGGAGCTAATAAAGAAATTTAAGGAATCTATTTTTTCGCAAATACAATTGAACTTTCCTAGGAAAGAAAATAAAAGTATTTTTCTATTTTTAAGATATTTGTAATTTCTTGTGAGGAACTCTATTTTCTTATATTTATTTGATTTTAAATTTTCATATTTATCAGTATAAAATAGGTAATACTTGATAATAAGTTTTTCTTGCTTACATAGAGTTCAATTTAATTAATTCATATAAATTACACAAAATTTTTGAAGGAGAACCATTGTAGGTCATTTTAAAAAGAAATAGAAAAAAAACTACTAAAAAGAGGGAATTAAATGTGTACTATAATATTTTTTTTAGAAATATAGAAATAAAATAGTACAATGAGAAAATTTAAATGTGTACTATATATTGTTGAAAGTGAATAGATAAAAAGGTAATAAGATACTCAATTTTCAGGTTTTAAAGTAGTACAAATAAGTATCTATAGGTAGTCAAACACTAGTTAATTTATAGTTTCTACTTTTAAAAAAAAAATCTATAATATGCATTAGCAAAAACTTAAAACTTTTTGAAGAAACAATTTCTGTAAAACTATTTCTAAAAGGTTATTTTGAAGAAGTAGCAGCCTGGCCAAACACACCCTAAATAACCCTTGTACAAGTTTGAATTATAAAGGGATTATTTCTAAGCCGTAAAGATTAGAGATAATACAAATAACCAACAAGAAGTAATATCCAAGATGGGCCAGCAAAAATTCAACTCAGCCCGTGGAAAGATAATAGATAGCATACCAAAAAAAAACGATGAACTCCATATAAAAAATAAAAATAAAAAAGATAATAGAGAGCATACCCCCTTGTTGTTTTGTTCCCAAAGTTTGTGAACTCCATAGTCCACTGCCTGCGGTAAAACCGAAATTGAAACTATAAGTAATACACCCACCAAAATTAAAATTAAAGATGAGATTGATGCAAAAGAAATTTGCACATTGGACTGGTCATTTACATAACTACAAGTACTCTTGCACTGACCACATTCACAGCAGGTACAGCTTTATGCTGCTAAGAATAAAAGCCTGTAAACTCCCTCTTAGTTGTGTTCAGTCCACCATTATTCCTCTTTGCTCTAGGGTTTTTCTACCTCTAAAATTAGGTGAAACTAAACATGTGAAAAGGAACAATGTTTTTATCGGTTTGACCATCCTGTGTGTCTGTACTCAAAATTATGTGAACCTGTGTCCTCCGATATTCCCTTTCAAAGTTCAAATCAGAGCAACCCATTTCTCATCCTCATCTTCTCATTGGGTAAATCAACGATCAGCAAATCAATCTTCTTATGTGACCAAATACGATACACCAGATGAAAAACTTAAAATGCGAACACCTCATCCTCCCCCTCCCCCAAAAAAAAAAAGGAAACAAAATGAAAAGGATAATCTACCCAAAAATCTGTGGAAATCCAGATCGGAAAACTACGAACAAAAGAAGGATGCCATCTCGAATGAATAGTGTTTAGGAGGTTCGATGGCTAAGGTAATGAGAAATCAGATTCAAGATAAAGGACAAGTGTTCATCGGAGAAAATAGAATAAAAAGCGAGAAAGGAATGGGAGAAAATACCCTTTCACCGATAAAAGCTCCGGCAATGACGAAGGTGACGTAAACGGAGTTTCGGCGCATAATGACTCTGTAAAGACCCTCCCATAATCCTCCACCAGTTTTCCTTGCAGCAGAATCCATGGCGATCGTGCTCTCCCTCGTTAGGTCTTCTCTGATCTGCTCTAGGGCTGCGATTCCGAAAGTAGGAGGTGCGATTTCCCAAACAACAACAACCGCTTCAACTTGTATGATTTCTATTTGTCTATTTTTGGTTTTTGGATTTGGATTTGGATTTGGATTTGGATTTGGTCCATCACCGTGCTCATGTCGAGGCCCATTCACGACACCCTTTTTTTTAAATCTTTTTTGTTGTTGTGGACCGGAGGGTTCCAAAATAGAACCAAAACTGATTTCTTTTTAGAAAGGATCATAGATTTTAAAGGATAGCCTAAAAACATAATTGACTATGAAGGAACTAAAATTAGAAGTCTAGAACACCATGAATGTCTCATTTGTGTAAAATGAGGGGACCCATGAGAAGCTGACTGGACATACCACGTGGACATTCAAAAAAAAAAAAATTCAATTGTTTGACTCTGCCCCCTCCACCACCACCGCTTGCGCCCACTACCTTGATGTCGAAAATCACCTCCAACCACTCATTGCACCGGCTACGACACCCAGACCACTCATTTCTCTCTTCTCGAGCCCCTCAAACCCTCTCAAACTTCAGCGCGTCTTTTCAGGATATCTACAAAGGGGAATCATAGTTCGCCTTGTAGATATCTATAGATATGTACAAAGCCGAACCATAGTTCCCCTTGGAAAACATCTAGAAAAAGACTTGGGTGTCGATGGTCATGACTTTCTTCTCCATTTCCACCATTGTTGTCCTTCTTATGTAAGCCACATTCCATTATTCACCACCGCTTCTCTGCCACCTCTAGTTGTTCACTCTTCTTCTGATAGTCGCTTCTCTCTTTCCCCTCTCCATTCTCCAGTTCGAAAGCCAAAACCCTAACCCTCAAATTTGACAATTTCCAATCATTTCATCTAACCTTGAAATAATAGGATGAGCATAGCAAAATCGGTGTTGGATTTCAGTGAGAAGGTAGGGGATGGAAACTCAAACGACATCAGCAGGGACGGCGGAGAGCTTATGTCCAACGCAGGGGAAGGTGATTGGCGGATTGGACGGAGGGAGAGAGATAGGAGAGGAAGATTTGGAAATGTGGCTAGTTGCCAGCGATGAAGATGGAGACGGAGAAGACGCCGACATATGGGATTTTTTTGCAAAGGGTAGAGTGTGGGTGTAAAGAGAGAATGAATAAGGGTGTAGCTAAAATCGAGGGTATTATAATTCTCTTATTGTTCTTCCCCATTGTAGACTTGCGAAAACACCCAGAAGATTTGATGAATTAAAATGAACATATTATTGTTGAATATTTAGGTATAGGTAGTTGTTGTCAATGGTGTTGCGTCTTCAAGTGGTGAGGTGAGTAATATAGTGATGTGATAACTTAAGAGCGCAAAAGGGCACGAAGATGATTACATGTAAAGAGAAAGATAGAGAAAGCGCCAGTGCGGGGTTAAAATGTGGTGGTGAATAATATGATGTGGCTCGCATAAGGAGGACAACAATAGGGGAAACGGAGAAGAAATCCATGACCGTCAACACCCCAAGTCTTTTCCGGATGTTTACAAAAGAGAACCATGGTTCGCTTTTTTGTAGATATCCATGGATATCCACAAAGGTGAACCATGGTTCCGCTTTGCAGACGTCCCGAAAAAGACGCCAAAGTTTGAGAGGGTTTGAGGGGCAAACTCAAGAAGAGAGAAAGGGGTGGTTTGAGAGTCGATTGCGATATTGAGAATGGTCGGAGGTGGTTTCCGACGCAGGGATGGTGGGCCCAAGTGGTGCTGGTAGGGTGGTGGTGCTAGTGGTGGCGCAGGTGGTGGTGGAAGAAGGGCTATAACAAATGAAATAAAATAAAAAATAATAAAATTTGTAGGTCTATTTGTCATGCACAATTAGCTCTCATGGGTCCTCTCCTTTCACACAAATTATATCATCATGGTCTTCTACTTCTTTCATGATCAATTGCTTTTTTGGGTCATCCTTTGAGGTCAATAGCCCTTCTAGAAAATGAATGATATTTCAATTAATTAGCAAATTGTCCATTAGCACATATTAGAAATCTTATATGGGTACATATCTAGCCATATCATTTCATTCTCACAAGGAGTAATTTTTTCAAAATTATACGCAACTATGTTCCCTTCTCTCTTCATGTGCCTCTATCCACAGCTTGAGAGTCTATATGGCATTAGATGTATGTCTTCCAGCACTGTAACCAGTTCACTAAGAGAGCCTTGGGGTTTCTTCAAGTGGTTGATAATTGTTAAACAATCTAACTCAACAATGATATTAGTGAGAGAAAATCTAATTGCTAGATGAATCGCATAATGGTGGCCTTGTCTTCTTCAACTTTCACCTCCTAATGTGCTCTTTGATGTTTCTCAACAGCAAACAACACCCTCCTAGCTTCATCCCTGGCCACCACTCTTAATCCAACTCATCCTTCACATTATAGTGAAACATCTACATTTAGTTTAATAGAGCCTCTTAAAGGCGATTTCCAAGAATTAGACATTGTGCATTAGTTACCTATTCTACTACTATGGTATTGTCTTTGTTTTCTAATAATCGTCATTCCATCTTCTTGCCCTGGAAATTAATAGAGAAGATGTTGTAAGTTTGTTGTTAAATATGAGCTCATTCCTACTTTATATATAAGTCAAGCAACTGTCATGAATAATGTTAGTTTCGCCTTTAAGAATTGTTTCTTCCACTACAAGACCACATTTCCCATATCTACTGCTTCCCTTCTAATGCTCAGAATGTGATAATTCACCTCCTATCAAACCACCAATGTTGAATTACAATAAACAAAAAAATAGCATGGTCTGAAGTTTCTACCGCAAATTGACATATTTGGCATATATCTCGGTCAGTTGTGTGTCTAAACTTTAGAAGAGAATTTGTCTAAAGGATGCATGTAATTAATTGTTACCCAAAATGTTTTATTTTGGGTTCTACATCAAAATGTTTTATTTTGGGTTCTACATCTACTTCCCAAAATATCAGGCTAAAAGCTTTCAAATTGCAATAGGTTAAGGGAGGAGCCAAGTAAGTATGTTGATTTAACTATGTATGAACCCTCATCATTAAAACACCAATTGAGCTCATCTTTGGGTTGTCTTCCATAAATGATATGGCAAGAATAACTTTATAGTCACGCACATTAAAAATCGATTGGATCAAATCATGGTTTGAGGTGGCCATTTTGATGGTAATCAGATCAGAGACCTATTCGAGAATGCACTTATCAGGTTTTGGTGTTATGATTTTCTTACCTTGTTCGCCGATCACCCAATCATCGTCCCAAATTTTATACCATTGCCAACCCTCCAGATAAGTCCTTTTAAAAGGGTGATAAGTGTATTTTATATATATGTGATCATGGATTATTTAGAGTTGATTTGGGTGATTTTAGTTATGAATGTGTTATTTTTATGCCCAAATTCTCTATATTATGCTTGGTTGGAGTTTGGTATAAGTTTTGTAGGAAAATGGAGTTATTTGGATTAAATAAAGCCCAAAATCAAGTCAAAGGAGTCCAAGTAGATCATAAATCAAGAGTGAGATCCACCCCAAGCCCCAAGCTCAAGCCCAAGAACACATTGGATACCGGGAGACGTCAACACGGGTCAGAAAAGACCCAAAACGGGCCGTTTCAGCTTCCAGAAAGTCAGAAATCCAACTCCAGTGAGCAACACGGTCCGTGTCTAGGCAACACGACCCGTGTTGACGGTGACACGACCCATATTGCTCTAGAACGGTCCGTGTTGCTTTATCTTTTCACTTTTGTTGCTTGCAAGTTGGTTTTTGCTTTTATCATGATGTTTTTCGGCTGTCTATGGAAGCAATGATCACTCCACTATCCTCCATGCTGTCAGCTAACCCTGATTGATCTCCTTTATATTGATTAATGCATCCATCAAGGGGGGGGGGGGGGAGGACCATCCACCTTCATTCATTCCATCCATATCATCCACCTTCATTCATTCCTCCATACCATACCATCTCCACATCTACCATCATCCATCCCTTCCTCCACAAATCCATCCACATTCATCCTTTGTTGAAGATTGAGAGTTTATTGGAGTTTGAAGATCGATTCTCAAGAAATCCATTGAAGTGGAGGAGCAAAAGTCCCCACCGACTACTATTCAAGCGAGGAACGATTTCCATCTCGGTTTACTTCTCTTTCTTTTAGATTTCATGCTTTCTAAAATAGATTTTGATATGTTTTGTGTTTTGAACATGAGTAGTGAGTAGTTTCTTTTAGTTTGGGGTATAAACCCTTATTAGTTTCTCTTATGGATTGAGTTATATTGGATTGAACAAGTTTGTTTATCTAGTTTGAATGCATTTTATTTATCCTTTGAATATGTATGTCATTGCTTTTGCTTGATCACCATTAGCATGGATTTAGATTGTTGAGTGAAGTACTGAAAGGAGAAATTCGATAATCGGAACCCTTAGGATTAAACTAGTTATGAAGTGAACCAGACATAGAAGACTTTATAATTAGGGGTCATTGGATAATTTGATCTTTTAACTTAGTTAAAATTGAAATAACCATGACAGTAGGTGATTAATTTTGCTAAGCAATCCGTTTCAGTGCCAAAAGCTCGCTACGGAATAATTTATGCGATTATCGACCCTAAAATGTACCAAATTAGTGACGTACATGTTCAATCCACTTGTTTGATTCATAGAGTTACTTAGGTTTTATCCCCTGAATGTCTTTCCCATATTGATTTCATCTTGTGAATTGTGTGATTATTTGATTGTTTTGATTTTTTTTTTAGTGATTAGAAGTAGACATTAGATAATTTCAACAAAAACCCGACCGGTTTAGCAATCACATAGGAAGCTAGTTTGGTGTGTAGTTAGCAAAGTCCCTGTGGGATCGACCTTGATACTTGCTACAAGAGCACCCGTGCACTTGCGGCCTATCAAAGGGGGCTTACTATCCCATATACTCCTCCAAGGATGGTTAGGGCAATTGCCCAATGAAGAGTCAAGAAAATCACATTTAGGGAAAAGTTTTGCTTTAAATATTTGACATAGTAATGAGTCTTCATTTTTTAAGATCTCTCACCCCTATTTGGCAAGCATTGCGTCATTAAATACATCAATTCTTCTGAAGCACAAACCTCCTAGACACTTAGGCTTACACAAATCCTCCTAAGCCTTCTAGTGGAATTTTCTTTTTCCCTCATTAGAGCGCTACCAAACTTTGGACAAAGCATGTGAAATTCTTCAATTTAGCATTGAGGCTACTTAATAATACTCATAAGATAAGTTGGGATTTTTTGAATAATAGCTTTAATAAGTACCTTATTTCCAACTTTGGAAAGTAGTATCGCTTTCCATCCATTAGGAATGGCAGTGGGTCTTGGACCCGACCCAGACCCGCCCGGATATGACCCATTTGGGCAAGTCTGGGTCCAAAAATTTTGGGGTCCGATTCCACTAAAAATTTGGTGTGTATTGGTCTGGTCTAGGCATAGACCCGTGGACCCTAAAATTGGATTCTAATAATCTCGACTTTTACAAATTGGACAACAATAATCCCTACAATCAATTTGGATTCATGTCGTAAAAATAAAATAAAATTGGATTGTAGTGGGGCATCATTGAGAGTGTACCCTAAATACCATAGATTTTGTGTTGCATTTGATTCAAAACTTAGTATAGCACTTTACAATGATTTTTAATGAATTTACGGTGTTTCTCCCAATTTTTTCAAAAAACTTTTTACGATTTTTATGATTTTTTCACTTTTATTCACATTAAAAAATTATAATAATTGCTCGGATTCTCAAAAAAATAATTTAAAAATTGTTTTAGTAACTACAATTCATTACCTTTTTGGGAGCATGAACAAAAAAAAAATATGGGGTAGGAATGAAAAAAATTAAAAGAATGTAGAGCTGGATTTGGTACCACTACAATCCATTTTTTTTTAAGACTACCAGAATCCAAATTGATAGTAGGGATTATTATTGTTCAGTTCGTAAAAGTTGAGATTATTAAAATCTAATTTCCTATATCTATATATATACTGCGTTTCATGACTATATTTTTGGGGATTTTCAATAGTGAATTAGAGATAGTTTTGAGTGTGAACCTTGATTTTTATTCCAATTTCCCTACTACACTTCGTGTTGTTGTTTTTTATGTGAATTTGTAGGTTTTGAGGCCAAAACACCAACTTTCTCTCAACTTCAGGCAAGAGTGAATATACCACGGACCTCTACATGTCAAACCCAAACCGTGGTACAAATTTGGGACGGAAAGGAGCAAGGAATTGGCGGGCAGCAGCAACCTCGGGCAGCCCGAGGTGGTGGCCACGGTCCGTGGCAGTTCAGCTCCTTGTGCCCAACTCATTTTTTTTTGCGAAAGAAAGAAGAAAGAAACGAAACAGTGGCAACCACGGGCAGCCCGTGGTGATCACCACGGTCCGTGGTGTACAAACTTGTACGGACTTGTACGGACCGAGGCGGACTGCCTATGCAAATCGGTTGTTTTCGCGAGTAGAAAAGGGGGAAAGCGGTAGTTTTTCGATATTCAGTCATTTTCTATCAGTTTTCCTTCATTCTTTGGCCGTCAAGGAGAGAAAAGAGAGCCCTAATACTTCCATTCTACTCCTCTCCCCCACCACCAAGATTCAAGACCGAATCGATTCAAGAGAAACCAAGATCAAGATTAACAAAGGAAAGGAGCGGCGTTCGCGAAGAAGGTTTCACCCCGGGATCGAAAGGCTCGACGGGTTGTATTCTTCGCAATTCTATTCTTTCTTTTCGATTTTCTTCTTAGTTTTGAGATTCGATTATGATGTTTGGAACTTGTGTCGTGTTTTCATTGAATATGGGTGAGTAGTTTCTTTGAATTCTAGGGTTTTGCAACCCGAAACAATGTGGTTTGATTGATTGTTATTAGTTTGTACATGAATTCTTGACTAGAATCAATAGAAGGTTGTGTTTACCATGTTTATGAGTATTCTTAAGGCCTTGGATATTTGTAAGTTTGAGATTAACCTGAGAAGTACTGAAAGGTGAATTAGGGTAATCTGACTACCAACCTGTCTACCTAGGATTGCGAAAGTTGAAAAAGGAGTAGTGAACTAGGGAATCATTAGATAACCTGACCTTTTGAGACCTTCAATTCTGTTTAACCTAAAAGACACACGAAAGTTGTTGATTAGGTTGTTTAGAATAGTTCTATTTAGCATCGAAAGGGCGATAAAATTCAGAGGTTGTCGATTCTTGATTCATTCTTGAATGTATGATTGTGCAGGCTAGGTTTTAGTAATCGAACTCGTTGTTAGGTTAGTATCTCCCTCGAAGTCTTTCTCTCTTGATTAGAACATTAGATTAATTTTTCTTGCTTTATTAGTTTTATTAGTTTGTTAAACCTTTTCAAAAACCCAAAACCTGATTAGCTTAGCAATCGATATAGAGATTAGTTTATTGTGTTGCTAAGTGAGTCCCTGTGGGATCGACCTTGACGTCTTTACTACGTGCACCGTGCGCTGCGCCATGTCAAGTTTTGGCGCCGTTGCCGGGGACTCTGTCCCTAGCAGTTGGTAAACGAACCCTCTTAGGTTGACTAAGCTGTTTTCTGTTTTCTTTTTTTTCTTTTCTTTATCTTTTATTAAAAAAAATGGCAATTCTTGATTTTCCCCAATTTGGGCAGGAATTATTTTGGCACTATTTTGAGCGATTACTTGCATGTCCTGTTCCACATGGTATTGTGCATGGGAAATCATATATTCTTGACATTATTCTTTGAGGGTGAATAGAGACTCATACTCTATTAGAGTATTTTGGTTTCTATGCTAAAACTGTTGATGAAACTTGGAGTTTGCTTGAGTGGCTTGCACGTGATACTCGTGATTTTGAAAATTATTATTGTGCATCCTCTTTCCCCAATCTTTGTGCATCTCATGCTAGATTATGTACTCAAACCCATTGTTTGTCTCCTTGTCGTTTATGTAGTTCTTTTGACCATGATGAGTCTACATGCCCTGTTTTAGCCAAAGTTGATTTTTTGACGAGGGCAATGCAAGTGCAACAAGATAAGTTGGAAGCTTGTCTAGAGAAAATAGATGAAATAGTTGACCCTTCTAAGTCATCTTTGCCAACTGTTGTTCCTTCCCATCCTAGCTTACCTAGAGACACTACTGATGGTGTCTTTGCTTTTCAAAATGCATCCTTACCTTTTTCTCAGTCGACGGTTTGAGGTGGCGATTCCCGTGGGTTTGATGCTAGGTATGATGATGATGTCTCCGTCACGAGTCAATTGATGCTAATGATGAGGAGTCTTGTGAGGGTTTGTAGGTGGATTGGATCCTTGAGCAAGGAATTTGATGATGTACTCCATGCTTCTACACCTTGTTCACCACCTTCTCCCTAAGAACCTTGAGGAGCCCATTCCATATGAAGAGACCATTGATGTTCATGTTGATGTGGGATGTGTGGTTGACTCTTGTGATGTGTATTATTGGGGACCAACAATGTTCTTGACTTGTCCTTAGGCACTTTAGGAGGGTTTCATCCCTATCTTGATCCATATTGTGAATGCTTAGAGGACTCAGTTAGAAAAATCATGTGGACTACTTATTTTGATTCTTTTGATTTTTCTAGTACTTTTGACTTATTTGAGAGAGTGCAACTAACATTCTTTGCCATGAGTAATTTGTTGCTCTCTTATTTGCAAGCTTGTGAACCGCATGCTGCGGAGTTTGACAAGCTTCTAAGGGCGTTAACCGCTTCTGAGGTAAGTTTCGTCTAGCTAAAGACGTTAAACTAGCGCTTCTTGGGAGGCAACCCAAGCGTTTAATTGCTTTATTAGGTTTTATTTCGTTCCTTTAATTTTCTTCATTTTTTTTTAGAGTTTGATGCATTATGCCGTTTCCCTCTTGTGCATGCTACCCTTATTTGAAATGCATTACGGACACTGCTTTGTCCAAGCATGGGGGGATTTGGGTTGATTGTCTTAAAATCATGTGCTTGAGTGAGACTTACATTTATAGTTGCATATTTCTTAGTTTCTTCTTGTGTTTGTTAGGCATTGAATTTGCATTTAGGTTGCATATAGGATTAGTTTTCTTGCTTTCTTGTTAAAAAAAAATAAATTCGGATAGCCTTTCGCCTTTAAGAGGTGTGTTTGGATTGTCATTGCAAGTGTGTACTCATGAGATTTTTCTGGCTTGATGTAGATGATAGGAGAAACTTGGTTGTTTGTTTGATTTAGGTTGCCTGTCATGTTTGTGATTCATCTAGTCTTGAATGATTCAAGTGCATGATAATGAAGTTCCTATGTTTGGTTCATCAAAGGAACTAGTTGTTTATGATTGTGGTAGGTTAACCCGTGAGACTTCTTGAGCCTAAAAGACTATTATTTTTATAGTCTCATTTTCTTTTGAGTGTGACCTTACCATGTTTTCATCTCTAGAACCTGAGTTGACTCTCTTTGAAACTGCATTTGACTTGTGCATTATGTTAATATGATTGAGGCCCATTATGTAGCCACATAGCCAAAAAGCCACCTGACACTTTGACTTCTTTTTGCTAGCCCTTTACTAACCATTTTTCCTGTCTTATTGTTTACCCTATATTGCGCGCCCTTGGCCTGTTCTTAATTCCATACCCTTTAGCCAAATTAGTGGAGCAACAATTCAGTTGGAGGCAATTTTTGTAGTCTATATCTTTGGTGACTTCGTTGGAAGGTTTACTTGATGAGGGAAACATTGTTCATAATCGTTATTTATCCCTTCTTTTCAGTCGAGGTTGAAATTGGTTTGATGGGAAATGAGTCGTTTCTATATTTATCTATGCTATTCACACAAAGAAAAAAAAAAGGAATGAAAAGTATATAAAAAAAAAGAAAAAAAAGAGGAGAAGTTTTGAGGAATAAGGTGAATAGCATAGTGGTTTTCTTGCTTATATTGACTATTCCTTTATTTTGCCTCAATGGGGAAGATATTTATGCTTCATTGCGGTGTGATGTAAGAGGTGTTGTGCTATATGTATTGGGAATATTGCTCTTTAGGTCTTTGGCTCTTAGCTCCACATTACCCAAATGAATTCCCTCCTTACCCTACACCTAAGCCCCGTTACTACCTTTGAAAAGTCCTCATGATTAACATTTGTGCATATTGTCTATAGCGGTAGAGAATCGAGAGTCTTGTCAAGCTTATGGTAGGTTGTTTACATTGGTTGAAGGTTTTAAGCAAACCGTTATATCTTTTGCAAACACATGAGGGGAGTGATTCACATACCCTAAAGTGAAGTCCTATCGATCCCAACTAGTTCACCAAACATGTGAATGAATTTTGATTGCATTTGAGTTGTGATAGACTGGTTGTGTTGCTTCCTGGCCTGTGATTCTATTTCGAATAACAATTTTTGTTTCAATTTGATTCTTAATCTCGTTAGGGAGTCTCTTTGTGTATGCTTGTTTTGACTTTCTCTTATGCCCTTTTTATTAGAGGAGGTGTGAGTAGAATTCTTTTTCTTTTAAGTCCTTTCATCTAGTTTTGAGTCTTGTACTTGCTTGGGCACAAGCAAGGAGTAAGCATGGGGGGATTTGATAACTGCGTTTCATGACTATATTTTTGGGGATTTTCAATAGTGAATTAGGGATAGTTTTGAGTGTGAACCTTGATTTTTATTCCAATTTCCCTACTACACTTGGTGTTGTTGTTTTTTATGTGAATTTGTAGGTTTTGAGGCCAAAACACCAACTTTCTCTCAACTTCAGGCAAGAGTGAATATATCACGGACCTCTACATGTCAAACCCAAACCGTGGTACAAATTTGGGACGGAAAGGAGCAAGGAATGGCGGCGGCGAAGCAACCTCAGGCGGCAGGAGGTGGTGGCCACGGTCAAGCGATTCGACTCCTTGTGCCCAACTCATTTTTTTTTTGCGAAGGAAAGAAGAAAGAAACGAAACAGTGGCAACCACGGGCAGCCCGTGGTGATCACCACGGTCCGTGGTGTACGAACTTGTACGGACTTGTACGGACCGAGGCGGACTGCCTATGCAAATCGGTTGTTTTCGCGAGTAGAAAAGGGGGAAAGCGGTAGTTTTTCGATATTCAGTCATTTTCTATCACAGTTTTCCTTCATTCTTTGGCCGTCAAGGAGAGAAAAGAGAGCCCTAATACTTCCATTCTACTCCTCTCCCCCACCATCAAGATTCAAGACCGAATCGATTCAAGAGAAACCAAGATCAAGATTCGCAAAGGAAAGGAGCGACGTTCGCGAAGAAGGTTTCACCCCGGGATCGAAAGGCTCGACGGGTTGTATTCTTCGCAATTCTATTCTTTCTTTTCGATTTCTTCTTAGTTTTGAGATTCGATTATGATGTTTGGAACTTGTGTCGTGTTTTCATTGAATATGAGTGAGTAGTTTCTTTGAATTCTAGGGTTTTGCAACCCGAAACAATGTGGTTTGATTGATTGTTATTAGTTTGTACATGAATTCTTGACTAGAATCAATAGAAGGTTGTGTTTACCATGTTTATGAGTATTCTTAAGGCCTTGGATATTTGTAAGTTTGAGATTAACCTGAGAAGTACTGAAAGGTGAATTAGGGTAATCTGACTACCAACCTGTCTACCTAGGATTGCGAAAGTTGAAAAATGAGTAGTGAACTAGGGAATCATTAGATAACCTGACCTTTTGAGACCTTCAATTCTGTTTAACCTAAAAGACACACGAAAGTTGTTGATTAGGTTGTTTAGAATAGTTCTATTTAGCATCGAAAGGGCGATAGAATTCATAGGTTGTCGATTCTTGATTCGTTCTTAAATGTATGATTGTGCAGGCTAGGTTTTAGTAATCGAACTCGTTGTTAGGTTAGTATCTCCCTAGAAGTCTTTCTCTCTTGATTAGAACATTAGATTAATTTTTCTTGCTTTATTAGTTTTATTAGTTTGTTAAACCTTTTCGAAAACCCAAATCCTGATTAGCTTAGCAATCAATATAGAGATTAGTTTATTGTGCTGCTAAGTGAGTCCCTGTGGGATCGACCTTGACGTGCTACTACGTACACCGTGCGCTTGCGGCCCTGTCATATATATATATATATATATATATATATATATATATATAATTGCTCAAAAGCAATATATTTCCATCAATACACTTCGCCAAAAAACAACAAAGGGAAATGAAACCCTTGCAACCAGAAAACCCTATAGCCAAAACACCAACCTATCCCAAAACCACATCAATACAATCTTGATGAGTTTTAGAATTTTTACCCCTATGTAATACTCTCTGCAACATATGTTTCTTCACCCTATTTACCAGCTCCTCCACATTCACGGTCTGTTTCTTATATCTCATATAATTTTTTTATATATATTTACCACATTCATCTGCCAATCAGTTTGAAATGTCTGGAAGTCAGAAATATCCTCAGCTGAGACCTCATTACCACCCACTCTATCTTCAAGGAGTAATAGATGGTTAAAATCACTAGATATGATCCAAAGATCACTCATATTAGCAGCAATCTCAGCCAGACCATCCCACATATCTTTCCTATCAGACATTTCGTTAGCTCCATAAACAAAAGTGACATAAAAGTTTGATTCACTAAACCAAACTTGACAATGTATGAACTGTCTATGGACCTTTATACCAAGTATCTTGATAGGATCCCTCCATAAGACCCAAATCCGACTTCTTCTGTTAGCAGTAGCATTATGTAAAAGGTTCCAATTGGCACCAACATTAGCTCTAATAGATTCACAATTCTCCAGTAGCACCTTATTAAATTTGCTGACATTTTCTATCAAGTTATGGAAGAAGGTTTTTCTGACCATTGCCCATTGCGTATTATTTTATCCAAGTCTACTTCTCATGGTAAAAGGTTCATGTTCTGTGATATGTGGGCTGAAAATGCAGACTTCCTGACTATTATTTCTTCTAATTGGACTTCACCTTCTGGGGGGGAACTCTATGTTTTCTTTGGTCCAGAATTTAAAGAGACTGAAAGGTCCTTTAAAAATTCTGCATAGGGTGAGGTATGGGGATGTGTTTGCCAAGGCACAATCTGATTATGTTTCTTTGATCTCCATTCAAAAGGAGTTGCATTCTAATCCTTCTGAAGATCTCTTTGTAGCAGAATCTTATGCAAAAAAATTATATATGACTTCTTTGAGAGATGCTTCAAATTTGTTGCGACAGAAGACCAAATTTGACTGGATAAAACATGGAGATCAGAACTCAGCATTCTTCTATTATGTTATCAAATCTACAGCCTATCAAAACAAAATTTTTGGCTTAAAAGTTGCTGAGGGTGTTTTGTTGACTGAAGTTGAAGATATTGGTAATTACTTGGCATCACACTATGAGAAATTTTTTGCTAAGAAGGACTGTATAGGCAGGGTCAAGTGGGATATTATTCAATTTGGCTCAGTGGTAAAGGAAGATCAAAAAGCTTCTCTATGCTCCCCTATTACGGATCAAGAAATCAAGGAAGTATTTTTCAAGATGAATGGGAAGAAGAGTCCGGGTCCTGATGGTTTCAATGCTACATTTTTCAAACAAGCGTGGCCGATTATTGGACAGGATGTTTTTACTGCCATTAAGAGTTTTTTCTCTTCCGGGAAATTGCTCAAAGAGATTAATGCCACTTTGTTAGCTCTGGTTCCTAAGGTAAATACCCCAGATGGTGTTGGAGATCTGGGACCTATTGCATGTTGTAATGTCCTGTATAAAGCTATTACGAAATCTTGAGCAATCGTTTGAAAATTATTTTACCTAATATTGTTGTCATCTCTCAATCGGCGTTTCAGGACAGGTCTATTATACATAATATTTTGATTGTGGAGGATATTGTAAAACTCTACAATCGAAGTAATGTGAAGCCAAGTTGTATGCTTAAGATTGACATTCAAAAGGCATATGACACTGTGGATTGGGGTTTCTTGAAGAATCTTCTTTTGGCATTAAACTTTCCCTTGAAGTTTGTCGATTGGGTTATGTGCTGTATTACATCCGCTTCTTTTTCCGTGGGTTTAAATGGAAGATCTTATGGCTATTTTCAAAGTGGGCGTGGTCTAAGGCAAGGGGGATCCAATTTCACCTTTATTGTTCGTGTTGGCTATGGATTATCTGGGAAGAGCGATTAAAGAAGCTACATCAAAATCAACTTTCAAATTTCACCAACACTGTAAGTCCCTGAAATTAGCACATCTCTGTTTTGCTGATGACTTATTGGTTTTTTGTAACGGTGATGTGGAGAGTTTGAAATTGTTGATCTCTGTCCTGGATCATTTTGCGGACTGTTCTGGTTTGCTTCCCAACAATTCTAAATCAAACGTTTTTGTGGCTGGCGTGGTTGATTCTGTGAAAAAAGAAATCTTAAAGGCGATTGGATTCAAGGAGGGGTCTTTGCCTTTTAGATATCTTGGAGTTCCTGTTAAGCCATCAAAATTGAATAGACATGATTGTGCCTTGTTGCTTGAAAAGATGTCTAAACGTATCCAAGAGTGGGCTATTAGAATATTGACTTATGCAGGAAGAGTTGAGTTGCTCAATAGCATGCTTATGGCGGTTCACACTTACTGGTCATAGATATTTTGCCAAAGAGTGTGATTGATAGTATTGTTAAATTGTGTATGGGGTTTCTTTGGGGAGCTAATCAGAAAAAATCCCCTCCTATCTCGTGGTATAATTGTTGTTTATCTAAACCGGAGGGTGGTCTCAATATTAGAGATCCCCATGCTTGGAACTCTGCAGCTTTAGGGAAATTGATTTGGCAATTGATCACTGATAAGGAATCTTTGTGGGTAAGATGGATTCATCATCATTATCTGAAAAAGCATTCTATTTGGGATTGTTCAATCAAGCATAATTGTAGCTGGTACTGGAGAAAGCTTATTCAAGGAAGGGATGAAATTGCTGAGTTGTCCAAGGACTTGGTGTTGAAACAAAAGAGCTACACAATTCAGGAGGGGTATAATTTTTTGAAGAATAATTCTGAACGGGTTGATTGGTTCCAACTCATTTGGAATGGTCTTAAGATCCATAAATGCTCCTTCATTGCTTGGTTAACAATTCATGGTAGATTGGTGACACAAGAGAGATTACAAAAACTTGGTTTCTCGCTTGCAAACAGATGCCCACTCTGTTTGAAGGATGCTGAATCGGTAAGCCATTTGTTCTTTAAATGTCAGTTTGCTCGCAAGGTGGTGGATGATGGTATGCTCAAACTTTTTGATATATCTTTGGATTGAGATGTTGGATCCAGGAATGTTTGAGAAAGACGAAGAAGGTTAGTAACAAGTTGAGTTTGAGGATTACAGTTTCTATCTACTATATTTGGTTGGAGAGAAATCTTCGAATTTTTCAAAATTCGGAGAGAAATTTTGATTGTATAGTGGGTTTCATTGTTAGTGATGTAAATAGTCGTTTAGCTTGATTTGTTTTGAAAGTAGCTTTGATAGGGGTGGTGGTTGTTTTGGTATGGGCTTTCCTTATAAAGCCCCTCTAGGTATGCCTAGAGTATTTTTGTAGAAGTTGTTTTTGTTAATGAAAAGTTTAACAATTTTCCAAAAAAATAAATAAATATATATATATATAATTTTTGAATGCTAATATCTTGAATTTTTGGGGTATTGGACAATAATGCACTGAACTTTAAGGGGTGTGTCGGTTGTGGTAATTTGGTGTTTGGGAGTAAGGTTGTTGAATCCACAGGAATGGTGTGTCAAGTTATAGGGAATTGGTTTGGTAGGGTTTCAAATTGCGAAAAGTAGTAAATAACTGAAATAAATGAACTAAACTAATTATGAATTGAAAACAATAAAAACTAAAGAAAACATGAATGAGGAACAAATCTTAACCTAAAGAAACAAAAACAAGAAACTAAACAAGAAAACCAATGCATAATCAAGATAGTAAATTATAACGACGAATTTAAAGACTAAATTTAATACTGAATTTAAGATTAAAAACTGTAACCTGAATCGCAATTTCAATCTTTTCTCCTAAATCTTTGTCTTCACGAACTTTTTCCCGAACAAACAAGAAAGGGCGTGATTTGGATTACTAAGACCGCTCGAATTTCACTTGAAGGGAAAATTCAAGGAACCTTAGCCCTCCTCTTCACTAAAAAGGTGGAATTTTGTGTGTAACTAATCATAATAGAATTGAAGTAACGAGACAGAAAGTAAAAGCGAGAAAGAATAAGAACTGACCCGTTGGGAACCATATTTTTTTAATGCACTCAAAAGGGACAAAGTTGTTAGACAATTGGCTGACAGGTGACTTTCCGGCCATTATTAGCCGGAAAACATGAAAAGACTTAAAAGCCCTCGGGGATGTTTGTGAAAAGACTATGTTGCCCTTATTTTTGCCCACTAAATAAACGTTGCCTTGTCCAATTCACCAGAAATTCAATCAATTGATAATTACTTTACGCACAGATTTATTCTCCAAATCCCAGTTCTTTAATCCAATTCACCAGAAAAATCAAGGGCATGATAACGAGATAATATATCAGAATCTTCAGTTAAAGAACATATATTAGATAGTTGCAAAACCCACTAAATTGCCATAATTTACAGCTAGCAATTGATGCTTTTTAAGACTGAAATTAGAACTTCCAAACCCATATAAGGAAACCAATTTGTTAGATATGGAGAGCAGAAAACAAGCACCCAAACTCAAACTGGGTCAGACGAGAAGAACAATGTTGAAGAAACCATGAAATAAACCAAACCCATATGAAGAAACCATGAAATAAACAAAAGATCAACAAAGTTAAGGCCTTTTAAGGATAAAGACGACATACCCAATTGATAAAATTGACCTAATTATAAGATAAACAACCACAATTAGCCGAAAAGGTAACATGAAATTGATACATCTTCCCTTTCCTATCCCTCTCACTCTCAGGTATTTTTTTTTTATAATCCTGAATCATGCACATTCTAGCAGCAGACTGGTACAATTCAATTTTACATGCAAAAACCCTTTTCTGGGTTTTTGTTTGGCGGTTTTTTATGGAGCTCACGAAGTCTTCTCTTTCTTCTTCCAAAACTCAAACCGGGTCAGACGGGAAGAACAATGTTGAGATCTACAATGCAAGCCTTTTCGTGGATGGATGTTTCATTCAGAGAAGGTTCAGTCTCAGGCTTCATAAAACTAGCCCCAATGTCACCACAGTTTCATCTCGTAAACCCAACTCTTGTCCTAATTTTATAGAACCTCCGCAGTACTACCTGATTGATTCATCTCTTGAATCCAAGTTCTGGAAATCCTAAATTCCAACTCAGAATGCCGTCACTGATTCTGAAGTTAAAACTGCGAACGGTTTGGCTATGGCGAAAACTAGGGTTTAGAGAGGGAAAGGTGAGAAAGAGCAGTGAACGAAGGTTGAAACTTGAAATCAGACATCATAAATCACAATTCACAAACTTGAGTAACTTACTTGAATTGTTTTGACCGCTGTGTGTGCTGTCGAATGAGGTGCCACACATTTCAGAAATCACAATCCACACCCACATGTATCATTCACAAGTTCAAGGATGCAACAAACACCAAGGATTAAGGAGGAAGAATGATAAAGAACGCAGATGAAGGAGTTCGATTAGTAGAGTGGGATTTACCTGTGACTTTCCTCGCCATTGCAGCTCAAGGAAGAAAGGAAGAATGAAGATGGTGGATGATGAAGAACGAAGGAGGAAGGAGGAAGGAACAATGGAGGAGGGTAGTCTCGGCATTGATCTAAGCAAATTCAAAAAAAAAATAATTTAAGTTTACTCAACTGTCACCGTTTTCCGGCAAATAATGGCCGGAAAGTCACCTGCCGGCCAATTGTTTATCAACTTCGTCCCTTTGAGTGCATTAAAAAAATGTGGTCCCCAACGAGTCAGTTGTTAGAAATGTGTGGCACCTCCCAGTAAATCTGTCTTGAATAAACTTGAATTTAAATTCAAAAGAGTAACTTACAATGCAATGAATTGAGAGAAAACTTAGAAAAATTGAAAGCTAAAGAAAATAAAACTAAGTCTAATGTTCTCTTTTTCATGAAGTATCATAAAGTATGTATAAAAGAAGTTTGGAAAGAAAATAAAACAACAACTCAAAACCCTATGTGAAATGGCGCACTACGAGAGCCCAAAATATATCAGGCGCTGGTAGCGCGTATCAAGGCGCTGATAGCATCTATGCTTGACGTTCTTTTTGACTTCCCGAAACCATGCGCTGGTAGCGCGTATCAAGGCGCTGGCAGCGCCTATGCTTGCTGCTGCTCTTCTTCGCCATTTCTTTCATTTTTTTTCCCTTCCTTTCTTTACTTCTCCATGAATTTTGATTAAGACCTGTAAATCACACTAATTTTCCAACCAAGTGAAGAAATCACAACCAAAAATACTTAATTCATGGTCTTAATTCGGCTCAAAATAAGCCCGAACAACACTCCCACACAAAGGTATGCTCGCCCCGAGCAAACTAAAACAAAGAAAGAAAATAAAACTAAACTATCCTAACTCACTTTCGTAGGAATTACGGTTGCATTTAGCGTATGCAACAAGCCCTTTAAACCCCTTGGCAGCCCAAGTGGACGAGGAAGGTTTCGTGAGGGTTTATAGAAGCTATACCTACAAAAGCAAAGAGAAGAAAGAGAGGTAAGAGGCAAACTTAACAAAATAAGCACAGGAGGAGGTCTACACACACGGTTGTGAAACTAACTACTCAAACAACGCATTCACGTAATTTAGAACAGTCTTAGAGAGCATTCAAGGCTACTAGCAAGTTCGTTACCAGACTTAACATTTTTCACGTCATTCATGCATAATCTCGATGGGTTCCTCGTGCTCAAGTGCAGTGTTTCCGGCTCGTTTTTGCTTAAGTCAATGTTCAATCGGTTAGAACTAGCTACTCACATACCCATGCTCAATATTTAGTGACTTATAGGTGGTTCATCTCCCTATTTTGTGTCGCCCTTGGCTTGGTGAGGGCCGCATGTTACATAGAGAAAGGTTCAACATTTATTACCATTAATCTTTTTGGTGTTGGGTTTTTCGAGAATTGAACGACCCTGAAAGGGGACTACTCTTCCTACATAGATCCTTTCCATACACATAAGAGGTGCTTAAGGGGGCGTGAGTGCCGCACCACTCACACCGATCTATGAAGGTGAACCAACATTTATAGATTTTCTCAATGTTTTTGCGTTAGTATTTTTCGGGAATAAAAACGACCCATAAATGAGGTTTACCCTCCCAACACAAGTTACTCTGTACGCAACAAAGTGCTTAAGGGGTAAAAGCGCCGCACCACTCATACCAGCCCGTGTAGGTGTACTAACATTTTTTTTTCATTGTTTTTTTTTCAGTTTTTCTTACTTAGAGCATGGATAAACGAGAAACCAAAACTTTGCTCCTAAACTAAGACCATCACATTAATAAGCTAGAAGTGAAAATTCTAAGGAAACCATATGTTTGCAAATACATGGTGAGGTTATTATATTTAGGAAAAAGCAACAACCAAGCCTGAATCCTATCAAGCGCTCACTAACTATTCCTAACCAAACAAATGCACTATTCAAGCCATCATCGACACAACCATGCATACAAACCACCTCTGGCTAGGGAAAAATTTTAAAAATTTGCCTTTTTTTTCTCGGTGGTACCCAAAATTCTCCTAGAGTTTGTCAGGCACGTGCGCCACCCTACTCCCACACAAAAACTCTACAATGTCCTCATTGTGCATAAGGAGACACCACACAAAAGAAAATAAAAATCACACAAAAGAAAAGTGCACAAAAGAAAAGAAAAACTCAAGCCGGCATGCATGGCACCCCTACTCTCACACAAAAAGGTTAACAATGTCCTCATTGGAAATAGAAGGAAGCAAGCACACAAAAGAAAAGAAAGAAAAATAAACACACCAAAAGAGATAAAAAGAAACTAACTCACTAACCGTATCAAAAGTAGAAAGGAAGGATATTACCTGGATGTCTTCTTGTCAATTGACTCACTCCTTTTCACTAGACAAGGCATGGTTAGGAGAAGCCAATGAAGAAAAATTAAAAAAAGAAAAATCAGATGTACAATGTATACAAAAGTCTCGACTTACCTTCTCTTAAGAATTAGATGGATCACAGAATATAACACACTCACGTCAGTAGTTTTAGGATATTTTAAGAAGGGCTTCAACCTATGCCCATTCACCTTCCACACAGAGTTATTAAATGGGTCCTTAATCTCAATTACACCTGAATGGAATACCTGAGTCACAATAAATGGTCTAGTCCACCTAGATCTCAATTTTCTAGCAAACAATTGCAACCGAGAGTCATAAAGGAGTACTTTTTGTCCTGAAAAGAAGGTCTTCCTATGAATGATCCTATCATGCAAGATTTTAGACCTTTACTTACTTAACCGCCCATTCTCATAGGCCTCTCTTCTCAACTCCTCAAGCTCAGAAAGTGTTAATCTCCTTTTCTCACCAGCTACTGACAAATTCAGGTTAAGGGCTTTTAAAGCCCCCCAAGCCCTATGTTCAAGTTCTACAGGCAAGTGATAGGGTTTCCTAAAGACAGCTCTATAGGGTGACATCCTAATGAGGGTCTTACAGGTCGTTCGATAGGCCCACAAGGCATCAATCAACATAACAGACCAATCTTTCCTATTTCTAGACAATTTTCTCTAAGATCTATTTAATTTTCCTATTAGAGACTTTTGCTTGACCATTAGACTGTGGATGGTAAACGGCTGTGAGCTTATGTACAACTGAGTACCTCTTCAGTAAGGCCTCAAAGGATCTGTTGTTAAAATGGGTTCCCTGATCACTAATAATGGCTCTAGGCATTCCAAATCTAGAAAAGATGTATTCTCTAAGGAACTTAGTAACTACCCGAGCATCATTCTTCTTAGTAGGGATGGCCTCTACCCACTTAGACACATAATCAACAACAAGGAGAATATATTCATTTCCAAAAGAGTTAGGGAATGGGAATCAAAACCCCACACATCAAATACATCAACAAAGATCTCAGGTTGTAAGGGCATCATATCACTCCTAGTTATCTTTCCCAAACTTTGGCACCTAGGGCACCGTTGGCCATAGTCATGGGCATCTCTAAAGATAGTGGGCCAGTAAAACCCACTCTGCAAGACCTTATAAGCAGTTTTCTTTCCACTATAGTGCCTCCCACAAGGTTGGTCATGGTAAAAAGAGAGGACATCCATAATCGACTCATCAGGTACACATCTCCTAAGGATCTGGTCTTGGCAGCACTTAAACAAGTAAGGGTCATCCCACACAAAATTCTTCACAATGTGAAGAAACCTATCCTTGTCATGCTTATTCCAATCACTAGGCATCTCTCCAGTCACTTTAAAATTCACAATATCAGCAAACCAAGGTTTCACTCCCACACTAAAGAGTTGCTCATCAGGAAACGAGTAGTAATAGGGGTGGTGTTTACAGTATCAGGCACAATCCTAGATAGGTGGTCAGCTACAGGATTCTCAACTCCTTTCCCGTCTCTAATCTCACAATCAAACTCTTGTAACAACAGTACCCACCTAACTAGCCTAGGTTTGAAATCTTTCTTCTCCATCAGATACCTAATAGCTGAATGATCAGTGTAAACTATGACTCTAGCACCAAGTAAGTAAGGTCTGAATTTCTCAAAGGCATACACAACAGCTAGAAATTCTTTCCCAGTCACATTACAATTCAGTTGGGTATCATTCAAGGTGTGGCATGCAATCAAGCAAATAATTTTGGCAATATTGCAATACAACACATCAACATATGTCAAAACCATCTTCAATAAATATTATAGAAGGCATCCAACTTGCAATATAAATTAACCAAAATCAAGGGATAAAGCCAATAAAGATTTAGCATCCAACATATCCTAAACATAAGCAAGAAATAATGCATGCATACTCTACAAAATACAATTTTATTAGGTGAGATAAGAAACAACTTTCCTTCTTGAAATTCCAAATTTCAAGGTTAGACACATACTCTTCTTTGCTCAATTTTCAAAAACGAGCAAACTTACTCAGTAGATTCTCAATCCATGCTGAGGATCATTTTGTAGAAGTTCAGCTGGAATCACCCAGCCACCAACTCTACAACAACGATCAGTTTATGCCCAACTGATCGATTGATATTTGATTTCCAAAATCAATCCTTCCCATAAAGTTGTACTTGAATGGAATCACCCAATTCAATACCATAGGTCAAATCTAATTTAACCGAGAAGTCATAGAAACCGAGATTTCAAGTCTAAACATTTTAGACCTAAACCTCAAATTCTTTTAGGTTTGATGTTTGAAGAAATCATGAAGTGACACTAGTTATGAGTGTGACATCACATGTCACGCACATACAAACTATGCCCAACCTCATGGAAACTAATGCTATCACAAGAGCCACTACGAGTACGGCGTCAAACGCAACAATTACTCAAGATGCTCGAGTGAAATCCAAGATCATCACAAGAGCCATCATGAGTACGATGTCAAACGCAACAATTACTCAAAATACTCAATAGAAATCCAATGACAGTCATCGTGAGTACAGCGTCAAACGCAACAATTACTCAAGATACTCAAAGGAAATCCAACATGATCATGTGAGCCATAGAGAGTATGGCGTCAAACGCAACAACTACTCAAGATGCTCAAAAGAGAAATCCAATATGATCACATGAGCCACAAAGAGTACGGCGTCAAACGAAACTACTCAATATGCTCAAAAGGAAATCCAATATGACCACGAGAGCCTTCGTGAGTACAACGTCAAACGCAACAACTACTTACGTGGCTCAAAGTGTAAGAAGAAAGGTTATGAGTTTCACCAAAATCCCGAGTAAAACAACAAGTGTTCTGCTCGAGATTCCTAGTCAAACAAGGGGTTAAGCTCAATGCGAGCCTATGGTTATGGCAACAATTTGCCATGACCAAAGCTTTCCTCATATCATATAGAAACCCATGTATGATCACAAATGACACAAGCATGAAACACAAACATCCAAACCAATATCCAATCAATCATAAACCAAGGTTCAACCATAACAAGATCATTACAATCAATAATCAAGGTTAACCAACATAACAAGCCAAATTAACAATTAATCTAGCATGTATACATCATAATAGATCACATCTACCAAGATTATAACATAATAGGCATAAACAAGCAATCTAGTAAGGCTTTCTAAACATGATTTAACAATTGAAACATATAAAAGAGAGCGGTAAAACATAAGCATGTTATTGTGGCTCTGATACCACTGATGGGTTAGGGTGGTCTAGATCTGTCTAGGCCACAAGAAGAGGTGGTCCCGGTCTAACTGGAACCACCCCGAGGTGGGCCTGATCCTAATCGGGACAACCCTAATTAGGGGCGAAATAGGAATCTTAACTATTAGGATTCCCACCTAATCTAAACTAACTAACCCAAAACAATAAATAACATAAACTAAATAGCAGGGGCTTAGTTATTACCTCAGGTCTCTCAAATAGAAACGCCCCGGTCGACCTTGTACTCTTGAACGCACAGGCGTCAAAGAAACTCCGAGTAGAAGATTCCCAAAGAGGAATCCTCCACAAGAGGTCCACGCAGCACCTTTCGGCACGACTGTTAGACCGTTTCAACCCCAGTCAAACCGGGGGTCAAAAGAGTATGTTGGACTGTATCAAATACAACTCGTCCTTCCCCCTTTAGGGAGGCTTCCCGGGACTCCTAAAACCGGGAACTCTTAAATGAAAGCTTTTCCCGGTATCCCTTAAATCTCAAAGTAGAGACTAGCCTTTTTAAATGGTCACTTGGGATTGGAAAGACAAGGTTTCCACTAAAGGGGCACCCATATATATAGGAGAGAGAGGGTGGGAAATGGAGTTTCATTTTCAATGTGGGACGCGCGCCTGGGCATCACCACAGACCGTGGTGAGCATCAAAACCAATCCTACAAACCCAGAAAGGCACCACTGGCCGTGGCAGGGCACCACGGTCCGTGGTGACCCCACCATCGGTCGTAGTGGTGCACCACGGATCGTGGTTGGGTCGTGGTGGTGCACCACGGATCGTGGTGGCCTTAGCCACCCTCTGTGGTGCTCCTCCTTCACCCCCTAGGGGTTTTTCAGCCTCCTCGGTTTAATCCTTTATTGATCCGGCCCTCTTTCTAACATACTCTGGCTTGTATGACCCTGTGGAACCAACTATCACGGTTGTGATTGAGTTGTTCAATCACCGGTTAAGAGATCTTCTAGCAAAAACATCAACCACCGTGCTACGTTGGATTGAGTACTCGGTTGTATTTGAACATTGTCGAGACACTCCCAACAACACACCCTTAATCTCTTAGTCCATAAATAAATACAACACATTTTTAGACATATTCTTTGTATATATAAAAAAAAAATCAATACCTAGGTAGTTGGGAAGACAATAAGTTTAATTAGTAACTAATTATTAGTATATGTCAAATGTAGGCTTGACTTACACAAGTGAAGCCCAACACTAAACAACACCTTTTTTTTTCTCTTGCATATAAATCCCAAAATGTTATAGTTTAGATGTTCGTTCAAGAACTCTACAACATTTTGGGATTCGTTTCATGAATTCACATTCTTCATTGCCACCTTCTGTTTTTCACGCGTGACTCCATTCTCCAATTCTCATGTTGCGTTGTATATGCTCTTAACAATCATCAAACTTTTGGCTACTTAGTAACATGTACAACTAAAAAGAAACATTTCAAAATGTTTATCAAGCTAGTTTAGAACTCCATTGTACACTTCTAATGGCAGGAGAAATTACAAAACAATGAGAAGAATTATGAAATATTTATTAGTCATGTAATGACTTGAATGACATGGACAAGTTTTGTAATCCCTTTGCTGAGTTATATCTAGCACAGAATTGATATTATTTTGATGTAAGACAAAAATAAATAAATTATGAGATATCAATTATTATCCAAATCACACATCAAGCTATTAAGATAGGAAAGATATAATTGTTAATATTAAGAGAATATTGAATAATATAATTATGTTATCCAAATAAGATTTGATCTTGAAATATACTATAGATGTGGATTTAATTGATGTAATATGATTACTGGTTCACACATTTGATTCTTGGCCATATAGATCAATGATATTAGGTGTCAATAAATATTCCTTTTTAATCTTATATTGATGCTATATTTTCTCTTGCAAAGGAAATAAATTATGAACTTATATCTTATATATTACATTGATTTCCTTGCCTCATGAGTATTATGTGCAACCCAATATCACAATAATTATATCCATTGTACTAAGATATGATCAAGAATTATCCAAGTATAGGTCCTTGCTACTTCGGCTACTCGCATTATAAATACAAGGAGTCCTTACCCATTGAAAGGGACAAGAGATGAGTACAAGACACAAGCATATATCACACTTGAGCATTATTGTTTCTTACTATTGTTGAACGTGAGAGTATGAAAATTGTATTGAGTTACTGATTAGAGTTGTAGATATAGTTTATTAGGGAAAGGACTAAGAGTTGAGAAGTTAACTCCCCACGCTTGATTGAGATGTGATTTTAAGTGGTGGTATCTTGAGAGTAGAGAAGACTGTAAGATCGGTTGTCAAAGTCCATCCTAATAAGATATCGAAGTTCAATGCTAGAGTTGAAGAACTTTAGGCGGTGACGTACTCCAAAATTTGCGTTCGGATGAACATTATAAACAACTACTATGTTTTGTCTATCTTTTAATTTTTGTAATTTATTTTTGGGAAATTGGATTCTAATAATACGAACTTTTGGCCATATAAGACTTAATAATACGAACTTTCGATTAGGTTCTGAATAATATGAACTTTGACCCCCTGTTGCTCCCAGTAACATGACACCGAGTTAGGGTAATGTTGACTCGTCGGAAAGTCTAGTTGGCGGTTGCGGCATGTGGCTTTGCAATTTGACATTGCCAGGTCAGCATTTGTCTTAAAAAAAAGCCACGTCAGCACCAACTCTCTTTCTCTCTCCTCTCTCTCCTCTCTTCTCTCTCTTCCCCTCCTCTTCTTCGATCCACCAGACATCCATGGCCATGGCCTGGCTTTTCCTCCTCCTCTCCCTATGCCTAAACCCAGAAATACCCAAGTGAAACCCAAATCAAAAACCAAAAGACAAAAGCAAAACAACCCCAATCAATTCAAGCACAATGAATCAAACCTAGAATCTTTTTATTTCTTCATCTTCTTCAATCCTCCCCCTCTCTTTCCTCCTCCATCAGAATCAAACCCAGAATATTTGTCTCTCACTTGTTGAAAAACTGAAAACTTAAAACTAAACTCACAATCACAGAAGAATTTGAGGCTTTAACAAATCGAATCCAGAAACAATATCTCAAATTCTTAGCTGTATACTTTGCCCTCCTCATTTGGGATGAGATTCAAGTATTCGACTCATGTACCCAACCGCCAATTCGGAAACAAATCATCAAAAATTAACAAATCCCCAAACTCCCTCGACTTTGCCAAAAATCTCAAACACCCATTTAGAAACAAATCGTCAAAATCTAAGAACCAATCCAAAATTCCCCAAAAATTTTCAAAAAACTTACCAAAACCTTTGAGCTTCGAGTCCCAAACATGGAGGGCGAAATCGACCCAAGTGGCGAAGTGGGGTTTCTGGGAAGGAGAAGACGGCCGAAAATCAGAATCGGAGTCGGACCTAGAGAGAGAAAGTGGGGCCCGGGGCGGCGGAGGAGAGGGCCGAATTGGGTGGAGGCCCTTGTGGTTGATCGGAGGGAAGATTGAGACGTCATGGGAGTGGTGGTTGTGGTGACGGCCGGGGGCGGTGGCCAGAGGCAGAGAGAAGGTATCGGAGAAGGAGGAGGAGAAGGGAGGATGGTGGTTTGGATTTGCTGTTGCAGTGTAGAAACTCTCCCAATCTTCTTCTTCTTCATCCTCCATTGTTACAAAGAGAGGAGAGAAAGAGGGAGGAAAGAGAAAGAGGGAGGAAGAAAAGGGCTAGCTGGAAAATTGCAACGGAGAGAGAGAGAGCAATGTCAAAGGCTGCCTGGCAATGTCAAACAGCAAAGGCACATGCCGCAACCGCCAACTAGACTTTCCGATGAGTCAACATAACCTTAACTCGGTGTCATGTTACTGGGAGCAACAGGGGGCCAAAGTTCATATTATTCAGAACCTAATCGAAAGTTCGTATTATTAAGTCTTATATGGCCAAAAGTTCGTATTATTAGAATCCAATTTCCCTTTATTTTTTGATATTTATTTAACTAGCCTAATTAAACTTTCACCCCTTACTTTAATTGGTTTTTCCATGAGTTTATTCGAGATTAATGCATTCAATTGCGTTTTCCTTATTACCAAACATGTGAAAATTAATTTTTAGGAAAACCATTTTCCTATGTGTCAAACACGTGAAAGTATCAAATAAAATTTCATTTTCTAGAAAAACCATTTTACAAAAAAAAAAAACCATTTTCCTCGAAAGTGATTTTTCTTTTGGCCAAACACACCCTTTGTCTATTAATCCATAAGTAAATACAACAATTTTTACGGTTATTCTTTTTTAAAAAAAAATCAATATCTAGCTAGTTGGGAAAAAAAAGTTTAACTAATCACTAATCTATATATTACGATAGAAATCATTGTGGATCCCATGAAATAGAGCCGCGGGAATGATTGTAGGGGAATTGGTCAATCACAACGTAGAAAATTAATTTTTTTTTCTATTTTCATTTTTTTAATTTTCAATCCGGAATTTCTTTTAAAATTAAAAAACCAGAAAGTACTAATCCTTGACTGCTTTGGACTCTGAATTAAATTATTTTGGTGCAAATAACAGTAATTATTTTGGTGTTGCCTATAATAATAATAATAATAATAATAATAATAATAATAATAATAATAATAATAATAATAATAATAATCTATATATTATAATAGAAATCATTGTGGGTCTCACGAAATAGAGTCACGGGAGTGACTGTAGGGGAGTTGACCAATCACAACGTAGAAAATTATTTTTTGTTGACTGCTTTGGACTCTGAATTAAATTATTTTGGTGCAAATTACAGTAATTATTTTGATGTTGCCTATAATAATAATAATAATAATAATAATAATAATAATAATAATAATAATTAGGGTTGTGCATTATTCGGTTCAGAACCGAAAAACCGGATACTGAACCGATTCGAACCGAACCGCATAAAGTTCGGCTCGGTTTTCGGTCGCTCATTTTGCCTTTGTTCGGTTTTCGGTAACTGGGAAAACCGAAAAAACCGAGTAATTAATCGTCACGTTCGTCTTACTTCAAGTAGGGTTTCTGGGTTTGGGTTTTTTAGATTTTGAAACTTGAGAGTCTCACAAGTCAGTAGTCACAACTCACAAGTCCCACCAAACCCTAATCCTCCCTCCCCCATCGACCCTCACTCCCCTCCCTGGCCTCCCGAATCGCCTCGGCGAATCCCGCCTCCCAGTCGGTGTCGTCCTCTGGCATTCTCAGTCTCACTAGTCACTCTGGCACTCGTCCTCTCGTCGTCCTCTCAGTCCAGTCACTCGGCCTCTCTAGTCTCTACACAGCTGCACTCGCCAGTCGCCACTCGTCTTCTTCAGTTCTTCTGATTCTTCTTCTTCTTCTCTTCAAGGTTTGTGCTCCTGTTTTTGGTTTCAATTTTGTTTCAATTTTGTTGGGTTTTGTCTATGTGCTCAGAATCTCAGATTGTGATTGATGCTTACCTGGGTTGGATTTTTTTTTGAGAAATTTTGTTGGGAAATTTTGATGGATCATAGATGGGTTGTGTTCTGAGTTTTTTTTGTTGATTTTTGTGGTTGTTTCTGTGTTTTTGTAACAATCTTGAACTCTATCTTGTTCCCTGTAAGATTTAAGTTTTTTTTTTTTCATTTGCATACATGTTGAATGTTCTAGGTTGAGCAAAGTTGTAAGTTTTTGGGTATTTTCCCATTTCCATCTGTCCAAAATATGAAGGATTTGTGTTTGAATTTGACTTATCTGGGTGAATTTCCATCTGTCCGAGGGCTGCTGCCTGCTGCCTGCTTATTCGGTTTTTCGGTTTGTTCTCAGTTCGGTTTGAGAAAAGTTATTCGGTTTTCGGTTAAAACAGAATATAATTCGGCTCGACTTTCGGTTTGATTTTTAGGCTTATTCGGATTTCGATTTTTTCGGTCCGGTTTCGAACCGATGAACAGCCATAATAATAATAATAATAATAATAATAATAATAATAATAATAATCTATCCATATGTTATAATAGAAATCATTGTGGGCCCCCCTCAAAATAAAGCCACGGGAGCGTTTTTTGGAGTCTACACCAATCACAGCGCAGTAAATTGTATTTTATTTTCAGATTTTATTTACAATTTAAGAAATTAAAAAAATATATCTTTAATCCACGTCTGCTTGACAGTTGTTTCATTCAAAACGAGTCATACTAAGTCTCAAACTGTAGTGTTCAATTTTAATTTTAATTGTATTTTATTTTCTATTTCTTTCTAGATTTTATTTACCATTAAGAAATTAAAAAATATATCATTTATTCACGTCTGGTTGACACCAAATACATTCAAAACAAATTCTACTAAGGCTGTGTTCGGCAGTAGCATTTGGCGTAGCGTTTAGCGTTTTGACCAAGTCAAAACTCTAATTGCATAAATATTAGTGCTCGGTAAACTAGCGTTTTGAGGAGCATTTAGCATTTTAAGGAGCATTTTGCGAAACGTTAATAAAGTTAACGTTTAGCGTTTGGAGTAGCGTTTCATATTTTTTAATCAAAAAATACCCTTTGAAAATTTTATCTTTGAAAATTATTGATATCCTTTTATGTCAATTCACATTAATCTGCTAATTCAACCGCTAAATTTACTGAACACAATTCTCGGTTGACCAGTCATCCGCTATCTGCTACTTAAACCGCTATCTGCTACCTAAATCGCTATCCGCTACATAAACCGCTATCTGCTATCTAAAATGCTAATTTTGCGGAACAGGGCCTAAGTCTCAAACAGTAGTGTTCAATTTTAATTTAAATTGTATTTTATTTTCTATTTCTTTCTAGATTTTATTTACAATTCAAGAAATTAAAAAAATGTATCTTTAAATGAGTCCTACGAAATCTCAAACAGTAGTATTCAATTCTAATTTAATTACACCACTAAAACAAAACAAAAAATTACTCACAGCTACCCTAACTTTTGGTGAAATGTTTTTCTGGTATCCCAACTTTTAAAAACTAATTTTGGGGTACCCTAACTTTTAGAATTAGAAATAATTAGGTGAATTTCCGGCCAATGATTTGAATTCACCGGTGAGTTTTAGGCGGGAAATTGATTAAGTGTTTTTGTGGATGAAAATGTCCTTTGTTTTCGTGGACGAAAATGATTTGAATCAATCGGAGTTTCGCCGGAAATTCACCTAATAATTTCTAATCCTAAAAGTTTGGGTACCCAAAATTAGTTTTGAAAAGTTAGGGTACCAAAAAATTGTTTCTTCAAAAGTTAGGGTACCTCTAAGTAATTTTTTGAAAACAAAACCGTCCATAACTAATGAGATTAATATCTGAAACACTTCAAAACCATTACCAATTAGATTATTAACATGACCCTTGCGGTTAGGTCAATGTCATTCATGAGTTTTTGTAGATATCTATATAAATACAACACATGTGTCAGAGGTTATATCTATTTCCCAGATATTAACCTATTATTATGCATCTATTTTCACATACAACATACTAAAAATCCCAAAATATAACCCCTCTTCATCTACAGTCAGGAGCAAGCAAGATCAATAATCTTTTACCTTCCCCATCAATAAGTTTCACATTCATAAACATTTTCCTCAATATTCATCAGTAAGTTTCACATCCATGACTTTTATAAAATTTCAAAAGTAATCCTTATGAACAAGTAAGTTTCACTTCGTGCATCGCACGGGATGAGGCCTAGTTATTATTAATATATGTCAAATGTAGACTTGACTACCACTCTATTTATTTTTACAGTTATTATTTCAATTTATGATTATTTTATATATTTATGGAGTTAAAAATAAAAACTAAATCTATTTATTTATAATATGGAGTTCATATATAAATATTTTAGAGTGTAAGCGTACGAATGAGTTCCAATTGTTGTAGAGGAAGTTAGATGAAGTTTCAAAATATAAAAATAATAGATGTTGTGGAGGAAGTGAACTCTCACTTTCATTCCAAAAGATAGGAACACCATTGTATATATTCTTAACTATCATCAAACTTTTGGCTAGTGAGTAACATGTACAACTAAAAAGAAACATTTTATGATGTTCATGAAACTAGTTCAGTACTCCACTGTACACTTCCAACTGCAGGAAAAGTTACAAAATACTGAGAAGAATTATAAAATAGTGATATTTTTAAATAAATAAATTCATCAGTTCCTTTCAATTAATCGTCCTTAAAATCTTGAATTAAAATTGGGTTGAATAGCTTATCAATTTTCAATTCGGTTAATTGATTTTGCAATGCCTCCTAAGTAGTCCTAACCAAATTGGACTTTTTTTGCTTACCTGTAGCATTGGATACCCCTTTCTCTTTTGAGGATAAAGCATCGGATCAATACCTATTATATGCACTTGGAGCATGTGCTCCAAGTCTTACGTGGCATGTACATGTTGGCGATTTAGAAAAATAAAATAATTCATCAGTTTCCTCCAATCCATGCACGTTTAATCTTTTTCTTCCTCAACCTGCAACTCTCTCTCTTTCTCTCTCTCTCTCTCTCTCTGACTTGCGCTTCGGCAGAATAACCCTTATCAGCATCATCATCTTATCATCATCAACTTCATCAAAATCACGTTCATCATCATATCATCTTCTTCTTCATCTTCATCTGGCGTAATCATCATCATCATCATCATCATCATCATCATCATCTGCTTGAATCATGTTCATCATCTTCATCATAATCACGTTCATCATCATCATCACCACTAAGCGAACAACGAGTTTTGCTTCGGAATCCCGACAATTCAAATGGGTAGCCTGGATCACCGTCACGCTCATCATTATCATCATCATCGTCGTCGTCGTCGTCGTCGTCGTCGTTGTCGTCATCATCGTGATGCAAAGGAGATCAAATTCACGTCCATTGGGGGCTTTCCCAAGTGAGATGTCATTGTTCACTAATAAGTTTAGCTTGTTGACTAGATATGTCATGATTGTTCATCAAATAACGAATGGTTGTTCGCCACAAATGTTTCTATTGTTCACTATACAGATTTTCATTATTCACCATATTATCATTGTTCACCTTATATGTTATTCAATTTATCAGTGTTCCTCCTATATGAACGATAGTGAACAACATCAAATGATTTAGTGAACAATTGAATGAGTTGGTGAACAACCACTTTATTGACTTCTAATGATAGTGAACAGCAACAAATATCGATGAACAACAGCGAATGGGCTAGTGAACAATATAGAACGAGTCAGTGAACAACAACCTTATTGACTTCTAATGATAATGAACAACTTTGAATACGTCCAATGAGCCAATGAACAACATTGAATGAATCGGTGAACAACTTATACAATGCTTAGAGAACAATTCAATTCAAATTAGTGAACAACGAAATGGGGAATAATGACACTATTCTAAGCATATATGAGATGTTAAGTGAACAACGCAATTTAAGTTAGTGAACAATGAAATTACACCCGGTGAACAATGAAGTTACACCCGGTGAACAATCAAATTTTTCTGGAAAAAAAAATCATGCACAATCAATGATCAAAACGCTGTATGTTGATGGTAACCGCCTACAACTGCGTAGACTGATCACACCATGGTTGACTTGATAACTACTACATAACCGTCAAATTTTTTTTTGTCGAAATTTAAAAAAAAATTGTCATGTGGCTGTCATGTTATCTCTTGGAGCACATGCTCTAGGAGCACACAATAATTTGCAACATTGGATATTTGGATCAATGAATGTGGTGGTACTTGAGATGGGCAAGTAAGTTAAAAGTTTCCTTTTTAAGCTAAATATTTTATAATAAAATATCAAAGTGACAAAACAATAATTATAGTAAACTTAGCAAATTTGGTAAAAAGGATACTAAAATATGATATTTACCTAATGTGATGGGATTAAAAGAGTCACATATCAAAAGAAAAGATATTTATAAATGTAAACATTGTACATTCTATTCAAACGTATTTTGAGTAGAAATTAGATTGAAAGTCAGGGATCACTTTTCTTTATGGTCCCAGCCGAAACAACTCAAATAAAAGGTATGCAATCCATTAAAAATTCAAGCCTAAATAAATATGAAATGAAAACTGTAATTAATGAAATTATGGTGATCCATGATCCCGAGACCATGATCTAAGCATTCTATTTTGAGACCATCATTAATTGATGTACATAATATCCAAGTACACCTACACGGTAGTCCATTGATTTTTTTTTTTTTTTAAAAATATAATAATTCAATGACCTTTGTCACGAAATACAATATGTACTTGGATACACTAGAGAGAAAGGAGAGAAAATGTGAGAAAAAGTATGTAAACCAAATAAAAAATGTGAGTGGTAGTCCAATAATTTAATAAAATGTTAATTAAATCCCATGTGTAGTGTGTACCCCACTATGTACTCTAACCATTATCAATAAGTACACCTCATTATCTATTAAATTATTAATATTTATATTTACTGTGTCTCAAATCAAATGCACCCATTATTGATAACTTGAAAGAGGGTAATAATCCATGACAAGTGGCATCAATATCAACCCAGGACCTGACTCCAATGTCCTATAAGGCGACCCAACAGTGTGGTATGGTTAGGGGCTTCGACTGTGACAAGGCCATCACAAACTTAGATTGATAGGGAAAGATGTCAAGGGATAAAAGAAATTCGACATGAAATTTGAAATGTGGAGTCTTTGAGTTTATAACATGAACACTTCATCCTTAGCGTGTCGATCGTGAGCCCGAGTGCACGGAGCATGGTGAGCCCGACCTATGTGATGTCGGTGCGCCTTTGCTCTGGTGTCTTCCACGGCCAAATAAAGGGGTGCGCTGTATGCTCATATCTTACAACTATTATGCTCATAATCTTGAAAGTCATTGCTCATAAGCCGGGACACCAATACTCATACCCTACAATAAATTTGCTCATAATCTAGAAATTTTATGCTCATTACCTATAACTCTGCAAGTAATATGCTCATAAAATCAAAACTTCATTCCTTATAATCGTGAACACTAATGTTCATAATCTATAAGTATTGTGCTCTTAAACTACCACTATTGTGCTCATAAGCCTGAACATCAATGCTCATATCCTGCAATAAGTTTGCTCATAATCTAGTATTTGTATGCTCATTACCTATGAGTATTATACTCATAAACTACTATGTTCATAATTTTGTATATCATTGCTCATAACCATAAACATTAATGCTCATGTTGTAGAACAAGTATGTTCAGGACCTAAAACTTAAATGCTCATGAACTTGAACATCGATGCTTATACACCAACCTTCTTTGCAATGCTGGCTTTCATAAACCTGAAAATGGGCTAAGCACACGGAACATTGTGCACCCAAGCTCATAATCGAATTTGTATTTCATCCTACGTCCTATTAAGCTCATAATTGTGCACCCAAGCTCATAATCTCCGTGACACCAAATGAAAGTACTGATAAGTCAATTTCTTTTTTAAAAAAAAGTTGACAAAGCACAAGGTTAAAAACATTAGCTAGCCTAAAATGAGGAATGAAAAGTTAAACTGGACAAAAGCCGAGTAATAGGAGGCAATGTAAACATGGAGGGGGAAAACTTGTACATTTCATTATTAGATCAAGTAAAGCCCCTGAAGATTGAAAAATGATAAGTCAAAACACAATGCCAAATCTCACACGCTACAAAAAAAACAAAAACAAAAAAAAAAACAATGTAATATAAAATAGTGGACAAAATGTGGGTGGTTATGAAACATAGCAGAGAGGCAAATACCAGTAGAATAGAAAACCAAAAGAGAAAAAGATGAGAGGCACAGGAAACATATTATTAGAGAAGCCTAGAAATAAAATAGAGGAAAGTGGGTGTTATATACGGAGGGGTAGAGAATAGAGATGGTACCTACATTCTACAGAGATAGATAAGCATATGCTTAATGGTTTACAATACTGATTACTGTAGACTGTAGACTGTAGACTGTAGAGTAGCAGATTAGGAGGGAAATGAAAGAATCAAGCTCTTGGATAACGTGAACGTCCTTTCTTCCTAAGAAACTCTGGGATTTCTACTGAACTGCCTTCACTGTAAGATGTCCGCCTGCTGTTGACTCCCCCATCTCCTCCTTGTGCTACTGCCTGACTCCCCTGTCCCCTGCTTTCTCCCTCTTCTTGCCGTTTGAAACCCGTCGCAATCAAAGTTATGCTCACCTATAGTTATACAAACAAAATTGGACAACTTGTGAAGAGCCTTACTCGACTATGCATTGAAACGGGCTCTAGCCCTGTTTTCTCAAGCCCATCATGAGGACCGGATCAGCACTCGGCCCGTTGCCAAAGCCTAAATGGGATCAATGCAAATAATTTCTTCATCATGCGAAAGACATGAAACAAATGTGCACTCACCTGACCACTAAGAGAAGGATCTATCACAGCTCCAAATATCAGATTGGCGCTTGGATCTACCAAATCATATATTACTTCTGCTGCAGCATTCACCTGCCATAGATCGCAGTAGACATCAAGGCAAAAATACTTAGCTTGAATAACTTCAATTGTCAAAGGGGATGAAATCCTTATATCCCACACAGATGACAAGTTGGACAAGAAAACCATCATGAGAACAGTGATCTAAACTGAACTCACTAATTTATCAGTCTCTAATGTTTGTAATTAAAACATTTTCGCCAATTATAGGTCCTAGAGTGGCACGTGGAAACCTCATCCTCAAGGTAAAAACAGATGTATTCCAATTAATTAGGGGCGGGCGTGAAAAAACCGAAACCGCAAAAACCGGTTAACCGTTTGAGATTTTTGAAAAATGCGGTTTAGGTTAACCAAACCGGTTTAGCCGGTTTAGGTTTAGGCTTTGCATTTTCGTGAAGCTGTTAACCACGGTTAACTGGTTTTGATTACTTTAGTAGCAAAATGTAAAATTTCAAAGTAGAATGTTAATTTTTTTTCCCTAGTTGCTTCAAATCTCCAAAAACTGGCAGTTAACCGTAAATCAAATCCAAAAAGCGGTTAACCGTGTTCTCAGTACGGTTAACCGGCGGTTTAGGTTTGGTTTCAGTTTCCAAGTTTCAATTGCAGTTAACCGCATAAAGCGGTTTAGGTTTAGGTTTACAAAATCTAGAAACCGCATATGCAGTTAACCGGTTATGCCCACCCCTACAATTAACAAAGCTATAATATAGATTTTTATTTATGTACATAACTATGATACCCAGACTTCCTATTTTACCACATTGTACCCATATAAGGCACAACACTCCAGGGGCAGGATGTTTTTGGAAAGTTGATAATTATAATCTTGGTTATGCCTCATTAAATATTTAACTCTGTTGAGACTAGAAGTAATCATAAATATCAGTGTGTGTGTGTTGGGGGGGGGGGGGGGGTTGCTTGGCATACTTGGCATAGCATCCACTAGCACAATACCTCAAACAAGGTCAAATCGGTGCCCCCGGTAATATTCCACACGATTCCAGTGGCCCTTTCAATACCAATATCTAGTAAAGGTGACTGAATGGCATTGAGGGCTGCATCTCTAGCTCGTGTTTTACCTGCACAACATTAACTGCATGTTTAAATATATAGAGACAGGCTCCTGTCATATGGTTCAAACACAGCAATCAACCAAATAAATATAATCCATAGATGACTATATGCCCATAGCTTGAGTTCACAAACTGCAGCTTGTTACAATTGAAAGTAGTAAACATGAAACTCAATTGCTCACAATCCTTTAATTAATAGGTAAGTTGTAGCCACTACATAGTCCTGGTCATAAAGAAGTCAGATTCAGTGCCGCAACAAATGACACATACAAACCTAGCAAAAGTGTGTGGCCTTCAACCATTAACATACTGATGAAGGACAAGTTTCTGTTCCTTTTAAAAAGAACCAAAACCTGCGTGTTTGTTGATGCCTTTTTGTATAATTGATTTGACCATGGATGATGCCTAAGGCTGACTCAGTTGACACACCAAAAGGTAACTTTCTCAAATGATCTAGGGCAGTTTAGCAGCTACAGATAGCATTCCATTGGATCAACATCACTTGCTGTAAACTATGGAAATTTTCAGTGTATTAATTAATTGACACTGATAATTTCAAGAGTAATTGGATAACTGAACAAAACCAAAAGTTCTAATAGTTTAATATAAGGAATTAAGGATCATAAAAAGTGTCCAGCTGTTGTTTGTTCGAAAACCATGAATATAAATTGAAGGCATTGACAATTCTTGCTTATTAATTATTTACTTGACTTCGTGTAGTCCAGAAAAATGGAATAGCAACAATACATTTTGTTGCAGGGTATGAGAAAGATATACTAAAAATCTATTAAGTTTGTCTACCAAAGGTAAAGTTTCCAACACCCCCCCCCCCCAAGGAGGTAGAAGGCTCATCAACAAACAGCTATAAATAAAAAAAAAAAAACTATTAAATAAGAACCCTATGTGTATCAGAATTATTTAGAGCAATGCTCATAACCCCCCCCCCCCCCCCCAAAAAAAAAAAAAAAAAGATATAGTCCAGGTAAGGTAGGGTGACATTAAGACCTTCAAAGTTCAAACATGGCCCAACCGTTCTAAACATTCTATTTTCAAGTTGCTTCATCAAGAGAGTGAAAAATATGGGGCTGGAAGGGGGTCAATTTACCGGTAGCAGTTCCTATCCCCATTAATGAAGAGCCAGCATCTGCCATTATAGCCCGTACATCTGCAAAGTCCACATTCACCAACCCAGGTATCTGCAAAACATTTGTAAATATGACACATAACTTCTTTCAACAGTGTACCTCTGAAGACAGGAGAAAAAACCCACAAGTATCACACACACACACACACACACACACCAAGGAAAAAATTGTTAATAAGGATATGAATTATGAAAGATGATATAGAGAATAAGAACTCAACAACACTCATCAAATTTAGTCCTATTAGCTCAAAACAGCCACAATTACAAATTCCTATCCTCAGTATGAAAATGTGAATTAGTATTCCTCAAAATAATGTTGCAGTTGTATCACAAGTATAGCATATGATAGCATATGATAGGAAAAAAAATTTAAAAAAAATTGACCAAGTACCAATATGATTATATAGCCCAAAAAATGACACCTGCAATCTGCAATGCCTCATTACAATAAAAAATATTTTTTAAAAAAAAGGTGTCCTATATCCTTCTTTCAGGGAATTGATTGTGTTCAATGTTTTTCTGGATATGGAGAACCCACAAAACAGGGTAAATCAACTCTAGTACAAATATATACAAAACAATGATAAGGCACAGAAAAGGTTGTTTGAAGCTTTTAAAATACATGCCTTAGTAATTCAAGGGGAAAAGGCAAGCCTGCACTAAAAAAAAAGGTCTTATTGAATATGATGCTCTTTCAGTTTCACCGGTTATAAGCCAAAAGTAAACTACAGAAGCACGAGAATTCTTCAGAAGTATAACATACCGTGATTATATCAGATATACCACGAACTCCCTGCCGCAGAATATCATCAGCGAGGTTAAATGCCTCGGTAACAGGCGTAGACTGGGAAACTGCAGTGAGTAACTTGTCATTTGGAATGACAATAAGTGTATCAACACTTTCTCTCAATGCTGCAATCCCTTCTTGAGCTTGCACTGCCCTCCTCCTTCCCTCAAAAGAGAATGGGGTAGTCACTATCCCAACCGTCAAAATACCCAATGACTTTGCAACCCCAGCAATCACAGGAGCTGCACCAGTACCCGTGCCCCCACCCATTCCTGCCTGCAGGAAACAATTTTCTCATTACAACCCAAAATGATCATGTTTGAAAAGATGATAATCCAATCCCACCAACTTGTACAAATATCATCTCTTCCCTTCACTTCTTACTTGCAAAGAAAAGTGAACTACACAAGATCAGCATGATGAACACATCTATAGCCAAAGACGGCGGATAAAGAAAACATAAACATATTATGAGAGAGTATGATTAGACACATATACTGATGCAGCTATTTTCATTTCTTGCACCATCCCACTAATTTTAGTGCAATCTGTCGTTTTCCCTTTCCCAATTGTACTCCTTTTATTGTTGCAAGTTTGTCTTATTATGAGGTGGCACTGTACTGCAGTAACGGTTATGCATGCTGTAAGCAATTTATAGTGCTGGAAAAGAAATGGAAGGCAACCTCATTTTTTGATCAAATATTCTCTCTCTAAAAATTCTATCTTCCCCTTTTCTCTCTCTATACGATCATTCTGTTACAGAAAATTATCGAATCTCTCATTCTATTTTGAGTAGTTTCCTTGCTTTTACTGTATCATTGGTATCAGAGCTCGGTTCTCAAAGGAAGAGTATCAACCTGGCACACACTAGGAGTCAGACGGCCATGGAAGACTCTTTGAAGGCAATCATGGAGGAACATAAGAAGTGGTTGCAAGATCAAATCGATGGCCAAAATCAGAGATTTCATGAGCAATAGAGGCAAATGATGGAGCACCAACAACAAATGACTCAACAACACCAACAATTTATGGGTCAGGTTACGGAACAATTGCAAAACACAAACACTAACAGAAGAAGTCATGCAGAGCAATTGGTAAGGAACTCCATCTTGTTCAATCCCAAAGTAGAATTCCCCACATTTGATGGAAATGATCCTAAGGGCTGGATAAAAAAATGCACTAGATATTTTACTCTTTGTAAAATCACAGAAGAACAGAAGGTGGATTTAGCAGCTTTGCATTTAAAGGGGCAAGCTGAAACTTGGTTCAACAGCTATATCTTGGGTAAGAGGAATGTATCTTAGGATGAGTTTATTTTTTATCTAAGCACCAGGTTCAAAGATAATTTGGGAAGTAAAGTGGTGGAAGAGTTCAATAGACTTTCTCAAGTAGGAAGTCTAGATGAGTATAATGCCAGATTTGAGGAATTTAAAGCCCTCCTATTAATGAGAATTCCAACTATGCCCGAGTCCTATTTCTTGGAAAGTTTTGTTGGTGGTTTATCTGCTCCTGTCAAGCCAGTAGTCAGGTCGTTCAAACCCACCACAGTGTTTGAGGCTATTGAATATGCAAGGCAGCAAGAAGAGGCTATAATGGCCCTGAAATTACCCTCTGATAGAGGTCTGAAAACCTACAACCAGCCTGTCAAACCAACTTTCTCACAACCACAGACACCCAAGCCCATTTTACCCTCTCCCACACCTCAAACCAAATTTCCTCCTTTACCAGCTCCACAAAATTGCACTCAAGCCAGCCAAAGAGTCACTAAATTTATTCCAGCATCAGAGAGGGCTGAAAAGATTGCCAAAGGCCTCTGTTATTACTGTGATAAGCCTTTTAAAAGGGGGCATAAATGTAGTACCAAAGGCAAGCAGTTGTTTTTGGTGGAGATTCTAGAAGAGGAGAAGGAATTGAAGGTAAGGGAAGAGAATGTAAACACTGTCATTGAGGAGATAGAGTCGCTGATTTCATTAAGTGCCATGTGTGGTAGCACAGGATTTCGAACCATGAGAATCAATGGCCACATTGGTAAGAAAACGATTCACATTCTTATAGACTCTGGTAGTCCACAACTTTCTGGATGAAGGTTTGGCCAAGAGGTTGGGATGTAAGCTTGACCCTGTATCGGCACAGTCAATAACTATATAGCTGATGGCAACAAGCTCCATTGTCATTATATTTGCAAAGATTTTTAGTGGTTCATTCATGATGCAGAGTTTGAGTCAGAGGTTTATTTACTGCCGCTAGGAAGCTGCGACTTGGTTCTTGGTGTCCAGTGGCTTTCTACATTAGGGGTCATCAGTTGGGATTTTAAAATTTTAAAGATGGATTTACTCATGGAGGTAGAAATTTCTCTCTCAGGGGAATTAAGAGGGGTAAAGTCCAGCTCATGTCTCAAGAGACATTACCCAAGGCATTGAAAACTACAGCTCAACTTTTTATGATACAGTGGGTCCCTGATCACCCCATATCTTTTGCCTCCTTGGAGGTTCACCCACCCCACAAAATTCCACCACAGTTGAAACCCCTTCTAGACACTTATCAAGAAGTATTTAACGATCCTACTACTCTTCCACCGAGCAGGGGACACTTTGACCACAAAATTCCTCTTAAGGTACCTCTCCAATCAATCTCCGACCTTATAGGTACTCTCTCAAACATAAGAACATCATTGAGCAACTTGTCCAAGAAATGCAGAATAAGGGAATTATTCAGCTTAGCTCCAGTCCTTTTGCCTCCCCTGTGGTCTTAGTAGGGAAAAAGGATGGCTCGTGGAGGTTATGTGTCGATTATAGGGAGTTGAATAAGCAAACAATGAAGGATAAGTTTCCTATTCCGGTCATTGAGGAGTTATTGGATGAGCTTGTTGGTTCAACTGTATATTCAAAATTGGACCTCAGATCAGGCTATCACCAGGTCCAAATGAGTGAAGAGGACTCACTTTGGGCACTTTGAATTTTTAGTTATGCCTTTTGGCTTCACTAATGCCCCTGCCAAATTTCAAAGCTTGATGAACCACATATTCAAGAAATTTTTGAGGAAATTTGTGTTGGTGTTTTTTGATGATATCTTGATTTATAGCCCTACTATGGAGCAACATGTGGGTCATGTCAGATTGGTGTTGCAGACCATCAAAGACAATGAGTTGTTTGCAAAATTTAGCAAGTGCCAATTCGGGACTAGTAGAGTGGAGTATCTAGGGCATTACATCTCTGGTCACGGGGTAGAGACAGACCCTAGGAAGGTGGAAGTTATCATCAATTGGCCAGAACCAAGGAACCAGAAAGAATTGAGTGGCTTCCTTGGACTTTCGGGGTACTACAAGAGATTCGTACAAGGTTATGCAGCGATTTGCAAACCTCTTACTGACTTGCTCAAGAAAGACGGGTTCCAATGGACGAAGGAGGCTTCAGAGGCCTTTAAATTGTTGAAGAGGGCGATGTCTACTACCCCAGTGCTAGCATTGCCCAATTTTGAGCAACCATTTGAGATAGAAACTGATGCTTCCAATTTTGGGATAGGGGCAGTTCTACAACACAGCATACATCCAATAGCCTATATTAGCAAGAAACTGGGACCAAGATGGCAGAAACTTTCTGTGTATGAGAAGGAGTTATTGGCCATTGTGTTTGTTGTACAGAAATGGGAACAACATTTAATGGGAAGGCCCTTTATCATTAAGACGGATCAAAAGAGTTTGAAGCACATGCTAGAACAGAAGATCTCAACTCCAATCCAACAATTCTGGCTATCTAAATTGATGGGATTCGAATATGAAATTCAATACAAAAGTGGGCTGAAAACAAAGTGGTTGATGCACTCTCTAGGGTGCAAGGGTCTGAGCCACTTCTAATGGCACTGACCTCCATTAATTCAGATTTGTTACACTTGATTGAAAACAGGTGGAACACTGATCTTGTTCTAGTTAGTATTATCCAGCAAAAACAGCAAGATCCTGAGGCATTTCCAAAATACCAATTGGTAAGCAGCCAATTGAGGAGAAGAGGGAAGCTAGTAATCGACAATGGTGTTGAGTTGAGAAAGAAAATATTGCAATGGCTTCATGCAGCCCCTGTTGGTGGCCATTCCGGAAGGGATGTTACTTTGAAAAGGGTGAAGCAACTCTTCTTTTGGAAGGGAATGAATAAAGATGTGCAAAACTACATTCAGAATTGTCAGGTTTGCCAAGCTTGCAAGTATAATACTAATGCTCCCTATGGACTTTTACAGCCTCTGCCAGTGCCAAATGGAGTATGGGAGGACATCTCAATGAATTTTGTGGAAGGGTTACCTAAATCTTGTGGGAAAGAGGTCATTTGGGTCGTGGTTGATAGGCTTAGCAATTTTATTGCTTTGTCGCACCCCTACTCTACTGAAACGGTAGCACAAGCATACTTAGATAATATTTTCAGATTGCATGGACTGGCAAGGAGTATTGTGAGTGATAGAGATCCCATACTCGTCAGTGCATTTTGGCAATCATTGTTTGATACATTAGGGGTTGATTTGCACCTCTCTTCAGCCTATCACCCTCAGTCCCTGAAAAAGCCCGTCCCGGGGCGCTAAGGGGCTTTTGTTTTGGTAGTGTTTTGCTGACGCCTCGAATCAAGCTTTTATTGCGGCATGCTATGTTTTCTCCCCCATTGCGTTTAGGTTGATGGGCCTCTCTTTCTTCTGTTCCATTGAATTGTGATCTCTCTCTTCTGCCATGTTTTTTCAATTTAAGACGGGAAAACGGAGGTAGTTAACAGGTGCGTGGAGCAGTACTTAAGGTGTATGTGCCTTAAAAATCCTAAAGATTGGCTGAAACGGCTTCCACTAGCATAGTTTTGGTATAACACTTCCTTCCATACATCCACTCAGCTCACACCTTTTGAAGTGTTCTACAATCAACCTCCCCCACTACATTTGCCTTACCTTCCAGGGGAGTCAAAGAACCTTGTTGTTGTAGAACCATGCAGGGAAGAGAGGCTATGATAAAACACCTCCAATGAACTTGTTGAAAGCACAAACCAGGATGAAGAACTTGGCTGACCAACACAGAACTGATAAGAGCTTTCAAACTGGAGATTGGGTGTGGCTCAAGTTACAACCTTACAAGCAGGTTAGTGTGTCACAAAGGAGCAATCACAAGCCAGGGCCTAAATATTTTGGTCCTTTCATGATTATTGACAAGGTGGGTTCAGTGGCTTACTAGCTTGATCTCCCAAAAGAGGCTAAGATCCATCCAGTGGTCCATATATCAGAGTTAAAAATCTTCCATGAAGAGTTACCCAGTCACCCTTACATTCCAACTTGGATGAGAGGTTTGAATACTGATGCAGAACTAGTACCTTACAAGATTTTGGCCAGAAAATTGGTGAAGAGGCAGAACAAAGCTACTGTCAAATATCTTGTGTAGTGAGTTAATCAACAGGAAGACGTGGCAACCTGGGTATTTGCTGATGATTTGATGAAAGGTACCCTCAGTTCCAGTCCCATGAATAGCCTTGAGGACAAGGCTCTTGAAGGAGGGAGTTTTGATGCAGCTATTTTCATTTCTTGCACCATCCCACTAGTTTTAGTGGAATCTATCGTTTTCCCTTTCCCAGTTGTACTCCTTTTATTTTTACAAGTATGTCTTATTATGAGGTGGCACTTTACTGCAGTAACGGTTATGCATGTTGTAAGCAATTTATAGTGTTGGAAAAGAAATGGAAGGCAACCTCATTTTTTGATCAAATATTCTCTCTAAAAATTCTCTCTTCCCCTTTTCTCTCTCTTTACAATCATTCTATTACAGAAAATTATCGAAGCTATCCTTCTTTCTATTTTGAGTAGCTTTCTTGATTTTACTGTATCGTATACCAGCAGATACAATTGATAATTTAACAAAAATGATTAAACATCAGAGGTGAGCAAACTAGAGCATACATAAATAGTATACATGATTAAATGAAGAACCCTAGAAAAGGGCAACAGCACACCTGGCTTCATGTAAAGCATCAATGTGGATTGGTTGGTTTAGACACACAGCAGTCAGCATATAGTCGAACAACGCAGATAATTGCGACAGTCACAAAATTGTGAAGCACTGTAACTCATTATGGACTGGTGAAGAATTGAAGAGTACAAAACTTACCGTGACAAAGACCATGTCTGCACCATGAACAGCCTCTTCAATAGCTGCTTTGCTTTCTTTCGCTGCATTCATGCCTATTTCTGGGTTACCACCAGCTCCAAGGCCACGAGTGAGTTCTTCACCAATTTGCAAGCGATTTTCAGCAAACACAGGAGACATCCTCATGGCTTGAATATCAGTATTCACTATCCAGAACTCCACACCTTTCATGGCGCTCTCAATCATACGATTTACTGCATTTGAACCACCACCTCCAACACCAATCACTTTGATCTTAGCTTCATTGTAGTTACTAACAACATGTGATTCTCTTAAGCTCTCTGTCACATTTCCACTAGGACTCTCATTTCTTGGGTTGCTCATCATGTTGCTTCCATCACCTCCTCTAAGCAATGAAATTTCCGGGTGTAAATTAAGAAAAGGATCCTTGTTATTAGATCTTCCAATACTGTGGGAATTCGAAGAGCATTTGAACTTGGATCCACTGGATACAGTGATTTTATGACCATTCATCCATGAGCTACCCTTTTCATCAAACATCCTCAGAGACATAACTCTACCCAATGGAAACTCCCAAGGAAGCCTTCTCCCAAGAACAGTCAACACCCCGGTTGAGTTTCCAGCATCAGAACAAGCAAGAGAAGGTGACCCAGCGGCAGCCATTATGAAATTTTTAAGTGAACCCAATTCACCAACTGGTACTTTCACAGACTAGCTTTATCACAAACAGAAAAATGTCAACCTCAGCCCTTACTAGTTCAACACCTGTCCAAAGGAAATATCAAGGAAACAATATGACTAACTATCATGGTAAACGAAGCAGACCCAATGTGAAATGCCAAACACATTAGACGTAATACAAGAAACGCCTATGCAAGAAGAGTTAGGCACTTGGCAGGCTTACAGTATTAACACTACAGAGGAATTTCAGTCAAAATACGCGAAGTGGACAGTAGAGTGAAATTCTGGAATATCAAAAGTGCCCACTTTTCATGAAATGCCTAAAATGCTTCAACTAACAGAAGATTTGCCCACAAAATCCAGGGCAAAAGAGAACCCTAAAAACCCTCAACGACAATATATTTTTATAAAAATTTAAAAAAAAACAAAGAGAAAACGGGAGAGAATTAGAGAGTGTAAGAGAAGGGCACCTGAGACAGCTGCAGATTATGGGGAAATTGGAAGGGGATTGGAGGGCATTTGAAAAAGAGGGTTTGGTTTTGGAAATGAAAGAGTTGGGCTCAAGCCAAAATGTCCTTCTCTCTCTCTCTCTGTCTATCTCTCACTCTTTTCTCTGTTTCTTTTTAGTGTTCTGGGTCTTTGGTTCTTGGTGGCATTAACGAAGTTACCAATCTAGGATTTCAGGGGAGAAATATCAAAAATGTTAAATCTCCCTCTCCCCAACGAAAAAAGCCGAAAGCCAAGGAGTAGCGTAGGCAACCAGACTGAAGCAGTACCACTGCCAGCAAAATTCTGCCCTTTATTGCCCACGGATGTTGCTGCTTCCTAATTTAGGCCAAATCATTCTTTACGCTTTCACTCAACCTAAATTCTAATGCTAGTCACTCCTTACTAAAAAAGTTATCCACTTTCCTTTTTTTTTAATGATCTTCAATAGTGTAGGTCATTAATATTTGTCATTCTATCTTAGAAAGATTTGTAATATTATATTTAAATAATAATATTTTTTATCACAAATCTAACATGGGAAATTTCATTAGATAGATTTCAACTTTTTCCTATTTCAAATTGTTAACCACTTTAGAAATTATTGCGAATGGTAGGGTGTTTAATTATCAAAATTAATTCTTGATAGTTAGTTAAGTGTGTTACATGTTATTTCTGGTTCTTTCTTGTCGCTAATATGGGGTTGGTTGAGATGTTTTATTTAAAGCATGTTTTGGAGGGGGGGATTAGAGTTGAAGTATGCAAATTAGATGAGTTTAGTTGAGATGTTTTATTTAAAGCATGTTTTGGAAGAAGAAGTTGTTGTTGTGATTCTTGATTTTTTAGGTGTTAGTTAGTAACTCTTGATTGTCAATATAAGGCCCTATAAATTTGGTGGGTAGTTTGTGTTAGGTAAATAACTCTTGATTTTCAAAATTTAAAATTTGAAATTTTAATTTTTGTAATTTAAAATATTAAATATTAAAAAAATTTTTTAAATTTTTAAATTTTTTTACGTTTTACTTTTTTATTATTTGTTTAATTTTTTAATTTTTTACTTTTATATTTTAATTTTTGAATTATTTAATATTTAATATTTAATTTTTAAAATTTTTAATTTTAATAATAATTTTTTAATTTTATATTTTATATTTTATAATTTATAATTTTATATTTTATATTTTTTCTTTTAAATTTTTAAATATTTTAATGTTTTATTTTCTAAATTTTTTATTTTATAATTTTGATGTTTTAAAAATTTTGAAAATTATAAATTTTCAAATTCTAACCATTAATTTTTTTCAATTTGTTTTTTCAAAAAACATATCTAAACTTACCAAAATTTACCAAAATTTACTGAAATTTACCAAAAATTAACATTTACCATACCTACATTTACCACTGAAATGTACAGACCCTAAGTTAAGCATGTTTAGGTTTCTTTAATACTTTATGCATATTTTAAGGTGTTCAAGTATCAAGACTAATTCTTGTTGGTTGTTTTGTTAGTTAAGCTTGGGTTTCCTTTTCCCAAGAATTACATGTTCTTAAAGGACTTATATTCACTACAACATACCCTAAAAAAAAAAGACCGTTCTCAACGGTCGCAAGTAAGCCTGAACGGTCGCTCTAAAGGGCGGGCGACCATTCATTTGTGACTGTTTAGGCCGGTCTTATTTCATTAGTCGTTTTGGGAGGCGGGCGACCGTTCATTTGAACGGTCGCTAATTAACGACCGTTCATAAACGGTCACAAAGGCGAACGACCGTTCATTCTTAAAGGACTTACAATTAACCAAACAATTAACCAAAATTATACCGGGGAGTGGCGGTGGTATGGGATCCGGCGGCGGTTCTGGGCTCCGGCGACCACAACGGCGGCGACGAGGAGGGGGGACGACGGCGGCGGTATACCTAGAGAGAAGGAGTGGTTGTGTTGTTATTAATCACCTAAAATATAAAAAAATTGTTGAGGAGGGAGAGGGGAATGACTTACCGGCGTAAAGGCGGCGGCGGCGGCGGAGGAGGGTGGAGGAAACCGGCGGAATCGCGGCGGCAGGCGTCCTCGGCGTCGGCGTGAGGTGGTTTGGTGTTTGAAGTTGTAAAGGGAAGAAAGAAACTAGGGCCGATATAATTTGACATTTACGACCGTTCATTTAACGGTCGTTAATTTGTGACCGTTGAAATTAACGGTCGTTATTGATAATGACCGTTCAATTGAACGGACACTAATTAGCGACCGTTAAATGAACGGTAGTTATCAATAATGACCGTTAATTTCAACAGTCGCAAATTAGCGACCGTTAACGAACGGTCTTAAATGATCGGTCGCCCGCCTAAAAAAAAAGACCGTTTAATGAACGGTCGTTAGCAGCGGTCGTATTTCAGCTGCCATGTTGTAGTTATTATGCAAAGCATACAAGGTTGTGAAATAAGAGTGAGTTGGTTTTCAATGATGAATGTTAGTATGTCGAGTAGGTGTGTTGTGTTATTAAAGACTTTGAAGTTGAATTATTGGGTTTAGTCTTAGTAATCATAGAGCATGGGTCTTGGTTGGGTTAGGGTAGAGACCTTGACCTTATCCACTGTTTTGGGCCCAAATTAGGATCCTAGGATCGGATGGTGAAAGCTAGAACCGAAATTACCGACTATAAAGGAATTGGGAACGGGACAGATTCGATAGTGTGTAAAGAACGGGTCACCATAAATTGTATAGTCATCTTTTGGCTAAACCGTTTGAGCTGGAAGTCCCCTAAGATGTTATCTTTTATAGGAACTAGGCCTCAACCTGTGCGATGCACGGAATATATTAAAATAGTTATTTTAAAAAAATCAAAAATTTAATAGAAATTGTAAATATAATTTAAAAAGATTATTCCAAAATAATTATAATTACTGATAGTTGCACCAAAATAATTTAATTCAACATTTATCTACTTTTTAATTAGTCGTAATTCCTACAATTAATATCATTTTTCATGTCGTAATCCAATCAAATCCAATCTAATTCAACCTTACACAATTCCTGAAAAAAAACATATTCTCTAAAAACACAATTCCCCAAAAAAACATCATAACTTATTCAATTCATCCAAACCTCATTTTATCTGATCTAAAAAATAGGGCCTATGTAGATTATTCCAAAATAATTATAATTACTGATAGTTGCACCAAAATAATTTAATTGGAAAATTGGATTCTAATAATCCTTTCGTGTTCTGGCGACGTGCGACGGCTCCGGTAAGCGACGACCGTTGCACGGCGGTCGTCTTGCGTCTGGGAGTCAGCGACGGTGGTCCTGAGCAGCAGCAAGCGGCAGTCTAGAGGGTGGCGCGAAGCAGAGGCGGAAAAGAAAGAGAGAGAGAGAGCAAAAGATAGAGAACGATAGAGAGAGAGAGAATGACGTTGGTAGTGTGGTGGTCTCTGGCGATGCAGGCGGCGGCGGCGCGGCGGTCTGGCCGTGGTGGGGGCTGGGCGCCGGTTGCAGCAAGGGAGAGAGAGAGGGAGATGAGAGACTAGGGTTAGAGTTAGGTTTAGGGTTTTTGAGAGGAGAGAGGTTTTTATATTATCAATTAAAAACCCAACTAATACTTCTTAATCCTAATCCAACCCAACAGGAAATCAGATTTTCTGGAATAATGATAATTAATAATAATATTAATGATAATAATAAACACATAACAAATAATATTTACATAACAAATAATTCATATAACAATTATAATAATCACATAATATTAATAGTAATAATAATAATAATAATAATAATAATAATAATACCCATGAAATTAGCGATATACCCTTGTTAGTCCCTCAACGATCTTACGAGCTCAAGTGTTAGCAAAAATAAACACAAACGAATAATAATAAATAACGAAGTCAAACCTAATTTACTAACGACGTCACGGTCAACATCTTTGGATTTTTCGGGGTTTTACATCATTACCTCCTTAAAAGAAGTTTCGTCCTCGAAACTTAAACTTAAGCCTAACGGTTCGGTAACAATCCTAACGGTTCCGTTCTCCCTAAAACTCGAGGTTTTACATCATTACCTCCTTAAAAGAAGTTTCGTCTTCGAAACTTAAACTTAACACCGACGGTCTGACAGATGGACTTAACACTGGCTTTAAACAACACTCGGGATTTTACATCATTACCCACTTTAAAGGAGTTTCGTCCTCGAAACTTAACGTACCTTTAGGAATTAGACAAGTAAGGGTACTTTGCCTTCATTTCTTCTGTTTCCCAGGTTCTTGATAAGTTGAAGGCGGGGCCCGATGGTTTCCATGGTTCCCATTATCTCCATCGCTTCCATTATTATAGTCCCCTGAGGGCTATTCAGGACAGTGGCGGACCTGATGTTGGAAGTATCCACACTTAAAACATCCTCCCCTTGCGGCCTTTGATTTACAATCTCGGGAGTAATGACCAGGTCGACCACAAATGTGGCATATTGGCCCATGCAATGACCCACGCCCCGAAAACTTGTTGTCCTGCCAATTATTGGGGCGAAACCTCTTTTCCTGGTAGGGTGGGGGTGGATTGAAACGGGATGGCTCATTTCTCTTGATCCCCCACGTGCCAAGTTGTCGCTCCGTGTCATGCATTACCCTTTCCACAGTGAGGGCAACGTTCAACATGTTCTGATAGGAGGTGAAATCACGTGATGACATCCGGTCCTGAATTTTGCAGCTCAATCCATCCCAAAAACGATCCATCTTTAGTTGCTCACTGGCTACCAAAGCAGGTGTAAACCGAGATAGTTCGATGAACTTAGTGGAGTAAGCAAGCACGCTACGCTCTCCTTGGCGCAAGTCCATGAATTCCTTTTCTTTCGCCTTTTGAAGGAACATAGGATAAAACCAATCCTTCATTACAACCTTAAAATGGTTCCAGTAAAAACCCGGTTCGGTCCGTATCTCCTTCACACTGGCCCACCATAGATCGGCCTCCTCCTTCAGGTGGTATGCAGCAAAATCCACCCGTAGCTCCTCGGGGCAACGGGTTGTGTCGAAGATCTTTTCAATCTCCCTAACCCAATCTTCAAAGGCCTTGGGGTCAGCTACCCCTGTATAAGTGGGCGGGTTAAAGCTATTGAACCTTTGGAGGAGAGCGGAGGGATCATCTTCCCTTCCTCCTCCTTGTCGATCCACCACTTTCTTCAGTAGATCCTCGTGCTTGTTAAGCATCTCAATCATCAGCATGCTAGTAAGGTCGTTCCCTGGTGTTGTTGTACTCGACCCTGGTATCAAGTGAGCCAAACGTTGGCGCAGTTCAGTCGCAGTTTGAGGGCGCTGTTCGGCCGCAGCTTGTGGGCGCTCCTGGTTAACGTTGTTGGAGTGAGAACCGTTCATGTCCGACATCCTGGTTCAAAGGATCGATTTAGACTACTTAAGGTTTAATCTCACAGCGTAAATCACCAATTCTAAGGAGGGACCATTCAATCCAGCTATCTCATAAAAGTACTAAGCAGACACAAAACTGTAACATATTTCAAACAAGTAAGCCCATGTAATAGCATCATATTTCACATACTCCTTCATCGCGCATCATTTGAAAAGAAAGAAGAACATATATATACTAACATCTCCAAAAAAAATCAAGACTATTATTTATAATACTTTGCACACCAGCGTCATACTATGCATATCTATCCCCTATTTGGGGTTATCACACAAGGAAAATAGCACACCACACTCAAGGATATATCGCAATCAAACTAACCACGCATAAGTAAGTTATAGCAACCAATCCTAATACTACTATTACAGTCCTACTCATATGATCCTCCTACATAGAGGGTTTTTCTGGACCGCGATTGGGGTCCAATTAAGATCGTCAGATTCATTCCCCGAGTCCTCCTCGAGATCCTCTTCCACTTCGAACTCTACCATAGCCTCATCCTCGAGCTCGCTCTTTCTGTGAGGCTTCTTCTCTCTACCATCTAGAATTTTTAGTGACATCCCCTCATACATCACGTCCTCTTTTAGCCTCCGAATTCTCATCGGAAGTCTTCTTCTGGTTCCAGGCCCTCCTCGGGGCTGTATTTCACATCCTCCTCAGGATTTAGGTCTTTAAAAGAAGCTAGAGCCTCGTGCTCATAGCAAATGTCCCGATAAGCCCATCCAACATATGTCAATAACAAATAAGAAAGCAATTTCAACACAAAATTAAGCAAGGAAAAAGACACACATCCCATTCCCCATCCTACACTCATCACTCCGAACGTAGCATCCTAAGCTCTAACTAAAAGCCTAATAAACACTTAGGAGCTACCAGGTCGCAACCCAGAGCTCTGATACCATTCTGTAACGCCCCGGAAATTCAATTATAGAAAAGTCAAAGTCAAACTAACGTTAACGGAAAATTTAGCGGAAGTCTCTTTTTTTTCTTTTATTTGGGCGTTACTGCCGTATCCCTGAAGGAATACAAGGCAAGAAGGAAAACTAACAACCGCTCTTGAAACTTAAAACCAATCTAACAACTTCAAATCCGGAAATAATACAACTCAACTTAACTCCAAAACTTTCTCAATTGAGAAACAAAATGAACGACGACTACTAGGTACGCCATCCTCTCTTCTAATTCCCGTCCCCAGCATTTAGCTCTTCACCTGAAAAACAAAACATTACAAAAATGAGTGGGAAAACTCAATAATGTCTACCCCTAACGTTAAAAACAAGTTAAGTTCATTTCAATGCATTTGAGGGAGAGGGAACGAGTCAAACCATTTCACAAACCTTTAATCCCTCAACTGTTTTCCTCAACCCAACCAATCCATATTTTATTATGCGGGCGGGATATCAAATCCCATAAAGTAACATTCGCCCACCAAAGGCATCAAACAATCGCCCACTAAAGGCATATCGAAACATTCGCCCACCAAAGGCATAATAACATTCGCCCACCAAAGGCATATCAAACAGTCGCCCACCAAAGGCATCATAACATTCGCCCACCAAAGGCATATCAAAACATTCGCCCACCAAAGGCATCATAACATTCGCCCACTAAAGGCATATCAAAACATTCGCCCACCAAAGGCATATCGAAACATTCGCCCACCAAAGGCATCATAACATTCGCCCACCAAAGGCATTAATAAAAACCCGCTTGTTGTTTCTCTTTGAATTAATAGTATCTTATGCAAATCTCAACCCACAGCTCTCAAGTCGAACCCAACCCAGGTTATCAAAACTAGTATCAAAACTACTTATAAAAGGCCATCACAATTTCTCAACTCATAAATCAACAATCACAAATAAATATCAAAACAGATGGCCACATTTACCACATAAAGTCCCCTTTCGGGATGCAATTCTCAAAACAGATTAGAAACACATTAAAACACATTTAAAGAGCATCCCAGTGGGGATTAGAGCATAGACATTACCTGGTTAACTTCACTTCACAGCAAAACGAACACACTTGAGCTCACTAACGACGCGAAATAGCTCGGGCCTAAAATAGAATAATTATTCTAATCAAAACGCGCCATTCGAAGTTAGTATTAACTACCTTCTACCTAACCCTCCCCTAGGAACCCTATAGGTTCCTATCAATAATGAATTTACATTTTAAATTACCTAACACATTCCAAGTAATCGCATAATAATACCAAATAACTCTTTTCAATCAACAACAGATTCATTGATAATTCACATAAACAAGACAGATTATAGCATCCACACAAAAAGGGCTGTAACGTGACTTCCCGACATCCTATGGGTCTGGTTTTGGACTTTTCGGAAACCTCGGGATGTTTACTAAAACTCTTAAGTTGAACTCGAGACCCAACACACGCTTTAAGATCCTCAAAAACCGTCATCTTTCCAAACTGTCCAGATCTGACCTAGATCTGGTAATCGGGGTATAACTTGACTTATAAAATTTCAAAGTCCGGTCCGTAAAATTCCTATAAAATCTAACATCTAGAGGAAACTTCAGTCCAAAGGGTTCGATCAAAAGACAACTATACTAGTCGTGGTGACCCGATCTTTAGACCCCATCAAAACTGTCCCGTTACCGGTTTCCATTTAATTTGCAAATTCGGTTCTAACTTCCACCAATTCGATCCCGGGGTCCTAATTTGAGCTTAAAACAGTAACTAAGGTCCAAAGTAATTAACCTAATACAACTAAGGTCCAAACATCAAACCTCCTATCATCACCAAATTGTAAAACATGAATTCACTTTAATAATATCACTAACCCTAAAAGCATGCATGAAATATTAATAACATTATCCTAAACATGAATTTCTTAATCAATAAACAAGAAGGAACTTAAAGAACATGTGAATAAACTATAAAGAACATATAAACATTTAAACTACTAATCAAGAATCCCAACAACCAATTTCTTTATACAAGATTTAATCAAGAATCATAAATTAGTAAACAAGAATCGAACTTGAGTAATTCAATCAACCTAACTTATTTAACAAGATTAAATTTAAGCATGATTGAAAATAAAGATCATGTGAAAACTTAACTAACGATTCAAGAATTAATCTAGGTAATTAAACTTTAAGAATTCGTGCATACAATAATAGTGTTATCTAAAACCCTAACATGATTCACATGAAAACAAGGTACACCGAACAATTGAACATTAATAATTTTACTACAACTATTACAACCCTAATGCACCAAATTAAAACATACAAGTTACATATAAAGAATTAGACAAATTACATGTAAATAAAAACAATACAAGAACAATTTAGTTACAAATAACAACTTAATAATTTACACCCTTAATTACCCAAATTACAAGATTTATTAAAGAAACAGTAATAATAATAATTACAACAAAAGATAAAGAAAACAAGGAAGAAAGTTTTAAGAAACAGATTAGGGTTTACGTTAGGGTTTAGGGCACGGTTTTTCCGGCGACTGGGGGTGCGACGGCGGTAGGGACGGCGGTCAGAGGCGGCGACAGCAGTGCTTCGGTGGCGTCGATGGTTGTCTAAGGGGGGTAGCGCCTGGGTTGTGCTCGGTGGTCGACTTTCGCACGGCCAGCAGCACAGGCTTCGATCCCTTCGTGTTCTGGCGACGTGCGACGGCTCCGGTAGGCGACGACCGTTGCACGGCGGTCGTCTTGCGTCTGGGAGTCGGCGGCGGTGGTCTGGCGGCGAAGCAGCGATGCAGGGGTGGCGCAAGCGGAAAAGAAAGAGAGAGAGAGAGGGCAAAAGATAGAGAACGATAGAGAGAGAGAGAATGACGGTGGTGGTGATGTGGTCTCCGGCGATGTAGGCGGCGGCGGCGCGGCGGTCTGGCCGTGGTGGGGGCTGGGCGCCGGTTGCAGCAAGGGAGAGAGAGGGAGATGAGAGACTAGGGTTAGGGTTAGGTTTAGGGTTTTTGAGAGGAGAGAGGTTTTTATATTATCAATTAAAAAGCCCAACTAATACTACTTAATCCTAATCCAACCCAACAAGAAATCAATTTTTCTGGAAAATAATGATAATTAATAATAATATTAATGATAATAATAAACACATAACAAATAATATTTACATAACAAATAATTCATATAACAATTATAATAATCACATAATATTAATAGTAATAATAATAATAATAATAATAATAATAATAATAATAATACCCATGAAATTAGCGATATACCCTTGTTAGTCCCTCAACGATCTTACGAGCTCAAGTGTTAGCAAAAATAAACACAAACGAATAATAATAAATAACGAAGTCAAACCTAATTTACTAACGACGTCACGGTCAACATCTTTGGATTTTTCGGGGTTTTACATCATTACCTCCTTAAAAGAAGTTTCGTCCTCGAAACTTAAACTTAAGCCTAACGGTTCGGTAACAATCCTAACGGTTCCGTTCTCCCTAAAACTCGAGGTTTTACAATTGCCATCCAATTCATAAAAGTATGGATTATTAGAATCCAATTTTCCTAATTTAATTCAGCATTTATCTACTTTTTGATTGGTCGAAATCTCTACAACTTATCTTCTTTCTCCATTCAGCGGGACCCACAAATTTTACTATTAATATTATATATATTATTATTATTATAATTATTATTATTGTTATTATTATAATAATAATAATAATTATTATTATTCCAAAATAATTATTATTACTGATAGTTTCACCAAAATAATTTAATTCAGCATTTATCTATTTTTTTATTGGTCGAAATCCCTACAATTAATCTCCTTTCTCCATTCAGCGAGACCCACAAACTTCACTATTAATATTATAAAGATTATAATTATTATTATATAGATAATAATAATTATTATTACTAGTCTTAAATCCGTGCGATGCACGGTGTATGATAAAATAAATATTTTTTTTTAAAAAAAAAGAACCTAAATTATTATTGTACATATAAATTAAAACGATCACAACATAAATTACATTAAATTAAAGATATGAAAAATTGTTCAAATAAAAATATATATAATTAAAAATACATGTAGATCAAAAGTTTAAGTAAAAAAACGTACACTAACAATCAAGACTCTAACTACACCAATCAAATTACATGTAGGTCAAGAGTTTATGTAAAAAATATCGATGAATTTTAAAATAATATTGACAAATTTATATTGAATTTTATCATAATTATTGATGAATTTATAAAGAAAATTTGAACACTTTGATCGACATAAGTACTTATTACATGGTGTACCATATAATAATCAATGCTGTAATTGGTGGATGTTAGCGGATTGCTCTTTGTATAATTAAAAGTCATATGTCATATCAAGTAGGTATTACATGGTGTACCATATAATTATTATTATTATTATTTATTAATATTAATATTATTATTATTACTATATTATTATTGTTATTATTATTATTATTATTATTATTATTTTGCCGAAATAATTACTGATATTTGGACCAAAATAATTTAAATCAGTATTTATCTATTTTCTGATTGGTTGAAATCCCTACAATTAATCTCCTTTCTCCATTTAACAGGATCCAAAAACTTTACTATTAATATTACATATATTATAATAATAATAATAATAATTATTATTATTATTATATAGATTATTATTATTGTTATTATTATTATTATATAGATTATTATTATTATTATTATTGTTATTATTATTATTATTATTATTATTATTATTATTATAGACAACACCAAAATAGTTACTGTTATTTGCACCAAAATAATTTAATTCAGAGTCCAAAGCAGTTAAGGATTAGTGATATTTTCTGGTTTTTTAATTTTAAAATAAAATCCGGATTGAAAATAAAAAAATTGAAAATAAAAAAATTTTTCTACGTTGTGATTGGTCAATTCCCCTACAGTCACTCCCGTGGCTCTATTTCGTGGGACCCACAATGATTTCTTTTATAATACATAGATTATAATAATAATAATAATAATTATTATTATTATTATTAATATTAATATTATTATTATTATTATTATTATTATTATAGACAATACCAAAATAATTATTGTTATTTTCACCAAAATAATTTAATTCAGAGTCCAAAGCAGTTAAGAATTACTGATACTTTCTGGTTTTTTAATCTTAAAATAAAATCCGGATTGAAAATAAAAAAAATGAAAATAGGAAAAAATAACTTTCTACATTGCGATTGGCCAATTCCCCTAAAGTCACTCCCGTGGCTCTATTTCGTGGGACCCACAATGATTTCTATTATAATATATAGATTATTATTATTATTATTATTATTATTATTATTATTATTATAGGCAACACCAAAATAATTACTGTTATTTGCATCAAAATAATTTAATTCAGAGTCTAAAGCAGTCAAGTATTAATGATACTCTCTGTTTTTTTAAATTTTAAAATAAATTCCAGATTGAAAATAAAAAAATAGAAAATAGAAAAAAATATAATTTTCTACGTTGTGATTGACCAATTCACTTACAATTACTCCCGTGGCTCTATTCCGTGGGACTCACAGTGATTTCTATTATACTATATATAAAAAAATTAAAAATAGAAAAAAAATAATTTTCTACATTGTGATTGGCTAATTCCCCTCCAATCACTCCCGTGACTCTATTCCGTGGGACCCACAATGATTTCTATTATAATATATAGATTTTGTGGATCGGACTTTGGAGGTGTATAAGTCGAGTTATGACACAATTATCAGACATAGGTTAGATCTGCACATGTTTGATTGGTTCCTGTCTTTAGGACCCTTAGAGTGTGTTTTAGGTCTCGGAGTCAACATAAAAATTTTAGTAGACATCCCGAGGTTTCTAAAAAGTCCAAAACCAAACCCAAAGGGTGTCGGGAAATCAAGTTATGGTCTTTGTAATGCAAGTGATGCAATCTGCCCAGTTTTGCTTTTTAGTAAATGTGTTGTGGTGTGAAAAGTATTGATTTATTGTAATATGTTGGTTAATTGAATGTGTGGATTATGTTAAAATGTTAATTCATGAATGATGGGAACCCTATGGTGTTCCTCGGGGAGGGTTAAGTAGAAGGTAGTTAATACTAACTTTGAAGGGCGCGTTTTAATTATAGAAGTTATTCTATTTTAGGCACGAGCCAGTTCACGTTGTTAGTGAGCTCAAGCGTGTTTGTTGAAGTAAAGTGAAGCTAAAGTGAAGTAAAGATATCCAGGTAAATGTCTATGCCCTAACTCCCTACTTGGATGCTCATTGCATGTTTTGGTGAGTTTGCTTGTCTTATTGATCATGCATCCCGAATGGAATTTGATGTTGTGAATTTGATTTCCTGTTGTGATTCTTATTTGTGGATGTTGCTTCCTACTCGAGGAATTTGAGTTGGTTTTTGCAAGTGGGTTTTGTTATTGATTTTGGTAACCTGGTTTGAATTTGATTTGAGAGCTGTGAACTGAGAATGCATAAGACACTAATAAATTAAAGTGGACCATTAAGCGGGTTTCGGATAATAACCCAGAGACCAGGATTTGGTATCCTGCTGGGTTATAGGCCAAGAGATCAGGGGGTGCCTTGATATAGTTTTGGGATTGATAAGTGAATTTCAGGTGATAACCCAGAGACCAGGATTTCGTATCCTGTAGGGTTACGGGTCAAGAGATCAGAGGGTGCCTTGATCGAGTTTTTGTGATTGATAAGTGAATTTCGGGTGATAACCTAGAGACCAGAGATTTGGTATCCTGTAGGGTTATGGGCCAAGAGATCAGGGGGTGCCCTGATAGATTTTTTGTGATTGATAAGTGAATTGTGGGTGATAACCCAAAGACCAGGATTTGATATCCTGCAAGGTTATGGGCCAAGAGATCAAGGGGTGCCCTGATATAGTTTGATAAATGAGTGATATGTTGTATTAAGGGATTTGGCATCCACATAATAAAAATACGAATTGGTTGTGGTTGAAGAAAGTCCAATGGTTTCTGGTTGTTGTGAGAGGGTTTTTGTAATGCCCCGGCCCCCTCCTGGGCTGCGGACATTACCGATAACCGCTTCAAAGATTGCTGATTGGCCCCACAAATCACCACGAGTCTTTTCAGCGTGCTACGTCCTCGCTCACACGCTGCTCGGGAAAACTTCCCAGGAGGTCACCCATCCTTGGACTACTCCCAACCAAGCATGCTTAACTGAGGAGTTCCCAACGGATGAGCTACCATAAAAGAATGTGCACCTTGGTGATATAAGTAGTCATTTCAATCCTCTTAAGCCACACTTTATCCATATACCCGGGGTATTACAATCACCCCCACTTAAGCGCACAACATCCTCATTGTGCAACAATCTAATCCAGAATCTTTACCCCGCTAGGTGACTGCCCATGGCTCTCCCGTCCACTGGCGCAACTCACGGTTGCGGGTCGGCTCTGATACCATCTGTAACGCCCTGGCCCCCTCTCGGGCCGCGGAAATTACCGATAACCGCTTCAAGGATCGCTGACTGGCCCCACAAATCACCACAAGTCTTTTCAGCGTGCTTCGTCCTTGCTCACACGCTGCCCGGGAAAACTTCCCAGGAGGTCACATCCTTGGACTACTTCCAACCAAACACGCTTAATTGAGGATTTCCCAACGGATGAGCTACCATAAAAGAAGGTGCACCTTGGTGATATAAGTATTCATTTCAACCCTCTTAAGCCACACTTTATCCATAAACCCGGGGTATTACAGTTTTATTTTACTTCTAGAAAAGGTTAAGGATTTGTGAAATTGTCTGACTTGTTCCCTCCTCCCCAAAACGAATTGAAATGAACTTTAACTTATTTTGACTATCAAGGGTAAACATTATTGAGTTTCCCCTCATGTTCGTAAATGTTTTGTTTTCAGGTGAAGATCGATATGCTGGGAACGGGAGTTAGAAGTGGGAACGATAGTTTTGAAAGTTTAAAGTTGAGACTAAGAGATTAGTTCTTGTTGAGATTTGAGTTTTGTTTATGTTGTTTTTAGAATTTGAAGCAAATAGTTATCGTGGTTAGTTTCTTTTTTCCTTTTTGCCTTTGTTTATTCGGTATTATGCATGATTTTTATCCCTCTATTATTTGGCTTTTTGCTTGTTTTAATAATTAAATTAGGTTTATTATTATGTTTTTATTGATTTTTTTATTTTTTTTAGATTTTATGTCATTTTATTATTTTAGGTTTTGTTATTATGAAAATGAAAAAAATTATAAAAATTGGAAATAAAACCTAAAACTAAACCCTCACCAAAACCCCAGCCCACCTAAATCTTTCTCTTCGACCCAGCCTATCCCTCCCTAAACCCAACTGCCCATTTCCCTTTTTCCTTCCCCTCCAATTCAGCCCAAACCCACACCCATCTCCACTTGCCTACTAACCCGACTCGTTTCCTCCCCTTTAATCCCAGCTGATTAAAACACTCTCCCAAACCCTAAATTCTAATTCCATCCCTCCTTTCCTCTTTCACTCTCTTCGTCTCTCATCTACCTCTCTTCCTCTCTGGTTCTCTGCCATGCACCGAGCACACACACCCCACCACTAGGGGTGGGCATAATAGGTTGCAGTTAACCGCTTTTGAGGTTTTTGGATTTCGAAAACCTACACCGCAACCGCAATATGCGGTTAACCGCTTTTGAAATCTGGAAACCTAAACCAAACCTCGAAACCGCAATTTAGAAGCGGTGTCGGTTAACGACCTTTAAAATCTGAAAATTTATCCGGTTAACATACACGGTTTATGATTAACCGATTTCCTGGAAATTTACAATAACATTTATGCAAATAAATGCAATCATATTACTAATAAATTCATATTTCGATACGACGATATGCGGTTAAATTAAATTCATATTACTAATAAATCTATTTTTTTTAACTTAATTGAGAGCGGTTAACCGCGGTTAACCGTTTCATGAAAATCCAAAACCTAAACCTAAATCGCTTATAGCGGTTTGGTTAACCTAAACCGCTTTTATGCAAAAATCAATTCGGTTAAGGCATTTTGCGATTTGGTTTATGCGGTTTTGTAGTTCGATTTGCGGTTTAGGTTTACGGTGCCCACCCCTACCCACCACCTCACCATCCTTCATCTTCTCATTTCCTTTTCTCTTCTCTCATCTCATCATCTCACTCATCTTCTCATCTCTTTTAGAATTCTCGTGGTATTCCTCAAATCACTCTCTCACTTTCTCGCATTTTTGCGCAGATTCGGTTGAAGAGCAGAGCAAAGTACAATTCAAAGCCTCCACCACCATCGACGCATACCTTGAGCACTGAATACATCTTCACCGTCCAAGCTTGTAGGAAATCAATGGCTCAGATTTGATGGGTGCAGCTGGGTTCGACTATAAAAGGGGAAGAGAAGTCGTTCGATATTTTCGATGGTTTTGGGGAAGGTGATGCCCTAGACCTCCATCCTTAGGGTAGAATTTAGGTAGATTTAGAATCTCTATTTTCGTTTGTTAATCGAAATTTGGTTTATCTTTGAATGTTTGAGTTCTTGAATATGAGATGTAGTGCTTGAAATTCTTGAAATGTTCAAGTTTGAATATGTTTGAATCTGTAGCTGAGTTATTTTGGTTTGATTTGTGTTTTATTTTTCTCCATTTTTCTTACCCTGTTTTCTTTCCTTTCTTCCCTATTTGTGCCTTTGTCTCTCTTCCCTTGTTTTTCTTTTCTTTTTCTTGTTGTTTTCAGTCAGTAAGCATAGGAAATAGTTTAGTCCTCCTTTTTGTTTGTTTTAATCAGGGTATTAGGATTCTTTAGGGTTTTCTTAGGATTATTTATATTAGAGTTCGTTTTGGTAAGTTTTAGTCAGGTTTTGATTAGGGTCTGTTAGGGTTTGTTATAGGGTTTTTGTTAGGGTTTATTTGGGTTTTCTTTGTCCAGGGTTATTAGGGTTTTTGTCAGTATTGTTAGGTTAGGTTATTAGGGTCTATTAGGGTTAGGAATGATTTGGGTCATTATTTAAGTCATTAGGTTTTAGATTTTAAATGGTCCAAGTCCTTAGATCACTAGCTTAGGTAATTTAATAAAAACCAAGTTCTTATTATGTTAATTGAGTTTCTCATTTCGCACCACATAATTTGATAAATCTTTAAGCAATGCGAATTTCTAAGTGTGAGTAAGGAGAATAGTTGGGGTTTGTTTTGAGAATATTCAAATCTTTAGCTAGGTCATTGAGATTGTCATCTTGTAGTTTGATTTGATTAATTACATGAGAATAGTAATTAGGAGGATTAGACTAGCATTTATATCCTTGAGAGAGGGGCATTGGTGAGCTAACATGTGCGATTGATCACTTAATTTGCTTAAGTTAGATTTGGTAATTAGGTCCTCTTTTTGTTATTTCTTCTAGCTTATGTGTTTAGTCGTTTTTTTAGACTTTATTTGCTTAGCTAGTTGATAATTCTTCAATTCTAAAAGTCTTGGAAATCCAACCTAGTAGGTGAGAGTTCGAGTGACTTTTAGGTTCGGTAGCCCCAACTCCCTGTGGATACAACAATCAAAACCCGACTATATTACAGCTGAACAACCTTGTATTCCTTCGGGGATACGACAGTAACGCCTAGTTGTGTTTTTTTTAAATGAGACTTCAACTGTTAATGTTAGTTAGTCAACGTTAGTTTTTTACCGTTAAATTTATAATTGAATTTACGGGGCGTTACAAGCAGTCTGACGGCCGTGAGACCCTAATTTCTAGGTTTTTTCAAAAGCGCCATCTCACGGCCGTGACCCCAATGTCATGGCCGTGACCCTGAAGAGAGGTTGAGACAGGGAGGCCCTCACGGCCGTGACCACCCTAGGTCACGTCCGTGAGGGTGGATGAAGATCTTCACGGAGATGGGGCCTCACAGCCGTGACCTCCTATGTCACGGTCGTGACCCCCTCCCCCCCCCCCCCAAGGAGGTACCTCACGGTCGTGACCATTCCACGAACGCCAGGTCACGTCTGTGAGGTTTTCGAGAAACCACGGTGAAAAACCAGGAAATCATCTGGTCACGCCCGTGACCCCATTTTCTGCGATGTTTAAGTCGAATGAACGACGCCTTATTTTGGGATTAATTTCACATGTATAAAAGACTCTCATGAGCAGTTTACACCATTCAATTAGTAACCACACCAAATAATAAATTTGGAAATCAACCATTATGTCCACTGTCTACCACTACTAGTAAGAAAGAGTTGGAGGCTGAGAGAGTGAGAGGAGTCTGAGCGTCGACTTCGAGCGAGAGAGAAAGAAAGTAAGAAAGAGTGGAGGCAGTGGGCGTGGTTCAGTGGCGGATCCAGAATTTCAAGTCAGTGGAGTCAACAATATTTTGCTAAAAAAAATTAAAATTTAACAGAATTAAAATTTTTTAATGCTACTAAATAGCGAATTTAAAAATAGTCACGAAAATGATATTAAATAGAAGTACATACCTAATAATCTGATTTACCATAATGCATCTTCCTAAAACGATCAATGATTATAGCATCATTGGCTATTTTTTAGAAGATCTCATCCAAAAAATAGGTAATAACATAATCATTTAAAAACTCATCCGTCATTGTATTGCGTAAATTGGTCTTGATAAAGTGTTGAGAGTGTCCTAAAACCAATATAAGTGAAAAGTTAACAAGTCTTTCAAATTCTAATTTAACCGCATTGAGTCATTAATAAGTTGGACAAATTAGACATTCAATAATTCAATTAGCTAGCAAGTATTTAAAATCCTAAAAATTGACAATCTCCAAAATTAAATAGAAAAATAGTAAACTATTTATCCACTTAGCAAATTTTATTATAATAACATTCACATAATCCAAATATCCAATACACAAATAGGTTAATCTAGTTTAATTATATTGACTCATGTAACAATTAACAAATTAATTAATAGCAAAATGATAAGCATCTTGAGTTAATATGGTTCATTACTTTATAAGAGTTATTATGACTTATAAGCTATATAAAAGTATTTATTTATTTATTTATATTTTTTCAAAAATATAAAACTATGCATAGAATGTGCATTATCTAGTATAATTGATAAAATAAGGTTGTTATTTATATTATTGACCAAGCTAATAAGTATTATACTCTTATAATTGATAAATATATATAATTACTAGAGAAAATATTAATAAAAAGTTACATAAATGTGAAGTATGGGTTATTCAAGATGTTTATTAATCTTCTTGATGCAAGATGAGTATCATTGTCCTAATTTAAAATATAAGCTCTAATTTAGCCACAAAAGGAAAAAAAATTGAGTTGAGAATATTAGAATTTCATGAGAATTGAGAATAAATTGAAAATACTTAGAACTTAGATAGTAATTTCCAATAATAAATCATACAAAGTTGAGTTGGGAGAAGAGGCCAAGAGAGATTGTAAAAGTCACATTACAACACAAATTTTAGGGAAAACAAAAAAGTTTTTAAAACTTGCAATTACCAAACTTAGAACTCGCGCATAACTAACCAACACAAATTTTGGAGAAAACAAAAAAAAATTTACAACGTGCCATTAACAAGCTTCAAACTCACGCACACAACTAACCCGATTCCCTAAATTCAGGCACTCACCACTCAGCTACCATTTATTTTGTAATGTTTTTTGCAATGAAATTATATAACTAAACTACACATAATTTTTCTTTTTCAGAAAACTGAATTTTTTTTCAAAAATTTTTTCAATGGAATCGCTTGACTCCACTGCCACAACACTAGATCCGCCCCTGGCGTGGTTTTGCCGCTTTTTGGAGGATTTGGAGCAAGCACTAAGCAACGTCAACAACATAAATTTGTAACATTTTCAATTTTTTCATTAACTTTAATTTAAAATTTATTTTTAAAATTTTAAAGATTTATTTTTTTATTTTTTTGTAGTTTTTAAATTCAAATTTATTTGTTTTTTCACATGGTACAACGAATCAAAAGTTTTTCAACTTTGGTTAAATACTAATTTTAAAGTCAAACAAATTTAGTTCACAACAAAAATCTAATTTAATGGTGGTTTTTTATTATTTGTGTCTTCAAATTTTTATTGTCGAAGAGGCAAAAATTTAAATTCTTTTTAAAATATTTGATATCAAAATTTATATGTAAAGTTTTAAAATATATTTAATAACATTCATAATATGTCTATCACATACTAAATTTGAGGAATATTTAATTATTATTTAATGTCAAAGTGATAATTTCTTTTTTGTAATGAAAGAAGATATTCAACTAATAACAAATTTGTTTAATTGGTCATTTTTCTTGTTTGGGTCCATTTTTTTCCCCAGTCAGGTTCTTGAGTTTGGGATTTATTCATTTTTAAAATTTTTGTTCTTTCTTTCCTCTAACTATTAGATGCGTATAATGATAATTTATGTTTTACAATTAAAGTTTAAGAAACTATGACATACTTTTAAAACCGAAAAGGCTAAATGGACGTGGAGCATGGTGTATAATTTTTCCAGATCCCTTCCTTAAAACTTTAATTATAAGACGTAAATCATTATTATACGCATCTAATATAGTTAGAGGAAGAAAGATATAAAATTTTAATAATTAACAAATATAAAACACATAAGATTCGATGGTGGAAATAATGGGCCCAAACGAAGAGTAACTAATTGGACAATTTTATTATTCGCTATATACCTTTTTTTTATTAGGGAAAATAAATTATCACTTTGACATTTAAGTAATAAGTAAGTATTTTCAAAATGTAGTAAATGATAGACGTATTGTGAATGTTGTACATATTTTAAATGTGTATACTTAAATTTTACCAACAAATATCATGAAATAAATTTAAATATTTTCTCTTTCGACTATAAACACATGAAGATACAAGTAATAATCAAAAGCATCATTAAATTAGATTTTTGGTGTCAACCAAATTTGTTTGGGTTTATATCAAAGTTAAACTTTTATAATTTGTTTAATATAATTATTTGATTTAAATGTTCAATTTATTATTTATAGAATTTTTAATTGTTAATTTTTTAATTGTTAATTTTTTTATATTTTTTAATTGTTCTGAATTTTTTTATAGCTTTATAATTTTCTAATTATTTTTTTAATTCTTCATCTTTTAATGATTAAATTTTAAATAAATTAAATTTTTTATTTTTTATTTTTTATTTTTAAATTTATAATTTTTTAAATATTTTAATTTTGATATTTTTTATTTTTCAATTGTCTTTTATAAAAGGTTTTAATTGGTTATAATTTTTATAACTATTACAATATTTTAATAATCTATAATTAAAATTTATTTTTAAAATTTCTACCATTTATTTTTTAAATATTTTTGTAGTTTTTATAAATTTAAATTTTTTAATTTTTTCACATGGTCCAACAAATCAAAAGTTTTTCAACTCTGGTTAAATACTTATTTTAAACCCAAAAAAATTTAGGTCACAACAAAAATATAATTTAACGATGGTCTTGTTTATTATTTGTGTATGCAAGTGTTTATTGTCGAAAAAGCCAAAATTCAAATGCGTTTTAAAATATTTGATATTAATATTTATATATATTGTTTTAAAATATATTCGACAACATTCTTAGTATGTCTAGCTATCACATACTAAATTTGGAAATATTTAGGCCCCGTTCTTTTATGCGGTACCGCGTGGTGTAGTATTGCACCAAACCGTACTAGTAAATATGTTACCACTATTCACTACACTTTACCATAAATCATTACCAAAATATCTTTTTACTTTTCTCTCTCCTCACTTTTCTCCTCTACTTTTTACATTCTCTTTCCTCACCTACCACACCTACCACAGCTTATCACAACCCACTACACTTTTTAAAATTCCACCACACCGCAACTGCACCGCACCGCACCGCATAAAAGAACGGGGCCACTATGGCATACTTTTAAAATCGAAAAAGCTAAATGGACGTGAAGCGTGGTGTATAATATTTCCAGATTACCCTTCCTTAAAACTTTAATTATAAGATGTAAAGTATTATTATACCCATCTAACATAGTTAGAGGAAGAAAGGTACAAAGTTTTCAAAATTAACAAATATCAACCACATAAGATTCGATGGTGGAAAAGTGGGCTCAAACGAAGAATAACTAATTAGACAATTTTATTATTCGATGTATACCTTATTTTATTAGAGAAAATAAATAATCACTTCGACATTTAATTAATAAATAAATATTTTCAAAATGTAGTATATGATAGACATATTATGAATGTGGTACATATTATAAATGTGTGTACTTAAATTTTACCAACAAAGATTATGAAATTAATTTAAATATTGGCTTTTTCGACAATAAAAACTTGAAGATACAAGTAATAATAAAAAACATCATTAAATTAGATTTTTGGTGTCAACCAAATTTTTTTGGGTTTAAATCAAAGTTTGAAAATTTATGATTTTTTTTAATATAATTATTTGATTTAAATTTTCAATTTTTTTCTTTATATAATTTTTAATTTTTAAATGTTAATTGTTTAATTGTTATTTTTTATATTTTTGAATTGTTCTGAATTTTTTATAGCCTTTTGAATTTTCAAATCATTTTTTAATTCTTCAACTTTTAATTGTTAAATTTTAAATAAATTATTTATTTTAATTTTTAAATTTATAATTAGTTAGTTATTTTAATTTAGATTTTATTAAATTTCAATTTTTTTATTGTTTTATTAATTTATAATTCGTTAATAGTTTTTGTAAATTTTTCACTTTTTTTTATTAATGTTTAATTGAAATTTATTTTTAAATTTTTTGACATTGATTATTTTCAAATTTTGGTAGTTTTTTTAAATTTAATTTTTTTAATTTTTTGTTATGGTCTGACAAATTAAAAGTTTTCAACCTTGGTTAAATACTGATTTTAAACCCAAAAAAATTTAGTTCACAACAAAAATCTAATTTAATGATGGTCTTGTTTAGTATTTGTATCTTCAAGTATTTATTGTCGAAAAAGCCAAAATTTAATTCATTTTAAAATATTTGATATTAAAATTTATATATATAGTTTTAAAATATAGTCGATAACATTCATAGTATGTCTATCACATATTAAATTTGGGAAATATTCATTTATTTATTAAATGTCAAAGTGATAATTTCATTTTTGTAATGAAAGAAGATATTAAACAAGTAACAAGTTTGTCTAATTAGTCATTATTTTAGTTTGGGTCCATTTTGTCCCCTGTCAGGTTCTTTGAGTTTGGGATTTATTATTTTCTAGAATTTTTTTTCTTTCTTTCCTCTAGCTATTAGATGCGTGTAATAATAATTTATGTTTTATAATTAAAGTTTAAGGAAGTATGACATACTGTAGGGCCTGCGGCCCGGAGGGCACGGTCCCCCACGGAGCGTCGAGTCGACGTAGGGTTGCTTTGCTTATATTTCCTAGGGTGCACGTATGATTATTTTTGCACAAATGTATTTTTTTTTACCTCCACTCCGGGTTATTTTAAATTTGTTTAATTAAATTTCTTTTCCAATGACTTTTTAGAATATTGTCAACACTTCACAAATCGGGGTCAAGCTCAATTCTAATTTTCTGAGACTTGGATCCTCGCGCATCCCAGTCTTAGGAACAGAATTGGACATGGCCCAAAATTGCAATAAATCACTTGGAGTTGCAACAAAGGTCATCCTGAGGCTGTGAATCATGGGATCTGTGAGAATCCACCGACCCCACCGGCTGCCAAATCCGTGAAGATCCAGGCCCGTGAGACAGTTGATCCGCGAGGATCCGAAGTTCCCAAAATCGGATGACTTCCGCCCCAACTTCAAGCAAAAGGCATAACAATACTTTCGAAAGTAATCTTCAGAATGAAAAGATTACTAAACAAAAAAAAAAATGCCCGGGATGGAAAACACGGAGTCGCCAGTTAGTTTTAAAAAAACCAACAAAATGACGAGTAATGACTCCACGATCTTCGAACCGAGTCAGGATCGGGGGTAAAGGTGTCGAGGCAAAGGGGATGCCCTTGCATCTCCTGCCGTGGCGGCCTTTACTAGGTCGGGTCTTTTCTTAAAAAAAAAAACGAAACACAAAAGTTGTCACACGATTTTAAAAATTGGAACATGCGAACAAAGCAAAAAGGAAAAGCAAGCATCCGAGCGGAAATGAAACAAAAATAATAAAAAAAAAGGTTACAGTGGGCGGGTTGTTAGATCTACATGGTTACAAATCAGAAGAACAAAAAAAAGCAAAGTTACCAACTCCTCCTGCTAGGATCTGCGAGAATTTCCGGCTTCTGTTTCCCGACTCAGATCAAAGCACTTGGCAAAGTCTTCACACCCACTAAATCCGCGAGAATCTTCTAGCTAAAGAAAATGCAACTTGAACTTTTTTGATATTCTATATTTTGAAGTTCACCTATACCCGAGTTTTTCCCTCCTGCAAAATCTGCCAGAACTTCCCATTTATAGACAGGATGTCTGAGAGTTTATCTACAGCAGTTGCTTCTCCCTCACCCCAGCAAATCCGCGAGACTTCACATAGTGGGAGTAGTGGGGAAAGACAGTTCACTTGACCAAGCTAACTACCAGTTGACTGGGGACAAAAATCCCACCCATTTCATCTGAATTCAAATCGGAATCCGCGAGAATCTGACTGGGCAAAAATGCAAAATCCACGAAAATTTATCTGGGCCAAAAATGCAAAATCCGCGAGAACTTTGTCTGGGCCAAAATTGCAAAATCTGCGAGAATTTTTTCCTGGTCCCGACTATGAAATCCGCGAAAATTTATCTGAAATTGAGCTCAAATTTTCAGTGTCTACAGTTAGCCCCCACTTTGACAGAGCCTGAGTAAGGCGAATGTCAAAGTAAACATCTTTGAAAATGCTGATAGTCAGTCGGAGGTAGTCCGCTACCAATTTGATTGCTGGATATTGTGCAAGCTAAATTATCCAAGGGTAGCTTGAATAACAGAAATTTGACCGGAGGTAGTCTGATGCTGACTTGGTTGCTGGATATTGTGCAAGCTAAATTATCCAAGGGTAGCTTGAATAACAGAAATTTGACCGGAGGTAGTCCGATGCTGACTTGGTTGCTGGATATCGTCCAGGCTTGATTATTCAAGGGTAGCTTGAATACTGAAAATTATCCGGAGTTAGTCCGCTGCTAGCTTAGTTGTTGGATATTGTCCAGGCTTGATGTGATTATTCACCTGAAAATAAAGTTTATGAGCATATAAAATAAAGAAAAATAAAATAAAATAAAAATAAAATAAAATATAAGGAATAATGATAAATAAATAATAAAAATAAAATAAAAATAAAAAAATAAAAAATAAAAAAATAAAAAATTAATAAAGATAAAAAATAATAGCAATAATAATGAAAAGTGGTGAAAAGAATACTTCCCTTCAATGTTTCTTGGCCACTCATTATCCCAACATTCCAACCTTATCTGCATTTCTAGTACCCCCAACCTTGGCATCTTCAACCTTGAGCTCCAACATTTGCATTTTCACCCACACAAGAGACCCACGCATGCCCAAGCCCGGCAAATCCGTGAGGAGATTACTCCGATTTTGCTTGAATTCTTCATAAAGCTTCATCTTCGACAGGATTTTGGTGAAATCCGCAAGAAGTTGCTCAAAATCGAACTGCCCAGATCCGTAAGAACTCAAGTAAGTTGAACTCTACCTAAATCTGCGAGGTGGTCAGCGTACTAAACCCCAATTTCTACAACGAACTTTCGAAAATTTGGTGGATTTTTGGGCAGAAATCCGCGTAACTCTTCAAGCTGTCAACTTTAAGAAGTTGATTTCTGCTTCTTTTTTTTTTGACAGTTTCAAAGCACAAATCCGCGAGAAACCACTGAACAGTCAAGCCATTCCTGTTCCAGCTGTTCAAAATTTGGGCTTTGTTTCTTCAAAAACCAACCAGATCCGCGAGAGCTCCTGCAGATCGAGCTTGAGCTGCCAAAATTTGACAGATTTTCGAATGAAATCCGCGAGAAGCTGAGCTAAATTGCAATCGTGTATTTTTCTTTCAATCAAACTTTGAGCTTCAGTCTTGTCTTCTAATGAAATCCGCGAGATTCCCATGTTTTCTCCACTTCGAGTGAACTCTACATTTTCAAAATTTTGACTCCATGCTTGTTAAACTCAGATTTTCGAAAAAAATTGGCCGAACTTATCAGACAAATCCGCGAGATTTTTCAGTTTGGGAAACTCTTTTTTTTTTTGACACTTTGTATGGATGAAATCCGCGAGAAATTCAGTTACAATTCCAGAAATTCATCAGATTCCCGCTATTATGTGCAGATTTTGAAGTCCGCGAGATTTGCTTCTGTGAAATCCGCGAGATACTCAGCTGTAAATCAGCAACTAAGTAAGTTCTTCAACTCAACTTTGAATTGTTGCTTTTAATTTGAGCTGATGGGCTGCTGCATAGAGTGAAATCCGCGAGAAACTGGCTTGAGATTAAGCTGAAAATGTACTGAGTTGTGCTGCAATTTGTAACCAAAGCCAAAATCCGTGAGGAGTTTCAATTTCGGTTTGGAATTTTTTTTTTTTGGTAACCAAAGCCAAAATCCGCGAGATACTCAATTCTTGAGGCCGTTAAAAAAAAACTGCGTGGGGTTTTTTGTTAGAAAATGATGAGTGTTGGGATACAAATCCTCGTGGATTTCAAGTATTCCCGGGCACGTGAGCCAAAATTTCCTTTGGATAAAGTCAAATTATAAAATCTTCCAACAAAATATACTATGTGTGAGGTGATAAATCCACAAGAATCTAACAGAACCTGTGCACATGTCTTATATATTTTTTTAATTCTCAACATGCTATCAAGTCTTGAACCCAAATATGCTAGGATCAAGTTTTGGATGTATTATGTTTCAGAAAATTAATCCCCACAACGTTGACCTTTCATGCTCATTTTGCAGCTGAAATCCGCGAGGAGCCCAGTTACACTTTTTTGCTTCATTTTGCTGTCAAACCCACGAAGAACTCTGTTTAGAACTGTACCATAAAGGGTCCAAAATAGCTTGGGTAAGAAACCAAATCCGCGAGAATTCTGTTGGCTCGACCCAACTATTTTTTGGACTACATTTTTCAAAACATCGAACAGGTCAGAAATTGGATCTACAAGAATTTGTTTTGACCTTACCGATATTTAAATCAACTCAATAGAAAAGAAAATCACATCTATAACCCACTCCAAAATGTTGGCTAATAGACTGGCCCACCTTATTTTTTCAGGCTTTATTTGAGCATTTGAGAGGTCTATTATTTTATTCGGAACCTACAAGTAATTAATCACGGTTCGTAATCTTGCTTACAGTATTCAACAATGACGTCTACAAAACCTGGAAAGTACCATCCAAAGAAAGCAGCATGGGCAGCCAATATTGCCCAGAAAGGTAATATGGGTAAAGAGTGGGCTGGCCCCGATCAATGGGACAACAACGACCTTTTGTACTGTCGTACCATGCACATTTCTCACCATGCATCCCAGATTCCGGTACGTAATTTCTGCTTATTCCTCCCTATGTGACAAAGAGGGAGATATATAGATAACTATGCTTAATCTTGACAAATTCTTAAGTTGACTTTTCCCTCATGTTTTGTTGCCTTGCAGGCTGACAATGTTCAAGCCTGTGGGGCTAACGGAAAAGTGATGAAACTCTTGGACGAACTGGAACAACTTGACTACCTGGCCAAAGAAATAATTCAGGAAGTGGAGTTTGGTCATCTACTTAATTCCCTACAGGCCATGCGAGAGCCCACCGGCCATTGTGTCATACGTGCCCTAAGCGAACGCTTTTGGGACACGACGAATACTTCTTATTTCCCCCCTATGTGAAATGACTATCGCACCTTTAGATTTTGCGATGATCACTGGATTGTCCTTTGGTGGTGATCCTCTCCGATACTCCAACGATTTAGGCCGTAACAAGAACCGGCAATTAGAGTTGTTCGGTCCCATAATGGCAAATGTGGACGACAATCGCAGCTTCAGATACTCCATTCTCTTCGACAAAGTTCAAAAGGGGAACTTTTGGGACTATAATTATACCGAAGATCAGAGACGACGAGTAATACTGGCCATCTTCATTAGTACCACGATTTTCGCGGAACGCGGTGGTCGTGGATACTTTGATTACTTGGAGAATCTAGAGGATCTTGACAACCTAAGTAATCTAGCATGGGGTGCCGCTGCTTACACATGCCTTTTCCGTGGACTTCGTTCTGGGGTTTGAGTCCCGAAATCAAAAATTGACAAGAACAACACTTACCTTTCTGGCTTGTGGAAAGTTATTGAGGTACATCATTTCCCTATCATTGTCCTTTTCACTGAAAACCAAGTACTAACCTCACTCATTTTACACAGATTTGGTTCTACGAGTATTTCGAAGGATTATCTCCGAAATACACTGCCGAACATGTTTTCCCGATCGCTCTTCGTTGGGTTAGCGAAGATTTGTTAGAGAGAAAGCGCAGAGTAGAGCACCTGGAGCTTTTCCGTGGACTTTTAAACAATCTCGGACAGGTATGACCCCTTTATTTCCTCCTTCATCTTGTTGTTTCACTGTTATAACCTCATCTAATATATGTTCATGGTGCACTAAATCCTTGGGCTGCCTATGAGGTCACTGAGGATCAACTTCCTGACCTCGATACCCTGCAAGATATTAACTGTCGAATGATCCTATTTAAAGGCCCGTTCACTTTCATTTGGTATTGCGGTGAAAGAGTAGTGACCCATCAATGTCTCCATATATGGCCCCCACTTGTGCCGGTAGACCCCCCAGCGAAAATGTTCTACCCTCGCTCTCTGACCCTAGAAGAGCTCGAAGCTAACCTTATGGGGCTTCCCATCGAGAATTTGTTGATTGAGGGTGCCGACTATGCATACTCCATCCGTCGTCGCCTCATGGGGCCTATGGTAAGTATAGAATTTATTTACTCTTATTTTTACTCTCAAACATTGTGGCTAATTTGATTAACCTGCAGGACACTGGAACTCCAGAGGTTCCTAACCCCCTTGGTTTGAGACGACGTAGAAGAAACAGCCCAGAGCTCCCCTTAGCCTTAAACAGTCAAGGAGTAAGATTTTTATTCCCACAACAGTGAACATCTTCCCCTTTTTACTCTCCTTATGCTTGACCTTGGAATAAATTCGCTTTTCAGTGGAGTCGAGAGCAGACCATGGAGGCCAACGCACTCATTTATGGCCTTTGTGACGAGCTCCAGGATATGAGGAGGCGATTTCGGCGCCGGATGGGTTTTGGACCCCGACGTGGTGGTCATGGCAGAAGAGGACCTCATCGTGGTGGTGGTCATCATGGGGGAGGTGGTCACTATGGAGGTGGCCATCACGGAAGTGACCATGGGGGTCAAAATGACGATGATAACGATGAGGATGACGATGGTGACGACTATGACATGGGTGGAGGTACGCAACTTGGCCCTTATACGCAACAAGGTTCCGGTCCCTCCGGTGAGGGTGGCTGAATGACTATCTACGGCTCCCAACACGGCAACTATGTCCCCAACATCCCCGCAATTCCTGAAGATGTAAGTGAGGATTCTGCTGGATCTTCTAGCAACGTGGCTTTCAAATCTACTCGGGGGTCAACTAGGACTCGCAACTATGGGAGGTATCTTAGTGAAAGTGATACCTCACAAACCTGTGAGTCCACCGACACGATTGCCCTAAAACAACTATTCAGCAACTTGTCCATTTCGCAGGGATATCCCGAATACCAACAGGATTGGTCCCATGATGCCTATCAAACACCTACAGAGTTCAAGGATATTTCTCCTGAGGCTCCTGTTTTGGCCATGCCTGCCCAAAGCGCCTCTAGCTTCTTTAACTCATCTTCTTCATACTTCATGGGTAAGGAGGAACCGGTTGAGAAATAATACGGTGATGACTGGAGTTTAACCCCAGTCTTAAGGGCTCCTGTCTTGCAAGGTCATTACTCAGGCTCTTACCATGTTGACGAGTCAGGGCGAGTTTATACTTATGACACCCCTAATACTTCATGGGCCGAGGAACCTGCTGCAGAAGAGTATCGTCCTGACTCAACTCCTCAACCTTCTTCCTGGGCAGCTGACGAGTGGAACTACTTCACTGGAGAAAACCCCACTCCTACATTGACGGGCAGACGCTTCGGTTTTTCAAGCCAGGAATTTATAGACTTAGTCTCTGATGAAGAGGATGATTAAAAAAAAATCCATGTATAATGCTTAAACAGCTGTTGACTTGTTTGTTATTCGACTCATGAACCATCCTAGATGCAGACATTGATGCAAATGCTAATGTATGTCCTGAATTATTATGCTTTTGTTTGTTACTCTTTCTTTTTTTTTTTAAAGAGAAACTAAATGAAATGCAAGACACAACAGATAAAGAAAGACATTGAGCTGTGGTCAACACAAAAGAAAATTTCTATAAATATTGTAGGAAGCAATTAAATTCTGATTACACCAAAATTTACATAACAAGCCCCCATGCGAATAATGACTCGGGCCTTTAATTGGCCCAGACGACTTGACAAATCCGCGAGGATTGACACTGTTCCCCGGACTAAGCACTGTTAATGGCCCATTATCATGAATAATTTCTTCCCTTCTCTGCAAAATCCGCGAGAGACTTCACTGTCCAACCTTGATGTCGGCCCACTATTGTGATTTGTTTAACTGAATCTGCACACACCTCAATCTACTGGGAGTCCTTCATACACATTATTTCTGTGACAAAAATTCCAGAAAATTGTTTATACTCTGAAAATCCGCGAGGACTCCTAGTTTGCATCTACCTCTTTGCATCCAAACTTTGAATCTTTAAATTCTATAAAATCCGCGAGGATCTAGATTTATCATCCATAGAATCATAGACTTCCCCCACACCTACTATGTGCCTTGGCTTATTCCACAAAATCCGCGAGAAACCTCACCCTACCATCTGAGATATCCCAAAATATGTCGTTCTAAAAAGAGTTAGAACAATGGATGCTTTCACTTCCCTTTGCCGAAAAAGAAGAACTGAAAAGGTATAACCTTCACACCCTAATCAGTTTAAGGCAAGTAAGGATCATGTGGGACTTTTTGAGGGCCGCCGTTGAATTATGGGACTCTGAACTCCACCTATTTAGGTTTGGAGAGAAAGAACTGTGTCTTCTCCCCGAAGAATTCGGGGCGATATTAGGTTTTAAGTTCACCTCAACACTCGTAATTCCGACTTCTTCCAAGAATACTGCCCCAAGATATACTTCTCTACTAGGATTGGAAAGAAGTAACCTAGAGAAAGTCCTAGAAGGTGAAAGAGTAAACTTTCTGCCTTTAATTTCCTTGTTCAAAAGCGGTGACGAATGAAACAGTGTCGAGAAAAGAGTTAGGGCTTTAGTTCTGTGTCTGTTGGGGGGATTTTGTTTTTATCATGGTGGTACGAATAGCGGTACGGCTTCATTAATTAACATCAGAATTTAATTGCTTCCTACAATATTCGATCAAAATCTGGCACCAATGATCGTGGCTGAAACTATCTTGTGCTTGGATCGGCTGTGTGATGAACCTGAAGGCGACTTCTCGAGAAGCCCCCTGCTTCTTCAGGTAAATTTCCCTTATTAATTTTCAAGTTCTTCAACGAGATCCGCTATAATTTTTATACATACTTCTGCTGATTTTCTAAAAAAAAAGCGTGCTAAACATATTCCCTTTCCTGACTTTGGTTATTGGATCCGCGAGAATCCGACTTGAATCTTCTTCCGATACACTTGCTGAAATTTATTCCTGAGATTTTCAAGAAATCCGCGAGAATCCCCCAAAACTGTCTCCTGGAATTTCCTTTTGATTTGCATGCTAAACAGTATCAATTTTGATTATGCCTTGCAAATCCGCGGGGATTTGTCTTGTTGAGAACCTGAATCCTCTCGCTTGCTCTTGCAGATATGGTTAATGGAACACACTCGTTTCTTAGCACCTCCTAAGAATCAACTGACATTTCGGATGTCTCAGTTTTGCCAACGTGCCCGTAAATATAAAGAGCGTTCGACGGACAAGTGGTTGAAATGAATTGTTGAAGAGATGATCGTCAAGTGGCATATTACTTGGTGGAGGATGAGGGAAGTAAGTGACCGTTGATCACCGATGCCCGTTTGTGAGACTTGTGGGTTTGACGCATACCACCTATTATTTCCCTGAGCAAGCCAAACGTCAAATTAGGAGAAAACAGTGGATTCCAACACTTGGCTGCATCCCACCTAACCCTAGAGTCATTGCTAATGATGCTGCGAAAGTTAGATCTTGGCAAGACTATTGGATGAGCAGCCTGTTCTCACTATACCTACAACGGGCGGCAGCACCTTTGTATCTGAGGCTTATCGCCATTGGATAACTGAAACAGACTCGACTATTCGGAAGGATTTGAAGGAAAGAGAAGAAAAGGGGTGGCAACCATTACCCACTGGAATTCGTCCTCCTAGTTCAACTGTTGCGACACAGCGCACTCGCCCCCGGGAAAGACCCTTGGTGATAAGGGAACCTAGACCTGATCAAACTTCATCTCAACAGACTCCAAAGAATGATGGAAAAGGCAAAGAGAAGTCTCCAAACGACCCGACTGTTAGGAAAAGACAACGAAGAGTATCTTCAAAAGGTGAAGAATCTAGGTCGAGCACTACTTCTGAGACAGGAAAGAAACTCAAGCAAGATTAAAGAACTGATGCTGCTTTGCCTTTAATTTTTTAAGCTTTAGTGTTTTTTTTCAAGCAAGACAGGAATTCTTTAGTGTTTTTTTTTTTGATAATGATGAACATTTAGTTGCAAGTTTGAAGCTTGCATGATTGGTGTGCTTTATTTTTAATTTGAATTTCGTGATTTTGAATCGTTGGACTTCAAGTTTGATTGGAATAAGAATTCTGCGTTTATGAACTTTTAGAATTTTCAACAATAGATGTAAAATTCACGAGGATCTCTGCATAAGAAAAAAATTATATTAACCCCACCACTTACAAACAACACTGAAATAAAAACAACCCGATTTTGCGAATTCATGTAAAAATCCTCGAGGATCACAGTAAAAAAAACTAAACAGCCCCAAACCAGAACAGAAACAGATTTGGGCCAGGGCATATACAAGATCCGCGAGAATCCACAAACAGCCTCAAGAGTGAAAACTGTGTGGATTTTGGGCCAAGCAATTGATCAGATATAGGAGATCTGCAAGGAGCCTTGACTGTGAATTCGGCTGAATTTGATTCTGCGGCTCAAAAATTGGGTTTGTATGAATTTTGAGTCGAAGGTAATCTATGCAAATTTTGGCCCAGATTTTGCAAGATCCGGGAGAACTTGTAGTACTTTTAAGGCCTAATATTGAGTTAGGCTACGAAAGGGCATAGTTTGGAACCCAGGCACCCAAAATCCGTGAGGATCTGCCGAGGCTTAGATAGGATTTCTGAAATTTTGAGCCCTACAGAGGTTTTTGATTTTAAGTTTCATGGGATCCGCGAGGAGCCCATGTTGCTTTAAGGGCCGAAAACAGGTAACCAAAATAAACTATCGGGAAATTTATTTGTTTGGGCCGGACTTAAAGAAGCTTCCTACGTATCCACATTATGAGTGGAATCAGGCCTCCGTAGTTCAAGAAAGTAATAAAATTTAGTTGCTAACCCGCTAGGGCAGTAGCTAATAATTTTTTTTTAAAAAAATAGTTGCTGGTTTTGGTCACCAGTTTCTATATCCACTTTTACCCTTAAGCGTAAAACTTCTTTAGTTGATCTAAATTAGTTAGCTGAGCATATTCTTCGCCCTCTAAATCCATCAACTTCACAACTCCTCCGGAAAGAATTGTCTTTATAATGTATGGACCCATCCAATTGGGCCTAAACTTCCCTCTTGGGTCTTGGATAGGTGCCCTTATTTCTTTCATTACCAAATCACCTTCCCCGAGGTCTTTTGGCTTAACCTTTCCGTTGAACGCCCTAGATATGAGGTTTTGATATATCTGGACATTATGCATGGCCTTGAGTCTCCTCTCGTCAATATTAACCAACTCCTCATATCTAGCCTTAGCCCTATCCGCCTTCGGAATATGGCTTTCTACTATAATTCGTAGGGAAGGTATCGCCACTTCAACTGGTAGAACCGCTTCTATTCTGTATACCAAGGAATAAGGAGTTGCTCCGGTGGAGGTACGAATAGAAGTCCGATAACCCCACAACGCAAATGGTAACTTGTCGAGCCAATCCTTATAAGTTGTGGCCATTTTTTCTATTATCCTAGTGACGTTCTTGTTAGCTGCTTCAACTGCCCCGTTAGTTTGAGGTCGGTATATCGAAGATCTATGGTGCTGGATCTTATACTTAGCTCACAACTCCGATGTTTCCTTCTTAAAGTGAACCCCATTATCACTTATCAACTCATGAGGTACTCCATAACGACATATTATGTTTCTAAGTATGAATTTGGCGACGTGCTTAGAAGTCAATTTTGCATAAGATGTCGCCTCTACCCATTTTGTGAAATAGTCAATGGCTACAAGCACATACTCATGTCCTCATGTTCCTTTAGGAGTGATCTTTCCTATGATATCTATGCCCTATACCGAAAATGGCCAAGGAGAGGTTAAAGTAGTTAGAAATGAAGGAGGTTGGTGTTGCAATTTCGCATAGATTTGACACTTGTAGCACTTTTTCACATAATCATGACAATCAGCCTCCATAGTTCACCAGTAATATCCCATTCTTTGTATCTTTTTGGACAACATCCGTCCGTTCATATGTGGACCACATTCTCCTCTGTGAACTTCTCCCATCAAGTTCTTGGCTTCATCCTAGTCTAGACAAAGCAAATTAATGCCCATATCAGTTTTCTTGTACAACTGTTCCTGAATCAAACAATATTGTGAAGCTAAGAGTCGAATTGCTCTCTGCGACTTGGTTGTGGAATTTTCAGGGTAAGCTCCTTTAGTGAGGTATTGGTATATGTCATAATATCAAGAAGTTGGATCTACCTCACAAACTTCTAGAGAGTAAACATAAGCTGGTTGATCCGTTCGCTCTATACATATAGGCATAGACACAACTCCTCTCGAGATATTAAGCATGGATGACAGTTTGGCCAAAGCATCAGCTAGCTCATTATGTTCCCTAGGTAAATAGGTGAAAACTATTTGATCAAAATGCTCCGCTAAGTCTCTTACATAAGCTTGGTAAGGTGCCAAAGCTTCATTCTTCACTTTCCATTTGTTAGAAACTTGATTTATTATGAGACTTGAATCACCAAATATTCTTATGCATTTTATGCCCATCTCTACCGCGGCTTGCATACCAATGATGCATGCTTTATATTCAGCTGCGTTGTTTGTTGCTTCAAAATCCAATTTTATTGACATCGGAGTATGTGCTCCTTCAGGTGAGATCAAAATGATTCCTACTCCATACCCACTTTGATTGGATGCCCCATTAAAATACATATCCCAAGTATCTTTCTGGGTTTGAAATACTTCTTCATCAGGAAATTCAAATTCTTCTTCCTGGGCCTCCTCTATGGGTAAATCAGCCAGAAAATCTGCTACCACTCTTCCTTTTATGGCTTTTTGTGGAACAAATTGTAAATCAAACTCTGATAGCATAACCATCCATCGAGCTACTCTGCTATTGACTAACGGTTGCTCCATCAGATACTTGAGAGGATTCATGAAAGCGGTCATATGCACAGTATGAGAAAGCATGTATTGACGTAATTTTCTTGTTGCCCAAACAAGAGCAAGGGACAACCTCTCTATGTTGGAGTACCTGGTCTCATATTTCAAGAATTTTTTACTTAAATAATATATTGCTCGTTCTTCTCCTTCATATCTTTGGGCTAATACAGCCCCCATTGCTGTCTCCGTGATGGTTAAATATAAAAGCAATGGTTCACCAAGCACGAGTGGAGCTAAAACAGGCGGATTAGCCAAGTACTCCTTGATCTTGTCAAAGGCGGCTTGGCATTTTCGTCCCATTCTGGTTTGACTCCCTTCCTTAACTTCTTAAATATAGGGTCACATATCATGGTTAGTTTAGATATGAACTGATTGATATATTGTAATCGTCCTAGGAAACCTCTTATCTCCTTTTCCGTCTTAGGCGGTGGAATTTCCTGTATCGCCTTGATTTTTGTGGGATCAACCTCAATACCTCTAGAACTTATTACAAAACCTAACAGTTTACCCGAAGTTACTCCGAAGGCGCATTTCTGTGGATTTAACCTCATTCCGTACTTACGAAGCCTAAGGAAAAATTTTCTAAGGCTATCCAAATGTGTATCTCGATCCACGGATTTAATGATCATATCGTCCACATAGACTTCTGCTTCTTTATACATCATATCATGTAACAATGTGGTGGCAGTCCTTTGATAGGTCGCTCTGACATTCTTCAACCCGAATGGCATTACTACATAACAAAACGTGCCCCAATGAGTAATGAATGTTGTCTTCTCCATATCCTCTTCGGCCATCTTAACCTGGTTATAACCTGAGTACCCATCCATGAATGAAAGAAGGGCATGACCACAAGTATTGTCTACTAGAACATCAATATGGGGTAAAGGGAAGTCATCCTTCGGACTCGCCTTGTTTAGATCTCTAAAGTCTAAACACATCCGAACTCTCCTGTCCTTCTTCGGAACTGGGACAACATTTGCTATCCATTGTGGATATTCTGACACCTTAATGAATCCTGCACTTAATTGTTTTTCAACCTCTTCTTTGATCTTCAGCGCCCATTCCGGTTTCATGCGACGCAGCTTCTGCTTTACTGGTTTAGCGTCAAGGTAAAGTGGTATTCTATACTCAGCTATTTCCCTGTCTATACCGGGCATGTCATGGTATGACCAGGCAAAGACATCTACAAATTCTCGTAGGAGTGAAGTAAATTGCGTCTGCTCCTCGAGAGTTAAAGATTTCCCGATTTTGGTTAGTTTAGGTTCTTCCGGGGTACCTAGATTCACAGTTATGGTCTCCTCAATTACTGAGATTCGATTTTCGTGGTCCTCCACAACCTTTAAAATGTCTTTAGGAATTTCAGATTCGTTTACAGCATCATTATTATTTTCATTTGAGGCAAAGCAGTTCAGGGATGGGGGATGAGAAGAGTTGTAAGCGAAAGAGTTCATTTCATTTAATTGAGAAACGAGAACATCAACAGATGACTCAACAGACTCTCCTGAAGTAGATGCAATAGACTTAGTGGGCTTAAAGCCCGACTCTAGAACATAATCGGAAAATGGAACAGAAACATAATGGAAACTAGACCCAGACCCATGAACAGACTCTCCTAAAGCTAGAGTGAACTCCTTGTCATCATCAGCCGCTATCCAAGTGATTTGTTTGCTCTCTTGGCCCCATGTTGCGATGAGCTTAGTAGGATCACCCTACCTGACATTAAGTGAAAGTGATTTTTAGTGGCAAAATCCGATCACTTCTCATCAGAAATAAAACGATGAAAGGATCATTTAAGTCATTTCCTTCTAAATATTAATGGACAATATGATACATTCACATAGTCATATAGGAACATTATTGTATTTCCTCATTTCCGATGAGAAGTGACAAGATTTTACCGCTAAAAATCACTTTCACTTAATGTCAGGTAAGGTGAAAATTATTTCCCAAATGTCGGGTGTGCAAAAATTATTACCACAAATGTCAGGTAGGGTAAATATAATTTACTCCTTGATAAGGCTAGAGAAAGTGCCTCCGGAGGTTTCTCTTCTTTCTGTGCCTCTTGACCAAACAAAAACCCAAAGATATTACTCCCGGCTAGATGAGTCCAATCTAGTGGGGACCTTTTCTCCCGCGCTGCTTTGAATAGTTCCTCCTCGATTAGCATGCAATCGTTGAAAATCTCCAGACCAAGAACCAAAATCCCCTTTCTTTTCAAGTAGTATGGCTCCGGAAAGCCGAAGTAGGGGAAATCATCTCCTTCTTTCACAAACTGACCATTGAGTGTAAGTGGATGCGGCTTTACGTTGTAAAGCGGTATTGGCTCATTCTTCTTAATCCTCACGACCCTTTTGGCTAATCGTTGCTCCTCCTCAGTTGGAGTATACCCTAATCCGAAATGATGATTACCTTTTTGAGTCAAGAGAAAGGATATGGGCCCTTGAGCTCTCCTTCCTAAAGGTAAACCAGGAAAATAACCATGCTTCTTGAGGATAGCGTTAATTTTCCGGTTGGAATAAGGATCAAAGTCTAATGGTGCTTCGTCCTTCTCTAAAGTAGCGACAATGTCGAAGTGATGGAATTCCTCATCCTTTGAGTTATGTTCCACTTATAACATCGGCTTTTTAGAAGTAATTACGGCAGATAATTCCTCTCCTTTGATGGTTATCACTTGCCCTTTAACCATCAACTTTACCTTCTGGTGTAAGATAGATGACACCGCTCGTTGTTCGTGCAACCAAGGGCGACCTAGTAATTAGTTAAAGGAAGCTGGAATATCCAGAACCAAAAACTCAATGTTGCTAGAAATCGTATCCACAGTAATCGACAAGAGGATTGAACCCAAAACTCGTCTAAGAGTATTATCATAAGCCCTAAGCTGGATGGCTTGTTGAGTAAGCTGATGGGATTGAATACCCAGCTTTGAGCTGTCCTCCATGGACAAATATTCACGGCGGATCCGTTGTCAACTAATACTAAAGGTATCACCTTATTGGAACAACCCACTGTCAAGTATAAGGCCTTGTTGTGTGTAAGACTTTCTTTAGGCAAATCCTCATCACTGAAGGTTATAGTACTCTTGCCTGATGTGACGAGAGATACTACCTCCTCGGTTGTGGTTTCAGGTGACACTTCAATCTTACTTAAAGCGTCGATCAAAGCTTGCCTATGCTTTTGTGAGGCGACGAGTAATTGCCAAACCGTGATGTCCATCTTCAATCTCTTTAACTGTTTCAGCATAAGGTCTTCTTCGGGAGTAGGGACCGCTATCTCGCCGACTTTTTCCTTCCTTTTGTCTGGAGGTTGGACTTGGGAAAGACCTCCTAGATAGTTACGGCGTCCGGACCGGGTAAGAAATGTAACGCCCGGGGCTTTAGTTTGACTAGATTTTGCTACTCCCTAAAAGTCGTCGTCATTGTTGGAATTCCAGAAGTTGTTACTGACATTACTGGTGTGAGGTTCACCATAGACATCTTCCTCATTGCTAGCCCATAAACCATTCACCCCATAGTCATCAGACAAACAACGCGTGATGTAAGCGGGCTTCTTTTTATTAGTAATGAAATCACAAGGATCCCATTCACATTCTTCGAAAATAGCTTGTATATGTAAAGAACCTAGTGGGTTGCTAGTGTTGCTAGGTTTCTGTGCTGCCTTTGGTAAAGGTAGCTACTTTGACCTAAACATCTCCTCCATTCTATTCTTCAGAGTGAAGCATTGTTCGGTATCATGTCCCCGAGCCCTGTGGTATTTACAAAACCTACTTGCATCCCAACCTCGTGGCTTCTCTTTTGGCTCAGGTTTTAAGTCAGGAAGGGTAATCATTCCCTTGCTTAATAGACGCTCTAAGGCTTGAGCATATGTAGTGTCTATCGGGGTATACTCGGTGTAGCGTTGTAGAGCATTCACCTCATTCCCTTTGTTAGCCGAAGTTGATGGGCCAACTAGCTTCTTGTTGGTGTAAGTGTTCTTCCAACCCTAGTTGCGACCCCCTTAGCGAACTCGCTTTCAATCTTTGTTCTAGCTAACCTCAACGAGACAAAGTCTTTGAGAGGTTGGAACCTTAAATGAGTGTTGTACAAGGGTTGTAAACCTCGAACAAGCATGTCAACTTGGTGCTCCTCAGACGGTCGGTCCACCATTTGAGCTGCTTTTGCTCTCCATCGAGCAAAGTAGTCAGAGAAGGACTCTTTCTCTCATTGCTTCATTAGCTCCATATCCCTTAAGGTGACAGGCATGTCAACGTTGTAGGAGTGTTGGTGTAGAAACTCCTTGCAAAGCGAGTTCCATTGTGAGGACTTGGTAGGACTAAGTGTGTTATACCACTTCATAACATCCGGGCCAAAAGTCCAAGGAAAGATAATATGATAAATATCCTCTTCAACTCCTTTCAGCGTCATAGCCCCCATGAAATTTCGCACATGTTGATGTGGGTTTTCATTACTATGGAATTTGATGTCAGGCATATTGAATTTAGGGGGAAGTCAACCCCTTGGAACAGGCGTGAAACCTATGTTGTCCATAAATTGATTGTTGAAGAGTGTAGATTCCTTCAGCATTTGTTCAATTCGGTCAAGTCTCGAGTTCGAGACCCCGTGGACCGACCCATCCTTCTCCTTTCCTAATTGCTCAACTTCACCCGTAGGGGGATTCTTCAGATTTGAATTCTTTGCCTCCTTCATAACGTTAATGACAGCATCGATTCTCTGATTTTGTGCCTCTAGCTGGGCATCCATAGTGTCTTGCATATTCAGAATTATGTTGGTGAGCTGCTCCATTTCCTTTCGTAGAGGTGGCACCTGCTCCTCTTCTGGATGGCCTTGGGGATCTTCAGGATGATCGCTGCTAGAATCTGACATGGTCTCAGATGGATCAATTACTAAAGACTCAACCCCCTCGACAGATGCTTCTTCGTCGGTCGCTTCTTTATCAGTTGATTCAGATGATGGTGAACCCCGGTCCTCGTTACTGTCGTAATGGATGTCAAAAGTCTCCAACCGGCCGGTCTCGTCCCTTTGATGTACCCGAAACCAACCTATTATGTCCTGAAAGATGAAGGAATTCGAAGACTCAACTCAACGTCGACCCCTAAAACTTTATGCACACCATGAAGGAAGAATTTTATTTGCAACCCGAATGACCGAACTAAAGCTCTAAGTCATGTGCGAAGCCCAAATAAAACTCTTATGTAAATGCAGGCTCGAGCAAGAAAGACATATTTAGACCTTACCGGACCGAGCCCAACATCAAACTTTCAGGCTCAGGCATCATGTAAGGGCTAAATATATCATTTTTAGCTAATCACACACAACAAGGAGCCTATTTGAACCACATAAGGTCGGGCTCACTCGGAAATCCGCGAGAATCTCCAAGGCCCAAACAGACTTTTGTGACCAAAATGACCTACTTACACTAAATGGGACAACTTTATGCAAATGCATATGATCCTAAAAACTTTAGTTTAGACCCAGTAGGGACCGAGCTTACCAAAAATCCTCGCGGATTTCTTGGGCTCAAACCCACTATTGAGCCTAAACCAAGATTTGATAACTAAAAAGAGATGGGTAGAACACTGATTTGGACTATACAGGGCCCAACCCAACCTGGGATCCGCGAGAATTCCAAGGGCTCGAGCCTTGTATAGGCCAAATCAGCTACCACAACCCATCATGCATGATCCTAAAACACCTTAACTTGGGCCTCGTAGTGTCCGAGCACACCAAGATCCTCGCGGATTTTGTGGGCTCAAGTTCACTATAAAGCCTAAACCGAGGTTGACTACTAAAAGGGAAGACCAAACCCTTAGTTTGAGCTATACAAGGCCTGACCAGACACGGGATCCGTGAGAATCCCCGAGGCCGAAAACTTGTATAGACCAAATTAATTATCTTGGCCCGCTATGCAAAACACGACCATTTCTACTACTTTTTTTAAGCATTACGGCATGGTATCGGGTTCGAGGATCGAAAGAAGCAAATAGCACACAAATGAATTCCACCTTATCCATGGATCTATGTTTGAGGGTTAAAGGGTCGGCTCATCCTAACCTCTAGCTCGTGTCTCGAGTGTTTCATCTTCCATGGGGTGCATGGCAAGATTAGCACACTCGGGTTGCTCCATTTGTCATATGGACTAAGGAGTGGTGCACGAGTGGGAAAACAACCACCGGCTTGGTGAAGGTCTAAATTAGGGGTGAGCGAGACCGGGATCCCGGTAATTTTCAGAGGTCCCGGTCCCGGTCCTGGTTGTGATCGGGAGCAAAACTTTACTCCCGGTCCCCGTCCCGGTTGTGACCGGGAGCAAAGATTTGTTCCCGCTCCCGCTCCCACTGGGATCGGGAAATAAACCGGGAAATTTTTAGTCCCGGTTTCCTAAGTTTTTTTCACCATTATTTAATTTATTTCCATTAAAAACCAACATAAATTACACAAGTTTTCTCTAATTTCACAAATGTAGGCGCCGATTTGTTTATATAGCCAGTTTTTCGAAATATTTTTTTCCGAAAAAAATTCTAACACGTAATGTTTTTTTCCGATTTGTTAATATCTAGTACGTAACGTTTTTCTCCGAAAAAAATATTGCTAAGTTCGAAATAGTAATAAACAAAATAAATTTAAAGAGCGAATACAAATTAAATTAAACAAGTTTATCAATCATATGAAATCACTTGATTTGTTTAACATATATATATATATATATATATATATATATATATTTATATTTATATATATATATATATATATATATATATATATATATATATATATAACGGAATCGGGACCGGGACTGGGAAATGAGGTTAACTCCCACTCCCGGTCCCGTTGTTGACCGGGACTTCACTTTTAGTCCCACTCCCGGTCCCGCTCCCACCGGGAATAGGATTTTGGGACCGGGACTTGATCGGGACCGAGACGGGACCGGGATTCCCGGAAATTTTGCTCACTCCTAGTCTAAATGGACCCACCAAGTTGAATGGTTTTGTTTTCCCGAAATGATAAAGAAAAGGGATAAACCTAAACGGTGCCTTATGTTCCCAACAAAGGGGAAGGCCCAAAACATGCACAAAATGCCTCACTTTTTTTTTTTTTTAAAAAAAAAAACAAAACCCGACTTTTCAAATCTTACTCACTTTCTAAATAAGTCCCCGCTGGAGTCGCCACTGTAGGGCCCGCGGCCCGGAGGGCACGGTCGCCCACGGAGCGTCGAGTTGACGTAGGGTTGCTTATGTTTCCTAGGGTGCACGTATGATTATTTTTGCACAAATGTATTTTTTTACCTCCACTCCGGGTTATTTTAAATTTGTTTAATTAAATTTCCTTTCCGATGACTTTTTAGAATATTGTCAACGCTTCACAAATCCGAGTGAAGCCCAATTCTAATTGTCTGAGACTTGGATCCTCGCGGATCCCAGTCTTAGGAATAGAATTGGACATGGCCCAAAATTGCAATAAATCACCGAGAGTTGCAACAAAGGTCATCCTGAGGCTGTGAATCATGGGATTCGCGAGAATCCACCGACCCCACAAGCTGCCAAATCCGCGAAGATCCAAGCCCGTAAGACAGTGGATCCGTGAGGATCCGAAGTTCCCAAAATCGGATGACTTCCGCCCCAACTTCAAGCAAAAGGCATAACAATACTTTCGAAAATAATCTTCAGAATGAAAAGATTACTAAACAAAAAAAAACATGCCCGAGATGGAAAACACGGAGTCGCCAGTTAGTTTTAAAAAAACTAACAAAATGACGGGAAATGACTCCACGATCTTCAAACCGAGTCGGGATCGGGGGTATAGGTGTCGAGGCAAAGGGGATGCCCTTGCATCGCCCACCGTGGCGGCCTTTACTAGGTCGGGTCTTTTCTTAAAAAAAACGAAACACAAAAGTTGTCACACGATTTTAAAAATTGGAACATGCGAACAAAGAAAAAAGGAAAAGCAAGCATCCAAGCGAAAATGAAACAAAAATAAAAAAAAGGTTACAGTGGGCGGGGTGTTAGATCTACATGGTTACAAACCAGAAGAACAAAAAAAAAAAAAAAAAAAAAGCAAAGTTACCAACTCCTTCTGCTAGGATCCGCGAGAATTTCCGGCTGCTGTTTCCCGACTCAGATCAGAGCACTTGGCAAATCTTTACACCCACTAAATCCGCGAGAATCTTCTAGCTAAAGAAAATGCAACTTGAACTTTTTTGATATTCTATATTTTGAAGTTCACTTATACCCGAGTTTTTCCCTCCTACAAAATCCGCTAGAACTTCCCATTTATAGACAGGATGTTTGAGAGTTTATCTGCAGCAGTTGCTTCTCCCTCACCCCAGCAAATCCGCGAGACTTCACATAGTGGGAGTAGTGGGGAAAGACAGCTCACTTGACCAAGCTAACTACCAGTTGATTGGGGACATAAATCCTGCCCATTTCATCTGAATTCAAACCGGAATCCGCGAGAATCTGACTGGGCCAAAATGCAAAATCCACGAAAATTTATCTGGACCAAAAATGCAAAATCCGCGAGAACTTTGTCTGGGGTAAAATTGCAAAATCCGCGAAAATTTTTTTCTGGCCAAAAATGCAAAATCCGCGAGAACTTTGGCTGGGCCAAAATTACAAAATCCGCGAGAATTTTTTCCTGGCCCCGAATATGAAATCCGCGAAAATTTATCTGAAATTGAGCTCAAATTTTCAGTGTCTACACATACTTTTAAAATCGATAAAGCTAAATGGAGGAGGAGAATGATGTATAATTTTTCAAAATTACCCTTCTTTAAATCCAAACTTTAATTATAATATGTAAATTATTATTATACGCATCTAATATAGTTAGAGGAAGAAAGATATAAAATTTTAAAAATTAACAAATATCAAACGCATAAGATTCGATGAGGGAAAAATGGGCCCAAACGAAGAATAACTAATTAGACAATTTTAATATTCACCCGTATACCTTCTTTTATCAGATAAAATAAATTATCACTTTGACATTCAAGTAATAAATAAATATTTTCAAAATGTAGTATATGATAGACATAATGTGAATGTTGTTATACATATTTTAAAATTGTATAGATAAAAAATTTTAGCAACAAATATTATGAAATTAATTTAAATATTGGCTCTTTCGACAATAAACACTTCAAGATACAAGTAATAATAAAAAACATCATTTTGTGTTAATCAAATTTGTTTGGGTTTAAATTTAGTACTTACCCAAAGTTTCAAAATTTCTGATTTGTTTATTATAATTATTAGATTTAAATGTTCATTTTTATTATTTATAGAATTTTTAACTTTTAATTGTTGATGGTCTAATTGTTATTTTTTGTTATATTTTTAAATTTTTTTTATAGCTTTTTGATTGTTTAAATTATTGTTTAATTTTTCAATGTTAATTATTAAATTTTAAATATTTTTAATTTTTAAATTTATTATTTGTTTATTATTTCAATTTTTATTTAATTAAATTTTCAATTTTCAATTTTTTATTAAATTATTAATTTTTAGTTCATTAATATTTCTAATTTTTCACTCTTTTTATTAATTTTTAATTAAAATTTATTTTTAAACTTTTTAACATTGATCAATTTTAAATTTTTGTAGTTTTTTTAATTTTTTAATTTTTGATATGGTGGTTGTCTAAGGATTCTTATGAATTTGAGTAACAAAATGTTATTCCTAGTGACCAATCTCCTTATTATGCACCACCCTCCAGGACCGTAGCTGAACAAATATGTGCATACCCATGTATTTGATGATCAATCTTATGGCGGGGGTTATGTGGAAAATTCTTATGATCTTCCCCCGTGTGATGTTGAATCTCATCCTTTGTGCGTGCATTGTGAATCTCCATATCATGCTTCCGAATCTCGTGTGCAAGTTGAACTAGATAATATTCGTGCTGAAATGGATGATTTTCAAGTTGAGATGCGTGTGAAATTGAATGAATGCATGCAAGAATTTGAACACGTGCTTAAAACTGGGGTAGAAGCTTTTTCTTCACAAATGGTTGATTTGAGAGTTGAAGTAGATCATTCGTCATCTTTGAGTCCTGAAATGTGTGTTGATTCTTCTTTGTATGATTATGATGAGGATGATGACTACTATAACAGACCTAGTTTTGCATGCCGGCTTAGCGATTCCTTAGCTTTAGCTGCTCCTAGTGAGCATGAGGAACATGATGATTTTGTGTGTGATGATGTAGAACTTGATGAAAACATGCTAGATGATGAACCATTGTCCACACCATTGTCCATGATTTTGTGTGAAGAAAAGGTTGAGTCTGATGAATGCCATGATGCTTGCGATGCAATTAAGCATGATCTTGTTGAGAATGAAATTGAATCTTTTGTGATTGAATGTGTGCTAGATACTGACTTATTCACTTTCATTGAGAATCATTGCATTAGTGAGGCATTAGCTACCCTTTCATGTGAATCCATTGATGTGAATTCTTGTGATGATGAGCTTAATTCTTTGGAGAATGATCCTAATTGTTTGAACTTGGTTTGTAAAAATGATGCTTTTGATGATGATATGCTTTATGAGTCATTCACGATGGGTTATGACCCGGAACCTTCCACTTCCACTTTCACTTTTGATGTTGTTTTGAATGATGCATCATTGTCGTCTTATGCTGATATCTAGACCTGACAATTTCTGACCCGACCCGATAACCCGACTGAATTTTTTGGGTTTTGAACACGATTTTTTCAACTAAACCCGAAGTATACTGATGTATAATGAGACCAAGAAAGATCACATTACACAACAATATAAGGATCTTTTAACCAAGTTCTTGTAGATTGATTCTTAGATGAATGAATGGTCGTTTTGAACATGTATATGGACGAATGTTTGATGAATATGGACGAATGGAATAAGGGTGGAAGCATAAGATTGTGATTGATCTTAAGCTTGAAACGAATATGGATGAATTTACAACAAAAAGAACCAAACGATTACAATTGGAAACTCACCAAATTGAATGATAAACGAACGAATGATAATGGCGATGGCTTCTCCCTTGAAGATACAGTCACATCACTTCAAAGAATCTTCCAACTCTTCCTATAACCAACTAAGGTAGCCAATCTTAGTATAGAAGAAGAGATTCCACATGACTTCCCTCAAGAAGACACAATTCTAGCATGAAAACTAGAGAGAAAACAACAATGTGTTTAGACTTGTATTTGATGTTGATTATTGAATAATGTGTGTTACAAGAGGCTCCCAAGGGGTTTATTTATAGTAACCTAAGGCCCCCTAGGCGTGACCCTCCATCAAGAATCAAAGGATTACAAGCTTACATCATTCAATACAAAGATGACATCATAAAGACTCCTATACACTTAGCTACAAAGAAACAATGATAACTTGCTCAATTCTACTCCAAATTCTATGATTCAAAAACCATTAGAAAGCTCTTTGAATGATCTATCTTTGGCTCCAAGATGACTTTCCCAATAGCTTCATAGATCTTGAGTTATAGAGCAAAGTATCGAATTGCACTTGATGAAGTCATTCATTATGGAGAGTGATGAGAGTGATTGAAGCTCTTCTTCCATATAAGCTTGTATTTGGTTCCCATGATGTGTATTTGGGACCAAATATACATCAATATGTAAGAATGACTTTCTCTTTCTCTATGTAAGCTTAAGTAAGCAACAAGTAACTTCCCATGATTAGGCTTTTGATGTCTTCCTTGATGACCTTGATGTATGTGGCTATCAAATATACATCATACTCCCCCGGTTGAAAAAGTTTGTCCTCAAACTTCGGGCATTTATTCTCCATGAATATGTCTTCAAATCATTTGTAAGTAACCATATGGCCCTTCTCTTCTAAGCTTCACTTTCTTCTTGTAAGAGACATTTCCATAAGTGTTGTGAGCATCAACTCTCTTGTTCACCTTGCTTCTTCACAAGAGATTACAAGCTCTCTTCTTAAAGGCTTTGAAGTCATCATAGACTCCTTTACTAAACTTCATCAACTTCTTCCAAAATAACCCATTGACATTATTGGACTTTGATTCTCGATTATTCACCACGGATGTAGAAATCTCATGTAACTTCACAACTTCAAAGTATAGTTTCACAACTTTACCTTCATCGTAAGTAATATAACATAACATGAAACGATCCATCTTTGAATGATCATCAACGACTATAGCCTCTTGACTTCATTGAATCCTTGGAACTTCAACCATGAGATTCAAGTTGATATCTTCATGAGCTTTAGAAAGATCACAAGCATTGCAACGTTTGAGTACATACTCAATATCCTTGATCATACTAGGCCAAAAATAATACTCTTTCATCTTGAAATACGCCTTCTTAATACCCAAATGATCAAATAGAGATCCTCCATGTACTTCCAAGATCAAGACTTCACGAGTACTACCTTTTGGAATACATAGTTGATTTTCCTTAAAAAGAAATCCATGCTCAATATGAAAGAGTTGGTGGGAATGCTTCTTACATACCTCATAAACTTCTTTAAAATCATCATCTTCTTCATACCATGCTTGGATATACTCAAACCCAAGTACTCTTGATTCAAGCATGTTAACTAGCATATTCCTTCTTATTAAAGCATCTTCTTTAAGCAAATGACTTGCTTCATTCAAGTGACTCTCATGAATAGATGCACGTATGAGCCATTCTTGGTTTGCTTTCACCTTCTCTTTATCCACTTGGATTCCTTCTCTTGATAAGTCATCCCCAAGGCATACAACTTTGAACGTGAGGAATTGATTCTTCTCCAAGCCTCCATATAGCTTCTCATGCTCCATGATGATCATGATTAACTCCAAGTGATTCATTCCATAGGTCGAATTGTGATGTAGCATAGATCCTTTAGCAAGATCTACTTGGTGTTGAAACTCTTGATTGGTGGCAGCCTTTGATGACACTCTTGTATGATGATATCTTTAGGGAACATATGAGAGAAACGTTCCACAAGAGATTTCAAGAGTGAATGAACATCTGATGAGGCCGTTTTGCTTCCGTCCATAAGGCTCTTTTGCTCTCCAAATTCATGATACTCATTCTCCATAAGTGTCACAATGTTGCTCTTATTCTCCTTTGGCTGTGTGGTATAAGATGGAAGTAGAGATGTCTCTTGATGCATGGTATCCCTATCAAGCAACTTTGGTCTTTCCAACAAAGTATGACAAGTATCCATAAAAGTAATGTCACACCATAATGAATCTCTACAATTCTTGTAAATGGAAAGACTTACTAAACTTCTTGGATCCTCATGAATGTCTTTGTCATGGCTTAGCCATTGTGTAGGGGCGTCAATGTAACTATAGGAGGCTCAACTTTCTCCTTCTTTGATCAATGAACATACTTCTCCTTTGTTAGTACAATGAGAGATCTTGCACTCTCTTTCTTGATGTTCATTCGGCACACATACTTCTTTCAAGGCTCTCCTTGCCACAAGCAATTCTTCTACATACTACCCTTCTACTACATTTTCCTCCTCAAATAATTTATTATCATACGTTTGGTACTCAACCAAAGACACTTCTTTCTTGTTAGGACACTCCAAATCAATGTGACCTAAACTTTGGCAATGACAACATCTCCTTTGTCTTTCAACATTAAGTGTTAAAGAACTCAATTCATCCAAAGTTTTATATGATTTCCATTCAACAATATGTCTAATATAATCATCAAGACCAATTAGATAACATACCAAAGTTTGTGGATCCTCCTCCTTAAGATCACACTTTCGAAGTAGACGTTTGAACTCCCTTGTATATTCGTTCACACTTTTGCTCCCTTGGGCCAATCTTTGAAGCTTGTTGATGTTGTCACTTAGATAGTTAAGGGGCAGAAACTTCTCTTGGAGCTTCTTCTTCATTTGGACCCATGAACGTATCTTATCTTGGCCCTTTGATTGCCGCTTGCTTTGCTTGCTTGACCACCATTTTCTAGCAAGCTTTTGTAGCTTCAATGCAACACTTTTGACCTTCTGGTCATCATGGATGGCGTTGAGATCAAAGACCCTTTCAACTTGATGCATCCATTCCAAGAATACTTCCGGATCATGACTCCCAAAGAACTCCGGTATCTCTTCTTTGAAACCAAATCTGTCCTCCTTCCTTGGACATGTACTCCATTCATATTGTGTTTCATGCTCGACATCATAAAGATTCACCATACGTGAATCAAATTCAATTCGTACTCCTCCCTTTTGAAGGGGCATAAGTTTCTCCAATTGTTTGGTGAGATAATCAAGTTGTTGTTTCATTTGTTGCATGTCATCTTGTGAATCTATTAGAGAACTCACGCACGCCATGTAATATCATTCTTTGATGAAGAAAGATATGCAAGACTCTCGGTTGGGTTTTAGGGTGATGTGGGGATTGTGTTTGGGTCTTCGGGTTCTTTGTGGGGGATTGTGGACGTGATGGATATGTGATGGGGAATGTGTTTGGCGACTTTGTGGGCTGATTTTGTGGGGGGAAAGGATTGTAAAAAGATGGTACAAGAACCACAAGAATCAATCTCCTAGGCTCTGATACCAATTTTGATGTATAATGAGACCAAGAAAGTTCACATTACACAACAATATAAGGATCTTTTAAGCAAGTTCTTGTAGATTGATTCTTAGATGAATGAATGGTCGTTTTGAACGTGTATATGGACGAATGTTTGATGAATATGGACGAATGGAATAAGGGTGGAAGCATAAGATTGTGATTGATCTTAAGCTGGAAACGAATATGGATGAATTTACAACAAAAAGAATCAAACGATTACAATTGGAAACTCACCAAATTGAATGATAAACGAACGAATGATAATGCCGATGTCTTCTCCCTTGAAGATACAGTCACACCACTTCAAAGAATCTTCCAACTCTTCCTATCACCGACTAAGATAGCCAATCTTAGTATAGAAGAAGAGATTCCACGTGACTTCCCTCAAGAAGACACAATTCTAGCATGAAAACTAGAGAGAAAACAACAATGTGTTTAGACTTGTATTTGATGTTGATTATTAAATAATGTGTGTTACAAGAGGCTCCCAAGGGGTCTATTTATAGTAACCTAAGGCCCCCTAGGCGTGACCCTCCATCAAGAATCAAAGGATTACAAGCTTACATCATTCAATACAAAGATGACATCATAAAGACTCCTGTACACTTAGCTACAAAGAAACAATGATAACTTGCTCAATTCTACTCCAAATTCTATGATTAAAAAACCATTAGAAAGCTCTTTGAATGATCTATCTTTGGCTCCAAGATGACTTTCCCAATAGCTTCATAGATCTTGAGTTATAGAGCAAAGTATCGAATTGCACTTGATGAAGTCATTCATTATGGAGAGTGATGAGAGTGATTGAAGCTCTTCTTCCATATAAGCTTGTATTTGGTTCCCATGATGTGTATTTGGGACCAAATATACATCAATATGTAAGAATGACTTTCTCTTTCTCCATGTAAGCTTAAGTAAGCAACAAGTAACTTCCCATGATTAGGCTTTTGATGTCTTCCTTGATGACCTTGATGTATATGGCTATCAAATATACATCATATACTGAACCCGAAAATTAGCGGGTCAAACCCGACCCGCCCGTTTGACCCCAAATTTAACTTTTTGAGTTACACTTTATTAAAATTTGTGACTTTGCATCCAGATTCTTAACTATTAAACTATAAGCGCAACTTATTTATTTGTTTTTTATCTAATTTAAGTTAAAATAGTTACAATAATTTATCGTTGTTAGAAGATAATCATATTTTATTATGTATATTGTACAAAAATTAGTATTTAGAGACCATTTTTTAAAAAGAAAAAGCAAAAAAGGTCGCAATTAACTCGTTGGGTTGACCCGAAACCGAAATACACCACCCGTATTTTCCCGAACCCAAAATACACCCGACCCGTATTTACCCGAACCTGATATACAACCGACCCGAAACCGCCCGCCCGACTGAATTGACAGATCTACTGATATCTGTTGAGTATGATATTGATGAAGATGAAGATGTGCATGTTTGTGATGTTGGGAGTGTTATAATGTGGTCGAACCCTATATTTTCTTTATCACCCATTGATGATTATGATGAATTGGATGAAATTTGTGATTTGGAATCGGTGTTCGATGAAAATTGCATGGATATTGAGTTTGAATTATTGTTGGCATCCAAGTCCTTGCATGAGCATGTTCAAGAATGTGATGTATTGCCCCCTCCCGTTGATTTGCATACCCAATCTATTTACAAGTTAATGGGAGGATCCGTTTGTCATGTCTCACTTCCCATGCCTAGGAAAGTCTTGTACATTCCTGTAGTGTGTCATTTCTATGACTTTTCTAAGGCATTTGATAAACTGTTAAGAGCACTAATGTTTGTTGATGTAATTTTGAGAGTGTGCTCTTACCTTCACCATTATGAAATGCATGAGAGAATGCATGACTTGTTACTCCGGGCGTTGAATGGTTCTGACATGGTGCCCGATATCTTGAGATGAGAAGGAGTGAGTCTATTAATAAGAAGCCCCCCAGATAATATCCTTCCTCACCTTTCTTGTACAGTTAGTGAGTGGCTTTCTTTTCTTCTTTTATTTTCTTTTTGGTGTGTTTCTTGATTTCTTTTGGGGTGCTTGCTTACCTTACTTCAGTTTCCATTGAGGACATGGCAACCTCTTTGTGTGGGATTGGGGGGGGGGGGTATGGATTCTGGTTTTTGAGTCTAAGAAAAGAAAAAAAGAGTGAGATTCATATTGTACATATTTTGGTTTTTCTTTAGTTCTTTAGTTAGTAGTGTCTTGTATATATTTTTATTTTTCTTTTAATCTTGCATGCCAAGTTCTAAGCATTTAGATGAGTTTAAATTGTATATCCTAACCTTATGCATGGTGCTTTTGGATCGCGGATCGAGTTGTATTTCATTGAAGATCTTGAGGTAACCTCCTTTCGCCCTCTCTTTGAGTGTAGATATTCTTGATCCATGTTGCATGCTTGATTCTTCCTTTTGGGTGGCGAACCCCTTAAGTGTGAATGTTGAGATTATCTTGTTGTTGGAGCCGTATGGACTCGGGTCGCCATCGCTTTTTATGTGATAAGTGTTTTGTATATATGCTTTTCTTCAGTTTTCTACCTTACTTGTGACACCCTTCTCACAATGGGGACATTGTGATGTTTTGTGTGGGAGTGGGGGTGATATTTTCATGTTCATAGGTAGATAGTAGTTGATGGAGGATGGAAGCTAAGAGAATGATATTGATAGTAGAGAGTTGAGAAATGTTGATGATGATTGTTGGTGATGAGAGTAGAGAAATGGCAAGAGTAAGGGTGTAGGATGGTGATTATAAAGATAATAGCGAGTGATGGAGAGTATTTTTATGAGAGCTTTTTATGAGAAGAGTTGATGAAATGAGTGAGGATGAGGGTGGTATTTACAGGTGGATGGTGGATGGATGGAGATGGAGCGAACGGGGACATGATTCCAAAGATCATGCCCCTTAGACAAATAGGAAGGCCCCTCGGCCTTGCTCAAGGTCAAAGGTCAAAATTCCAAAGCAATGATCATGGGATTATGATAGGATGGAGGGAAAAAGATGGCACCAAAATTAGAATTAAAAAGCAAGGCTACCTGACCTTTGATTTCTCTACACACAGATTGCCAGCGTGGCAATCATCTCGCCGGGCCATGGAAATGAGGAAGGCCGCCTGGCCTTCCTTTTTCCATTGGCTGGGGTGCGGTGATTTCTTCTTCTTCTTTTGGCACCCATCTAAACCCCATGTTTCTCTTACAAAAAAAACACAACCGATTTTTACATTTGAACCAAAAAAAAAAAAACCAAACACTTGGCATGCTCAGTCATCATTTTGGGCCCCATGTTTAATTGCAAATAAGGACCAATATGTCCTGCCGAGACCAAACTGTCAAAATTGCTTCTGGGCCATCCTTTATGGTCAATAACCCTAAGAATTATGAGACAGTGGGAATTTTTTAATATTTTTTAATGTGTGTGTGTGTGTGTGTGTGTGTGTTTGTAGGACTGGAAATGGAGACCGAGAAATGAGTTAATTCCCAATCCCAGTGCCAACATTAAACCGAGACTTTATTTTTGTTCCAACTCCTGGTCCCAGTCTCACCGACAGTGACATTTATGGACCGAGAATTGATCGGGACCGGGATGGGACTAGGAATTCTGAAATTTTTGCTCATTCCTTAGTCTATCTAAAAGCTAGTCGAGGGTATCTAAAATATTCTTATTAAGCGTAATTTTTATTATATCAGGCATGTTTTCAGAAAAGTTAATAGTGAAGCAAAGTGGCTTGCTAAGGCCAATCTTAGTTTAGATGGAGCTGTTTTCTAGAATGATAGGCTGGGTAGGAATTTGAATGTATTATCCTAGAAACTAAGTTGGCAACCCTTAAGAGAAGGGTTGCATAATGCTCATTACTTGCCTTTAAAAAAAAAAAGAAGCACAAAACCTTGAATTTGCAAATAAGCTTATAAGTTGCAGGCATTCCTTTCTTCTCCAAATTCTAGATTTGGCTGAAACTTGTGAGTTAAGCTCATAGGCAAAGTTGAGTCAGTTTAAATTTAGGGTAAGAAATTAGGTTGTTCAAATTTTATGTCAAATTCGAGTTTCTTACCAAACCCAAAACCAAATATTGAAAGGGCATTCGAACCCAATCAGAATTTTCCTGCTGAAAATTTGTGTTTGGGAAGACTGGTGCTTGCACCCCAGCTTATTAACAGACACTAAGCTCAAAATTCATAACTTCTAAAATTATAAAACAAACTCAATGTCTCTATCGAACAGAGACAATAGACAATCCGAAAAGGGTCCATATTCTTCATGTAAGTTTTCAAAAACCAAAATACATGCCACAGCAAACTCTTCGTCCAACCTCAATTACTTATATTAAAGACTTCAAAACTCGATGATATGGAACACGGGTACAAGACTACTATAGTCTTGGAGCTGAAACTTGTAAATCCAGGTGAAATCAGCAAGTTCAAACATCAATCGGATATCGAAGCTACATATTCAACAACCATATCTGATCCGCCAAGAGGCAACAAATATTGCCTGATTTCTACACATTAATAGCATATCAAGAACTCACAGGATTGACTACGTCGTTCCCAATAGAGAAAACGAAATGGTACAAATGTGTTGCAATCTCAACCAATAACATAGAAAATACAATTTGGTACGTGTACAATCCTGTAAATGGCATATGATGCTAGCAAGAATGACTACAAAGAACAACGAGAACCGAATAGCTAACCTGACATAACTTTGCTTCCAACTGGCTAAGTTTCAACGGACAGTTGAGCCTTAAGGATGGTCTCAATCATACCTTTACCGTATGCAAACATGTGCCCAGCGCCGGATACTTCATGGTAGCGAATCCATGGAAGTTTTTGAACTATGTAACGTTGTATTGCAACAGAGACAATTTTATCTTCATCACCATGCCATAGGTGAACAGTACCCTCATTGTTTGGGAGTGGATTTGCCAATTCAGTTGGGTCGAAATCCCATTTCCCAAACGCAACATTCAAGTCACGGTGAAGAGATTCAAATTCTCCTTGCTGCCTTACAGGAGCCTGATGCCCACACACCAAAACAAACAACAATTAGAAACATAGAACAAACAACCATGTAGATTCATTGCAAGAAGAGGCTTGTCAATATATATTTTCTTTTATTTTTTAGAAAATGAGATTCGATTCAAAAGCATGGTAAGATGCAAATTTCTATAGACATGGTTAACACTATATCAGTTAGTTACTTGAACATGTCCAAATACTACTTGGATTAACCCCATTTAAGTTTGCACGCCTTTTGGTCCTAAGTGAGTTCATGAGTCTCACTACCAACAGTCCCATAGTGCCACCAGATCCCTTAAGGTGCAATAAGTACCCCAGGTGAGATAGCATAAGTGAACAGTGTTCAACAATTTTATACATAACCTAACATACAATACCTCATACGCTTTGACAGTGATAAAATAATCGAACAACACGGTTATTGCTAAACTTTTGGTGAGTATACGTAAGATATAAGATGAAGACCTAACTTCTTCCATTATAATGAAGTAGTCTACAAACTACCTCTCCAATGCCTCAGTTACTGTTTAATTTTGTTTTTTTGTCATATACTGCGAGTAACACATAACAATAGAAATACGATTGAAATTCATCCCATGAGGAAATAGCTTACCATCACTTCCTTTCCTGGGAAGTTCGGAATTAGTTCTTTGTCCTGACGAGATAGCATTTCATGACTCTGAGAAATCACACTTAAAGGAGGGAAAAGTTTTTGAGTATTCCACCAATAAGTTAACCATGGAGCATAATGTGCCACACGAAGAGACCATTTATCCCATGGAATCTGTGCATTGAGACCTTCTGTGGATAGGTTGGCAGGTAAACCAGACCACCACTAGTTGACAACAGGACTTATCAATGTTGCTCCTGCCAGCCTACCAACATAAAAGAGATACCAAATTGACATAAATTAAATCCTGAAGTGAGAAGCAGAAGGTAAGCTTCAAATGAAAGATTGACCTATCAGATTAGCAAACCTATGCGGTATATATTTGAGACAACTCCATAGAGTCTGCCCGCCCATTGAGAACCCCATCACATAAAACTTCTCTCCTAGTTGCAACTGATCGGCAAGCTCTTCGATATCTGATGATATGCTCTTGAATGTTCGGTTTGGATGTGGATCACTTTCTCCATACCCAGGTCGGTCAAATGACACAATATATATCCCTAAGCCTTCAAGAGTCTCCTGCAAAAATTAGCATACAAACAGAGTCTTATAAGAGAAAAGAAACACAAAGAGAGAGGAAGCACAGGTAAAGGAGAAGCACTTATGTACCGCAGGAAGTAGGCTGGCATGAAGTCTGCAAGAGTCGAAGCCATGGACAAAAATGAATTTATAATTTGCTTGATCTTTTGGCACCCCATACTCTTTGTAAGCCAAATGCCTTCCATCACTAAGCTTAATCTTTGCCGCTGTGATTGGAGGACCATCCGGTGTTCCACAAATTTTGGGGGGAGGTGGGCGTATAGCCTGATAAGCCCATGCCAAGAGACCCACGATACCAACTAGGAGGAGCTTCTTAAACAAGCCTGAAAATATTTGATTTCTTATAAATATAAAGAACTTAGAGAGCTATGTTTACATTGGCATTTGGTGATGACTATTTTAGTATTATCATTTATCACAAACTACAATCATTTCAATATAACTGAAAGCCTGAACAGTTGGGTAGCTTCTCAGTTTGGGTTATTATGGACTATTGACAATCCCTACTACCTATCATATATGTGCCTTTTGATGGATACTTTTCAACTGCATATGTAATACGCAAGTATCAAGGTTGTAAATGACAAAATCCAAAACAAGTGTAGCATAAACCAATTATTGCTTTCAAATAATGCACATTCTTGGGCAAGCCCATCACAAAACTAAGTTCTCTCTCTATCCCATTTTAATTGATTCACTAAGCATTGTACACAAATCAATAAAATTAAATTAGCTGAAAATTCTAACTTTGAAAGACAAGTTGTCTTGCACCATGTATGGAGAAAAGGTGGGGAGAGATAAAACATAAAGGAGAACCATGCACAGCAAAAACAAAGGCAATTAGTAAAGATAGATTTACATAAACAGTTATTGACACATCTTGGATTGTAAATACACTAGATTTGGATGAAAAAATGTTGTGAAACAAAGTATTACTCAGAGCAAACAAAGAGGAAAATAAACTTGCTTTACTTTATTCTTCTTTCCTCCTTATTTTTTTTCTCCACGATATTATTTTTTCACCACACGTTTTTGCACTGATCAAAAGAAACAATTAAAGTGGAACGCATGGAATGTTAAGATACAGTTTATGTGGTACCTAAATATGGTTTTGCTGCATTCACAAGGGCACCACCACATACAACAGTAACATTAGAAGTGTGTGATCAAAACTTTATTGGGTAAATACAAGAACACAAAATAAATAAAATTCAATCGGTCCAGATCTGTATCTGGTAGCGAAAAATGACAAAGTAGAAAATGGAGCCAATCGCAGATCTTGTAACCAACCAATAAACAATAAAGTATGGAATATAGACGCAGTGTTGATCCTGAAATATCAGGGAGGGCCCATTAACGCACATCGAGAAGAAACAAAGAAGATCGATAAAAGAGGGAAGCAAATTAAAGAGGAAGATAGGGAAGTGTAGTAAGTAAAGGTGGGGGGGGGGGGGGGAATGACCTGAAGAAGAGAGAGAGAAGGAGGATTTATGGTTGGATTTGCGAGTGCGGGCTCTGGCAGATGCGGTTGATATCTTCCTGTTTACAGGGGCATCCATGTCTGGACTGGAGCAGTGCTAGGAGCTGCTACTGCTGGATGTGGATTCACCAACCTCCTCAGTCCTCCCCACACAGAATGAAATTTGATATGTGTCGTCAGTCTCAGCCAGTTGTGTTCCTTCTAATTCTTGTGCTAATCGCCCAATATATATTACATGCACCCGGAGCATGTGCTCCAAATTCTTGCGAATGAACAATCATGTGAATCAGAGTGAACAATCATAATAACCAGAGTGAACAATCTAATACATATGAGTGAACAATTGTAGAATCTGGAGCACGTGATCCGAGAGCACCTAATAAATTGCACTAATCGCCTATTCTCCAGTGTTCACTCCACACCGCTGCTGTTTAATTTTCGTTTTATAATTTCCTTCACTAGTCTCACTTTGCATTTGGCAACCACACTTTTTTAAACCGATAATAAATAATACTACATTCTACTCGAACCTAAATAAATCACATATCCGGTTGAAAATGTTACTCCAACTTATTCAAGGCAATTTAGAATTATAATTATGAGAAATTTCATGGAAGTATATGGATATATTTATTTGGGTTACCGATTGTATTTTTATGGTTTAATAAATTTCGGTAAGTTGAGAAATTTGGGAGATATAAGTAGACCTGACAATTTCTGACCCGATAACCCGACCCGAACCCGCCCGAAATTTCTCGGTTTTGAACACGACTTTTTCAACTAAACCCGAAGTATACCGAACCCGGAAATTAGCGAGTCAAACCCGACCCACCCGTTTGACCCGAAAATTTAACTTTTTGAGTTAAACTTTATTAAAATTTCTGACTTTGCATTCAAATTTTTAACATTAAACTATGAGCGCAACTTATTTATTTGTTATTTCTCTTATTTAAGTTAAAATAGTTACAATAATCTATCGTTACTAGAAGATAATCATATTTTATTATGTATATTGTACAAAAAGTAGTATTTAGAGACCATTTTTTAAAAAGAAAAAGCGAAAAAAGGTCGTAATCATAACCCGTTGGGTTGACTCAAAACCGAAATACACCGCCCGTATTTTCCCGAACCCGAAATACACCCGACCCGTATTAACCCGAACCCGATATACGACCGACCCGAAACTGCCCGCCCGACCGAATTGACAGGTCTAGATATAAGTATAAGAGGAAGAATTAAAATGGATCAAAATTTTCCCATTTTAGGCCTTGTGGGCTGGCCAAATGAAGAAAGGAAGAGAGGGGGAGGCTTTTATGTTGGGCTTGGCATAAATAGATATATATATACATGGTTATATTAGATGAGTTATCATTTTGTTGAAATCAAATATAATTACACTCCCTCACTCTGACTCTAACTTCCTCTTGTTCATTCACCTCCACCAACACCACCCCCTGCTGCCTCTGCTATGGCTGCCGGCCACCAGCCGCCGCCACCGGCGACTTTTCCGGCACCCTCCGGCCATCGACGCACCATCATCCCATCATCTCACCTCTCCTCCTCTTATTTCAAGGGTATTCCACTCCATCTTTTTCGCTTTTTCTTAAAGATAAACCAAGTTTATGTTTAAGTTTCTCCTCCTTGTAATTCTTAGGTTTTCCCAAGGATCACTCAAGGATTTCAATATATTCAAGAGGGGGTTCCTAGGAACTAAGGATATCAAGTGAAAGTTTGGGTAAGTTTGAGATAAACTTGTGTTTTTATGATTAAATGAGCATGGATGATGATGAATTGCGACATGCATGTGGTTTTATTAGTTAAATTCATAGTGGAAGGATGAAAAATCGATTTAAGTTAAGTGCATGTGTGTAGATTAGTGTTGGATTAAGTATAGTGATGATTTGTGAGTGGTGCATGTTGATTTATGTGTGAGAGACATGAAATATGTAATGTGATGGACTTGCATGTACTTAAAGTGAACTCTAAAGGAAATTTTCTGGATGTTTCAAGTCTGGAAGTTATGTAGGAGATTGTTAAATTAGGTGTTAAGAGAGGTTTAGGCTAAATCACAAGAGTTTAAGTATGCATGTCAACGATTTACTAAGGATGTTGTAATCTGGTTGGTAATTTCTTTTTCAAGAAAATGAGGAATGTGATTCTGGGCTATTTTATGGCATGAATAGGTAGATAAAAGTGTTAGCTAACACCCGGCTTTTGTAGCTCGTCGTTTCAATTTGTATACTAAGGGTTATGGCCAAAACCGTGAGATGACGTAAATCTGGAAACATTTTGTAGTCAGCTCAAAGATGAGTGTTTTTCGTAGGGTTAGAGTCTTCTATGGTTTAAGAGTTGAACATAAACGTTGGAGGGTACATTCTGGTCTTCCAGGAATGTATGGTATGCATTCATATGACATCGAGAGTGAGAGTTATGAGTTCCCGACTCGAGGCTAATAATTTGAGGTTACCCAGAATATGTGTTTTGTGACTACCTGCGTTCTTGGCCAAAATTTGACCCTTTCCCATGCCCAAATTAACTTATGGTTAAAATGAAAATTAAAGTATGAATCACGAGCTTTCTATGGACAGCTTACGGGCCCCAAACCGATCAGTATAACCTAAGTTATGGCCTCCCAAAAAGCTTGGTCGACTTGTTTATTTTTCTGGGTAGATTAGAGGAACAATAGTTTTGACCCTCTTAGACACATTTCTAGTTTTCATGGTCAACTCCAAAGTTTGAGTGTGTAATATGAACTTTCCGGAAAGTCCTCTTATGCCATGTTCCGATGCTTGTACGGGAAGTTATGATCTATAAGTATGCCTTAGAAACCGAATTACTATTATTATTCCCCGAAAAATTCACTAAGTTACTCCTCCTAAGTTAGGACCTAATTCATAATTTCTTTTCTTTTAAGTCCCTTCAAGAGATCGTTACGCTACTGTTCAAGTCTCTGCCGGTCCAGTATGTGTTTTTAAGCCGTCAGGTACGTATATTGCCTGATATTTTATGTATATTATTATGATTTAATCTTTTAATGCCAAGTTCTGAAAGTATATTTTATCATTTATGTTTATATGTAAATTCTCATGATTTATGTTAAAAAATGCATATAAATTCTCATGGATTTTTTTTTTTAGTATCCAAGGTTGAATTCTCAGGTTAATTTTACAGTTTACCATTATCTCAAGTATTCATGTTATGCATCCTTTATGTTATAAACTCTTACGATAATTCCATACTTTGGATGCTTAAGTTATTTCATGAACCAACTTCCTTTATAAGTAGATTCTAGTGCAAGGCGATTACAAGTTTATATTTTAATTTATGATTGGAAAAAAATGGTTTAACTTAAGGAACCAAGTGTTTTAAGAATCTAAGGACAAAGTATCAAGGTTCAAGTTTCATGTTCTATAAGATTAATAAAAGCCCTGTCCATGTATAATCGTGTTGTAGAGCACCCCATGCTTAATTGCGCCTTAGGCACACCAGGGAAAAATATGAAATTGGTGCCTAAAGTGCACCCCATATAAATCATATATGTGCCTTAGTGCACCCAAGGGATTATAGTTAGTGCCTTAGATGCACGCCATGAAAATCTTGTCAGTATAGGACGTTGTCCACCATCCGGATCTCCCGATCGATCCGGGTATGTGCATACGGAGCTTTAGCCGATGATCGCAAGTAGGGGACCTTCAGGTTAATAATAGGATAACCAAGTTTAAAGTTTCCTAAGTTACTCAAGTCTTTTAAACCAAAGTAAAACTTTAGAAGTTATACGCCAAGTTTATAACTCTTGATTTATAAGGATTTAAGGTCAAGTATATGTTATGGCTTTGTGTGTGTGTTTTATGTTAAGTCATGCATGAGTTAAGTTTCTTTTGAAACTAGGTTATATCATTTCTTATGTTATACCACTTCTAAGATTATATTATTTCTAATGTTATATTATTTCTAATGATATATTATTTTCTAATGGAAGGAGCTCATGAGTAGTTTTTCATTTAAGTTATGAGTTAAGTTATGGTCATGCCACGTAACTTATGTTATTGTTATTGTTATGGTTATTTAAGTAGTTTTTAAATGATTTTGGAACCGCGCTAATTAAATTAACTTAATCTTTGAAACGATTCTTACGTTATCGGGGGTATACATACTGAGTTTATCTCACTCTTTGAAGTTTTATGTTTTCGTTTTAGGAACCTCGGCAAAAAGGAATAAGGAAAGCCCCGGAAGGACGAAACCCTAGAGCATCTTAAGGAGATTGAGTGTGGTTAAATACCCCTTTCCGAAGGAAATAAGGGAGATCTTGGATGTTTTGGCTTGTATAAATTTTGTTTGGTTGTATTGTGTTGTCTTGAGGTTGTTAAGTTGAATTATGTTTTGATGATGCATGTTTCAAGTTAGTCTTATGTGTGATTGCCTGCCTTGGGTTGTAGTTTAGCCTTGTCTGTTTTCACGGATGGTGGTAGTGCTCTCAGGTATTTATCCGCTGCTAATCATTGGGTTAAGTGAGTCATTAGCTTAATCTTGTGGTTAGTAACATGGGGGTGTTACAGTTGTGGTATCAGAGCAAAACAAATTGGGAGAACCATCTTTGGGATATCTTTAGGTGTTGAGGAAAAAGTATATGATGAAGTTAGAGGTAATCAAGCCATATACAGGATAGGATAAGAGTTTATACGCATGTGATCTTTTAGAATTTAAGTACATAAGGTACTTGCAAAAATGCTTGAGTCTTGTTCTAAGTGGAACAATGAAATTCAGGGTACGAACGGGGTCTAAGTATGCACATAGTGGTATGTAAAGACCTAGGGAATAAAGAGATATGCATAAATACGGGGAAAGTTGGGTTTAGGTTGGAATTTCAAGATTTGTTACAAGTCCACAAGTTTAACAGGGTTTTGTAAATGATGATGTTATGTATACCTATGAGGAATGTTAAGATATGCAGTGATGTGACGTTATAAATTTGAAGTCAGTTATGATACATGAAGTTGTTTAAGACTTAATATAGTTATGGGTTTCGTCCGGGCAAGTTCAGGACCCAAGTTTACGCCGGTAGAATGGCGGTTTTTATTTTGTTTAGATGTTATATGATATGATAGATGGCCGATCCCGAGTCCCCGAATTCCTATGCTATGTTAACAAATCCGAAAGATAGTATTTTCCGCGCACGTTAGGAGGTTCATGGAGGTATTCTGCATGTTGAGAGAGAACTCTAACTCTCGATATCACGACCCTGTGAGGAGGACTCACCGTTTATTAGCGTTTCTATCACACGCGCGTCTCTGGACTTGGTTCTGGCACAAGTACCACGTCTCTATCTATACTTTCGAGCAAAGCGCCCACGAATAACGATTTCAGAATTTAGGAACATGGTCCGTGGTGACCTTTGAGTTGAAGGTCTAAGAATATGCCGAGTGCTGGGAGGTGTAACCATGGGAAATCCCCTATTATTTCATAGATGTGTTAGGCCCCAGCCTACCGTCCAGTTTAAGGTTAAGGAGAGTGACGATACTACGGAAAATGAAGATGATGATGGTGACGGCTATATCCCTTTTTAGGGAGTTCAGGTTCTGTATGAGCAAGAAGAAAGGAGGAAGAATGAGAAGTAGCAGGTTGTTGCGTATTATGTTGAGAACACTGGTGTAATCATGGAACAATTATCTTTCGATTTTCATGCATATTGTGGTTTATGTTTCGAGAACAAGTTTGACTTTCATATGTTATGGTTGGGAGTTAGCTTTTAAATGTCTCAAGGTTGCATGTGTTTAAAACATAATGTTTTAAGAAGTGAGAAAGAGGATGTATGTTTATGTTTATCGACTTGAGAGAAAATTATGTACATACAAAGTTAACAAGTTAACCATGGATACAGGAGGGGGAATAACAAGTTTTGAGAGCATGGGTTGTGATTAAATTATGCGAAGATAACAAAGGACAAGGGGTATGGTTACGAAAGGATTGCTTGAGTCTTATTTTCTTTAGGGCATAAAGTGTGAAGGGGGTGGAACGATTGAGTTTTAAACCAAAATCTTATGACTATAATGTAGCATGTTGCACGCGTCAAACCACAACCACCCTTCTAACAAACAAGGGGAAGAAACTGCCGATTCCCGAGGGCAGAACCTACAACCATAGGGACCCCAAGGGGCTCCCCAAGTCAACCCTGTGTCAGGGTCCTCAGCAAACATGATGCCCCCACCTAACCCTTACCATCCCGAGATTTTAGGACAAGTGATACGGGAACTTTTATAGAGAATCCCAAATCCCAGTGTGGAAGGTAGCTATATTATTAAGAATGATGACCATGCTGATAGGGTAGCCAAGAGGAACCCTAGAACATATGCAGGAGGGTTTAACCTTGTAGAATTAGAAGACTGGATTCGAGGTATGGAAAAGATATGGAGATCCTAGAGGTACCAAAGAAGAAATGGGTACCTATCGGACCCTTTTATTTGGATAAGGGAGCGGATTTATGGTGGGGCACCATGAAGAGCAAGTACCAAGGAACGAAATTGTCAAGGGAGGATTTCCTAGTCGAGCTCCGAGCCAAGTTTTACCCTCTCTTCTTACAGCGTCAAAAGGAGGAGTTCATGGGACTGAAGATGTCCAATTGTGAGGTGTCAGTTATGCGGTACGCTGCCAAGATCAACGAGTTGGCTGTTTCGCGCCAGAGTACGTGTCCACTGAGCGGATGAATATTGCTAGGTTCGAGGGCGGCCTGTTCCCATACATGTGGAGTCACCTGGCGGGTCAACCCTTCGATACGAGTCAGGAGCTACACGAACGCGCCGCGGAGGTGGAGAGTGTGAAGAAGGAATTTAAGAACTGTGTATCAAGACAAGGAAGGCCAAGCTGGGCCAAAGAGGAAATGGAACTCTTTTAACAAATGCAAGTCCTGTTTAGGCTTTAGTTGATTCTGGTGCATCGCATACGTTTATCTCAGCACATGTTAGTACTGAGCTAGGCTACAGAATCATGGAAAGGCAGTAGCGTATCAAATAAGGCTACCAGATAGCTAAGTTATAGCATGTGAAAGGGCACTCCTGAATGTGTCACTCAAAATATCGGAAGAAAACTTCCCAGTAAACCTTATTGTCATGGATATAGCTGAATTTGAGGTTAGCTTAGGCATGGATTGGTTAGCCAAGCATGGAGCCAAGATAAAATGTGGTAAAGGTATGGTTGTGCTGAAAAGTCAATTAGGAGGAACGATTCATTTCAAGGGTGAATATGAGAAGCCCAACTTCAGGATAGAGTCTCTAATGAAGGCAAGAAAGCTTATACGCCAAGGAGCTGAAGGATACTTATGTTATGTAATGGGAAGTACGCTGAAAGAGCTGAAAATCTACGATATCCCCCCAGTAAGGGATTTTCCAGGTGTTTTTCCCGGAGAGCTAACTGGCTACCCCCAAGGAGGGAAATCGATTTTGAAATAAAGCTAGTACCAAGTACGCAACCAATATTGAAGGCGCATTACTGAATGGCATCCGCCGAGTTGAAAGAGCTCGAGACCCAACTGGATGAGTTGATTCAGTTAGGGTCTATCTGGACAAGTGTTTCTCCCTGTGGAGCGCCAGTTTTGTTCGTTAAGAAAAAGGATGGAAGCCTGAGGCTGTGTATCAATTACCGAAGTTAAACAAGACTACTATCAAGAACAAGTATCCACAGCCCCGTATTGATGACTTATTTGACCAGTTACAAGGGGCAGGCGTGTTTTCCAAGATGGATCTAAGGTCTGGATATCACCAGTTGAGGATAAGGCCGGAAGTTATATCCAGGACACCTTTTGGGACCCGTTATGGGCACTACGAGTCTATAGTAATGTCTTTTGGGCTTACCAATGCATCGACAATGTTTATGGATTTTATGAATCGAATTTCACGCCATTTTTGGATAAGTCTGTAGTAGTCTTTACGAACGATATTTTGATTTACTCAAAGACTCGAGAAGAGCATGAACAGCATTTGAGAATAACGCTACAAACGCGAGGAGAACAACACTTGTGTGCTAAGATAAGGAAGTGTGAGTTTTGGCTGAAATAAATCGCCTTTTTAGGGCATATAGTGACCAAAGAAGGGATCAAAGTTGACCCACAAAAGGTTGAAGCGGTCATGAGCTGGGATAGACCAACAACCATGACCGAAGTGAAGAGCTCTCCAGGTATAGCAGGCTATTACAGGCGCTTTGTACAAGATTTTTCTAAGATTGCCTTACCGTTGACCAGTCTATTGAGAAAGACTACTATATTTGAATGATCAGAAAAGTATGAGTAAACATTTCAAGAACTCAAAATGAGACTCACATTGGCCTTGCCAGTGGAAGGGAAAGAATATGTCATAGCTTATGCCTTCCGGCAATTGAAGCCCTATGAGCTGAATTACCCTGCACATGATTTAGGATTAACGGCAGTAGTTTTGCCTTGACGATTTGGAGGCATTACTTATGCGATGTTTCTACCAAAGTCTTTACATATCATTCAAGTCTCAAGTACATAGTTACTCAGAAAGAATTAACTTAAGGAAACAAAGATGGTGGAGCTCATCAAGGATTATGACTTAGATATTCAATACCATCCTGGGAAGCCAAATTCAGCAACTGATGCCCTGAGTAGGAAAAATCAGCTCAACACAGATGCACCAGATGGCCAAATCAAAGCTCAGTCACGAGATTCAGAAAGCAGGGATTGAAGTAGTCCCGCTAGATTATGCAAGGGCACAGTTGGTAGAACTTCAGGTACAACCCTCCATTTTGGTTGAAATCAAGGAAGAACAGATGAATGATGATCATTTAAGGTATATCCGTGCAGGAATAAGACAAGAAAAAAAATAATAAAAGAAAAATAAAATACCAGGGTTTTTGATTCACGAAGATGAAACCTTAAGATTCCAAAATCGTTTATGTGTGCCTGCGAAGCGAGATTTACAAGAGAGGATTATGCACAAAGGGCACAACGCCCCATACTCAATTCACCCAGGAGGTACTAAGATATATCGAGACATAAAAGAGAAGTTTTGGTGGCCTAACATGAAGAGAGACATCGCCTATTATGTGGACAAGTGTCTCACTTGTCAAAAGGTGAAAATAGAACATCAGCAGCCTGCAGGAGAACTAAGGCCATTGGAGAACCCTACAGGGAATTTGGATTCAATATCTATGGATTTTATCATAGGATTTCCTTTGACGGTCACCAAGAAGAATGCAACATGGGTGATCATGAATTGATTGACTAAATCTGCCCATTTCATTCCAAGGAATGAGAGTTGGAAGATTGATAAGTTAGCAGATATTTATGTGAAAGAAATAGTAAGGCTACACGGTAACCCCAAAGAGATAGTCTTTGATCGAGACACCAGGTTCCAAGCACGATTTTGGGTAGCTCTACAGAAGGCCTTTGGCACCACACTGGGCTTCAGTAGCTCGTATCGTCCAGAAACAACGGTCAGACAGAAAGGGTAAATCAAATAGTAGAAGATATGTTTCGGGCATGCGTCTTAGATTTTCAAGGAAGTTGGGAAGAGTTCTTGCCATTAATGGAATTCTCCTACAACAATAACTACCAAGCTACGATTCAGATGGCGCCTTTTGAGGCTCTTTACGGACGAAGAGACAGATCCCCTTTATATTGGAATGGACTAGATGAAACATTAATAGTGGGTCCCGAGATGATACAGGACATGATGGATAAAGTACGGGTCATCCAGCAACACATCAAGACCACTCAAAGTCGGCAGAAAAGTTAAGCTAATCGAAGAAGGAAACCTTTAGAGTTTCAGCCAGAAGATAAAGTGTTCCTCAAAGTTTCACCACTAAAGGAGTGCGTAGGTTCAATATTAAAGGGAAGCTAAGTCCTCGGTTTATAGGGTCTTATGAGATTATTGAAAAGACTAACCCAGTCGCATACAAGCTTGAATTGCCTACAAGTTAGAACATAATCATGATTCTCAGTTGTGGAATTATATACCGGACCCAAACCAAGTAGTTGAACCTGAGCCAGTGGCTACCGCGGGGAATCTAACTTATGAAGAGGTGTCGGTTCAAATTTTGGACCGGAGGGTCAGACTTTTACGCTTCAAGAAGATCCCCTTAGTGAAAGTCCGTTGGACTATTCACTCCACGTCGAAAGTTACATGGGAAACCGAAGAGGACATGCGAAACAAGTACCCCCATCTGTTTTAAGGAAAGACACCGTAGATAAAAGGGTAGTAACTTCAACTTTCGGGGACGAAACTTCTTTTAAGGGGAGTAAGATGTAATAACCCGAAGAAAATCACCCCCTTAATATGTCTTAATTAGTTTAAATAATCAAGGTTAACGATAAACCACGAATAATTAAATCGCGTGTTCCATTTTTCTAACCCAGTGTATGTTTTGCAGGACTTGAACAGTGCAATGATTGTCAGCGAATCAGTTTAATTATCTTTCCTTGAGAAATCCCTTCCGATAATTTTATAAGTGATCATGATCGTTTACGAATTCTTCTACTGAGACTGATATATCGGGTCTCTCTTTTATTCAAGGCAATTTAGAATTATAATTATGAGAAATTTCATGGAAGTATATGGATATATTTATTTGGGTTACTGATAGTTTTTTTATGGTTTAATAAATTTCGGTAAGTTGAGAAATTTGGGAGATATAAGTATAAGAGGAAGAATTAAAATGATCAAAATTTTCCCATTTTGGGCCTTGTGGGCCGGCCAAATGAAGAAAGGAAGAGAGGGGGAGGCTTTTATGTTGGGCTTGGCATGAATAGATATATATATACATGGTTATATTAGATGAGTTATCATTTTGTTGAAATCAAATATAATTACACTCCCTCACTCTCACTCTAACTTCCTCTTGTTCATTCACCTCCACCAACACCACCCCCTGCTGCCTCTGCTATGGCTGCCGGCCACCAGCCGCCGCCACCGGCGACTTTTCCGGCACCCTCCGGCCGTCGACACACCATCATCCCATCATTTCACCTCTCCTCCTCTTATTTCAAGGGTATTCCACTCCATCTCTTTCTATTTTTCTTAAAGATAAATCAAGTTTATGTTTAAGTTTCTCCTCCTTGTAATTCTTAGGTTTTCCCAAGGATCACTCAAGGATTTCAATATATTCAAGAGGGGGTTCCTAGGAACTAAGGATATCAAGTGAAAGTTTGGGTAAGTTTGAGATAAACTTGTGTTTTTTATGATTAAACTAGTGTTTATACCCGTGCGATGCACGGTTATTTTGTTTTTTTTTGTTTTTGTTATATTTTGCAAATATGTTTACTCCTTTTTTTCGTTTAATGTTTGGTTCAAGGAGTGATTAAAATAATGATGTCATAGAATATCTCAATGTGTACTTTATCTCATTCTTAATTATGATTAAAAACATAAATCTCCTTTTATTGTCATTTTGGTATGTAAAATTTAAATTATAAAAACAAGCGATTTAAAAAATATATAAATATCTAATCACTAATTATTATTATTAATAATAATATAAAATAATACATATCTTAAAACCTACATGTTATATTTTTATAAAGTAACTAATTACTAAGCAGCGTGTGGAGATGTACTTGCTAGCTCCTTGGCTTCCATTGGACAACCTTCAAGGTGACCCTTCTGATTCTAATCGGTAATATTATTACTTGGTCTCCAAGGCCTTGATTTATCTGGACCAGGTAATCACTTGTCTGGATGATTTGTTTATGAATTGATATTTTGTTTTAGACTCTACTTATTTGTGGGGTTTTTTTAGAAAATTTTTGTGCGGTTGGTCGAATTCAAAGGTTATTTCTAAGGTGTTAATTTCGATTCAGGGTTTGAAATTATATCGAGTCAATTTGGGTCAAGGTTGTATGTTATAGTTGTTTATAGTTGTCCAATTAAAATTTTATTGCATAATGGAAGATGACTTTTTTAGGTGTTCACTGGTATAAAAATGGATCGGTTTACTGTAATTATTTCTTGCTTATTTGCCTAGTTTTTTTATTTTTCTTTTAATTTTGTGTTATAATTAATGTGTACGGTGCTTTGTGTAACTGTGTTTGGAAAATAAATAAACTTGTAACGAAAAATTTTAAAATTGCATGGGTTATTTTTGTTATTAGTAGTATTTGATTCTGATTGCTAATGTTGGTTGTAAAGTTTTGCATGGTCAAAAGAAATCGAAGCAACATGCATATGTACATTTTCTAATTTGTCAACCTTCCAAAGTATTGCTTTGTAAATTGTAAGTTGTAAATCTTTCAAAGTATTTTCCCCATTTTTATTTTCTACCGTAGTTGAAAATATTTTCAATTATGGTAGTTGAAATTTATAATTTACCCTTAATTTTACCATTAAAAATTAAAATTAATATATATTCACCATAGGAGTTGTTACAATAAGTAAATCTATATGTTAAATTATATTTTTTTTACAAAATTGAATATTTTTAAAGAAATTCTACCATAATTGAATTTTTTTTTCTAACTATCATAGTTGAAAAGTGAAAATACCATTAATTTTACCATAAAAATTCAAAATCAATGTACGTTGATCAAAGTAACTTGATACAATAATTAACAAAAAATTGCTTAGAGGTACCCTATATTTTGCGGAAACTATTTTTTGGGGACCACATTATTAGAAATTATATTAGGGTGAACAGTGTTATTACATATCTATTTTTTGGGGACAAAGTTGCCGAAAATGGCCAAAATCCGGCTAAAAATGTTAAAAGACTAACCTACCCTCATATTAATTGTAAAACTACTAACCCAACCCTTGAAATTTAATTGTTGAACCGCCAAAATATTGAAGCCCCAGTCTCGTTCATGGTGTTGATCACTCAACTCAGCTCCCACCATACTGTTTCATCTTCTTCCCCTCCAAAGAAGAAAATTTTGAACCGGAAGATACTAGGGTTTCGAAGTCGTCTTCTTCACTGATAACAAGAGGTCATTAGTGGAGAAGGTCAATCAAATTAAGCATTCTGGAGCAATTCACACCATTGTGGCAATATTAAGCATTATGAAGTCACTGGGCACATGTGGGAGATACACAATCTCAGATGCTGCTAGAATGGCCTGCTTTCAATTGCTTTAGTTGATTTCCAGCGGTGGAGTGTGTGGAAGCTTGTTCTACCCTTGTATATTTACTTTTTAAAAAAAAAAGGATAAAGTTGATGATACCTACCATTACCAATTGGATGGCTGTAAATAGGGAACTATAATTCAATTCACATTATTCAAGCTTGAAAGGGAGAATTGCTCCAGAATGGTGTGAATTGCTCCAGAATGCTTAATTTGATTAACCTTTTCCACTAATGGCCTCTTGTTATCAGTGAAGAAGACAACTTTGAAACCCTAGTATCTTCCAGTTCAAAATTTTCTTCTTTGGAGGGGAAGAAGATGAAACAATATGGTGGGAGCTGAGTTGAGTGATCAACACCATGAACGAGACTGGGGCTTCAATATTTTGGCAGTTCAACAATTAAATTTCAAGGGTTGGGTTAGTAGTTTTACAATTAATATGAGGGTAGGTTAGTCTTTTAACATTTTTAGCCGGATTTTGGTCATTTCCGGCAACTTTGTCCCCAAAAAATAGATATGTAATAACACTGTTCACCCTAATATTATTTCTAATAATGTGGTCCTCAAAAAATAGTTTCCGCAAAATATAGGGTACCTCTGAGCAATTTTTTGAATAATTAATCATGTTTAGGAGGATATAAATCTTTTTAACAAATATGATTTATTTTTGATAAAAGAATGTTATAAAATTTTCAACTACTATACCATAGTTGAAAATAAATTCAACTATGGTAAAATTTTCATTTTTATTATAGTGGTATACTAAGTTACTCAATAGGATTGTAAACAAATTAATTATAACTACCATTATTTTAGATCTCTTACCTACTTTTTTATGTAAACTTTTTTTATGTGAACTTTTACCCTTTTTTATGTAAATTGTCAACTTTTTTTTAAGTTGGAAGAAGGGGAAAATAATTTCAAAAAATATCAATAATTATTCTTTCCATTGATAAAATTTTTATTTTTTGTCATACTCACATCCACTTTATTAAACCAAAATACTTGAGAATTCATATTTTTTAACTATTATGGATGAAGGTTATCATGGATCTTTATTTGTTAACCGTTATTAGATAAGGAGTTATTTAAAATACATTAAACAGGAGGTGGATAATGAAATTGAAATTAAGTGTAAAATAGAGGAAGAATATATTACCTCATTATTTGAAGGGGAAGATAAACTTGAGAATTTGTAAGTAGTTGCAATTGGAAATATTAGCTACTTAAATTAACATTGAAATTAGATATAAACTAAAAATTAATTCCCTATACTTTTCAAATTGAAAATGAAGATTATATGATGTAGATTTTGAGTAGAATACCATTACCTGGTGAATGTGCTTTGTAAATTATTGGAAAAATATGAGAAGTTAAATGATACTTTTATATGAGTGAATAATAAATTATATATTAATAAATGGTATAATTATGATCATTATGTTTGGTGTAATTGAATACTGTGATTTAAGTATAGAATTCTAAAAGTTTGACGTCCTTTCATTTTCTGAAACTGAATCTTTAATTATATAATATTATTATAAGAATAGTTTATTGTAAGAATAATTTATTATAGTATTATTATAAGAATAATTTATATTTGGCCAAGTTTTGCAGCTTTTGTGTTTAAAACCTTTGAAATTAAACTTGGGGAACTTGTGGATATTTGTAACCATTTAGATTACGATGATGCATGATGAACGCCAGAATGCAATGTGTGGAGTGTTTGTAACCGGCGATTCATTTCTAATCAATGTCAGAATGTATAATGACTGGAAGTATTTTAAAATAATTATGATTTTTTTTAAACCAATGAAACCTTCTCATGTTGACACATGGCAATCTACTATTTCCCATCATTTTGTTTTAATATATAGAATAGATGAGCATGGATGATGATGAATTGTGACATGCATGTGGTTTTATTAGTTAAATTCATTGTGGAAGGATGAAAAATCGATTTAAGTTAAGTGCATATGTGTAGATTAGTGTTGGATTAAGTATAGTGATGATTTGTGAGTGGTGCATATTGATTTATGTGTGAGAGACATGAAATATGTAATGTGGTGGACTTGCATGTACTTAAAGTGAACTCTGAAGGAAATTTTCTGGGTGTTTCAAGTCTGGAAGTTATGTAGGAGATTGTTAAATTAGGTGTTAAGAGAGGTTTAGGCTAAATCACAAGAGTTTAAGTATGCATGTCAACGATTTACTAATGATGTTGTAATCTGGTTGGTAATTTGTTTTTTCAGAAAATGAGGAATGTGATTCTGGGCTATTTTATGGCATGAATAGGTAGATAAAAGTGTTAGCTAACACCCGGCTTTTGTAACTCGTCGTTTCGATTTGTATACTAAAAGTTATGGCCAAAACCGTGAGATGACGTAAATCTGGGAACATTACGTAGTCAGTTCAAAGATGAGTGTTTTTCGTGGGGTTAGAGTCTTCTATGGTTTAAGGGCTAAACATAAAGGTTGTAGGGTACATTCTGAGCTTTCCAGAAATGTATGGTATGCGTTCATATGACAACGGGAGTGAGAGTTATGTGATCCCGACTCGAGACTAATAATCTGAGGTTACCCAGAATATGTTTTTGTGACTGCCTGCTTTCTTGGCCAAAATCCGACCCTTTCCCATGCTCAAATCAACTTGTGGTTAGAATGAAAGTTAAAGTATGAATCATGAGCTTTCCATGGACAGCTTATACGCCCCAAACTAATTAGTATAACCCAAGTTATGGCCTCCCGAAAAAGCTTGGTCGACATGTTTATTTTTCTGGGTAGATTAGAGGAACAAGAGTTTTGACCCTCTTAGCCACATTTCTAGTTTTCATGGTCAACTCCAAAGTTTGAGTGTGTAATCTGAGCTTTTCGGAAAGTCCTCTTATGCCATGTTCCGATGCTTGTACAGGAAGTTATGATCTTATAAGTAAGCCTTAGAAACCGAGTTATTATTATTATTCCCCGAAACATTCACTAAGTTATTCCTCCTAAGTTAGGACCTAATTCATAATTTCTTTTCTTTTAAGTCCCTTCAAGAGATCATTGCGCTACTGTTCGAGTCTCTGCTGGTCCAGTACATACTTTTAAGCCTTCAGGTACGTATATTGCCTGATATTTTATGTATATTATTATGATTTAATCTTTTAATGCCAAGTTCTGAAAGTATATTTTATCATTTATGTTTATATGTAAATTCTCATGATTTATGTTCAAAAATACATATAAGTTCTCATGGATTTTTTTTTAGTATCCAATGTTGAATTCTCAGGTTAATTTTACAGTTTACCATTATCTTAAGTATTCTTGTTATGCATCCTTTATGTTATAAACTCTTACGATAATTCCATACTTTGGATGCTTAAGTTATTTCATGAACCAACTTCCTTTATAAGTAGATTCTAGTGCAAGGCGATTACAAGTTTATATTTTAATTTATGATTGGAAAAAAATGGCTAACTTAAGGAACCAAGTGTTTTAAGAATCTAGGGACAAGGTATCAAGGTTCAAGTTTCAAGTTCTATAAGATTAATAAAGGCCTCATCCATGTATAATCATGTTGTAGAGCACCCCATGCTTAATTGTGCCTTACGCACACCAGGGAAAAATATGAAATTGGTGCCTAAAGTGCACCCCATGTAAATCATATATGTGCCTTAGTGCACCCAAGGGATTATAGTTAGTGCCTTAGATGCACGCCATAAAAATATGGCCAGTATAGGACGTTGTCCACCATCCGGATCTCCCGATCGATCCGGGTATGCGCATACGGAGGTTTAGCCGATGATCGCAAGTAGGGGACCTGCAGGTTAATAACAGGATAACAAAGTTTAAAGTTTCCTAAGTTACTCAAGTCTTTTAAACCAAAGTAAAGCTTTAGAAGTTACACGCCAAGTTTTATAAGTCTTGATTTATAAGGATTTAAGGTCAAGTATATGTTACGGCTTTGTGTGTGTGTTTTATGTTAAGTCATGCATGAGTTAAGTTTCTTTTGAAACTAGGTTATATCGTTTCTAATGTTATACTACTTCTAAGGTTATATTATTTCTAATGATATATTATTTCTAATGGAAGGAGCTCATGAGTAGGTTTTCATTTAAGTTATGAGTTAAGTTACATGTTATGTTATGGTCATGCCACGTAAGTTATGTTATTGTTATTGTTATTGTTATGGTTATTTAAGTAGTTTTTAAATGATTATGGAACCGCGCTAATTAAATTAAATTTATCTTTGAAACGATTCTTACGTTATCGGGGGTATACGTACTGAGTTTATCTCACTCTTTGAAATTTTATGTTTTCGTTTTAGGAACCTCAGAAAAAAGGAATAAGGAAAGCCCGGAAGGACGAAACTCTAGAGCATCTTAAGGAGATTGAATATGGTTAAATACCCCTTTCCGAAGGAAATAACGGAAATCTTGGATGTTATGGCTTGTATAAATTTTGTTTGGCTGTGTTGCATGTGTTGTCTTGAGGGTGTTAAGTTGAATTATGTTTTGATGATGCATGTTTCAAGTTAGTCTTATGTGGGATTGCCTGCCTTGGGTTGTAGTTTAGCCTTGTCCGTTTTCACGGATGGTGGTAGTGCTCTTAGGTATTTATCCGCAGCTATCATTGGGTTAAGTGAGTAATTAACTTAATCTTGTGGTTAGTAACCTGGGGGTGTTACAATGAAGTTATTAGATGTTTTGGCTATGGTGAAATAGATCACTTAGTGAGAGAATGCTCTCATGCCAAGAAGAACAAAGAACGACGATATCCCAAGGGGAAGAGACCAAACAGGAAAGCCATGATTGCTACCTGGAGTGTCAGCGATTCTGTGAAAGTGAAAGTGAATCAGAAGAAATGGCCAATCTATGTGAACCATGCCGGGTTCGGGTCCGAGCTACCAAAACCGGGCTCGTGGATGATGGCAAGAAGGAAGAAATCCCGACCCGACATTTCCACACTAAACTCGCTCATCCGGTCATGTTCAAGAACCGTTACACCTTTTCAAGGGGTGGATTGATGAGTATCGGGTTGTCGTGGTTATAACGATTCGTCCGACGTTGGGGATTGGAGAGGCTCGGGATTTTCCCCACCAACCCTATCGGCCTCGGGGTTGTACTGGGCAATCTCGGGACAAGAAACATTGAAGGATCGGCTACACCCTGAAGAATACTTGTCTTCCCGAAAATCACCATGACCACGGTGTATGTTACCGTAGCCACGGTCTCCACCCTGCATTTTTCCCCCTTTTTCCCCAACCCGAGCCACACCGTGCCCACGGTCAAATCGACCGTGGCCACGGTGAGTCGATAACTGCGAAATATGTCGGGGTCTCATTCTCATTTTCCCTCATTTCTCTTTCATTTCCTTTCATTCTCTCACACTCGAAAACCCTCCTAAAACCCTAAAACCACAAATTCCTTGCCAAGATTTGACAAATCCATCACAAATTCTTCCATTTCTCTCCAATCTCCCCTGCGATTCTAGCCCTAGCTGCGCACCTCGTCGATTTTTCGCCATTTTCGGGCTCCTCAAGCAATACTGGCTCAGGTTCTCGTGGTTCAAATCATCATCCATCCTTCCCCAACACTTCAATCCAGGTATTCCTTGATTCATTGGTGTATAAACAATCGATTTGCTTGCTTTTGGGTTTAATTTTGTGCGAATTTCTTGTGGTTTTGGTTGGTCGAATTGTTTGAGTTTGGGGTTGAATTTTTGGTGGATATTGTTGAGTTTGAGTGTTTTGGTGAATTATTGGGTTGAATTTTGTGGTTGGTTGTGAATTCGTGGTTGCTCGGGAATTTTGGGTAGTGTTTGTGTTGTGTTTCGTTGTTGTGGTGGTTGTGTTTTTCAGTTGTTATCAATGGATCGAGCAAAAGGTGCCCGGACTGAGCCGGAATCGACCCCCGTCCCATCAACCTCTGCCGAGCCTGACAAACTCGGTACAAGGGTCAACCGGCCTCGATTATTCAATGCGACCCGAAGATTAAGGTTAACTTCCGGGACGATATGCACAAGGCGAGGTATGAGAGGTTCAAGAAGCGGAAAATCTGTGCTCCGGACCTCTATCATGAAGAGACGGCCAAGGATATCTTTTGTAAACCGAGCATGGACTTTTTCATCAAAGTCATATCACCAATGTGTACCTTCTTTTATGGTAGCTCATCTGTTGGGAACTCCTCAGTTAAGCGTGCTTGGCTGGGAGTAGTCTCAGGATGGGTGACCTCCTAGGAAGTTTTCTCAGGCAGCGTGTGAGCGAGGACGAAACACGCTGGAAATACCTCGTGAGAACTTCTTTTATATGGAGCGTTTGCCGCGTGGAGGGATGATGATTAGCTTGAGTAGACTAATCAACAAGAATCTTGACCACCCACAAGAGTTGGATATGACCTTGTGGCAAGGAAAACCACAACCCAAGGCTTAACACCCCACCATGATTATCATAAAGGAAAAACCACCAAATAATCACTAAAGGAATGACTTGTAACACCACCAAAAGATTGGATGTAAACAAGATTTTTGAGAGAAAACCAGGGAAAACCTTACAAATGCAAAAGCATGTTCATTTTCAGCAAAAACTCCCTGAAAATAGTCCAAAGGGGGGGTATCTATACTAATGGGGTTAAAACAATAAAATACAACGTTTTGGGGACAAAATCACGTGCAAGATCAGGTGGTCGCGGGCACGACAGACCGACGGACGCAACAGACGTCGTCTGGGCAGGGGAGGTTCGCGGGCGTTACGTCGCCATCCTAGGACGTAGCGGGCGCTACCCTGCCTGCCCAAAACATAGCGGGCGCTACGTGGGAGGTAACGGGCGCTATGCTGCCTAGGTCTGCTCCTCATGGCTTGGCTGTTATGCGTAACCGGTGCTACGCTTGTCTATGCTTGTTGCTTTGCTTCCAAACCTCCCACCTTGCAAGTTGTTGCTCGAGACCACACCCGAACCCACATGTCACGCAGCTTCTCATCTCGGGACGGTCCTGGGACCCACTTGAAGTGGATTCCACACCCAATGTCGATCAACTCATGCCTCCAGGGTCCCGGGTCCACCTTAAAGTGTACTCCACACCCGACCTTGAAGTTGTTTTCCCCGTGTTTCATGGAGGGAGTGCGGAAAGGCTTGAAGACAATGGATTTCGAGGCTCGGGCCCTAGCCTAATACGATCCATACTCCCCCTCTTGAAAAAGAGTTTCCCTCAACTCTTGGGAGTTAAAACCGAGGCCCTCTCCACAACTTGTCTCCATTGAATCCCGAACATCCCGGTCGGAATAAGCATTCACACAAGGTGCCCAACAAGCTTCGCACCCGACGATGTATCCATCATCCAAATAAAAGAATGTGGTTGGAGGCTTGTTGTGTGGAGATAGGGGATTAGGGGAAGGGAAAGGTAAATTTTGTGAAGTTTAGGAACGCTCACTCTCACCCGACTTGCTACAAGGTAACGACAAAGCCAATGGTAGCTTGTCCTCACCAAGAGCACACTCATCCCGTGTTTCATTCGTTAGGAGGTTTCTCAACTCACTTCCCACCTAAGGTTTGATTTGATGTGGGGGGCTAAGGGCCTCAAGTAGTCACGGTCAAGCAAATGATCTTTTTTCAACATACACTCCCATAAACATTGCATTCCAAATTTCCAATAGCACCTAATCAACAACATATCCTCGAATAACCAATGACGTCCAAACATTATGATCCATTCAAAGAGTTCATGTCACAACGACCAACATTTGAACAATGTTCACTGAAGGACGACACAAAGGACGAGCCCACAAACATTGGTTGAACTAGAATTAAGGTATCATGAAGCTTATACTTCTCTCCAAGAACTAAGAAAACACCAAGATTCCTAGCATGCCACTCAAAACATAGAGAATTCTCAACCGTGGACATCACATTATCATCATACAACTTACAACAAACACTCTCAAACAACCAATGTCTCCAAAAGATCATGCACGACTCACGCAAAGACTTTATGTCGCAACACCCAACATCCAAGCAAGACTCATTGAACTTCATATGTGAGTTTGAAGTTACCTCATTCTTCTCACAGGGGAGGTCAAGAGTAGTCAAGCCATAAGAAATGATGGAGTCAACCCTTTTGCTGCTAGGCTCAACAATTGATGGAGGTGAGACGAAAGGTGCTTCTTCTTGGGGCCCTTCATCAAGGATGAGAGGAAGATCAAGGTTGATGTTCTTAGCCACCTCTTGGCATGGAGCTTCAACAATACCTTCGGAAGCCTCACAAGGATCAATGGAAGCTCCCTCGTTGGGTAAGAGATCGACCTTTGCTTGCTTAACTTCTTCTACCATGTCACTTGTATGCTCTTCCACACCAAAAGATTCCTTAATCCAAGCTCTAACCATAGCCATTTTCGGACATTGCAAGAATCATGTCCCACACGCCTACATTGGACACACTTTTGGGCGGGCCTCCGAAGTTCGTCTCAGGGTCGACCTAGACGCTCTTGGACGAGGTTGTTCATTTACGCCACAAGGGTCTCAAGGGTACGCTTGATGGTGAAGAATTGGTTCTCGCGGGCGGAGATTCGGTTCTCGATAGCTTGAGCTCGAGGACTTCGGCGTCGACTTGACTCCTTTCGATTGGAATTATCTTCATCATCCATATCAAAGGAAGGGTGAAGGACGGATTGTGTTTGGTTTGTTTTTGTGGAGTTTGGGGGTTTTCTTGTAGTTGGCTGGTGTTTGGCTAAGGGTTCTTTGTGTTTTTCTCACATTGACATTTCATCAAACACGTTCCGGGCACTATTTTCCAACTTCACCTCAAAGCTCCAATATGCATCAAAATCAACAAAAACAATAGCAATAACAACTTCTCCAACACACTTGGAAGCACAGGGAATAGGGAACACAAATATTTGCAAGAAATCCAACAAAAACCAACAATAGAAATCACTAGTTGCAAGAACAAAAAACCAAAACTCAAGTTAGAACCAATCGTAGCTCTGATACCAAATGGAGCGTTTGCTGCATAGAGGGATGATGATTAGCTTGAGTAGAAGAAGAAGAAGAATCAATAATCAACAAGAATCTTGAACACCCACAAGAGTTAGATATGATCTTGTGGCAAGGAAAACCACATCCCAATGCCTAACACCCCACCATCATTATCATAAAGGAAAAACCACCAAATAATCACTAAAAGAATGACTTGTAATACCACCAAAAGATTGGATAAAGTAAATAAGATTTTTGAGAGAAAACTAGGGAAAACCCTACAAATGCATAAGCATGTTTATATTCAGCAAAAACACCCGAAAACAGTGCAAGGGGGAATATTTATACTAATGGGGCTAAAACAATAAAACACTGTGTTTTGGGGACAAAATCACGTGCAAAAATCAGGTGGTCGCGGGCGCGACGGACCGACGGACGCAGCAAACGTCGTCTAGGTTGGGGAGTTTCACAGGCGCTACCCTTCTAGTAGCGAGCGTTACGTCGTCATCTCAGGACGTAGCGGGCACTACCCTGCCTGCCCAGAACGTAGCGGGTGCTACCCTGCCTGGGTCTACTCCTCCTGGCTTGGCTATCATGCGTAGAGGCCGCTATGGACGTCGTAGCGGGTGCTACGCTTGTCTGTGCTTGTTGCTTTGCTTCCAAACCTTCCACCTTGCAAGTTGTTTCTCGGGACCACACCCAAACCCACATGCCATGCATCTTCTCATCTCGAGACAGTCTTGGGTCCCACTTGAAGTGGATTCCACACCGATGTCGATCAACTCATGTCTCCAAGGTCCCGGGTCCACCTTAAAGTGTACTCTACACCCGACCCTGAAGTCGTTTTCATCGTGTTTCAAGGAGGAGGTTTAGAAAGGCTTGGAGACCATGGATTTCGAGGCTCGAGCCCCAGCCCGATACGGTCCAGGTGACCTCCTTGGAAGTTTTCTCAGGCAGCGTGTGAGCGAGGACGAAACACGCTCGAATGAATCCTGGTGATTTGTGAGGCCAATCAGCGATCCTTGAAGCGGTTATCGATAATATCCGCGGTCAGGTAGGGGGTCGGGGCGTTACAATTCTGTAGTTAATAAAAAATAAGCATAATAGCTTTTTTTTATTTTCTCTGTTTTTTCCTTATTCACAACAAACTGGTATTAGAACCAGGTTAGGATACTAGACATAGTGAGGCAAACACATTTTGAGTGAAAGCAATGGCAAGCAATGGTTCCAATTCCTCAGCATGGCATGTGGGTTCGGGTCAAGATGACTCTTATGTTCAAGTCTCAAGAGTTATGGGACCTGGTGTCAACTAGGTACATTGAGCCTATTCTTACACCGACTCAGCCTGACCATACTCTTAGAGAGATTCGTAAGAAGGATTTCAAGGCTCTTTTCCTCATCCAATCTGCAATAGATGATAAGATTTTTCAGAGAATCGCAACGACAACTTCTAAATAGGCATCGGAAATTTTGAAGCACGAATGTTTAGGCAACAAAAAGGTAATCACTGTAAAACTACAGACTCTTCGTCGTGAATTTGAAACTTTGGATATGCATGAGAAAGAGTATGTTCAAGGATACTTGTCTAGAGTGTCTGCGATTGTTAGTCAGATGAAAATATATGAGGAAAATATTAGTAATGGAACTATTATGAGCAAAGTTCTTGGGAGTTTAACCAAAAATTTTATCATATTGTTGTTGCAATTGAGGAATCTAAGGACTTGTCTGCTTACACTTTTGATGAATTGATGAGTTATTTACCAGCTCAAAAAGCGAGAATCAGTAGGTCCTATGATCAAAGTGAAGAAAAAGCTTTTCAGGTGAAAAGGGAAACATCTGGAAATTTTGGTCCTTGTCCTGGTCCTGGTCCTGGTCGTGAACGCGGTCACAGTGAATACTGTGGCAGAGGTCGCGGTAGATGTTCAAGTAGTGGTCGAGGGAAGGAAGGCTCCACCGATGACAGGCAGAATAGAAAGTTTTTGTGCAACTATTGTCAAAAGCCAACTTTGCAGAGAAGATAGAGGAAGAAAGTAAGCTTTTCATGGTCGTTTTACCTAAGAATGATAAGTCTAATTGTGTTTGGTTCTTGGACAGTGGGTGTTCCAATAACATGACTAGAGCAAGATCATTATTCAAGGGGCTAGATGAGTCTAAAACATCAACAGTTACACTAGGAGACAACAAGGTTATTTAAGTGGAAGGAAGAGGTTAGTATTACAACCTATAACAGAAATGCTAAACTTTTACATGATGTTATGCTTGTCCCTAGTCTGTCCCTCTATAATTTGCTTAGTGTTAGGCAGTTAATGATGAGTGGCTATTCCATTTAATTTGATGATGGGGATTGTGTTGTTGTTGAGAAAAACTCAGGCCATTCCGTTGCTAAGGTTCCAATGACAAACAATAGAGTGTTTCCGCTTGAAGCTTATATGGTCAAACGGTATGTTATGATGGCCAATGATGAAAGTGATACTAGATTGTGGCATTTACGTTATCGATTAAAAATGTTAGGTAGGAAAGAGATGGTGTTTGGGTTGCCAAAACTTGATGATCTTGGCTTTTGTGAAATTTGTGTTTATGGGAAGCAAAGCAAAAAAAAAAACCTTTTCCTTTAGGAAAGTCTTGGAGGGCTTTTATTTGTCTTGAGTTAGTACACACTGATTTTTGTTGTCCAATGAGCATTGAATCACTTGGTGGAAGTTTGTATTTTCTATTATTTACTGATGATTCCAGTCGCATGAGTTGGGTCTACTTCTTGAAGCACAAATCAAAAACATTTGAATATTTCAAGAAATTCAAGGCACTTGTGGAGAAGCATGCAAAGCGGTCATCCTATAAAAGTTCTTCGCTCAAATAGAGGTGGTGAGTTCACATCAACTAATTTAAAACATTTTGTGAGGAGCATGGCATTCATTGGAAATTGACTACACCTCGGACACTGGAGCAAAATGGAGTTGCTGAGTGAAAGAACCGAATGGTGGTTGAAATGGCTCGTAATATGATGAACACAACAGGACTTCCGAAGAACTTTTGGGCTGAAAGCTCTAGCAACGGCTGCTTATATTTGCAATTTGTCTTCTACAAGAGCGGCTCAGAATTGGACTCTATACGAAGCATGGTCAGGCAGAAAGCCAACCATAAGCCACTTAAAAGGTTTCGGGTGTCTAGCTTATGCTTTGGTCAAATCATACTCTCGAAAGTTTGATGACAAATTTGAGAAATTTATTACTATTGGCTATTCATCTGAATCCAAAGCATATAAGTTGTATAACCCTATAAGTGGCAACATAACTATAAGCAGGGATGTTATGTTCAACGAGGAAGCAAACTGGGATTGGAGCGAACAACCAGTACAATAAAATATCCCTATTGAACTGCATTCTATTGGCAGCCATGAGCCTTCTGCAAGTTCCCTTAGCCTTTCACCAACTCAAGTGACATCATGCAACAATGAAGAGCCTTCGCAATCTTCCCCGCAACTACCAAGAACAACAAGAGACGGAAGGCCTAATCCGAAATATGCCGCTAATGTTTATACATCCTTCACTTTCGCTTTGCTTGTTTCAAATCCGACCGGCTTCGAAGAAGCTACAAGGGAATTTATATGGTGTAAGGCTATAGAGGAAAAGATGAAGGCCATTCAGAAAAATCAAACTTGGGATTTGGTCGTCTTGCTGGAGGGAATAAAGGTTATTGGGCTTAAATGGGTGTTTAGAACCAAATATGATTTTGATGGGAGCATCCAGAAACATAAAGCAAGGCTTGTCGTGAAGGGATACTTGCAACAAGAAGGTTTTGATTATGAAGAAACTCTCTCATGTTGCTCGCTTTGAAACTGTAAGAACTTTTTAGCATTTATTGCCCAATATCTTGGCTTGTGCATAAGTTCGATGTTAAATCTGCATTTTTTAATGGTGACTTGGAGGAGGACATTTATGTCTCTCAGCCTGAATGTTTTGTTGTTCATGGTCGAGAAGACAAAGTTTACAGATTAAAGAAGGCTTTGTATGGCCTAAAACAATCCCCACGAGCTTGGTATTTCAAAATTGATTCTTAGTTTCAGGAGAATGGTTTTGAAAGAAGTAAAATTGAGCTTACTTTATACTTCAAGAGTGAAGGTGATCAAAATGATATTTTAGTAGTATGCCTTTATGTTGATGATATAATTTACTAGGGTTCTAGTAAGTCTATTGTTGCTGAGCTCAAAGCTTGTATGGTGAAGAAATTCGAGATGTTAAATTTGGGCCAGTTCCATTATTTCTTGCTCTTGAAGTGAAACAATGTGCATATGGAATTTTTATTTCTCAAAGAAAATATGCACTTGATTTCTTGAAGAAATTTAACATGGTTAATTGCAAGGCTGCTAGTACACCGATGAATGTCAATGAGAAGCTATGTCGTGAAGATGGGGCTGAAATGGAAAATGCTACAAACTTTAGGAGTCTTATTTATGGTTTAAAATATTTATCCCATACAAGGCCAGATATTGCATTCTCTATCGAACTTGTATCCAAGTTTATGCATAATCCAAGCAAGCTTCACCTTGGAGCTGGAAAAGGATTTGAAGGTATATATGTTGTAGGTACAACTGATCATGGAATTTGGTACTTAAGAGTGTCAAGTTTTAAGTTAGCTGGTTCTACAGACAGTGACTGGGCTAGAGATATTGATGATAGAGAGAGCACATCAGGTTATGTATTCAGCCTTGGGTCTGGTGTAATTTTTTGGTGTTAAAAAAAAAGGAAGTGGTTGCTTTATGAACATCCGAGGAATAGTATATTGTTGCAATTGCAGCAGCTAGTTAGGCTATTTGGTTAAGAAGAATCCTCTTTGATCTAATCCAGAAGCAAAATAGTGCTACGAAAATTTTTTGTGACAACAGATCAACAATTGCTATGCCCAAGAATCCGAGTTTTCATAGCAGAACTAAGCACATCGACATTTGTTATCACTTCATTCGGAGTCGAGTTTCTACTGGAGATGTTGTTTTGAAGGCATGTGATACAACTTAGTAAGTTGCAGATATGTTAACAAAGTCGCTTCCACAAGCTCAACACGAATTTCTGAAAATATAGCTTGGAGTATGTCGTTTTGAATCAAAGGGGGGTGTTGAGAAATGATTCAAAACCTTTGACTCAATCTCCTCTAACTAATTTAGCTAGTTTCTTTTCCTAGATTTCTAGTTTGTTTTGGTGTTGCTTTTCTTAAGGCACAAAATCAGCTTAATGAGTAGTGGGTTGATTACTCCAGAATTTTCCGATTTGTTCGTTTCAACTAAGCCTATAAATATAGGTGGTTGTAGTTATTTATTTTATATCAGTTTTCAAGTCAATTATTCTGAATTTAATAAAAAAAGCACAACAGCTTTTTCTTATTTTCTTTGTTTTTTTCCTTATTCACAATAGACTATTGACTTTATGTCTTACAATCTTGACAGAACCTCTTGATGCAATGCTACCCTAATAAGAATAGGGGATAATATGCATGAATAATATTTTACTTTATATGCAATCTGTAACGCCCCGGCCCCCTCCCGGGCCGCGGATATTACCGATAACTGCTTTAAGGATCGCTGATTGGCCCCACAAATCACCACGAGTCTTTCCAGTGTGCTTCGTCCTCGCTCACACGCTGTCTGGGAAAACTTCCCAGGAGGTCACCCATCCTGAGACTACTCCCAGCCAAGCACGCTTAACTGTGGAGTTCCCAACGGATGAGCTACCATAAAAGAAGGTGCACCTTGGTGATATAAGTAATCATTTCAATCCTCTTAAGCCACCTTTTATCCATATTCCCGGGGTGTTACAATCACCTCCACTTAAGCGCACAACGTCCTCGTTGTGCCACACAATACACTTCAGAATCTTTGCCCCGCTAGGTGACTGCCCAATGGCTCTCCCGTCCACTGGCGCAGCTCACGGTCGCGGGTCGGCTCTGATACCATCTGTAACGCCCCGGCCCCCTCCCGGGTCGCGGACATTACCGATAACTGCTTTAAGGATCGCTGACTGGCCCCACAAATCACCACGAGTCTTTTCAGTGTGCTTCGTCCTCTCTCACACGCTGCCTGGGAAAACTTCTCAGGAGGTCACCCATCCTGAGACTACTCCGAGCCAAGCACGCTTAACTGAGGAGTTCCCAACGGATGAGCTACCATAAAAGAAGGTGCACCTTGGTGATATAAGTAGTCATTTCAATCCTCTTAAGCCACACTTTATCCATATTCCCGGGGTGTTACACAAACAACGCCCAATCCTTGTGCTAGGATGATGATTCTCTCAATGTCGAGGTGACATGGCATGCCATTTCAAGATAGGGCAGGATAAGTGATACTTACGACGAGGTCTGGTCGCAAGGACATTTTCTAGAATGACTCGCCTTGCCTTGTTACTATCTTAGATTGTTGTGTGGGGTAGGTGGAGATCTATTGGATAAGCGTGAGGACAATGTTGAGTTATTTGCTTCTAAGACCGTGTCAAGGAGTGGTGAGCCCTCGTTTTAGTGTGGTCTCTAGATAAAGGAGGTAATCAACGTGTTCAAGAAGAGAGGTTGCAAGATTATGTCTCAATGTGTGAAATGCTAGATTGACTACTTGTAGGACGCGGCAAGCTCCCAGTTGGGCGTCTACTCTAGAAACTAGAGACCTTAGAGAAACTCTAGTGGAATCCTTCCTATTTTAGTATCGAATGTTTCTCTAATCTAATTTCCTCAGAGGTGGCATGGAGGTCAGGGTGAGCGCTAAATTCAGGGAATGTGGCAACCAGGTGGTTGGCTTCCTTGAGTCGCATGAAGACTATAGGTGTGGTTCTTGTTAGCCCTCAATAAGTTAGTGAATCTCGCTCAAAATTGAGCCAAAAATCTCTAGAATGATTAAGAGTTATGGAAAGGTGAAAATGAGTTGGTTTTGTCTAATAAAAGAATGGCCATGAAGAAGGCAAGATGGACGTCAAAACCGCCTTCCTAACTTGGATTCTAGAAGAGGAAGTGTATATGACACAACCAAAAAGTTTTAAAAATTCCAAAAGTACTTGGAAAGTTTGTAAGCTACAAAAGGCTATTTATGGCCTTAAACATGCTTTTAGGAATTGTACCAAGAGGTTTAATTAGGTGATCAAAAAGTTTGGCTTCCTGAAAAATTCAGAAGAGCCTCGTATTTACAAGAAGGTAAGTGATTGCAAGATAGTCTTTTTGGTATTGTATGTGGATGAATACACCTAATTGGGGACGACATTCCCATGCTAAAGTCTTGCTAGACCTGACTGAGGAAGATTTTCCAAATGGAGGACCTCGGTTAGGCCCAGTACATCCTTGGAGCTGAACTCTATAGAGATAGATCAAAATGTTTGATTAGGTTGAATCAAATCACTTATGGGGATAAGGTGTTGACTCGGTTCAACATGCAAAACTCTAAGAAGGGATTCATTCTCATGGTTCATGGAACATCACTTGGTAAAACAGATTATCCTTAGACACTTGAAGACCAAGAGAAGGTGAATAGCATACCTTATACCTGGTCTATGGGATCCACTACGTACGTCATGAGATGTACTATGCTAGATATAACATTTTCTTTGAGTATGTGTTGCAGGTTTCAATAATCTAACCCTTTTGAGAAAGATTGGACTTCTATATAGACCATATTCTAAGTATAAGAACAAAACTAAGGAATTGTCCTTGGTTTCCAGAGGTGATGAATAGCTAAGGGTAAAAGGTTACATTAATGTTAGCTCCATGATAGATAGGGATGATTCAAGAGTCAGTCTCGATATATCTTTTGTCTGAGTGGTTGGGCGGTGAGCTTGAAGAGTTACAAGCAAGACACTTTCGCGGATTCTACAACGGAGGAAAAATTCATCGCATCATCTAAGGTTGCAAAGGAGGGCATGTGGATGAAAAGGTTCATCGAGGATCTTGGGGTTGTACATGGTATTACGGCAGACGTGGATCTCTATTGTGGTAATAGTAGGTCATCGATCAGACAAAGGAACCTAGGGCACACAACAAGTCCAAAGACGTATCTAAGAAATATCACATCATTCAAAAGTTTGTCGAGGACGGTGATATAAAGGTGTGTAAGGTTCATACGAATGAGCACGTCACTGATCCGCTTATTATACCCCTGTCGCAGGTGAAGCACGATGGTCATGGTCATGCAATAGGAATTAGACATATTAGAGAACTTTTTGAATTACTTCTTATACATGAATAGTTCATTATTTGTATACAATAAATTATTCATCAATGGGAATAAGATTGAGAGTTTTTTACATCAACTGTGGTTTAGAATTACGTATACCTCCAAAAGATTCGCTTATTCAAAATTGGAAATCAAATGAGGTCTGATTTATGAAACCCCAGTAAGTGAACTTGATGATGCTAAGCCTTATCAATAATCGACTTAGTTCCTAATTATATTATCACACATGGACAATGATTATATTATAACAATTAGAATGTAATATTGTCGTGATGATCAACTTTCGCGATCATAATGATGTGGAGACTTCACAGGTTAATCACGTGGGTAATGTTGAGAACATTTATCGTACTAATCCGCTCATTTAATAACTTACATGCCTTATTGTAGCTTTGGAGCGTGTCTAATGCCTCTCATAATAAGGGGATATCAAGTTTGTGTCTATGTTGCCTAAAATCATGCAAGGAATGTAGTTGAACAAAATGATTTTGTCCTTCCCAATAAGGGATGGTTGTCTCGTTTGTCACTCGTTGAGCTTAAATTGAAAATGCTTGGCTGGTCTGTAACACCACGCCCCCTCCCCGAGCTGCAAATATTACCGATAATTGCTTGATGGATCGCTGAATGGCCCCAAAAGTCATCACGAGTCTTTCTAGGGTGTTTTGTCCTCGCTCATACGCTGCCTAGGAAAACTTCCCAAGAGGTCACCCATCTTCAGACTACTCCTAGACAAGTACGCTTAACTGAGGAGTTCCCAACGGATGAGCTACTTTAAAAGAAGATGCACCTTGGTGATATAAGTAGTCATTTCAATATCTTTAACCCACACTTTAACCATATATCCGCGGTATTACAATCACCCCACTTAAGCGCACAATGTCCTCATTGTGCCACAATCCAATCCAAAATCTTTGCCCCTTTAGGTGACTACCCATGGATCTCCCATCCGCACAGCTCATGGTCGCGGGTTAGCTTTGATACCATCTGTAACGCCTCAACCCCTCCCAGGCACGAACATCACCGACAACTGCTTTAAGGATCGTCGATTGGGCTCACAAATCACCACGAGTCCTTCCAGCATGTTTCGACCTCATTCACACGCTGCCTAGGAAAACTTCCCAGGAGGTCGCCCATCCTAAGACTACTCACAACTAAGCACGCTTAACTGAGAAGTTCCCAACGGATTAGCTACCTTAAAAGAAGGTGCACCTTGGTGATATAAGTAGTCATTTAAATCTATTTAAGCAACACTTAACCATACACCCGAGGTTTTACACGATCTTAGATAGATCAATATCTGATCATCTGTTTTCAAAGTCTAACTCGGAGGTCGAGTAACATTAGGTTATATAAGGATGACATTAGCTTACTTTATCCGAATCTGAGACAGTAAGTGACAAGGGAATATAAAGGGATCGAACGCTTATAAGACAAGTGAGAGATTGTTGGGAATGTCCCGAAAATGTTCAATTAGAGTGTTTACGCCAATGTAATATAGTAATTATATATCTTACTAGAGAACTCCATAACTGATTATTAAATATGTTTAGCTACGAGTATATTATTTGACGCTATTATATCACACAAGCCAGTACCTTGGAATAATGTATATAGCCCAAAATAATATGGTATTATTTTGAAAAGTCTCAGAAGTAGATTTAAAGGGAAAATCAACATAGCACAACCCATGGAAATAGTGATGTGTACCATGGTAGGTGGTCACAGACAGTGGAACTCTCACCACTTTCTATGTCACCTTGTGCTGAAGAAAGTTGGTGTCTGGAGGCCACACAGACCATGGGCCTAACGACGCGATTTGTGGCAGTCCTTGGATACGCGATTTTCTTCAGTCAGTTCAAGGGGTTTGGTCACCGCTTCTGCAAGCCACTTGACACTATAAATAGGGGATAAAAATCTGAGTGATTCATCAGAGTTGCTATTGTGACTTTTGAAGAAGAAGTATTGAGAGGCCTCTCTTGAATTTTTCTCCTTCAGTTCATTAACCTTTGTTTCTAAAACAATCTACAAAAATACCCTAAACACTTACATCTGAAACTGAGATTGGTCTCGATTGAATCGATCTAGCAATCGAGTTCCCAACGTTGCATAGACCTTTAGTAGAGGATTTCTCATTAGACTCTCAAAGGGTCAACATCTTCATCAACAAGAAAATGGCATGTATAATTATAAGTCTCTACAATTGTTGTTTCTTAGGTTATTGATTATATTCGTATTTGTTATGAATTTTCCATCAATTATTTTGTATTTCTTTAGGAAATAGATAACCTAAAAACCTAATAGTACCAAAACTTATACCATAGAACAAGACACAATCTAACATATTCAATACTCACAAAGTATTCAAATATATAATTCTAAAACACAAGTTGAAGAAGAACACACAACACCAAAAATACTAACTCAGTTCATGGTATACCGCGAATTCCTTTAAAGTTGTCCCAAGGATCTTCAGATATCGCCACCAGCTACTATACGAGGGCCAAGAAACTTTGGGAAGAAGTTGGTGCAGTGAGCAACTTTCCCAAATGTGATTGCTGGAAATGCACCTAGAAACCTCAAATTAACAAACAATTAGAGGAACACTTTGAAGAACAAAAACTCCTACAATTTCTAGTGGGTCTTAATGGAAGCAACACTGCGGTGAGAGGAAATATATTGATAATGTCTCCTCTGCCAAGTTTGAGCAAATTTTATGTCGTTCTTTCCTAGGAGGAGAAACAGAGACAAGTTAGGGATCAATCGAGCTTTCTCACAAATTATGCCTCCTTCTATTCTAATAAAGGGTTACCTAGGGGCTCTATTGACAACTGACCACCTAAATCTAGAAGATAGGATTGAAAGAAATGAGGGTTGTTTTGTAATCACTGCAAGAAACCTGGACATACCATAGGCCGTTGCTTCAAAATCTATGGGTACCCTCTAAAGAACCAGAATCAGCAACAAAACAGAACCCCAAATCATCAAACTCCAAAAAGGATGGCCCAAAGTGTCTAGGATGATCAAGGCAAGGGAAGGAGGAACCATCCGGATCACCATCTTCTTTCAGAGTTGGCCTAGATCAAGCCAAGCAGATACTTCAGCAACTTCTGGAAACCCTCATTGTAGACAGTACAGGAAAAATTGACAATGTAGCTATGTCAGGTAAGAAGCTTCGTCCTGCTGTCAAATTCACTACAAATGTCATATGTTGTTCTGATCTTTTAAGCAAAAATAGCTGAATTATTGACTTGGGTGTAACAAATCACATGTGTGACAAGGATAGCATTATGCATTCTTCGAAATTGAGTGAACTTGTAATATAACTCTTCCAGATGGAAATCAAGTCAATGTCAAAAAGGTCAGGAAATTAACAATTGCCAAAAACTTGGTGTTGAATGATGTTCTATATGTTCCTAGCTTTAGATTCAATATTTTGTCTGTTAGAAAACTATGCAAGGACTTTGGTTCCCACATCATTTTTACTAAGGAAGAATGTGCAATGTAGGGCCCTTCATTGTGGAGGCCAATGACTCTTGGTAACGAAGAAAATTGGCTATATTTCTTAGATCATAAACTTTTGCTACAACTGCCTACCCTACATAGTCATAGATATGACTCTTCTTTTGTTTATAATAAGGTTGTAGCCTTTTTCAATAGTGATGTATTGTATAAAAGACTAGGACATATGTCCAAATATAGGATGAAACTTTTGCCTATGGAAAATCTGTAATATGCTCTTGTCCATGACAGTTGTGATATTTGTTATAGAGCTAAACAAAAATGTTTTCCCTTTCAATACAGTCACATACCTACTACAATGCCTTTTGAACTAATTCATGTCGACACTTAGGGTCCCTTTCATACCAAGACTTATACCGTTCATAGATATTTCTTGACCATAGTCGATGATTACACTAGGTGTACCTGGCAAAAATTCTTTAGTTTACTACAGTCTTGTGTGGCTATGGCAAAAAATCAATTTAACGCAAATGTAAAAAGGATTAGGTTAGATAATGCCCTTGAGATAGGAAAGAGTTATGCTGCCATAGATTTTTTTTCTCTGAAACTGGCATTCTTCAAGACACAAGTTGTACTTAAAAACCCCAACAAAATGGGGTTGTGGAATAAAAACATAGACATCTTTTCGAGGTTGCCAGAGCCCACATATTTGAATTAGACTTACTTTTAATGTCTTGGGGTAAGAATGTCTTAGCTACCACTTATATCACTAATAGAATGTTTGCACCTATGTTGGAAAATAAGATTCCTTATGAGAGGCTTTTTGGCAAACAACCCCCATATGATCATCTAAGGGTTTTTGGTTGCCTTTGCTATAACAATACCCTTAAACAAGGTAGGGACAAATTCCGAGAAAGGGCGGAAGATTTTGTTTTCCTAGGTTATCCACAAGGAAAGAAACCTTATAAGATTTATTCTCTGACATCTCATAAGCTTTTTTTCCTCTAGAGATGTCATGTTTTCTGAGGACATTTTCCCTTTCAAGTCAAAGAACTAACCTGAGCAACAAGATCCTGTCATAGGAACTTTGGGTTTTATTTTTAAAATGATAATATTAGTCCTACTCCAGACCCCATTGATACTTCTTGTGTTATTCCTTCTAAATCAATTAATTCCATTGAGGAAGAGAATAGGGGACAGGGTAGACTTGAGGATTCCTTAGGTGATTTTAATGAAGTGGCACAACCGCTTTGGAGATCCATTAGAACTCACAAAGCTCCTTCTTACTTCGAAGATTATAAAACGTGTTTTTTCTGTATTACTAACCTACAGTTGGCTCCTAGAAATATTTCTTTCTGTGGCTCTGCTTGTGACAGTGTGAACATAGGCACTTACTTGAATTCTCATGAACCACGAACCAATGAGGAAGTTGTCCTTCACCCTGGATGGCAAGAAGCCATAGAGAAGGAACTCAAAGCCTCTTCAGAAACAAACACATAGGAGATAATCTCTTTGCCAGAGGGAAGAAAACCCATAGATAGCAAATGGGTGTGCAAAGTGAAACACAAACCGAATGGGAGCATTGAGAGGTTAAAGGTGAGATTGGTCATAAGAGAGGATTCATGTAGAGAGTTGGCATTGATTGCAGTAGTCAATATTTTGGACATGAATGTGATGTCAACCCCTGAGGTAAGAAGTCCCCTTTCAAATCCTTCTAATTAAAGAAGGTTAATTGAGAAACTCAATATTTTGGTGAACACTAGGCCTGACATTGCTTTCACAATTCAACATCTGAGTAAATTCCTTCAGAGAGCTATAGATGCACATTGGTTAATTGTTATTCATGTGTTGAAATATCTGAAAGGCAGGTCAAATTTTGGAATCATGATACATGAGGGTGATGAATTTAAGCTGCAAGGCTATAGTGATTCAGATTGGGGTGCTTGTAAACATACAAGGAGGTCCATTAGTGGTTATATGGTCTTTCTTGGAAACACTATGATTTCATGGAAATCGAAGAAGCAAACTGTAATGTCTCTGTCTTCAGCAAAGGCTGAATATTGTAGCATCAGGAGATTAGTAGCAGAGTTAGCTTGGTTAAGCAGATTGTTAGATGAATTGCAAGCTGGTTCAATCAATCCTATTCCCATAAAATGTGATAGTTAAGTAGCAATTTACATCGCCAAAAATTTTGTCTACCATGAATGAACTAAGCACATTGAGATTGACTGTCATTTTGTTCGGCATAAATTGACAGATGGGCTAGTTTCCCTTAGCTACACACCCACAACAATACAGCTTGCAAGCATCATGACAAAAGTTCTTCCAGGAAGCAAACACCAACAGATTCTTGGCAAATTGGGAGTTTTATCACCCTCCAATTGTGCTGGGGGGGGTTAGGAAAATAAAAATATCAAATAATGTTCTTGTTTAGGTTAGTTAAAAGTTAGTCAGGTAGTCTTCTTTCCCTTTTTTTTTGTTGTTGTTTATTAAAGGAAACCCAACTATATATTAGGTTCTCATTCCTTCCGTTTTCTGTTGTAATTGAGACATCAATTGAATGTTCACATTCCGATCCTTCCTTTCTCGGTTCAGCTCATCCCTTTCTTTGATCTCTCTATTTCGCATTCAAGTGAAACTTTACACAAAGTGATCAATTGAGGGAGAACAAACTAGTGTGTGTGTGTGTGTGAGAGAGAGAGAGAGAGAGAGAGAGGAATGTGTTTGGCGTTTGAATTGGTTCTACATCTGAGCTTCTAAATGTTGAGTATTTAGAGTGGCAAGGAATAAAGGGGAGGGGTGAGGGTTGAAGGAAATAATAGTGGTTTCAGAGGCTCTAACAAGTAACAAGGTATTGGTATGGAGATTAACTTTTAGAAATTTGAGAGTCACCATCTAGAAAAAAGATAAATGGAGGGTCACCAAATGGAAAGTGTTAAAGTACAAGGACACCAAGTACATTTTTCCAAAATTATTTGACTTCTTTTAGTTAATATTATCAACATTATACTTACAAAGGTAAACCATTTTACAACAAATTTATTTTTGCTTATCCAAAATGATATCTAAGTATATTATATAGGTTCTTTATATTTTTGTAGAAACTTTTGGTTGATCCGTAATTGAACCAAAGATTCAACACATTTCAATTTTAATTATACTTTTGATAGGATATATTGTGTTCACCTATGGGAGCGAATTGGAATTATTTTATCATATTTTTGAATCAAAACATAGGTTTGAATATCTTCATTAGGTACAATATTATCTTCAACATTTCATTGTCATTTATGTATATTCTAATTGCTACTTTTTTAAAAAAAAAATATGTAGATCTTTAGTTTACAGTTTCGAACAATACTAACACAGTAACATATGTAGATTGCAGTTCAGGGCAACACTTGGGTGTTTACTAACAACAACATTGGTATTTTTTTAAGACTAACAAAGGATGACATCAACAAGGTAAAAACTACTCCCTCCTTCTCATATTATTTGTCTCTTAAGACATCATTCACAAAACCAAAAAAACTTCCAACTTACATTAATTTGCATTTTTGGAAATGAGAAAAAGGTGAATAAAATGGTGAATAATAAAGAAAATTGGTGAATAAAAGAAAAAAGATGAAGAAAAAGATGTATTTAATAAGTTTAATTTGGTAAATTAGTAATTAATGTGTTATGAGAATTGTAAGATGGCAGATATTATGAAAATAAATTTGTTAAAGCGACAGATAATATGGAAAAGAGGGAGTAATTTAGTAAATAGAGCACATCAACACGGTTGATATTGAACAATTACATTTAGATATACCCTAGCCTAGTCTACTTTTAGTAGGCTTTATTTATATTATATTATATTATATTATATTATATTAAAATAATAATTAAAAATTTTGCTTTAAGTTTTTTATTTTATAGTTGAATTTTTTTCAACTATAATACTGGAAATTTTTTATTATTAATTTGCTTGAAATAAATTTCATTTGTTAAAAAACTTTATGATCATGAATACCATTAAATGTTGTAATAAATTGCTCTAAGAAAAATACACTTATCTCGATTTTTGGAGGTTGAACCAATAATTGTTATAATTTTGAACTACAATAGTCGAAAAAAATTCAATTATGATACAATTTCATTAAAAAAGATGAAATTTATAAAAAAAAAATATTTTAATGAATAACATGACTTGATAGAAAAAGTCACTTTGAGTAATATATATATTAATTTCAACCATGCTATAACATCTCATAAATGAAAATAAAATAATTAGCCAAGCGCACCAAGGAAACAAAGGGCTACCACAATAGTGTATAATTCCAGTCCGCGACTTACAAGGATAGTCGAATAAATAAAGAAACGTGTAAGGACGTCTATGCAAAACTGGGAACAATTTGTTCGAATTCTTTTACTTTCGACCGTTGGGGGGCCCGTTCCAGACAGGGATATAACCGTTGAAAAAACCCCATTGTGGACATTTAAAAAACAGAAACAGAAAACAATTTTCTTCTTACTTTATTTCCCGTTATCCAACACACACATGCACTCACTACTTTATCTCTCTCCAAAAAACACCTTTGCTCAATCACACTGAACAAAACGGCTATCACAAATTAGAATCAAGAGAGAGTCGCAGTATTTTCCATTCCAATGGGTTGCGTTTCATCCAAATTACTCAAGAAAAATCTACAGCAGGAACTTCTGTACGGCAATGGGGAGTTGCCCAACCATGTTGTTTCTCTCACTTCTAGCACTTATGGTGTTCTCAAACTCGAGCAAGACCAAGCCCAACTTCAAATTGAGAAGATTAAACAAGCTGTAGAGCGAAAACGAGAAGACGATGGACCCAAAGTTGATGTTTTGGGGTCGAAAAAATCCCCACAGAAAGAAGGTTTAGAGGTGATTAATGCTTGGGAACTAATGGGAGATCTGGAGGACGAAACTGCCGTCTCACAGCAGCACAAAAAGAGCCCTAAGTTGATGGGTTTTCGAGGTGGGAATCTGGAGAAAGTTGAGACAAGTCCTTTCAAGAGTTTAAGTCGAGTGGGTTCACCAAAAACAGTGAAGAAATTGGGCGGAAAAGAGAACAAATCAGGGCGGCAGCAGCAGCAGAATGATTCTGTTTCTGGGGGTGATGGCAAAGTGGGTAGTTTGGATAGTTACAGCACTCCAAAAGGAATGTTGAAATCATGGAATTCATCATCCAATTCAAGCAATAAACATCGAAAGGCTACTTGTTTTGAGAGTCCAAGGAGGAGCAATTCAGGGATTTTGGCTTCAAGGAGGAAGAGTCTTAGCCCACTGTTTAATCCAGACCTCATTCACTCAATTGACAAAGAGGAATTGTCCCAAGAAATCAAGAAGATGATCTCCATCTCCCCAAAGAAACTCAAGTCCCAATGCCCAAAACCCAGGTACTCAAAACTCAATTCTTCAGTGTCTTTTCTTGAGAAATATGAGGAGAAATGCCCACCTGGGGGTGAAAACAGTGTTGTCATCTACACTACCACACTGCGGGGTATTAGGAAAACTTTTGAGGAATGCAATGCGGTGAGATCAATCATGGAACCATACCACATTCGATTGCTTGAAAGGGACATTTCGATGGATTCGGGCTTCAAGGAAGAGCTGAGGAAGTTGATGGGAAGCAAGGAGGTGAAGGTTCCTCTTGTATTTGTCAAAGGGAGGCTGATTGGAGGGGCTGATGAGCTTCTCAAGTTGGAAGAGGAAGGGAATTTGGATTGCCTCTTGGATGGAATACCAATTTCTAATGCTATTTGTCAAGGTTGTGGTGGGATTAGGTTCATTATGTGTGTTGATTGTAATGGGAGTTGCAAGGTTTTGGATGACAATCAAAACAAGATGGTCAAATGTGGTCAATGCAATGAAAATGGTCTTGTTCATTGCCCCTTTTGCTGCTAGCTAAAAAGCTAATACATACACTACAAACTTCTCTCCTTTTTCTTCCAACTCTCAACATTAGCTTTTTGCGCTCATCTGTATTCGTTTGGGATTTTCAACAAGGGACTCCCTCATTGCCTTTCATCCCTTTTGTTGTTGATTAATTTTAGGATTAATCATATTTCTTACCTATTTGATTCATCTGTATTTCCTCTCTGTTAATACGCCAATCAGTGAAATGCTTCTTTTCTGGGTTTTCTCTGACCAAAATGTGGATATTCTTCGTTACCTATTATTTGATTCTTTATTTTCTGTTTTTGTGATGAGACCTTGTTCATCTGAGGTGCGATACGCATTATCTTTATATTATCTATTATCTATTATCTATTATCTATTACAATAAATAAAAGAAGGTTAAACGAACAATTCCTTGGTACAACCCACATATTTAGTTCTTATTTGCCTCCAAGTTTGGAAGTCATCAATTACTTTTGTGCCGTCAATATGTTATTTCTCTCTTGTGGTGAGGGTAACGCTGTCAATATGTCCTTCGCATGGTATACGGTAGAGAGATTAAAATGTGTTGGGTTTGCATACGGTTTATCTGGAGTGGGTGATGATGCATGGTGAGAATGGTGAACAATAACCGATTTAGACTTCAAAATTAGCGATCACCCCTGAAATAATATTTTAAATAGTTTCACTGTTGTACTTAACCAGGACACTCTTACTAAAATTTTGAAATATTTTAAGGTATCCACTTAATATAAATATATAATAAACTCCTAAAACGTAATAAGTTGTTTAAACAAAATATTTACAAACACATGTAGTAAACTCCTAAAATGTAATAACTTTCGACCTTCGTTTCAATTGGGAAGAAGCAACAAACAAAAGCAAACGTTTGCGCCACTGTCGACAATCCTCTACGCCGCCAAATCCATCCCATTTCAGGTAAATTTTTCATTTTTTTTTTGTTTCAGATCTATTATATTTTCACTAATATTATGTAATAATGACTTATTTTAGTAATTTGATTGTCTAAATTGGTTGAAAAAGTGAATAGTTTGAATATATTTAACTTAATTTCATTTTAGTTATTTTTTATTTTAGATCTAGTTTGGTTTAGTGCGAATAAGTTAAAAACTTGAGTAGTTTGAGTTAACTTCTTTGATTTAAGTTATATTTCGTATATTTAATTCGAGTGTTATGTTTGAAAGTTTTGTTATATATATGTTGTGGATCTACTGAGCTTAATTATGGTTTTGTGTAATTATAATTTTTTGAAATGTAAATATGTTTAACTTGAGTATTATGCTATATTTTATATGATTTTTAGTAAGTTTAATATGATTTAATTAATTTAACTATGCAATATATATATATATATATATATAATTTATTTTGAGATTTAATGATTAATTTCATATTTAAATTTGAGTAATATGTGTTTAATTATGTTTTATTCTGGATTTACTGAGTTAAAATATTTTAAATAATTTCACTGTCGTACTAACTAGGACACACTTACTTAAATTTGGAAATATATTAAGGTATCCACTTAACATAAACATATAATAAACTCCAAAAATGTAATCAGTTGTTTAAACATATTATTTATGAACTCATTCTCATTCCCATAGTGAATTTCATTCCCCACTACTAGAAATTGTACTGTTAAGTGTATGAAAATAGGCGTGAGTTAAAAAATCTCACACAAATATATGTAAATAAGTTTTTTTTTTAAAAAAGCAAAATTGAATTTGTAGTAAAAATTGGCGTAAGTTAAGAGGTAACTCACGCCAATTGATTTCCTCTCTCGTCTTTCACCATAGAAATAATTATTTCCTCCCTCTTCTTGAAAGTGACTTGAGTTTAGGCATAACTTCCTCCAATTTTAATATTATTTTATTTTTAAAGAGAATTGGCGTCAGTTTAGGGTGTCAACTCTCCCCACTTCCTGTTGGAAATATTTCAAGAGTATAAGGAGATTATATAGCATAAGGAATCGTGTGGAACAAGTATAAGGATCATATATAAGATAAACATCAAGAATATGATCAACACGGATGAGTTTGAGACCAACACGAATCGTGTAGGTCTCCAGAGAGCAAGAAAAATCATCCTGGGCTCAACAAGGGTCGTGTTGAGGCAACACGGACCGTGTTGCATTCAACACGGACCGTGTTGATCCAACACGGACCGTGTTGATCCAACACGGACCGTGTTGATCCAACACGGACCGTGTTGGAATCCAGAATGTGTTTTTAATGCTAACGGCTATATAATCTTGAGTATTAAGTTTATAATATCAATATTAAGCTCGGTATTAAGATCCAACAGCTATATTATCATGACCAAGTCAAAGGTCTTAAGAACCTTAGTTACACCTTTGACTAAGGAATGTAATTAGGGTTGGATTATGTGTGGAAGTCTCCTATAAATAGGAGACATTCCCAAGCCATTTGAGATGAACACAAGTATCTATTCTATTCTATAATCACATCCTCTCAAGTATAGACTGCAGCTATACTTGAGAGAATCAAGTGAGAAACCTATGTCTCGAGTGCAACAAGAGCTAAGTTTTATCCCTTTGAACATTTACAGTACAGTAAATAGTTCTTAAGAAAAATGAGTACAAGACCATGACTCTTGGCGTTATCCAAACTAGTCAAGTCAACCATTTGGTTATTTAGTTCAATCAACGTCTTGTCACATGTACCGCTAGAAGATCAAGATACCAAGTGAAGATGATGAAGATTCAAGCCGTTGTCAAACACCATTTTACAACACTTCCCCAAGAGGCGTGAGTTTACATCCTAAAACTTCCGCCAATTCTTTTCAAATTCATCCTCGAGATCTGCGTGCTGGCTGAGAAATTATTGAGCAGTTGACGACAAAACTCACGTCGTCTGTTGAATAAATCCAAAAAAAAAAACTTTGGGCCTTTGTTTCAATTTTGAAGAAGCAGCAAACAGAAGCAATCGTTTTCGCCATCATTGACGACAAGCCTCTACGTCGCCAAATCCAACACGTTTCAGGTAAATTTTTCATTTTTTTTTTGTTTCAGAATTGTTACATATATATGTGTGTGTGTGTGTGTGTGTGTGTGTGTGTGTGTATATATATATATATATATATATATAGGAAAATTGGATTCTAATAATCTCTACTTTTGCCAATTGGACAATAATAATGCCTACTTTCAGTTTGTATTCTAGTGGTCCAAAAAAAAATAAAATTGGATTTGAGTGGGACGCCGCCGAGTTGAGTGGTGGTGATTCGGTGGTTTTCTGACATGGCATATTGAGCATGTGTTTGACCGCGTTGACCATCTATGTGGACGCCGCCGAGTTGAGTGGTCGGCAGGAAGAGAGAGAGAGAGAGAGAGAGAGAGAGAGAGGATGCCAACAAGGAAAATAAAAAAAGAAAAAATGTGGGTAAATATATTTTTTAGTCTAACATGGCATCCACATAGATGGTCAACGCGGTCAAACACATGCTCAAAATGTCATGTCAGAAAACCACCGAGTCACCACCACTCAACTCAGTCGCGTCCCACTCAAATCCATTTTTTTTTTTGGACCACCAGAATACAAACTGAAAGTAGGTATTATTATTGTTCAATTGGCAAAAGTAGGGATTATTATAATCCTTTTTTCCAAATATATATATATATATATATATATATATATATATATATATACATATATATATATAGGAACAGATAATATGAGAATGACATTATGATGAGAAGGTGAGAAGGGATGCACATCAAGTATCGGCTCGCAGAGATGGACATCATATATCGCAGAGATGGACATCAAGTTTGCATGGTGAACATCAGGGAGACAACTATCGATGCAAACTTGATGTTCGTCTCGGCGATATATAATGTCCATCTCTACGGTATTTGATGTTCATCCCTTCTCACCTTCTCACCAAAATGTCCGTCTCAGATTATCTGTTCTCATATATATATAACATATTTTGTGATTTAAAATGTTTAATTTCATATTTTAAACCTTAGTAATATGTGTTTAATTATGTTTTATTCTCGATTTACAAAGTTTAAATATTTTAGACAATTTCACTATTGTATTAACTAGAACACTGTTACTAAAATTTGGAAATATTTTAAGGTATCCACGTAACGTAAACCTATACTAAATTTCTAAAATGTAATAAGTTGTTTAAACATATTATTTACAAACACATTCTCATTCTCATTCCCATAGAGAATTCCGTTCCCCACTACTAAAAATTGTATTGTTAAGTGTGTGAAAGCAGGCGTGAGTTAAAAAATTTTACACCAATATATGTAAATCGGAATTTTTTTATAAAAAAAAATTGAATTTACAGTAAAAATTGGTGTAAGTTAAAAATTGAATTTATTTTAGTAATTTGATTATATAAATTGGTTGAAAAAAAGAATAATTTAAATATGTTTAATTTAGTTTGGTTTTAGTTGTTTTTTTGTATTTTAGATCTAGTTTGGTTTAGAGCGAATAAGTTAAAAACCTGAGTAGTTTCAGTTAATTTGTATGAATTATGTTATAATTCATATGTTTAATTCGAGTGTTATGTTTGAAATTTTTTATATATACATGTTGTGGATTTCGTGAGTTTAATTACGGTTTTGTGTAATTATAATTTAGTGAAATGTAAATATGTTTAACTTGAGTATTATGGTATATTTTATATGAGTTTTAGTAAGTTTAAATATGATTTAATTAATTTAATTGTGTAATATATATATATATATATATATATATATATATTTTAGGATTATTGGACAACAATAATATGAACTTTGAGGGTATTGGCCAATAATAATACCAACAATTTTGTTGGATATTTGTAGTACCAACTATGAACCCATTTTCCAGCAATAATACATCACGTAGTTGGTAGGTGTTTAACTTAGTAGAAAGATGATGTATCGCTTAATTGTTTGAGTTAGAGGCTATAGCAAGTTGGAAAAACATTAACGATCACATTTTTAGGCCAACTAAGTAACGATACCAACTTAGCTAAACAATAACGTAAAAATAAAACTTTCAGTGTTTTTTAGCTAAATTGATTTAACACTACTTTGTTTGCAAAAACAAGTGTCAACCAACTTTTTCTCCACTTGCTCTAACCTCCAACATAGACAATTAGGCGACACATCATCTTTTCGTCAAATCAAACACATATCAACTTGGTTTCGTACTATTGTCGGAAAATAGGTCTATAGTTGGTACTGCTAGAGTCCAATATAATTGTTGGTATTATTATTGTCCAATACCCCCCAAAGTTCATATTATCATTGTCCAATAATCCTATATTTTATGTATTTTGTGATTTAATGTTTAATTTCATATTTTAAATTTGAGTAATATGTGTTTAATTATATTTTATTCTGGATTTACTGAGTTTAAATATTTTAGATGGTTTCAATGTTGTACTAACTAGGACATTCTTACTAAAATTTGGAAATATTTTAAGGTATCCTATTATAACATAAACAAATAGTAAACTCCTAAAATGTAATAAATTGTTTAAACATATTATTTACAAACACATTCTCATTCTAATTCCCATAGTGAATTTTGTTCCTCACTACAAGAAATTGTATTGTTAAGTGTGTGAAAATAGGCGTGAGTTAAAAAATCTTACACCAATATATATAAATCGTCTTTAAAAAAGAAGAAAACTGAATTTGTATTAAAAATTGGTGTAAGTTAAGGACTAACTCACGCCAATTGATTTTCTCTCTTCTCTTTCATCATAGAAATAATTATGTCCTCTCGCTTCTTAAAAGGGGCGTAAGTTTAAGCATAACTAACACCACTTTTTAATATTTTCTTTATTTTTGAAGAGAATTGGCGTCAGTTTAAGGTGTAAACTCACACCACTTTCCAAAAGGCGTGAGTTTACATCCCAAAACTTACGCCAATTCTTTTCAAATTTCTCCTCGAGATCTGCGTGCAAACTAAGAAATTATTAAACAGTTGGTGTATGTATTGTTTTGTGTGTGAAAAGAGGACCAATACATGTAAATCGACTTTAAAGAAAAAAAAGGAAAACTGAGTTTACAGTAAAAATTGCATAACTCACGTCCATTGATTTTTTTTCTCTCCTCTTTCATCGTAGAAATAATTATTTCATCTCTCTTCTTAAAGTGGCATGAGTTAAGGTATAACTTACGCCAGTTTTTAATATTTTTTATTTTTGAAGAGAATGGGCGTCAGTTTATGGTGTAAACTCACGCTACATTCCTAGAGGCGTGAGTTTACACCACAAAACTTGCGCCCATTCTTTTCAAATTCTTCCTCGAGATCAGCGTGCTGACTGAAAAATTATTAAGCAGTTGACGTGAGTTTTTTGGCGTAGGTTTATCCAAAACTCACGCCATCTGTTGAATAAATCCAAAAATAAAAACTTTCGGCCTTCGTTTCATTTGTGAACAAGCAGCAAACAGAAGCAATCGTTTTCGCCATTGTCAACGATAAGACTCTACACCACTAAATCTAACCTATTTCAGGTAAATTTTTCAACTTTTTTTTTTGTTTCAGATCTGTTATATTTTGATTAATATTATAAAATAATGACTTATTTTAGTAATTTGATTGTATAAATTTGTTGAAAAAGTGAATAATTTGAATATGTTTAATTTAATCTCGTTTTAGTTGTTTTTTTATTATAGATCTAGTTTGGTTTAGTGCAAGTAAGTTAAAAACATGAGTAACTTGAGTTAATTTGTATGAATTATGTTATATTTTGTATGTTTAATTCGAGTGTTATATTTGAAATTTTATATATATATATATATATATATATATATATATATATATATGGGAATTGATATAGTGAAAATGGAGTTTGGGTGAGAATGTGAGAAGGGTGGCTAATAACCCTTGGATCTTACATCAATGGCCAACAAAAAAAGATCAATTTCCCTTTTTATTTGAGCCACTCACATGACCATTTAGGCAGAAAAAAAAAAAGAAAATTGTCATGCTCATAATGAAACATTGGAAAATGTGGCGTGTGTGAAATAGGGCGGCTATGATGATTTGAAGTTTCAGCTTTTTGAAAATTGTTTGCATTGCTTATCTGAGTGGAGAAAGACAAGGAAGAAACAGGGAAGAGAAAGGTTTTGCAAAAGATGAAGATTTTGAAGGTAGTTCGACGAGGCGACGGTGAATTCAACGATTCCGACGAATATTGTGGTTCCCGACGAACTGTAAGAGCACGATATTGACGATTCCGATGACATTTTACCTGGCGACGGTGAAACCCAGGCACAACGACTTTTCCGGTAAAAGGTGTTTCGAGATTTCTAGGGTTTTTTGCCCCATTTTTTATTTTAAAATTGGGGACATTTGTTGGGTTTTTTATGTTCATTCAAACAATTGATGGTGTTTTGTTGACAGAGTAACAAGGGAAGTTGAAGAATTTGTGATGACTTCCAAAGTTATGGCTGAAGCAGAGGTTGAGAAAGGAAGAAGGAGATGGAAGAAGGAGGTGTTTTTTCATGCTAGTAGTCGAATTTGAAGGTTGAACATGACATCCAAAGAAGGGATTCAGTCAGAGATGGAACAGAGCAAGAACCCATTGTATGTGTTGTTTATGACGTTTGAAATTTCTTAATTTTGAGCAATTGTAGTGCATTCTGGGCTTATGGAAAACGCTGATGTTCATGGGCTTGGTCATGGTTAATATAGTTGATGTTCATGTTTGATGAGCGAATGTTTATGTTTGTCATAGTGATGTTTATGATGGAAATCCTGATGTTCATGAATATTTTAGTGGATGTTCATAGTATTAAATATGTTTGATGGTCATTGGGGGAGGGGGGATGGGTATGCACAACTGATGTTTGTTCATAGTATTGAATATGTTTGTTTATTCATAGTCTTTTAGTGGATGTTCATAGCATTGAGTACATTTGTCATAGTTGATGTGAATGATGGGAATCTTGATGTTCATGAGTCTTTTAGTGGATGTTCATAGTATTGAATATGTTTGATGGTTATCTGAGCACCTAATCAATAGATTGAATGTTCAAGGTTGATATAGCTGCGGTAGTGATTGTTCATGTTTGTCATGTTGGATGTTCATGGTAAAAATTCTGATGTTCATATGTGTTCTGAGTGGATGTTCATAGTGTGTATGTGTGTGTGTGCAGTCCATGTTCTGAGTGGATGTTCATTTTTTCATTTCAAAATGAATGCTTGAATACTAGGATGTGGTGTTCATGTTTGTAACACAGTGCATACAAATTTCCCTCAAGACATGTCTTAGTTGCCAAAATGTCATAAATGTTCAAACCCAGTGTAACTTGGTGATCATTTCATTTTCATTTAATGTTCAATCCAAACAGTTCATTTTTAGTGTGCATCGTTCAGTATTGCATTTGACGCTCATTCCTGTACAACTTGATGTCCATTTCATTGTCATTTGATGTTCATTTTTTTATTTTCATTTGATGTTCTTTCTAATACAACTTGATGGTCATTTCATTGTCACTTGATGCTCATTTTTTTATTTTCGTTTGAATTTCATTCCAGTACAACTTGATGTTCATTTTATTTTAACTTCATGTTCATTTCATTACCCTTATACGTTCACAAAATGAATGCTTACATACCGGGGTAGATGAGTACTGTGACTCAAAATGAGCATTAATAGTATCAAAAAAGTACATGACAATACATTACTAATTTGAAACAATAACGCTTCTACAAAATGCCACGTAATTAGAGGTAATGATAAAGATGCCCTAAAATTCTAGTAAGCATTAGATACAACGAAGCTACAACACCAAATGGAGGCGAGTGACTTTGTTAGGTTCTAATGAGTGACCCTTGAATGTTCTGTATCCTTAACCTTATTCTCTTCATACATTATCAAGTCATGGCAGTAGCATCTTCTCAATAAGTCCAACAGTTCATCCTGCAATGAACACCAACACCAAAACAACAGTAGATGGAATAAATATTTAGTATTGGACATCAAAATACATCGTGAAGGACATGTAACATCATGAAGGACATGGAACATCATCCAACTAATGGACATTCTAGAATGAACATTAAGTGATTTCAAAATGAACATCTAATAAACTTTCAGTTGGAGAACTGAATTAAGTAACTCAACATCAGAATGGACATCCGGTGTTAATAAAATAAGCATTAAGTGACATCAAAATGAACATTCAATAAACTTCTAGTATAAAGAATTGAATTAAGTAACTCAACATCAAAATAAACATCCAGTGTTCATGAAATGAACTTTAAGTGACATCAAAATGAACATGCCCCAACAACAACATGACACTAGATAAAACCTCGACTGAACATCTAGAAATAATAAAATGAACAACAACTGTGTCATGTTGGAATATTAAGTTAAATCGTCATGAACATCAAGAACTCGATGTACCCATACGATTCATACAAAAAATCAATACTTTTTGTCACCAACATACATATACGATTTTTAAAAAAAAAATTAAAAAACGTTCAACAAACCCTAATGTTTTTGACCCACCAAAAAATTTTTAAAAACATTCAACAAATACAACAAACACATGCAATATGAGCAAGCAATCAAAACACATGGACATCATATTTTCACCATGAACATCCAATATGTTGAGCATGAACATTAGGATTTCACCGTGAACATCCAATATGTCACCATGAACATCCAATATATAATTGAACATGAACATCCAATATGTTGAACATGAACATCAGGTTTCACCATGAACATACAATATCTTGAACATGAACATCATGATTTCACCATGAACATCCAATATTTCAAATTGAACATCAAGTTTGAACGTTAAGCTATCGTGTGAATCACAGCGAAAGGGGTTTAATCCATAATGAGATGACCATCACAAAGCCCTAATTACACCAACACTTATTATCCAACAATGAACATCAATAGTATAGTAAATCAACAACAATTACCCCTATATTGAACAACAAAAACCTAAAATTGATGAATTCCAGTCGTCCTATCATTACCAACAAGAACTGTACGCGCGCGCGCACACACACACACACACACACACACTATGAACATCCACTCAGAACACATATGAACATCAGAATTTTTACCATGAACATCCAACATGACAAACATGAACAATCACTACCTCAACTATATCAACCATGAACATCCAATATATTGATTAGGAGCTCAGATAACCATCAAACATATTCAATACTATGAGCATCCACTAAAAGACTCACGAACATCAAGATTCCCATCATTCACATCAACTATGACAAATGTATTCAATGCTATGAACATCCACTAAATGACTTTGATCGAGCAAACATATTCAATACTATGAACAAACATCAGATGTACATACCCATCCCCTCTCCCCCAATGACCATCAAACATATTTAATACTATGAACATCCACTAAAATATTCATGAACATCAGGATTTCCATCATAAACATCACTATGACAAACATAAACATTCGCTCATCAAACATGAACATCAACTATATTAACCATGACCAAGCCCATGAACATCAGCGTTTTCCATAAGCCCAGAATGCACTACAATTGCTCAAAATTAAGAAATTTCAAACGTCATAAACAACACATACAATGGGTTCTTGCTCTGTTCCATCTCTGACTGAATCCCTTCTTTGGATGTCATGTTCAACCTTCAAATTCGACTACTAGCATGAAAAAACACCTCCTTCTTCCATCTCCTTCTTCCTTTCTCAACCTCTGCTTCAGCCATAACTTTGGAAGTCATCACAAATTCTTCAACTTCCCTTGTTACTCTGTCAACAAAACACCATCAATTGTTTGAATGAACATAAAAAACCCAACAAATGTCCCCAATTTTAAAATAAAAAATGGGGCAAAAAACCCTAGAAATCTCGAAACACCTTTTACCGGAAAAGTCGTTGTGCCTGGGTTTCACCGTCGCCAGGTAAAACGTCATCGGAATCGTCAATATCGTGCTCTTACAGTTCGTCGGGAACCACAATATTCGTCGGAATCGTTGAATTCACCGTCGCCTCGTCGAACTACCTTCAAAATCTTCACCTTTTGCTAACCGGTTATGGCGTCGGCACCGTTCCTCCCTTTTACCGGAAAAAGTCGAACCCTAAATTTTGCTTCTCCACCGTCGACATCGTTTCTCCCTTTGATCGGAAAAAGTCGAACCCTAAATTTTGCTTTCTACTTCCCTTCGTTTCTTTGTTGCTTTCTCTGGTTGTGACCCTTTCTCTTCCCTGTCTTTCTCCACTCAAATAAGCAATGCAAACAATTTTCAAAAAAACTGAAACTTCAAATCATCACAGCCGCCCTATTTCAGACACGCCACATATTCCAATGTTTCATTATGAGCATGACAATTTTATTTTTTTTTCTTCCTAAATGGACACGTAAGTGGCTCAAATAAAAAGGGAAATTGATCTTTTTTTGCTGGTCATTGATGTAAGATCCAAGGGTTATTAACCACTCTTCTCACATTCTCACCCAAACTCCATTCTCACCCTATCTATTCCCTATATATATATATATATATATATATATATATATATATATATATATATATATATATATATATGTTGTGGATTTAGTGTATTTAATTATGGTTTTGTGTAATTATAATTTTGTGAAATGTAAATATGTTTAACTTGAGTATTATGGTATATTTTATACGGAGTATGATTTTTAGTAAGTTTAAATATGATTTAATTTATTTAACTGTGTAATATATATTTGTAAAGCCCCGGGTTTTTGAGTAGATGTCGTTATGAAAACAAGTGTTGTGGTTAGCGTTAGGTTTAAGTTTCGATGACGAAACTTCTTTAAGTGGGGAATGATGTAAAACCCCGAAAAATGTTAGTATATATACCGTTTACATTACCTGACGTGCGTTTTCTTTATGTTAATTATATGTTTGTTTTCACATGGAGATACTAGGACCGCGAGTAGGTTACTTGGAATTTTTAGCAACTTAAAAATATCAATTATGAAATTTTTGGACATCGATTAATTTTATTTGGGATCAGTTTATAAAAGTTATCTGAGAAAAGGTGTTATTTTAGGAAACTAACTTTTTGGGATGGTGTTGTTAACACCTAAGACTAATTCTTCTAACTTTTTTCTAACCTAATTCTTTCTATAAATACCCATGGGGACCCCTTAGATATAGTATTATAACCTAAAATATAGAGAAGGACGATGGTGAGCCCGGGCGTACGTTGCTCGGTGAGCCCAACGCCCTCCATCTTTTTTATTTTTTTTCTTAATTTTTATTTATTTCTTTTTGTGTAATATTATATTTTTATGTTTTTTTATTTTTTTACTATAATATTTATAATCTACAAGGCCAAGTATTTTTTATTTATTTCTTTTTTGTGTAATATTATATTTTTATGCTTTTTATTTTTTACTACAATATTTATAATCTACAAGGCCAATGCTCATAAGCCTTAACTACTAATTATTATGCTCATAAATTATAGGAATTTTGGACACTAATATACAAAACTTTTGGAGTATTGGACATTAATGTACTGAACTTTAAACTTGGACAATAATGCACTGAACTTTAGGGGGTGTTGGACAATAATGCACTCGAGACAATTTCGACGGTGGCGAACTTGCTGACAATCTTACGTGACAGACAGAGAAGACAAATATTTTTGGACCAATTCATCTCCTCCACCCGCTACATAGGACTGTCACCAAGTTAGCCATTACCAAAATCATATTGAGTGCATTATTGTTCAACACCCCCCAAAGTACAGTGTATTATTGTCCAAGGTCAAAGTTCAATGCATTATTGTCCAATATCCCAAAAGTTCAGTATATTAGTATCCAAAACCCATAAATTATAACTATTATGCTCATAACCTACAAGGTCAATGCTCATAGGCTTCTACACCAATGCTCATAATGTACAACTACGCTCATAACTTATAACTATTATGCTGATAAACCTTTACACCAATGCTCATAATGTACAACTACTATGCTCATAACTTATAACTATTATGCTCATAAGCCTCTACACCAATGCTTATACTATACAATTACTATGCTCATAACTTATAACTATTATGCTCATTACATACATCCATATTGCTCATCAAGCTGAACTACAATGTTCATTACCTATTACTATAATGCTCATTACCTATAATTACAATGCTCATTACATAAAACCATAATACTCATCAAGCATAACTACAATGCTTATAACCTATAACGACAATGCTCATTACATGAAACCATATATAACGCCCCCAGATTCATGATCATCATATTACTACCATATCCAGAGGCATTATCGCCGTCCACCTAAATGGACAAGGCTTGACAACCATAAACAATCAACACAAACACCAAACACAACCATACATACAACTTAATTAAATTCACACCACACTTACAACTCCTTCACATCATAATCGAAAACTCCAAAATCAAACACAGCTTAGGGATTACATCCGTTCATCAAAATATTTAAAACTTTCCTATTTCCAAAAGGGAGAAATTCTTCATCACCATCCAGGCGGAAGAGTTCTTATTCTCGTTACTGAAGGCCTACCTTAACTGGGAATGGACATCCACTTACTTTTTCGGACCTGGGAGCTTGTTGCCCTTGGAGGAAGCACTTCCTAAAACAAAAACAGAAAACTTCGCAAATGAGTTGGTTAAACTCAGTGTAACGTGGTTTGTAAGACCTCGGTTATATCGTTCTTCCACAGGGAGCTAGGGGCCTTAGCTACAACTACTTGACTCTAGGTAGGGTTTACGATCATGAAAGGATGATAGATTTTAGGGTAAAAACAGCACAAACACACTAGGTTCGGTCAAAAAGGTGAGACAATGGGTATCGGGAGACTTTCAGGATGCAAACGGGGATAAGGAAATGGGTTTCGCAACAAGAGAGTAACAAGAAGGGAAATCAAATGGTAACTCTGTTAGAAAATACCCACCGGGCTTCCTCTTTCAAGGATAGTCCGGATTAACTTCTCCAAGGTCCATCGACAGACCCGGGGAGTTAATGAAACGGAATTTCCTAGTTAGTTTCTATTCGCTTTCGCGAACTAGAATACTAACTATCCCAATTCCTACCTTCCAACACAAGTGTTGGATGTATTCGGGATGCTTTCGCACCCAAATACATCCCAGTTGAGGGAAGGATGGGGTTGGGAAATTGATTTCCTAACTAGTTACTCACTAATATTGCTAACCCAAACCTAATCACCCACTCATACCCTTAATATCTCCCTAACCCATTAGGCTTCTAGCCACTAAACATCCTAACTATCATGATACTAACATCAACAACTTCAATCATGCTTAAAAAGGATAAACAAGATAACAATCAACAATCAACAAAACAAACAATAACAATAACAATAATAACAAAACAGGGATTAATAAATAAACGATGAAATAAAGAGAGAAATGTTAAGAAATGCTCATTGATTTAGATGACAAAGAGGAAAACTCCAGAATAATAAAGCTCCAATGCTCCAAAGATGAGAATAATCTTCAAACTTCAAATAAAACTCAAGAGAATCCAATACAAGAACCAATAATCTCAGCAAAGATATTCACTAATCACTCTAACCCAAAGCTTAAAATGTGATAAAGTATATGCTAAAGTATGATAAAAGATAAATGAAAGCTGAGAAAAAGATCTCTCCTGCTAAAATGACCTAAATACATTAAATAGGAACTAAGTTTGTTACTCAAAACTTGTCATTTTACACAACAGACAAAACGTGTCCCGCAGGGGACCGTGGGCACGGTCCAAGTGACCGTGGCTACCGTCCTGCGTAAGGCAGGCGATTCTTCTCTTCTCTTCGCAGTACCGTGGGCACGGTCTAGGCGATTAGGGCTGACATTATTTCGCTCCTTCGCACCGTCGTGGCTACGGTCACGGGAGACCGTGGCCACGGTGTTGCTCGGCCAACATCTTCCTTGGGCAGGACATGATCCCACCGTGGCTACGGTCAGATTGACCGTGACCACGGTCCATCTCGGCTTGCACTTCCTCCTTCCTTAGGCATTGGCATCAATCTCACCATGGCTACGGTCAATATGACCGTGGCCACGGTCTATCTCGGCACAAATTTCTTCTGGGCGTAGCGCCCGCTACGAAGTTGGTGGCGGGGGCTACCCTTCTACGCCTGGGAGAGTGCAACGATCATCCAAGGGAGATAGGAGGCGTAGTGCCCGCTACGGCAAGCGTGGCGAGGGCTACCCTTCGGTGCTCTTCAATAAGTTGCTTCTGTTTCCGCGCTTTTCGACATGATCAGCCCTTCCGTTCCCGCTGCCTTCGACACGACCAGGGCTCGGGGAATCTCGGGATTCCCAAGATTGGTGCAAAATTGGCCCATTTAGCATCGTTTTGAGTAAAAACTTCTGAATCTATTAAAATTACCAAAACGCATTAAAAGTTATTAAAACAAGCTACGAAAAAAGTCAAAAGCCTAAGGATTTAGGCGGTATTTAGACACGAAATCGGGTCTAAACACTCAGTACACATACCCCTACAGTGTAAAATTTTACAGTTCTTTTAGTTTGCGCCTGGTTAAAACTTTTGAAAAAGGAAAACGCAGCCACGTCACAAAACCTTGAATAGCCAAAGAAAAAGAAAATAAACATAACATCATACACATCGTCATCATCATCATCATCATAGACCTCATCATAAATAGACCTCGTTATAGACCTCATCATAGACATTGGCCAGGTCACATGATAGATGCCCGTCGACATCGAAAGTACCTCAGTGCGATTAGCACCACATAACAAGAGACCTCATTTGAAAGAATAAAATCATAAGCTTTCCTTGCGTTAAACATCATGAAATCATCGACATAAAACATTATCATAAAACATCAACATAAATAAAACATTCTTGGAAAAGGTAGGCAATATGCGTACCTGAACACCTGAAACTTATACACCAACTTGGACATGCACGGACTTGAACAGGTGGGCGCAACGACCTCTTGAGAACTCTTAAGAAAGAACAACAACCATGAATTAGAACCTAACTTGGATGAGTAATGAAGAATATCCTAGTAGAATCCTAGGATTACTTGATACTTAAACTTACTTCCTAAGGCTCACTTGAAAGGCCATAACTTCTCCCACAAGCATTCTATCAATAAGCATAAGGACTATCTAGAAAGCTAAGCTCATGTACTACAACTCTTTAGTTGATTATGAAGGTCAAAAACGTAGTTAAGGAGGGTAAAAACCCCTAACTTAGCAAGCTAGCCAGAACATACAAGAGTGGATACCAATTTTTCGAAAAATCATAACTCGGGCTGTAGACCTCGGTTAGGGACGGGTAAGCTTTCTATGGAAAGCTTGAAAGATATACTAAAACTTTCATGTTGATCATAAACTGATATAAGTACTAGAAGAGGTCCTAAAAGTGTCAAGAACCAGCCATGCTCGCCACTAGTTGCTGGGCAGAATAGATTTACATAGCCGTATAAAATGGACCATAACTTCCTCTCCCGACGTCCAATGAATACACAAGACCCCAATTCGGAAAGCTTATGGAACATACAACAACTTCTCTTTAATCACAAATTGATTTGAGCATGAAAAATGGTCGGATTTTGGGCAAGAAACAGGGCAGTCACAATAAAGTTCTGGGTAATCTCAGATTACTGCCTCAGAGTCGGGGACACATAACTCTTACTCTCGACATCATAAAGCTACGCATTTTACTTTTCCGGAAAGCTCAACGAATCCTCTAAATCTTTCATGTTGAACACTCAACCCAAAAATGTCTCTAAATAGATGAAAAACATTGATTTCCAGACTGTCTCAAAAACTCGTATTTGTGAACGACCCCTCACGGTTGTGGCCATAACTTTTGATATACATATCGAAACTCCGAGATTCAAAAACCGGGGTTTAGCTAACATCTTAGGATACCTATTCCATAAAATGGATAAATTCACACTTTATATTTTCTGAAATTTACATATTGCAACCAGAATTGAAAATCACATTTCATTTAGGCTTGCATGCATCTTAAACTTAAGTATTCTACACTAATCTTCCGCAAATTATTTCTTAAGCATCAATACTCAATTTCCAGCCTTGAATACGTAATATAATCATCAAGAATCCAACATGCAACACAAGATTGCACAAGTTTGTTCATTAACCCTTAAACCACCAAAGGGTCCACTAATTTCTCAACCATTTCCTTTGTTCTTCAACATCAAGTAGGCTATAATTTTAATCAATCTTTCTAGCTCAACATGCAGCCCTAAAGTCACCTTTTAGTCACTAAAGTTGACATGCATGACCTCTTTAAGCATGAACAACCACAAACCACAACAAGTACATGAATTTTCCACTAACTTTCAACTAAAATCATCATCAAATAACATGAACTTGTCATCCAACAATTTAATCACAAACCACAACCCTTATACTTCCTTTATTTCATCATAAAAATCACATGCAAGAGGCCTTTAACAACAATCAAGCACCACTCAAGTCATACTCATCCAATATTAATCAATTCTTTATGAGACATTTCATCGAACACTTTATGTGCATCCTAATACACTAAAAATTCATCATTAATTCACCACTTTAATAACCAACAAAACCTCAAGATTAATGTTCTACCCTTATTAATCTGTCTAAAACAAGAAATTATACCAAGAAATTCATAATTGTATCATCTACCTCAAGGAACTTGAATTGAGAGGTTAGGGTTTAAAAATTACCTCACAGAAGGAAAGGAAATAAGAGGAACAAGGGGAGATGGTTGCTATAAAGAGAACTCCGGCCACCGCCCTCGGTGGCGCCGCCACATTCCAGACGCTGGCGGTGGTCGTCACAGGCAGAGAGGGCAAAGATAGCTCAAACAGGCAGAGGACAGAGAGGAAGAGAGCAAATAAGAGAGTGAAAGGAAAGAGCAGAATAACGTTCTGCTTTGGGAAAAAGAAGGAGAATGATAATATAGTGAAATAAATAGTCGCAATTGTTTTTACAAAGGAAGAGGCTGAAGGCTTAATTATTTATAAGGCCCAATCCAATTACCTCCTAATCTACCTCCCTTGTAATTATTTCTCCCTTAATCCAATACTATTAACTTGGGTTCCCAAATCAAATTTCACGAGACTAAACTATGAGAAACCTCAATAATAACAATGTCATGAGTCCTCACTTCTCGAATATTAATAATCCGAATAAACTCCCAAATGAGAAATTGTCATACACAGGACCTAAATATTATGGTTTGGTTTACTAGGAAAGACTGAAAAAAAAAACTATTTGAGAAGTATCTATTGAGATTACTATACTGGAACATCGATGGTCGTTGCGCTGTTCAAGTCCTGCAAAACACACGGTTAGACGAAATAAAAAAAGCGCGAATTAATTTAATTACGTTTGGTTAGCAACATTAGTCACCATGAATTAGGGCGGGCTATTACACCATAATATTCATCAAAGCAGAACTACAATGCTCATTACATGAAACCATAATGTTGATCAAGCTGAACTACAATGCTCATTACCTATTACTAAAATATTCATTAGTCATTACCTATAACTACAATGCTCATTACATGAAACTATAATGCTCATTACCTATTACTACAATGTTCATTACGTATAACTACAATGCTCATTACATAAAACCATAATGCTTATCAAGCAGAACTATAATGGTCATAACATATAACAACAATGCTCATTACAAAATATATTGAAGTATTATATTAAAAGAAAAACCTTATTATATTTATTTTACAAAAATTAAAAATTGTACAAAAAAAAAAGAAATTAAAATATAAAGGAAAAAGATGCATTGGACACATGGAGCATTTTGGACCCGAGAGCATAATCGTTTTTCTATAGAATATAGTTGGTAGCCGCAAAGTTGTTTTAAAATCCTTTATCTCTCTCTCTCACGTGAGCACGTGCTCCAGGAGATGACATGGCAGCCATGTCAGATTTTTTTTTAAAAAAAAACAAAATTCAGTAACTATTTGTCGGTTACCAGCGTCAGTTGAACTGAATTGTTCACGGAAGATAACATTATTGTTCACTATACGATGTTCACTAACTTGAACTCGATTGTTCACTGACATTAATGTGATTGTTAACTTACTTTAACCGTGTTGTTCACTTACTTAAATTACGTTGTTCATTTACTTCAACTATATTGTTCACTAAGCTTGTTTTACATAGTTTACATTAAAAAGTTTAGATTGTTCATCATAACTTGTTTGTTCATAATCGAAAGATTAAGATCGTTTACTCGTGAAATCAATTTATAATTTATAATCTTCTTATGTGACAAAATTTCTATCATTAGAAGTCATTAAAGTTATTGTTCACAAGCTAATTTAATATTGTTCACTTTTAGAAGATGAACAAAGGTAATTGAACAACGTATAAGATGAACAATGATAATGTGTAGGGTGAACAATGGGCTCATGTACATTGAACAACAACATAATGAACAATGGAAACATTTCTAGTGAACAACCATCAGTTATCTGATGAACAATTACGATACATGTGGTGAACAATCTCAACAAATATGGTGAATAAGGGAATTGACGATGCCAAATTGAGTTAGTGAACAATGTCCTTTCTTCTGGCACTGGTTGTTGTTCCTGAGCAATGAAGTAGTACGACAAGACACCACCAACAACAGCTAGGCGCCATTGATGGTGGTTGTGGCTGGGTTTTGATGGAAGTGGCGGTGGTGCGGAAGACTCTGACGATTAGAAAACAAAGTAGCAAGCTTGTAATGTTTTCACAGAACCAACGACAACAAATTAAATCCACTGTCACGTAATGAGCACTTAAGTTGTTAAATGTGTGCACAAAATATGGATTGCTTACAATTACAATTAGGACATCCAAACTATATCCTCACTTTCAAGACCGGTGAAAGAAAAAAAGAAAGAATAATAAAGAACATGATAGTCACTGTCAGAATAATTCCACCAAAGGGTCTGAAAGTTTCCGACAAGAAATGCTCCAAAATTACACAGAAGGTACCTCTCAAGTATACAGTCAGCTAACACTGCATATTTTTCCCAGTATTTACGTAGTCACACTTGTGAGAATGTAGTAATTGAGGTTCAACAAAATACCTTCATAAGTGCAGTATATGTCAATGTCTGAGGAGAGAAACCATCTCGCACCATCATTGAAACCAAAGTGCATGTAAAAATTATTCACTCAGCAAACACAAGTTGTTCACCCATTTAAATACATGTTTTCATGTCTACATATGTTCACCAATGCTCTCATTTTTGTTCACTAGTGTCCGATGTCATAACATTTGTAAGTGACTCATGTAACAATTGTTCATTCAGCAAACACAAGTTGTTCACCCATTTAGAAGCATCTTTTCGTGTCTAAATAAGTTCACCAATGCTCTCATTTTTGTTCACTAATGTCTGAGGTCATAACATTTGTCAGTGATTCACGTGAAAATTTTTCACTCAACAAACACAAGTTGTTCACCCATTTAAATACATGTTTTCATGCCTAAACATGTTCACCAATGCTCTCATTGTTGTTCTCTAATGTCCGAGTTCATAAAGTTTGCAAGTGATTCATGTAAAAATTGTTCACTCAGCAAACACAAGTTGTTCACCCATTTAAATATATGTTTCTAGGGTTTGCAAATGATCAAGAATTTTACATGAATGGTTCACACCTTTATATGTATCAGGGAATGTCAAAAATGTTCACTCATGTTAATTTGTTCACTCAATATGTCACTGTTGTTTACTCGTGACATCCATGGTATTCACTAATGTGAAAGATCACACTTTTGAATGTTGGGCAATGGAAATCTCAGAATCAGACGAGGCGTGCACAATTGCGAATACATTTCCATTTTGAAATCTAATCAAAACGAGAGAATTTCAGTTGAGCACAAATATAGTCATACATATCATGGAACAAAACAGCGGTGGATGTAGTAAAGCATAGTAGGATTGAGAATACATATTTTAGGGTTTGCAAATACAAGTAAATTACCGTTTTTTTTTGTTTGTCGACGTCTTCCGCTTCTTGCGCCAGTAAGTCAACTTTAGGGTTGGCAAAATCGAATCTTCCATGGTTTCTTCAAATGAGTGAAGCAAAAACAGAGACGTAGATGAACAAGGAAGGCGACGGATTGACGGAGAATTTCACTGTCAATGATTGACGGCCTGCTGCAAGCTTCGGTCATATTGAGGGAGACGTCGGTGGCGGAGTAGATGGAGGTTTAAAATTTTGATGGTGAGGAGGGAGTGAATCGCGCAGGTGGACGATATGGGGTACAATGGTGGCTGCAGCACAAAAGAGAGCTTCAAAATTGAAAATGGGAGGTGAACGGTTACTTAGGGTGCTTTTAAATATAATGCCAGCATGGAAAATTGGTATGCCATGCTGGATATGGAGTATGTGCTCCTAGAGCACATAATATATATTGCATTTCTTTTACTGTGCTGCGCCCCGACACCCGACACCACCATCATCAACCACCATACACCACCCTCCAACTACCCTCCTTCCACCTCCTTTTCGACGCTGACCACCACCCTACCACTTTTCGACAACCGCAGCACCACCTCCGCCCTTCACTGACATCACAAACCCCACCAAAAACCCACCCACAGCCCCTTGTCTCTCTGCCTAGAAAAACACCCGTCAGTCGCGCCACCCCGACGACCACCGCACCTCCTCCCGACGACCGCCCATCTCCGACAACGTCCAGCGAATGACCGAACCCACCCCCATTTTTCACCTTGATTCTGCACTGTTGTTGTTGTTCCGACCGCCGCCGCCGCCGTTTCCGACGACCACCGACCCCGAGTCGACGTTGTCCCCGCCGTGACACCATCACCAGCGCCTCACCCTCCCCTCTTTCAGTATAAACCCTCTAACTCCCTCTCCTATCTTATTTTAGCTTGTTTTTCATCTATTATTTGTGTTATCAGTTTATGTTGTTGGATGATGTTTATGTGCTTCCTTTGGAACGATTAGGGACACTAGGGGTCGCTTGTGTATAGTTAGCTTGGTTTTATGCATGTTTGATTCATAAATATTGAATCTTTGTTGGTGGACGTAGGATTATATTTTAGGGTTTATATGTGAAAAACCTACGTAAAACCATTGTTGTTTAGTGCATGTTAGACCTCAAATATATCCATTACTGTCTTCCTAAGTGTATATGTGTGTTTCATGCTTAAAGATTTAATCTTGCTTGAGTTTTAGAAAAGTATAAGGTTATTATTGTTGAGCATGCCCTTAGTGTTGTGATTAGTATTTTGGTTGCTAAAAATGCAAAGAGTGGTTGTGTTGGAGTTTAGAAACATGTTAGGAGTGTGTCTAAAATGTTTGAAATAATAATGTTAGAGTTTTGGTTGGTTTTATTGCACAAGTTTGAGTAATATGAGTTATTATGTTCATGGATGTTATGTTAGGGTTTTTGGTGTACTAAGTAATGAAATGAGTATGCAATGTCTTGTTTTTGTGGATGTATGGACTGTTTTGGAACCTAAGAAGCATGTTTAGGAGTAAGATTATATGTTAGGTTCATGAAATTAGAAGTTAGATTAGTCTTGAACTAGTTTGAGTTGGAAAATGTGTTTATGTTCTTAAATATCTCATGTTAGAGTATAGGTGATTAAGAGTAAAGTTTATGATTATTTTGGAATCTTAGAAATATGCTAGGAACCCTAAGTGGAGTATTTGAATAAGAATTTATGCTTATGAGACCCTAGCATGCACTTTAGGTTTTGTAATGGCATGTTTGTAATTTTTATGAATAGTACCATGCAAGTTCTCATGCTTAGGGTTAATGTTGTTATTAAAGATTAGTTAATGTTCATAATGAAGTTAGTATGATTTCATGTGGCATGTTTTATGTAACTATTTTGTCCTAAAGACCTTATATGATTTCATATGGATAAGTTATTATGTGATTACTATGTTCCCAAAGCCCCATGTTAAGATCACTTATAGTAGCATTTGTATCGAACTATAGTTGAATGAGATGTTCCAATGTTATTATTGTTCTTGAGATTAAGTGTTATGATATCGTTATATTACACCCTTCATATGTTACAAACTAAAAGGAGATGGTTAAGTTGGGGTACGGTAGGAGATAGTTAGTTCGTGGCGGTAGAAATATTAACTTCAGGTTATTATTCAAATTCTAGGACCGAGCGAGACCCCGCGTAGTAGCTCTTGTGAATTTTCGACGTGAAGTGCAACAAATATTCAAATAATGTCTATGCCCTAATCCTCTTTGGATGCCCTTGAACTATTTTATCAGCTTTACTGCTATTTTGAACTTGCATCCCAAAAAGGGGACTTTAAGTGAAATTAGACTATTTTTGGTGTGAGAAAGTAATGTTCCTTATTTAGTAAAAGTTTCTTTTGTCAATCTTTTGATCCTTTTGTAGAAAGTGTGTTTGGGTTGGATTCAATTGGTCTTGGAAAATGTTGTCTTGGAAATGTTGGATTGAGACGGTGATGACATGAGAATGTAAACTGGACTAAATTAATGGTATGACTAAATGCGGGTTCGGGCCGTCTCCCCAAGACCAGGATGAACCCTGCAGGGAGATTGTCAAGAGATCAGGTTACGCCTAATAAGTGTTTGAGTGAATGTTGCGATGACCATCCGATAATGAAAATGAGATTACTGTTGATGATGAGAATGAAAATTGTGGGAAAAGAATGATGAGAAAGTACTTTGAATGTAGTTTGTGAAGTCTTGGACTTCGAGAGGCAATACGGAAGCCCCGCCCGCTTTAAAATATGGTAACTGGTAAGTTGGTGTTGAAAAGGAAATTCTTGAACTGTTTTGACTGTTTCTCCTCCCCTTAAATGATCTGAAATGAATTATGAACCGTTTGACTGTTAGGGGTAGACATTATTGAGGTTTCCCCCTCATATGTTTAAATGTTTTGTTTTCAAGTGATGATCAGTTATATGTTGGGGATGAGATCTAGAAGTGAAGTCACCAGTTGAAAATTTTTGGAATAAAGTTTAGAGCGTATCATGCGAGGACCCAAAATTCAAAATCTGTGAGTGCAAAATCGTCCCACACCCCCTTCGAAAAACATGGAGCAACCAACTCCAAGGTCGGGTGTGGAGTACACTTTAAGGTGGACCCGAGACTCTGGAGGCATGAATTGATCGGCATTAGGTGCGGCGTCCACTTCATCAAGTGGGACCTAGGACCGTCCTGGGATGAGAATCTACATGGCATATGGGTTCAAGTGTGGTCCCGAGTCAAGAGGACACAAGCAGGAAATTAGCAGAAAAAGGAAGCCTAGGACAGCAGCCTGTCGCGCCCGCCACGCCCAGGTAGCGCCCGCCACCACTGAACAAGCGAGGTAACGCCCGCGACATCACAGTTTTGGGCGTGCCTTGGCTGGACCCGTGAGCGCCGCTGGCTTGCCAGTGCCGCCGTTGTTCCAGAGTCGATGTGGAAGTGCAGAAAAGAGAGTCGCTGCCAAAACCCAGAAAGCGTTGCTAGCTTCCTGCCCGTCGCGCCCACGACAACAAATGTGCCACCCGCAACGCTCCCTGCTCGGGTGCAGATCTTTGCAAAGATTGAAGCTCCGCGCTGCGACCCCTCAACGCGTGTTTTTGTGTTCAAAACGTTGTGTTTTACTGTTTTTCCCCCTTTAGTATAAATACCCCTCCCCTTAGCACGTTTAAGGATTTTTTCCAGATTATTGATGCTATGCTTATGCCTTTTTAGGGTTTTCCCTAATTTTATCTCAAACCTTGTTATCTTTATCCATCAATTTGGTGGTGATTCAAGTCATTCCTTTAGTGATTATTTGGTGATTTATCCTTTATGATAATCATGGTGGGGTGTTAGGCCTTGGGTTGTGGGTTTCTTTGTCACAAGGTCATATCCAACTCTTTTGGGTGTTCAAGATTCTTGTTGATTATTGATTCTTGTTCATCTACTCAAGCTAATCTCCATTCCCATCACGCGACGGTGACGCTCCAAGATTTGAGTTAGTATTGCTAGTTATGTTGTTTCTCGGATTCGAAGTTTTCTTTTGGTTATTAAATTTGAAGTAATTAATGTTTGGTTGTTAGCTTTTCTTTCTAGCCTTGTATCTCTTCGGAGGTACGGCAGTAACGCTCAAGTAATAAAAAGAAAAGAAGAGTCTTCTGATGTTATCGATAGTCAATATTGTTTGACCTTTTTTATAATAGAATTTTCAGGGCATTACAATATTATATATATAATGTATTTTTTGATTTAATGTTTAATTTCATATTTTAAATTTGAGTAATATGTGTTTAATTATGTTTTATTATGGATTTACTGAGTTTAAATATATTAGATAGTTTCACTGTTGTATTACCTAAAACACTCTACTAAAATTTGGAAATATTTTAAGGTATCCACTTAACATAAACATATAGTAAACTTCTAAAATGTAATAAGTTGTTTAAACATATTATTTACAAACACATTCTCATTTTCATTCCCATAGTTAATTTTGTTCCCCACTACTAGAAATTGTATTGTTTTGTGTGTGAAAATAGGCGTGAGAAAAAAAAATCTCACGCCAATTAAAAAAAAAGGAAAACTGAATTTGCAGTAAAAATTGGCCTAAGTTAAGGGATAACTCAAGCCAATTGATTTTCTCCCTCCTCTTTCACCGTAGAAATAATTATGTCCTCTCTAAACTCACGCCAGTTTTTAATATTTTTTTAAATTTTTGAAGAGAATTGGCGTCAGTTTTGGGTGTAAACTCACGCCACTTTCCAAGAGGTGTGAGTTTACATCCCAAAACTTAGGCCAATTCCTTTCAAATTCTTCCTCGAGATCTGCGTGCTGACTGAGAAATTATTAAGCAGTTGTCGTATGTTTTTTGGCGTAGGTTTAGCCAAAAACTCACGCCATCTGTTGAATAAATCCAAAAAAACTTTCGGCATTCATTTCAATTGTGAAGAAGTAGCAAACAAAAGCAATCGTTTTCGCTATTGTCGGTGACAAGCCTCTACATCGCCAAATCCAACCTATTTCAGGTAAATTTTTCATTTTTTTTTGTTTCAGATATGTTATATTTTGACTAATATTATGAAATAATGACTTATTTTAGTAATTTGACTGTATAAATTGGTTGAAAAAGTGAATAATTTGAATATGTTTAATATAGTTTCGTTTTAGTTGTTTTTTTTATTTTAGATCTAATTTGGTTTAGTCCAAATAAATTAAAAATTGAGTAGTTGAGTTAACTTATATGAATTATGTTATATTTCCTATGTTTAATTCGAGTATTATGTTTGAATTATTTTTTTTTTAAGAATTGGCATTTTAATTACTGAAATTGTAAATTTGACAAATAAAAAGGGGCCAAAATAGTTAAGAAAATTTGACACTTGCTTAAGGGCAAAGATAGTATATTGTATTCAAGGACAAAAGAATAAATTCTAGTGTGAACACAAACTAACATACAGACAAACAACCAAGCTATACCCAAACAAATTTTTGAACCTCCACTCTTTTATTATATGGGGACTATGTTGTAAAAATCGGACCTGACCGGCCAGTCCGACCGATGCAACCGTTGACCGGTCCGGCTCCAGGTTAAACTCGGCTTACTGGTTCAAACTGGAAATAAACCGGCAAAACTGATTCAACCGGGTGAACCAATTGAATCGCCCGGCTCACGGTTAGACTGAAATTTTGATGGATTAATTTAAAAAATTCCGATTTTTGGCATGTTCAATCCAGTTTTTGGTCGATTCAATCCGGTCTTGACCAACACATGTCATGCTCGTGCCGGTTTAATTATTTTGGTTGCTTAACTATTCTTCAAGCATATGAAAATTTTTTAATTCGTGACAGATTCATGCCAGTTTTGACCGGTTCAACCGTCACCCGATCTAATCCGGCCAAAACGGTCCGACTAGTTGAACCATTGACACATTAGGTCAATCGGTTCGATGAATGGTCCGATTCTGACAACATAGATAGGGGATAGGGTATATATATATATATATATATATATATATATATATATATATAGGGAAATTGGATTCTAATAATCCCTACTTTTGCAAATTGGATGACAATAATCCCTACTTTCAATTTGTATTCTGGTGGTCCAAAAATAAATAAAATTGTGTTGTAGTGGTACATAATCGAGAGTATACCTTAAATATCATAGATTTTGTGTTGTATTTGATTCAAAACTTTGTGTAACACTTTATCGCGATTTTTAATGAATTCACAACATTTCTCCCAATTTTTTTCAAATTTTTTTTCAATTTTTTATGATTTTTTCAATTTTTCCTTTTAAAAAATCATAATAATTGCTCGGAATCTCAAAAAAATAATTTAAAAAATATTTTAGTAACTACATTTCATTACCTATCCGGTGGCAAGAACCAAAAAAACAAAAACAATATTGGGTAGGCATGAAAAAAATAAAAAGAATATGGTGATGAATTTTATACCACTACAATACAATTTTATTTTTTTTGGAATCGTCAGAATACAAATTGAAAATAGGGATTATTGCCATCCAATTTGCAAAAATAGGGATTATTAAAATCCAATTTCCCTATATATATATATATATATATATATATATATATATATATATATATATATATATATATATATAGAGAGAGAGAGAGAGAGAGAGAGAGAGAGAGGAAGCTGGGCTCCCAACGGAAAATGCGCCGTTAAGCACTTAAGCCCCAAAATTTTTGGTGCGCCCCAGAATTTTTACCCAAAGATGTTCCCTTTTTTTGGCAACGTCAATACCAAACTAGAAGGGTTCATGTCCACCACCGCAATACTTCAAACTCCATACTTACACGCAATAAATCGCTCACTGCTCTATGAGTAGGATTGCTGGGCTTCAATGGCAGCCAACACAAGTGAAAACTAGGTACATTTCACAAGACAAACTACAGCAGCTACACTAAGCACTTGATCAAAAATAGATAGATTAAAATTAAGAGATGTTACATGAAAGATTAGGTTTCCAGTACAGGACCCAGGAAAACCTGAATTACAACAGTAATGAAAAACACTATTAACTCAAAGCCAAGCACCTGGATTAAGTTTAATCTTTAGTAAGGGCTGTATCTGTTGCGGCCGCGACCACCATTGCCACTGTAACCATGCCTGCCTCCGCTGGAGGAGCCACCCCTCCCACCACCACCACCACCCCTGCCACCTCTGTACTGTTGTGGCGGAGGGGTATGTGGTTGCATTCCAGGCTGTTGCCTACGACAACACAACCAACCAATTTAAGTGTTAAAACAATACAATAGAATCTACCAGTACATATAAGAAACAAAAGAAAGACCATGACCAACTATATTATTCTTCTGGGTTTGGTCATCAAAACTGCCTGTAAACACAAATGATTGAATTATAAATTATCATGTCATCCATGCAACTGACCAGGCCACCTGTTTTTCCCCCTTTTCCTCCAAGTCCCCAACCCCTAAATTCCGCATACAAATGATACATTTCCATGCCAAACTAACTCGAAATTCCTCTCTTTGCCAAAGCCAGCCTGAAATCCACAACCTCGAACACCATCCACCAGTCAATGCCCCTTGCTAAGGGGTAGGTACCACAGATACACAACTTTATAATCAATGCCAAAAACCATCGTACTACCATTATTTTTTTTTTCTTGATGAGCAATCAATAGCTATTGTACAACCATCATATGTGACCCATCATGAACTTTAAAATTAGAAATAATGGTGAAACAAGCACGATCATATAGATTAAACTTTCAATTAGACACCTCAAGAGACCAACAGATGCACAACAGATCAGGTACCAGTCCCAGTCACTCAGATAGATACCAATTGTGTTTTATGGTCTCTAAAGACTGAGTTTACCCTCCGAGAAACCTCAAAAGGCAGGATTTTGTCCCCTTCCCTTCAAATATACCAGTGTAGGTTTCATATTGGATACTCCTCACTCACTCTCTCTCTCTCTCTCTCTCTCTCTCTCTCTCTCTCTCTCTCTCTCTCTCTCTCTCTCTCTCCCCCCCCCCCCCAACACACGCACACACCAAAAAAGAAAAAAAAATCACTCTTTTCTCCACCTCAAATATACTACCAGCATGGTTGAACATAGTACATGAAAGACTTGTGTTATCAAAACCAAACCACTGGGATCTGGTCGAATAGGAACCAATCAATGATCACATTCGGCTATGCTAGATAACCTGTTGGACCACATGCACCGATGAAGCCATTCACAAAGCCTAATCCATTAACAGTTCCAGCCGGCCAAGTTCTGATCAAACCAGATTTTCACCATCAATATGCAAAATTAACTAAAAAAGAAAACTTCTTAAACTGAGTTGCAAATCCTGGAGGGAGAATGGCTGGAGATTGGAGAAGTTGATTGTGGATGGTGGGGCTCTGATGATGACAATGAAACAATGATTTTTCAATGGTAGTCAAAAGTACCAATAGGGGCGTTGGCAACTTGGCCCTGTGTCACATGGCCATTACCCTCTCCCCAAAAAGACGTCTTAATAAGGTGTGCAGCGCCCACGTTAATAAAACCATGACACTCCCTTCCACCTTCCAACGTGGGATTTCTATCCACTACACTATTATATTTATCAGATATACATAAAATCCACATTTTTTATTCCAAATTATACTTAATTTTTTTTTTTTACTGGTGGCCGTGGCCACCCCTCACATGGCCTGAGATCCACCCATGGGAGAAACTGGCGTGAACCGAAAGTGAAACCAAGGGTTACTAATACACCTTTTTCATTCACAGCACTTTCAAACGACCTATTTTTTAAAGAGAGAATTCCCTAATAACAAACAAATAGTATACTAAACCTTAAATGGGCCTAAAATGAAATATTGATGTTTAGGCTGTAGGTTATGTTGCTTCAACACACCCAAACCGCTGGTGTCCCAGTGTCAACACGACAAACGTGTCAGGTACTTGGTGTTGCAAGCAGACACGGCAATGGAGGAAACAGTCCCAGAGTGGGATGAAAGTGCACAGAGTCAGCGTCTTCATTGCTACCATCCCATGCAGAAGAAAGAATGTGTTCACCATCTCCCACCCTTGACACTTGACAGAGAAGAAAGGGAACAAGGTGGGAAGTGTGGTGGCAAGCATTAGCGCTTTTGGTTTTAGAGCAAATACTGAAAGTTGGTCTAGAGACCTGGGGAGTATTGAAGACTTGAAGAGGTTATTCATTCTTAGGTCTAAGTGCGCCAGTTGACAAAAAAAAAAATAATAATAATAATAATAATAATAATAACTGGGCTATTCAAAAAAAATATTGGAGAATTGGAAAACGGATTCCAACTTTCAACTTTAAATTTTTTTCATACTTTGTTAAGAAATTTTTAATGTTCAATGTAAGTTTGTTAATGCCTCTCCAAGCACACCAGTGTATGGGGGGAAAGTTGCCTAAATCTAGATCCACACTAACCTCGCGTTAGCAAGACATTACTGGGGTTTGTTGTTGCTGTAATGTTATTTCGTTAATATTAGGAACAAATAATTTTTTAATAATACTTGTTTCCCTGTGCCTGCATTAAAATTTCTGACACAATCCCCATATCCACAATTTTTGCAAGATAGATGTCCGACATTTTGATCTGTACTCGTATCCAACACCTCTACCCAAGTCATGGCAACATAGGCTGTAGGGAAAAAAAAAATTAACTCAACTGGACAGTACTAAGTTCAGCTGGTTAATTGGTACACACATCAAATCTGATTTCACTTCAAACGGTTCAACCAGATGTGACCCATTGACCCACTCTCCCGACCATGGCACTCACCAGTTCGTGTATGACAACATAGTGAAAGACTAGCCAATGATAGAAGATATGTAAGACAAACTAGTTTCTTTCATTTATAACCTTGTAAAAAAAACTGAAACTCCAAAGATCTAAACTCAATCGGGGAAAGGGGGGGGGATTTGGAAAAAGAAAGAGCCAGGGGGCAGATTAGGAGATAAAGACGATATTATAACCAAACAACAGGCTGTATGACTCACAATATATATCCAATCCTTCCATCTGGTAAAAGCATTGGCATCATCGCCACACCAGCAGGAGCAGGACCTCTGCTGCCATACAGTAGCGGCTGTAATCAAATAAGAAAACACATGAGGATTGAACACCAAACAAAGAAAAGGAACTAATAAGTGAATGGTCCCTAGTCGAGGACATTTCAGCCAGTGTCAATCAATGATCACCATTTCTTCATGTTTAAAAAGTACAGCACTAGAAAGACAACCATGTTGCACATACTATTTGGTTAATCTATTTCAGCTAGTGTCAATCAATGATCACCATTTCTTCATTTTCTTTCTTAAAAAAATTTATAACAAAAAAAAACAGCCCTAAAACGCAACCATGTTGCACACAATACTTGGTTAATCCATTTCAAGAACCATAGCAGATGATCATAAAATCCCATTACCTGTATAAAATATATTATACTACATGGATTATCTTCCTCTGTGAGATATAAGTAGCAGTAGCAGAAGAGCATACCAAAAAAGGCAAAACAAAAACCAAGCTCAAATAAACAAGGAAATAGCAGAAATGCAACATTTAACCTTTTTCTTTTTCTTTTTCTTTTTCTTCAAAAAGTTTTCAGTTTTACAAAAGTAACAGGAATCTTTAGGCCGTCCCTACACACACTCTGCCAAATACCACAGGTCCACACCATCTTATTCATCTTTATTGCACCAAACATAATCATTAACTGGTATAACTAAAGACCTTCAATGTATCAAGCTGAACAAACTCCACCAAATGTTGACACACATATATCAAAGGGTTTCACAGACTTCAAATGGTCGACATGACAACCCTAACAAGCTCAAAATATTTCGGTAAGGATTAATGAAGATGGATCCTTCACTACATTGTACTAGAAAAAAAAAATTACCTGTGCTAAGCTCGGAGCCCCAAATCCTGGCCCAACAGCTCCAACTGCACCACCAACCATACCATAACCGACACGTGAAGGGTAACTGGGAAGCAATGCTGATTTCTGGAAGTTGGATCCTCCAGATGACTTTTGGTCTGTCTGTGGCTTTGCAAGAGAACAATCCAAAACTTGACCTGCAGATCACAAAAGCAAACCCAAGCTTCAAAACCAGTAGCATGCATTTAAATAGGGAATAGGAATAGGAAAACATGCAAAGACTAAGGTAGCAAGCCAACATACCATCAAGTTCATATCTCTCAGTGTCCTTCAGAACCTTCATAGCACTTGACCTATCTGCAAAATGAATGAAGCCAAATCTGCGGTTCTCCTGGCCAGGTTTAGCAGGAGGCAAAACAACTTTTGTTATTTTTCCATGGTGCCCAAAGAGCTCCATTAACTGGTCTGCATTCACATCTTTAGGCAGGTTCTTGACATACACAGCCTTAACCTGTCCAGAAAATCCAGGTGTAAGAAGCCTATAAAAAGGCCAAATCATTTGAAAGTGCTATGTTGCGAGCATTGTAAACATCACCTATAAGCTGGCGCAGACATGGTATTTGGTTGGATGTAATGTAATGATATTACGACAACGTAAGGCAATCAACCATGCAATGTAATCAACTATGTAATATAGTAGTACAGATGCAATTGCACTATCATGTTTGGGTACTTAAAAATGTAATAAAATCGATCATATTCACTTTTTCACGGATGGTTCGTGTGAGAAAGCGGGGTAGCGAGAGAGAGAGATGATTGTGGGAACGAAACAGAGAAAGATAAGTTAAAATGGTTGTACAAGAGAAAGTAAACAGGTCAGAGAGAGTGAGAGAGAGAAAGAAACGAGTGTGCTTGTGAGAAACGAGAAAAATGATTAAATAATGACTGTGAGACACTGGTAACATTGTAATCAAAATGACAAAGCATAAGTTTTGTCAAATTAAATTAGTATAGATTACTTGTTTACAAATATAATTTTGATAACAATGCTCATATGAAACCAAAAATTATAATGCAAGTAACATTGCAATTGTGATTGCATTGCATGGTTGATTACACCCAACCAAACAAGATAGTGTTAACCCAAACTGCGCATAAAACGCTGACCAACATTGTATGTTTCCCTCTACTAAATTGCAGTTCAAGTACTCGCATAAACCAAATCCTCTACAAGATAGCACGTTCCCAAGGCAACTTAATCAATTTGAACCCATCTTCCATGACTTGACACAGTCAAAAGCATGCCCACACTATCAACTAAGGCTGTACAGTATTATCATGTTTGAGTGTGCAAGACAGGAGCCATTATTTTTCTAGCAACACAACTCGCCAATTCAACAGTGAAAAACAGAAAATAGAGAAAAAGAAAAAAAAGACTAGTTGTCCGAAAATCTCAACTAGCTTCCATTAAGGGGAAGTAATTGAACAATCCAGTAGTTTTACGCAAAAATGACGTCTACTATACCTGGGATGCTGCAGAAGACTCCGTATTCTTTACTTCTGCCCAGCTCACCGTTGGAGAATTAGTATCAAGCTTGAAATTTGGATTGGACATCTTCTGTCTTGAATACTCTGCACATGCATGATTGTAATACTCAATGAATGCAAACCCACGGTTGCGATTGGGATTTTGGGGTTCCTGCAATGTGGAACAGGTTAAGCAAATTAACAAAACAAACAGAGGGATAATGGTCTACACATGAAATATAAATGTGACTTCTGTAAAGCAAATTCAATTTATGACCCCCCAGAAAAAAGATGTTGGAAAAAGAGTAAGAAATAAGAACCTTCAAGAGTTCAATCACAGTCACACCAGGTCCAACCTGTGTCACGGCTTTTCTCAAGTCCTCTTCCCCCCAACTCCTGGGGAGATTGCCAATGAAGAGCTTATGTTTTGCTTGTGATGAGGAGCATTTTACTCTCTTGCCCTGATAACAGATGGATGACAAGTTAAATTATCAATACCGTGAAGTGATGCACCACCCACCCAAAAAAAAGGGGAAAAAAGGAAAAAAGAGAAAGGAGGGGGGGGCTTTCCCTGTAAAAAGAGAAAAACCCATCAACTTCAAAGGGTGGCTGAAAGTAAACACTGCTTCAAAAAGTCATCAAATACAAGGTCACACTCTTTTGTTATCCCAGTTTGGTTAAGCAGAACTATAAAGAAATAAAAATTTTGTGAACAATAAGTAGAATATAACTCAGACATCAAACATGGGGGCATGACAAAGCATTTAGCATACCTTCAATTCTGTATTATTCAACTTCTCCATAGCTTTTGAGGCCAACTCCTTTGTCTTAAACATCACAAAAGCATAGCCCTTGTTTTCACCGGGCTCTTTGCCTTTCATAATCCTCACCTGTAGTCAACAAATCCAGATGTATTGTGTCTATAGTTAGCAAAGGCAGATGTAGTCACATGACTATCCTGCATCTACAACAGGAATACACAATAATATCCATGACAGGAATATCTTAGAAATTAACAGAAATATACCTGCGTGACCTCTCCCACAGATTCACAGAAGTCTCTCAAATCCTCCTCGGTAGCATCATGGGGTATGCCACCAAGGAATACCTCAGACCCATGAGGAGGAAGAGCGAGGAGCTCATCGTGCTTTTTCTTCTCATCCTCTTCACTTGAATCTTTCATAGCAACATCAGCACCTTTCATGCCACCAGCCTCTTCTTCCTCTTCCTCTTCCTCTTCCTCTACCTCCTCCTCTTCTTCTTCCTCTACTTCTACTTCTACTTCTTCTATTTCTTCCTCCTCTTCCACCTCTTCCTCCACCTCCTCTTCCACTTCTTCATACTCAACCTCTTCTTCTATAGTTTCTTCAGGATCATTTTCTACATCCAGATCCACCTTCTCTTCAGATTCAATTGACTTTGAGGGCTCAGCAGGCTCTGCCTCTGGCTTTGAAGATGCAACAGCAGATCTTGTTCTTGGCATCTTATACCTAATCTTTTAAGCTTGAAGGATAACTGTGGAAGTAGCACAAAGGCCGGGTGCATCCCAAAAAGAAAGAATAGAAAGATGGAAAGGAGGAGCACAATGAAAGGCCAAAAGGAATCGCACATTAAGAATCTCGAATGAATATGTGCCATGACTTGTGGCACAAGGAGTTGACAATCTGAATAAACAATAGACTATCCAGAGACAAGCAAGAGACCAACTTGAATGATGATAAAAGGGGATGACAATGATGTAAACAGGTGCAAACAATGAAGCAATGAAATTTTTGGTTTTATCTATGTATCAACGCAAAGGATGCAGATCACAAGAAACAGGGAAGAAAATTAAAAGAAAAGAGAAATGATATCATAGACAGCTAAATGGTAAAGAAAATTTCAACTTTGCAACAATAATTCAAGACAGGAGCACAAAAGAGACCAACTGCCCGAATTCATAAACCTGTAAGGACCACAAAAATAAGATGGAAATGTCATTTATAACACTAATTAATAATTTTGCTGAACTCCATTCAAAAGGAAACAGCTTTAATCAATGATCTCAACAATAAACATACTATCCTGAGGTTTCTAACCTATATACAATGACAAAAAGCTGACACACAACAGCCAAATCCTTCGTCGCACTGATCACAACAGATAGTGTATACATATGGGCTATAATTTAGTTATAATAAATGATAAATAAAGTAAACCCCATATCCAAAAATAAGCGAAGTAAAACCCATGCATCATAAATATCCACATTTCTACTGCACCCAAAAAAGTAACCCTCTAATAAGGACATTGAAAGCTTGGATTGTAATGGAATTATGGACTAAAGTAGAATACATCACTACATATTTGAAATAAACACTCTGTCTATTTTGATAAGCCTAGATTATGAACGGCAATGCAAAATTCTAGCACTAAATTACATCTACCCTCAGGCTCTGTTTGGTTCTCGGAAAATAAGAGGGAAAGAAAAATTTTAAAAGACGACTTTCGTTCCTTCACTTGACTTGAAGAAACTCCGATGATTAAGACTAAGGTGGAAAACATCATAGAAAATCTAGATTGATTTGTCTACAACATTTTACTTCCAAATGTGAAAGGCAATTGGTAGGGAAACATGATAGGCTAAATATGAAGGAGGTAGAGAGAGGGAGAAAAAAAGTGAGGGAATAGTAGAGATAATGAACTTTTTAAACTACATTAGTGAGGAGTAAACTTTCTCCATCTCATTTTCCAAGAAACAACAAAGCCTTATTGTTTATTAACACTCGCTCTATTCCATAATAAAACGTCACTAAAGAATAGTGGGGGAATACCAAGGAAGACCAAAAATTAAAACAATTTTTCATGACTTGGACAATTTTGCCCCTAAAAGTAAAGCAATATTCATTGGGAATATATAGAATGGTAAAACAAACAGTCGAATAAAAAAAAATTATTAGCGATAAAATGAGTAAAATAGTTATAGGGAATGTACAGTGAAAATTGTTGTGGGACAAAAAAAAAAGCTATTTAAAGTGACTAAAGGGAGTACACAATAGTTTTTAATCTAGCATTCAGCAAAACCAAGTTTTTCTAAGGCTTGCACATCTAATTCTCCTTATCCCATGTGTAGGCAAGATCTTGTGAACGAACATCCACTCAGACTTGTGAAGTAAATGCCTTGCGCAAATTCTTTTTAATCTAGGATCACATCACCACAGACATAGATCTCTATAATCAAAATTCTTTTCAACATTATAATCTTAGATTAAAAAGCACGAAGCACAAAGGCTCCTGGGGCTTAAAGCAGGGGCTTTTCACACATGGGCAGACATCCAAAATCCAGGAAAAAGAAAATAGAGAAGTTTTAGTATTAGTTAGCAAATAACTAAAAGTAAAAGACGAAAAGACAGAGATTTGCTTAATAGAGAACCCACTGAGGAATAAAAAAAAAAAAACAGGAGAGAAAAACTGGGAAGAGCAAGAAAAAGAAGAGGGGAATGGAGCTAGTCAAACAAGTTAGAAAGAGGAAGAGGAACGAGGAGGAAAGCAGAAGAGGAAGAAAAGAGACTTAACCAGTAGGGCAGCAACAGCTTAGGATGCAAGAAGCCCATGAGCTCAGCATCCCTGAGCCCCACTAAAAAGCCCAAAAAATCCTGCACTTTGGAAATGGGCTTTTTTGTGCCCTGGTCACGCTTTTTTAAACTAAGACTTTACTAATATAAACAATTTAAAGATTATTTTTTTAGGAACAGTTTAAAGAAGATGTTAGCAAAGGAACAATAGTACCAAGGAGGGAAACATCCTTGAAAACAAATAAATAAATATACTAGGAGGAGTGGAGGACAGCATGTTTTCAAAAAATACAGAAGCAAGAAGAACCTAGCAGCCTCAACCACCTTGCGGTCCTTGCCAAATGAGCACTTACAGTTTTATAATTAGCAAAGAATTAAATACTAGACTTGTATATGATCCTGGTAACAGTCAAGAAACTGCAGAATCGCATGATGCATACATCGCATAAATATCCAAAATAGATCTAAAAGATACATATACAAATTTGAAGTGACTTATTTGTTCAATCTACCTGCTATTTTATGTTGCTTAAGTCCTTTATTCCTTCTTTTCTGCCTGATTTCAGTTGTAGGCAAGAGGAATAAATCAAACAAAGACTTCCATGACAGAAATGCGTTATGTAATTACCACCACGAAACACCAAAAAATGCATAATCATCACTCTTATACGCGGTTGAAGAATCCAAAATTGGCCAATGCCAGATCTGCTATTATTCAAATCCCATAAGCCTATAATACTGGACGTCAAGAGAACTTAATAACCTCAATTCGGTGCCTCAGTCGATTCATCCTACAGCACAAGCATTTAATAATCTAATCTATAAGGACCTCATGATAGGAGCAACGCAACCATTCATCATCAACCGGAATAACGCAGCTTCAATACCATGACACCTTCAGCTGCCTCTCCCACCCACAGCCCCAAATATTAAAGCTTATAAAAGACTTAAAATTGAGCCGTAATAGCTTCTGCGTAGATCCAACACCAGTCAATAACCAAGGAGAAACTCCTACACATACACTAAACAAAATACACAAGAAGAACTAGTTGCGTAATCAAAACATAGTACACATACATCTTTAAGAATGGCCTATCAAATCTCCTGATTTCTACCTAGAACTGACCTGCGTCCCACAGTTAGGCTTACCTAAGACCATCCACTGACTATTAAAAGTCTTTAAATACAGACAATGGTGACTCTGATTGCAAAAGACCAACGAAAAGAAACCCACATCCACCAAAAAAGACCAAGTAAGCTCACCAGACTCTACACCAACTATGGAGAATCTCCAAATATCCTCTGAGAGCCTCTATGCAGAACCCTATCACAACCAATGGCAACCTTAACACCGGAAATACCCCCACCACCACCTCAAAAAACAAAAGGAATTAAAAGAGAAAAGGACATAAACCTCCATCAGAACTTTCCATAAGCTCAATCTTAGAAGTGGACAGTAAAAAAACGCAAAAATATAAGATTTTTAATTGTTGATTTCATTCCACATTGTTTGGCCCCAGCAAGCAAACAAAAAATGGCGAAAATGCATAGTTTCAATTACATAATGGAATGTAAATTTGAAGCAAGTAAGAGAATGAAAGTTATGAGGAAAAAAGTATGAAAATGGAGCAAGAGAGGAGATTAGAGAGAGTAGCTTACTGTTGCAGGAGGAGGACGAACTATGAAGGATTTGAAAGAGGAAAGCGTAGAGGGAAGGAAGAAATGAGCGAAATGTTTGTCCCCTTCTTTTGTTTCGATGCCTGTTAAAAAACCCTAGCTGCCGAAGCCCAACCTTCCCTCGCTCTCTACAATATCTATGTACGAAATCTTTTTCGCAACAAGTTTTTTTTTTTTTTCTTTCTTTTGCACGGGTGTGTTTGGTTAAAAGGAAATTAATTTTCGAGAAAATTGTTTTATAGAAGAAATGGTATGTCAAGGAAAATGATTTTCATGTCAAATTTTCTGTTGTTTGGTAGAAGATAAATCTTTTTTCGTAAAATGATTATATATATCGACATAAGTAACAATATATGTTACAAATGAAAATATTTGGAGCTCAAAATTCATACTTTAGCTTTTTTAATCATTTGCATCATATTGTAAAGTTTCAAGACAAAACGAAATTTTGTTTTAAAATTTTAGTCATATTTAACAACAAAAAAATGTTGACAAAAGTGGTGATATATGTTACAAATGAAAATATTTGGAGCTCAAATTTCATATTTGAGCTTTTTTTAGTCCATACTATCATCTCATAAAGTTTCAATTCAAACGGCTAAATTTGAATCTTTTTAAGTTTCAGTTAGTTTTATCGATAAAAAATTCTGGTATATAGTCGCGATAAATGTTATCAGATAAAAATATTTTGAGTTAAAAATTTATATTTGAGCTTTTTTTTAATCACTTCTACAGTATTACAAAATTTTGAGCCAAACCGTTGAAGTTGAGTTTCACCCTCAAATTTCAGTTAGAGTTATTAGTGAAAATCGATCCAACAATCAAAGGTAGAAAATATTTTTTCTAGGTTGAACAAAGGAAGTCAATTTCCTTCCTCCAGAGGAAAATGATTTTCTTTTTAAAATGATTTTTCAAATTCTTTTTGTATCAAACACGAGAAAATTAGAAAAATCTTTCCTAGAAAGTGTTTTTCCTCCACCAAACACACTGTAAATAAACTTTGTTGTTGTTATCATGCGCCAGTGAGCATTTTTTTGCAGCGGTAGCCACTGCTAAACAATATCTTGACAGTTAGAGGTTCGATCATACATGGACGATCATTTTATTATTATTTCATTTTACAACTTCTAATTTCAAAAAACGACTCAAAGCCAAAGGTATCATTATCAAAACTATTTTTAGGTCTCATGTTTCGAAAATACATTTTAAAGTATCCTATAATTTAAGTTAACAATTGTTAAATGACAAATTTAGTGATTTAAAGTATGTTTGGATTGGATTAAGGGAGGGAAATGAAGGGAAGGATATTAAATGATATCTTATATCGAGTAAATTACATTTACCATACCTGAGGTTTGCTGTAATAACTTTTACACACCCCACCTTTGTGAACTAATTTTTATCTTGTGTTTTGATGCATGAGATATATAATCACAAACGATGAAAGCAGATAATTGTGTTTTGATGTATGAGATATTATACTTTATGTGCAGTAAAAGAAATGATAGCAGTATGTTGTTTTCAAACTTGAGATGAGTAAGACATATAATCAAGTGAAGTGGGACTTTGTAGAAGCTATCTTGACAAGAGTGTGATTCCAATCTCATTGGGTTTCTCTAATCATGCAATGTGTTTCTACAATGTGTATTATGTAGTCATTTGCAGTGAAGCTTCAATTTCCTCTTCTACTAGCTTATGTCAAGGCAATTCGTTGTCACAATATTTGTTTCTGTTATGTATGGAGGCTCTTTCCTGCTAACTGAACAAGGGCATACAAACAACAAAAATTTGTGGCCTTCTGACTGTCGAGAGGGGGTCACATTTGTGTTTTTGCTGATCATTCATCATTTTTAAGGAGGTAGAAGCAAAATTTTAGCTATATCTAATGACTATCTTAGATAGATTTAACTACATCTCAAATGGTTTACGTTGAGAAGTTGGGTGGTTGCTTCTCTAGGGGAGTTAGTTCGAAAGAAAATGACGGGCTTAAGGTTATTCTTCGATCCTGTGGATGTGATTTATTCGCCTCTGGGGGGTTCCTCCAACTATCCTTCGGAATAAAACACAACAATTTCATTTTGTGATGGATGCTATTTAGAAGATGTTACAAGGTTGGAAGGCCAAAATGCTTTCACCAGTGTGGAGACTTATTCTACTTGATGCAGTCATAATGGATTTGCACCAACATTATTCTTTTTCCTATTTATTACCTTCATGAGGGTATTACTACAAAGATTGATGCTTTAATGGTTGATTTTTTCCTAGTGGAATTCATCAGTTGTCCATTGGATACAAAAGGACGAACTCTTTTATCCCAAGGGTGAAAGAGTTATGGGTATTAGAGAGTTGAAGAGTTTAAATTTTGCTTTAAGCAAGCTATCTTAGAGGGTGTATAAGGATGAAGCATCGTTATTTGCTAGGATTCGGAAATATAAGTATAAATCCTATTCACCAATACCATTCTTGGCTCCAGTGGACTATAAGCTTTTATATTCGACCTCTTGGGCGTGGAAGGGATTATCCACATCCATAGTAAGGGCTCAAAAGATTATTAGATAGCAAGTGGGTAAACGAAAGCAAATCCTTTTAGGTCACAAAGAGATTTTTCATTGTGTGCAATAAACGAATGAGTTAGAGAATGTTAACTAAGGCTTAAATAGGCAATTAAGGGATATGATGGGACATATTAGTAAGCTTTGAAAGATTCATTATGATCCCCAATCAATCTGAAAATTTAAATCATCTTTAACAAAAATTAAATAATATAATCACAAAGGACTAGAAACATGAAAACATTTGAACCAAAATCTAGTCGTTGGGTTGGCCAGTATCACTGGTCGGTCATGCGTGATCAGACCAAAGACAAGGTAGTCAACAACCCAAAAACAAGACTTGATTCAACCAGCACGGTTGGCTAGCCATACAGACTGGATCAAATTCCATTTTTTATTATTTTGTATTTTAATTCTTATGATTTAATTTTAAATAAACTAATGACAAATTTTAAAAATCAATTCGAGAGAAGAATAAATTGAAAGAGTCGTCAACCAATTCTTTATATTAGAGACAAACTAACAAACTCTATAATTAAACTTTGACCTCCGAATCGGAGATCAGATTCGGTGTTAAGGTTACATATCTGAAAGAAAAAAATAACCTTCTCACATATCCGTTTAAAACAAACAAAATCTACTAAAATCGTGCTAATTTAGAAAGGACTAGAAGGAGTAGAATTTAATTATTTAATTATTAAATTATTTCATGCAAGCAAAAAATAAAAATAAATAGAAGACAATATTAAAAGAAAAGTATACATATTATATAGGCATGATCATCATATTAAAGTTTCGTTATGGAAATAAAGAGATAAGAAATAAGCACATTGAAATAAATCAAACATCATATCAATAAAAATACAATTAACGTGCAAAGATAAAATAGGGGCTGAAGCGAAGAGAAATTTCTAGTGTCAATACGATGGAAATTTAGATTTGAGAAATAATGAAGGTCGAGGGGTTTATTTATAGTGGAGTCTAACTGACTAAATATTGCTAATTAATAGACTTTGACTTGCTTTAGGTTGCAGAAAGATAAGATTTTATTTGGTAATGAGGTACTCACCCCCCTCACGAGTGTGGTAAACCCCGGTCCGTGTGAAGACCCTGTCACCCCACGTGAGCAGGCAAGTCTTGGCACCCCAAGGGAAGAATGCTTCCAAACATACTCGAGGCGGACCTTAAGTATACCCAATAGAAGCCCTTACCACTTGAGCGACACTCTATGCAAGAAGCTCATATTTTCTAATCCGAATAATTATTAGAAAAATGTTCAGATGAATTTCTTAATCATTGAGAAAAATATTTGTGGAGAGGATCGAGCCAAGGTTTGACCCATTACCTTATGACTGTTCGGAGGTTCAGAGGTTCAGGTCAAATATTAATTTACATTCTTTCCTTTTGGGCTAGGTTAGAACGAAAGAAAAACAAATACAAAAATAGGCCTGGAATCAGGTTAGATGGTTGACCGTGCTAGAAGAGAGTTGTCTTTGACCTTTAATGGGTATGATCAGCGAGCTTGAATGGAGTCAATAGGTTTGCTTTAAGTATATGGCTGGGACCTTTTAAAATTTTGCATGGGATGTAGAGATTAAAACAAGTATAAGTCTCTCATCCAACGTCTACTTGAACTTACTGAAATCTGGTTGGAAAGGTTATAGAGTGTAATTAAGTTCCCCAAATTGGGTGGATAGGAAATATGTAGAAAATGAGTTCAAAAGAGTGAGTCTGTTTATATTAAGAAGTGCAAAAAACGACAACTTCAAAGCGGAAATGGCAAGAAATGAGAGTTGTGTTTTTTTTTTTTTTGTGGGAAACTTATAAATGGAACGAAATGTGTAGGACCCAGGAAAAATCTCCACTGTCCTACACGATGTTTGACGAGTTGAAAGGGTTGTTTTAGTACTTAGGGGAATTAAATCATCATTTAATTAGAATGATTCCAATGAAATGTTAGAATTTTATTTTCAATTTAAGTATACACAATCTACGTAAGCTGTAAAAAAATCAAGGAGAGAAAAACCCATAAAAGAATAGAGAAATTCAAGGAAGAGGTTGGGTCATCTGTTTAGTGACTGTGTTGGTTTGCACCTTGCTAGCAGAGGCTCATGCCCTTTCCCTGTAGGTCTCAACAACAGTGGGGTTCATGGGCCACTACTGATGCAAACGGACACATGCGTTAGGTAGTGGACCAAGAGCCCACTCGACTCACATTTAGGTGCTCTTCATCATTCGGACTTCATGTTGTCCGGGCGAATATGCATATGCTATTAAGAAAAAAGACAAACAATCAAAATGAATCAAAATAACGAAAATTGTTTTTTAACTTTCTTTTATACATTTTATTACAATGTTCAAATAAATTCCATGGATTTCATTTTTAATTTCTAAATGCTTAACTATAGATGTTGGATTATGTACAGTCAAATTATGATTAGCTAGCAATTATGATTAGCTAGCATTTGTGCAATTGAACTCTGATGAAGTGAGATACCAAAAGCCAACAGCACTAGTATATGTAAAATTCGAGAATCATATAAATATCGGAAAAATGATAACAATGTCAAGGTTGCCACGCTCCATGGCATCCCTTTTCTAGTAGAAATGGTTTTTGTTGGTCAAGACGGACCATGTCAGCGGTGACAAGGATCGTGTTGGACTAAAACATGCGTTTAAAACACACACAGACACACACGCGCGTGCACACACATGCACACGCGCGCGCGCGTGCGCACATACACATATATTTGAAACGATAGTTTTGGCCCTTGCCCCATCCCCAAGCCACCTATTTCTATAAATAGGGGGAAAGGAAGCCTCATTTCATTCCATTCCCTCAAAGTCATTTTAGCTAAAAAAAAAGGTCCCTCCGTTGAGACACTTTTGTGGAGCTAGAAAAGGTCCCTCCATTAAGAGACAATTTCGATTTGAGACTTTGAGATTGATTTTCGAGGTTTCTCCCTTGGCTATTTTGCTATCGTATTTGATACAATCCTAAAATCCTCATACACATACCCTCTGTAACTAGGGGTAAGCAAAAAATCCATAATCCGTGATCCGATTATCCGATCCGAAAAAACGGATAATTAGCGGATAATTTTTGAAGTTGGTGGATCGGCTAACCAATCCAAAAAAATTTTCCCCGAATCACGAATCGGATACGGATCAAGGGTTGAAAAATCCGGATAATCTATCGGTTATCCGAAAATTCCTCAAATGTTGTATTTTTTGTTGTAAATTAGTGGTCATTAGCATAGAAATGTAACACAACACATAAAGTTTACAATTTTGAACCCATTAAGGTAAGAAAGACAATGATTATTATTGTATGAGTGCTTTATAATCCGTGGATATACGGTTATCCGATCCGCAATTCGGTTAACCGACACTTTTGGATCGGATACGGTTCACAAATTTTATTATCCGACAATTTGGTTAACCGAAAGTCCGGTTAACCGAAACTTTCGGATCGGATACGGATCACGATTTTAACTATCCGAACATACGGTTAACCGATCCAAATTTATGTTCGGATCGGATAACCGATTCGTGCCCACTCCTATCTGTAACGCCCCGAGATTTTTAGGCCAAATAATTAATTTAATTACATTTTAATGGGGCGTTATGCTGCATGCCTTAGAGATACGCAAGACCAGTACAATATCAATAATTGAAGAACTAATCAATTTTATTAATAACCGGTCAATTAAATTGTTCGAAAAATAAAATGGAAAGATAAAGTCTCTTACAAGCATAGCAAATTACTTATAGTCGGATAATATTTTATTTATTTTCTAATGCTAAATTGAGATTCTAGGCAAACATCCCATACGTCTAAACCCCCAATTCTTGCCACAGTCAACTTGAAAACATAAAACAATTTTAAAATTGAGAACGGAGTCCCAGTATAGCAAACCCAACCGTGTTAAATACATTTTATAAATACATTTTAGTTTTAAAAATGAGGGAAAAGGAACAATATGTTGGAATTATTTCAAGAGTATAAGAATATTATATAGCATGAGAAGTCATGTGATATAAGTATAAGGACCATATATAAGGTAAAAACAAAGAATATGATCGACACGGACATATAATAGACCAGCACGGGTCGTGCTAGTCTCTAGAAGAGCAGAAAACTGGTTCTGAATTCAACACGGGTCGTGTTGAGGCAACACAGACTATGGTACAGTCAACACGGACCGTGTTGAATGCCAGAATGCAGTTTTAATGCTAACGACTATTAATCTTTATACATTAAGTTTTAATATCATTTTTTTATCTGATATTAATGTACAACAACTGTATTTTGATTATAACTCTTGGTCAATGGACTTATTCAAGGTCATGATTCTCCATTAAGGGCCATAATTAAGTCCTTTGACCTAGGGAACCAAGATGGGAGAGGTCTGCAATAAATAGGAGACATTCTCAACCATTTGAGACACCATTCGATAATCACATCTTCTCATTCTTGCCTAGACTGCAGCTATACTTGAGTGATTCAAGTGCGAAACCATTTTCTTGATTTTGTTGAGTGCTAAGTTTTATCCCTTTGAACATTTACGGTATAGTAAACAGTTCTTAAGGAAAGTGAGTTTAGTCCACAACTCTTAGCAATAACCAAAGCGAGTTTCCATTGTTTCTATACCTTCTAAGCACTTTCCTCCAACAATCTTAAGAATTATTTACTATGGCCTCGCTTCGGGATATGTCTAGCAATTTCCAAAAGTTAGAACGTTTTGAAGGAGTGGACTTTCGGCGTTGGCAAAGCAAGATGCATTTCTTGCTTACTACTCTCAATGTGGCTTATGTGCTTAACATTGAGATTTCTCCAAGGCTTCCTCGACCGAGAAGGCATAAGAATCGTCAACCGAGAAGCCTCCTACGGATTCAACCGACAAGACTTCCAAAGATGGTGGCGAAGGCAAGGAACAAGGAAAAGACAAGACACCTGTGGAAGATGCGGAGGCTACTGATAAAGGATAAAGATAGATAATGACGACTACATTTGTAGAGGATGCATTCTCAATGGAATGAGCGACACTATCTTCGATGTTTATCAACATGTGGAGACGGACAAGAAGCTTTGGGAGATGCTTGAGGCTAAGTACATGTCAGAAGACACTTCAAGTAAGAATTTTTCTTGCTAGTCAATTCATGAAGTTTAAGATGGATGATAATATGAAAATTCTAGATCAATTTCATGTGATTCAACGTATTTTGAGTAACTTCAAGCAACACAATCTAAACATGGATGAATCTATAATCGTATCCTCTACTATTGATAAATTACCTTCTTCTTGGAATGAGACTAAAAGGACACTCATGCACCGGAAAGAGGCTATGTCTCTTGAGGGTTTGGCTAACCATTTTCGGATTAAAGAAGAGTTACGCCTTCAAGATGGTACCAAAGAGCAATCTAAGGTCCATATGGTGCAAGAGAATAAGGGAAACAAGAATAAGAATAAGAGCCGCAACAAAACTAGTAAGGGAGTTCATAAGCCTAAGCAAGTTTGTTGGGAATGTGGCAAACCGAGACACACAAAGAGAGAGTGTTACCAATGGAAAAAGAAGCATGGTCTTTTGAACAAAGACACATCTAAAGGCAAGAGTAAGGAGAAGGAACCTAGTTCCTTTGTACTATGATTAAGGATCATATCAATATGGTCTCCATTGGTTGTAACGATTGGTTCATATACTCGGGTGCGTCAAGGCATGTTTGCATTGACAAGAGTTTATTCAAGACTCTCAAACCGGCGGATGATGGTGTGAAACTCTACATGGGCCACAACCATCCGGTCAAAGTTGAAGGCATTGGGCAAGTGGAAATAATTTTCACTTCTGGTAAAATCTTTGCTTTTAAACGATGTGTATTTAGCTCCGAAAGTTTGTAAGAATCTTGTATCCGGTTATCTTCTTAGCAAGTTTGGTTTTATGCAAGTTTATGATGGAGATAACTATGTACTTTCCTAGGGAGGGACATTTGTGGGGAAGGGATATGCTTATGGAGAAATGTTTAAATTGAATGCTAAAAGTAATAAAAATGGAATGATTTCCGCATACTTCCATGTGTCTAGTTTGAATAATTCTTTTCAATGGCATTCTAGATTAGGACATGTAAACTTTAAAAAGTTGAAGGAAATGTCTAATCTTGATTTGATTCCTAAGTTGAATGATGATATAGAAAAGTGTAAGACATGCATGCTTAACAAAATCACTAAAAGTTCATTCTCAAGTATAAAAAGGATTTCTAAATTACTTGATTTAATTCATAGTGATTTAGGAGATTTTTCATAATACACCTTCTATGGGTGGTAAGAAGTATTATGTGACTTTCATTGATGATTATTCTAGATATTGTCAAGTTTATCTTTTGAGTTCCAAAGATGAAACACTTGAAAAGTTTAAAGTTTACAAAACTAGAAGTGAGCTACAATGTGAGACCTTGATTTAAGTTTTAAGATCGGATAGAGGAGAGGAATTTTATGATCCAAAGTTTTTCCAAGAAATGAGGATTGTTCATGAAACAACCGCCCCGTATACACACAACAAAATGGGGTTGCGGAAAGGAAAAATAGAACTTTAAAAGAAATTGGGAATTCTATGTTGTCTAACTCCGTTTAAGTAATGGATTTTGGGGTGAAGCTATGTTAACGGCTTGTTATATCTTAAATAGAGTTCCAATTAAAGGGAATTCTAGTATCCCATATGAGTTATGGAACAAAAGAAAACCAAATCTAAGGTATATTAAGATTTGGGGTTGTAGGACCGTTGTAAGGGTCCCGGAACCTAAGAAAAGGAAATTAAGTGAAAGGGGAATTGAGTGCATCTTTATAGGATATGCTCAAGATAGCAAAGCCTATAGGTTTTTGGTGATTGAGTCAAATGAGTACATATTGGTGAATACCATTATGGAATCAATAGACGCAATATTTGATGAGACTAGGTTCTCTTCAATTCCAAGACCTAAAGATATAATTCAAGATATTGTTCCTCCTATTGAGCCTCATGATGAACATCATGAGAATATTTCCATACAAGATGATCTTCCAAGTCATGATGAAGAAGATGAAAGTATTTAATTAAGGAGTAAAAGATCAAGGAGACCAAAGGATTTTGGTCCGGATTTCTATATATATTTGAGCGAAGGTTTAAGGGACTCAGTTAAAAGTGAGATCCTATGTATGTACGACATAGATAAAGATCCAAAGACTTTTAAAGAAGCTATGCAATCTCATGATGCTTCTTTGTGGAAAGAAGCGGTACAAGATGAGATTGATTCTATAAGGGAAAACAATGTTTGGATATTGATTGATCTTCCTCGCGAAAGTAAACCAATTACCTCTAAATGGATTTTTAAAAGGAAAAGAATAGTAGATGGTACTGTTGAGAGGTATAAAGCCCGGTTGGTTGTAAGGGGTTTTACTAAAAAATATAGTATTGACTACTTTGATACATATGCACCGATAGCTAGGATAACCTCAATACGTGTGTTGTTGGCTTTAGCTACTATCCATAAGTTAGTAATCCATCAAATGGATGTCAAGACGACATTCTTAAATGGAGAACTAGAAGAGAATGTGTATATGAAACAACCCGAAGGGTTCGTTGTTGAAGGTCAAGAAAAGAAAGTTTGTAAACTTATAAGGTCCTTGTATGGACTTAAGTAAGCACCTAAGCAATGACATCAAAAGTTTGATGAAGTTATACTTTCAAATGGTTATAAAATCAATGAATCAAATCAGTGCATATACTATAAGTTTGAGAATGGTAAAGGAGTGATTATATGCCTATACGTTGATGACATGTTGATCTTTGGGACCGAGATGGAACAAGTTAATAAGACCAAAGAATTTCTATCCTCTAAGTTCTCTATGAAGGACGTGGGTGAAGCGGATGTAATTCTTGATATTAAGATCATTAGAAATAATGATGGAATAAGTTTATCTCAAGAGCATTTCATTGAGAAAATTTTGGACAAGTTCGGAGGTGAGAATATAACTATGGTAAGTACACCTTACGATCCAAGTAAGAAACTAGAGAAAAACATGAGTTCTCCAGTTGATCAACTTAAATAAGCCAAGTTGATAGGGAGTCTCATATATGCTATGACAAGTACAAGGCCAGATATTGATTATGCAATTGGCAAGTTGAGTAGATATACAAGTAATCCAAGTAATATGCATTGGTTTGCTATTCGGAGAGTACTAAAATATCTAGCCAGTACTAAAAGTTTTCAACTCACTTATAAGGGAGAACCTTCGATACTATAAGGTTATTCGGATGCGAGTTGGATAAATAAAGAAGATTATACTTCTACCACAGGATGGGTGTTCCTGTTAGGAGGAGGAGTGATTTCTTGGGGATCCAAGAAACAAGCTAATATAGCAAACTCCACCATGGCTTCGGAATTAGTGGCATTATATGCTGCATGTAAGGAAGCAGAATGATTAAGGAATTTATTATTGGAAATACCTATTTGGTATAAGCCAATGGCTCCTATTACAATTCATTGTGATAACAAGACTACTCTTGATGTTGTATATAGCCATGTCTACAATGGTAAGTCAAGGCACATTGGTTTAAGACATGCTTTTATACATCAACTAGTAAGAGATGGAGTAGTGACTTTAAGATTTATCAAATCAAAAGAAAACTTAGTTGATTCTTTAACTAAAGGATTATCTAGAAATTTGATAAAAACATACTTCAAAGGGGATGGGTTTGAGTGTAGCTCAAAGTTCTACTAATCACAACGAAGATTAAACTTTACAAATTGGAACAACACCAATTCCTAAAGTTCAAATGATTCAACTTTACAAATTGGAACAACACCAATTCCTAAAGTTCAAATGAGTACATAGTTGTCAAATTAGTAGGAAGCATCAATATTATAATCCCAAGGTTAAGAGATGCTTAGAAATTTATAATGGCAAGAGGTTGAGTAGTAATACTATTAATAAACTTTGTGGAAGCCTAATTACAGGAGCGGTATATTACAAAGTTTACCTATGTAAGTGTTATGTGTGGCCGCATAAAGGAGCTATGAGCTAGAGTTTCGAAACACTTATGAAGGATAAGGACACAAGGTTGGATAATAGTGTAAGGTATTATAAGTATAGTTGATCAATATAAATCCAAAGTTCAAAGACATGTCTACTTTGAGATTTAGATTCAATTTTGTCTTATATATACTAAATGCAAAGTTCAAAGAGCAATCTAATTTTCATTAGGTATACGCTTTGTGTGTTTCTCGGGTGATTACAAGTCAAGGTATATCTCAAATGGTGGGGGTATTTTTTTCCTCCTTAAGTAAGATCATTTCAAGTAGTTTCATACTCTTGAAATGGCGGGGGATTGTTGGAATTATTTCAAGAGTATAAGAAAATTATATAACATGAGAAGTCATGCAATACAAGTATAAGGATCATATATAAGGTAAACACAAAAAATATGATCAACACGGACATATAATAGACCAGCACGGGTCTTGCTTGTCTCCAGAAGAGCAGAAAACTGGTTCTGCATTCAACATGGGTCATGTTGAGGCAACACGGACCGTGGTACGGTCAACACGGACCTTGTTGAGTGCTAGAATGCAGTTTCAATGCTATCGACTATATAATCTTTAAATTCCCTTCTTCCCATATTATTTGTCACATTAGACATAATTTTAAAAACCAAAAAAACCATCCTTCTACATTAATTTAGCTCGTTGGAAATGTGAAAATGTTGAATAAAGTGACATATATTATGGGAAAAAAGAAAGTTAGTTAAAGTGACAAATAATATGGGAAGGAGGGAGTACATTAAGTTTTAATATCATTTTTTTATCTGATATTAATGTCCAACAACTGTATTTTGATTATAACTCTTGGTCAATGGACTTATTCAAGGTCATGATTCTCCATTAAGGACCATAATTAAGTCCTTTGACCTAGGGAGCCAAGAGGGGAGAAGTCTTCTATAAATAGGAGACATTTTCAACCATTTGAGACACCATTCGATAATCACATCTTCTCATTCTTGTCTAAAATGCAGCTATACTTGAGTGATTCAAGTGAGAAACCATTTTCTTGAGTGTGTTGAGTGCTAAGTTTTATCCCTTTGAACATTTACGGTATAGTAAATAGTTCTTAAGGAAAGTGAGTTTAGTCCACAACTCTTAGCAATATCCAAAGCGAGTTTCCATTGTTTCTATACCTTCTAAGCACTTACCTCCAACACAATAGTGCTGCGAATTTACCCATGAGCGATGTGATAAGTTCCCAAGGACAAGAATGATAGGCTCCTGAAGGGACAATAACAGTAGGCGCGCATAACAAGACCAAGTGATGATCGAAACGATAAGAATAAGAGCGATGAGCGATGAATGGGTATCCGACAGACAATGTAATAGTTTAACAAAACAATATTTTTATTGAAAGCGGTTGACATTTACTTTACATTAGGTTACTGAAATAATTGACCACTAATTTGTTATATCCATCGATACTTCCCTTGATGTTGATGAAAATGGTTTAGCCCCTTTAATTCAGTAAAGGGTAGAGGAGAATATAGATCAAGTGGAGAGGTAGATTAAGTCGAAGAATTGTTAATGTCTTCATAACTCTACAATTTCAACTAGAGCCATATTTATAATCAGTAAAAGTGCTAAGTATGGATAATAATTAATCTTGATTGGCTATAATCTTGGTGTTATAGATTTTCCTCCAAAAATATGGCAAGACTCATGCTAATCTTATAGGGATTGATTTTGTGTCTAGAAGTTTCATGGTTTAATTAGTAATTACCCACCAATTATCCTAGTCAGTCACATATTAATACATTCAAGCAACTCTAATCAATATTGAGATGTATATTATACTATGATTACCCGTTGTTGTTGTTGTTATTATTATTATTATTATTATTATTATTATTACACTAAATAATTTATTACTTGCTGACAATCAAATAACAATGATAACGTAATATCATGATTTATTTTTATTGATCCACTACCTTTATTTACCACACTAATTGTGTGACGACTATTACTATTTATACAATTATTTTATTTGCGACCATTATTAATACCACCATTTTTACCCTCAAAATTTCGGGATGTTACACGCTTGTTCTCGATTGGATCGAGATCGACCGGTCTAACAACTGATTCCCTGTTGAGTTGCGTGGACCACGGTGGAGGTTCTCCTGATTTGGGAGACTCATTTGTGCAGAGCCCGCCTGACTATCTATTTAGAGACTTTAGGTATGAATCTTTGCCTCTAGAATCTGTCTTTTCTTTTGGGTTAGGTAAATTACATGAATTCCTAATAGTTAGGTTTTCTTCCGCCTTAATCATGTGGCCTAGTTAGGAATTAAGTTTATCTTTAACTCAACATACCTTAAGGGTCAAAAGCTACTTAGGTTGAATAAAGAAAAACTTGAATCTCAGACCCAGTCGAACCTGATGTATAACAGATGCAAAGCTAGGTTTGATGATCAATTACACATCAAGAGTGACATGCAACCAATCTAGGGTTACAGTAAGGATCCCGAAAAGCCTAGGGTTGCTATAGGAATAGCTCAACAAAGATAGACAATTTGGATAGTTCAAGAGAATCGAATTTGATACAGAATCACCACAAGTTGAATCCCTAGGGCTCCTTGCTCTTCTACTTAGTTACAGAAACACCTTCTAAGTATAGGAACATGTTCTACCTCACCACTTGAATAGCCAATTCAAGATACAATAGTAGAAAAGGAAAGAGGGTAGTAGAAAACTCTCAGGGTAAGCAAAAGCTTGTTTGTATTCATTGCATAAATCGTGTGTGTCTTGACGTTTACAAGCTTTCCTATTTATACTAGACTAAAACCTAATCTTTCTAGGACTACTAAGATTGGCGCCTAAGCAGCCTAAGGATGAATCCTTCTAGGATTCCCCTTGGCTTTCCTAATCCTGGTGGGATTACTTACAAAACTGGCGTCCAATACAGAGGTTGAATCCTATTAGGATTCTCCTCTCCTAGACTCCTCTAACTTGACGCCTAAGCTAGATGTTACTTGGCATTATACCTTCTAACAAACTTAGCTACTAATAAGGAGAATACAAATACTACTATAACAAACTTAGCTTCTAATAAGGAAATACAAATACTACTATAACTTTTATGGACGTCTCTTTGCACGTGACTTGGATGTCTCTTGCACATGACTTGGGCTCCCTTTATCTTGTTTGGACGACATCTTAAGATATAGAGCACAATACATGGGCTAGTCGTTGGGCCCTAACAAATTGATCTTCTAAGGCATTCTCTACTTCAATGTGTATGAATGGGACCTTCTTAATGGGCGAGCTGGGCTGATCTCCATCACCCTCCATGAACCTTGGGTCTCCAGAGACCAAGGCAAGGCGAATCTCCATCAAAACCTCTTTGCCTTGAGCCTACTTTAATTTAACTTGACTATTATCGAAACTAAAGCGGCATTTGAAAGAAATGCAAGTGTTATACTAACTCAACTTTACAACAAAGAGTACAATTAGCACATAATCGACACATTGTTTTTTTTTTTAAAAAAAAAATCAACATGGAAAAGAACACACATAACATACAAATGAAGGAAACACCTAGTCAAGGTTCTACATTCAAGGTTTAAATTCAGATCCTTAAAGACTATTATACTCATGTCACATGTGATACAAATTCTATGGAGTTAATAATAATGTGAATCGTGTGGTTCTTGCAAAATTAAAAGGAAATATAAATTTATAATCCCATAAATAACTGAGTACTTCATGAATGGGAAACCAATTTGCGGTCTTCTTGGAATGTGAAATTCATTCCTTTATGAAGTCGGAAATACACTTTTTCTTAAAGGGAAATTTAGAGTTTAGATCCTAAATGGTACCTTTGGGTTCATCCTATTAGAATTTTATTTTCAATTTTAGGATGCATATCTACCTAAATTGTAGAAAACCCCATGGGAGGAGAACCCAAAAAAAGAGTACAGAAATTCAAGGAAGAGCCCAGGTCATCTGTTGCACACTACTAGGCAGAGACCCATAGCCTTTCCACGAAGGTCTCAACATCAGTGGGGGTTTTGGGCCATTGTTCATGCAAACCAACCCTGGGCGCTGAGCAGTGGACCCAAGAATCCACTCGGCTCATATTTTGGCACTCTTCGTCTTTCGAAATTCATATTTTCTGGGCGAATATGCATATGCTAAAATTAAAATAAAATGCAAACAATCCAAACGAATCAAATAATCAAAATTAACTTTTTACATTTAGTTATACATTTTATTACTATGTTCAAATAAATGCCTTGGATTTCATTTTATTTTCGATTGCCTAATATGCTCCACAAAGTTGCAATTGAGAAGATGAAAGAAAATGCAAAAGACAGAGCAAAGAGGCTTGGGGAAAAACTCGGGTTGTCTACCCGAAAGAGTACTGGTTAGCATGCCCTGGGTGACTAACCCCAAAATTCAAGGGTAAGGTTACATATTCGAAAGTAAAAACATTTGAATAAGTCCGTTCAAAGAACGAATTCTGTTAGATCGGTTCATTTAAAGAAATGAATAGAAGAGGAGAATTAAATATTAATTTAATCAATATTATTTATATGCGTGCAAGTGTGATAATTAAAGTGCAAAAAATAAATAAATAAAAATAAATAACATAAACATAAAATAAAAGAGCATAAATAAAGCTGAATTTACAAGTTAGCAAGTTAAGAGAAGTCAACGTTTAAATTAATTTCATTATTATATGATTATAATGTGGGAATTAAAGACAAAATGTCAAAATAAGTATAAGAAATGTCGAGAATTTATGTAAGAGAAGATAAATCACCCGGTATCGATACTCCAAGGTGATTTCAGCGTAAAGAAAATGAGTGGGAATGAGGTATTATTTATAGGGGAAAATGGAGTGAGGAATTAGGGTAAAAGTAAGGTGGGGTGGTAGTTGGGAATTCAGACTGGCATGAGGCCAAAATAGGTTGTTTGGACACACTTTTTATAGTCAAGTGTGTTTCCCGAGAAATCGTGTCCAACATGGGTTGAAGGAAACCTGCACCATGCGAGTCAACCATTGTTGGATTTTACTCAGACCGCGTTTCACCATTTTCTAGGAAGTGTATTTATCCTCGGGAAATGAGCCAACATTTGGAAAAAATTAGCATGTTTGTCTGTATGTTGGGGTGTTTTGAGCAACCCAACTTCAAACTGTCATAACTTTCTCATCCGACCCCCAATGGACTTGGTTTAAGTCTGGTTGAAAAGGTTGTAGTGTATACTTTAAGCTCCCATGACAGGGGAAGCACAAAAGGTCGGTGGTAAAATGATAAATCTAAAGGCAAGGCCCAAGTTTGGGGGAGGGGGAGGAGGTTTAAAAAATTTGAATGTGAAAGGGCTAGAGATGGAAACGAGTTAATGAGAAAGACATTTCTTGCAAGAACTTTATTTGGGTTTTTTGTCAGTTTTTTCATCATTTGTGCATTTAAAAAATACTTGACATTTTATTCAAAATTAAAAATAAAGATAAATAAAAATGCTCAAAACAAATTATATATTTACAAAGTTAAACTAAATGACAAAATTCAGCCTCCACATAATGGGATATGTTTGTGATGATGGGAGAATATCTACTATCACATAATTAACTTACTTGAGTTCTAGTTTAGTTTAAAAATAAAATAAAATGCTACAAAATAGCCATATAAAATCTAGACAAGTTTTGTGTCTACAATGCCAACTGAGATGTTGGTGGAGTCTGGAAGGAAAGGTCAGCAGTGGAATCGTCATATCATACACCAAACATTTGATGGTCACTCAAGCAAGAACATCTTGACCAATTCAATGCCCAAACCAGGGGATAGTTGACACTTTGAATTGGGGATGCATTTCGTCTAGGCAATATACAATCAAGTCCGAGTATTGGTACTTCTTACAAGAAAGGATGTCGGCTAAAGCTAGGTTGATCAAGGATAAGGATATGCTTTAGAAAAGATTTTGGCATTTGGACTTGTCTCCTAAATGCAATCTATTTTCTGGAAGTGTTTTCATGATGAATTGCTCTTTAGGTTGAATCGCCAAAACTAAGGTATTAAAGGTTGCCCATTTTGCATGTAGAGACCTTTGAAAGAGTCGATTCATTACCTTTCTAGATATTGTCAAATTACAAAGTCCATGTGCTTTGCTAGTGATTTATATATATCGAATGTTGAGCAGCCTGTGGCTTTTCCCAATTGGCTTCGGGGCTACCTTGTATTTTCAAAGTCCAAAGATTGATATGGTGGTCATTGGGTGATGCATTTCTTGGCGATCTTATGGGCGATATGGAGATTGAGAAATGATGTCATACTCAATGGTCATTCGTAGTCTCACAAAAGAATGTTATTTTACTTCCATCAAGATTACAAGAAGGTAACTAGTTCTTATGACGGTGAAACAAGTCTCTCCACAATGTCAGGGTTCTCATACCGAGCGTTTCTTTGACTAGTCGATGGATACACCACTTCAACAACCGATTACATATAGGATGAATGGTCCTTGGAATATAGGTACTTGTCTTGGATGGGTTGCTGTAGATCAACACGACACTGAAGTAAGATGGGGAGGTCAATGACTTTAGATTGAGAATGTATTCTAATATGTTATTTCTATTTTTTTTGGGGAAAGAGTATGTAATATATTGGTGCTATGTTTTTTTACATGAGATGGGTAGAATTTTATTTATTTATTTTTTGAGAAAAAAACCCTAAAAGGCACCACATCATTCCATTAATATAACAGTGTAGTACATATCATCTTAGACTGAGTCAAGAATGAACTCAGGCCTTTCCTCCAACCAAATTCTTTCAAAAGAATCATAGGGTTGTAGGCGAGTGAGGGAAATAACAACACTATTCCCATCTCTTCGGACATGATTCCAAGAAATATAATGAAAACTACAACTCCACTCTCGAATTTTATCAAAGATAATTGCTACGTTGTTCCAGCCAGTGAAGTTGCTTCGTAACCTCCGGATATTGTTGATGTAGTTTCATTCGACTTTCCATGCCTTCTTCATCTTCCAACCAACCAACCTTTGAGACTCAGACCGCAGAAACCTGCAGCTAGTCTAGACTCACGCCGCTGACCGGCAATCACCTGCTTCACGTAGTCGGAAGCAATCCGGCTTCACGTATTCGGAAGAAATTTGGCTTCATGTAGATGGAAGCAATCTGGCTCACACGATCTGTCAACTGTCACAGGAACAGTTGAGATTTGGTTTCTAGGGTTTTCGGCAAAAAAAGGGAGCACAATTGTTGCGAATTTTAAAGAAACTAATTTTATTGGAATAAAACTAAAACTAGACTCTCGATTAACAAAGAAAATAAACAAAGACGGGGCTTACCATCGACTAGAAGGATCGATGGCAGCCCGTCCAACAAGATGGAGAGGGAGTTGGAGGCTAGGGTTTTTTTTTAATATGGTATTTCTATTGCATTGCAACATACTAGGGATCAACGACGAATTTCCCTTAGGCCAAGAGGGGGCAACTGCCCCTGGCCCTAGATAAAATTTTATAGATATTTTGAAACGAATAAATATATGTGATTAATGGTAGAATTGACAAGATTATATATCTTAACAAACTAAAGGTCTCGTGTTTAAATCTTTATGTGTTAATTTTCTATGATCTTTTTTGTACCTTGTAGGAGGCAAAAATTTGTCGACTAATCAAAAAATAACACGTAGAACAGAAATTAAATTTATTCGGCCAATTATTATCTGCCATGTGTCAAATTAACTATGACGGTCAATTTAATTAAATTTTAAATGGAAATACATTATGACCAATAATAACATGACATTTGTCAAATATGATGCAGAAAATATTAATTATTTCTTTATTTAAAATTAAAGGAATGATTAATTAACTTGGGCCCATGTCCAAAGCCCAACTCAAACCCTAGGGGCAAGGCCTCCAGAGAATATAAATAAGGGTTCTCCCCCTTCATTTTGAACCCCTCCGGAGATTCGGCAATCAGCATCCAGAGGCTCCAGGAGATCAAATCGTCAACGGCCTCCATCTTTCAAGCGCCAAGGATCGAAGTCTGTAGAAGCTCAAGATCTAGTCTCCAAGTCTTTAGCACATCTTGATCAAGAATTGCTACAAAGCTCTTCGAGAAGACCTATAAAGCCTTCAGAAGATCGAACTACAAGCGACCTCCGGCTATCAAGCACCAAGAACCAACGCCTGCTAGTTCAACAACTTTTGTTATCCGCATCAAGGATTGCAGTCATCTTCTTCGTCTGGTTCATCGATCGGGACCAAGCACTCAAGCCCTCGCATCCAAGAACCTGAAAAATTACAGCTCAAGATCTTCAGCTACCAAGCAAGGATCAACGCTCAAGATCTTCAGCTCAAGAACTACTGCAAGATTTCTTCAACTAAACCTGCCTTCGAGATCGAGATTAAGCGTCCGCGCCCTCGGCTCACTTTAGACACCGGATTTTGGCACATGGATATATAGCATAACTATATAAATACGAAGCAAAAACGAAGAAAAAGAAGTCAGTCGATAAGCTAGATTTTAGCATAAATTTTATGTACTTTTGATGTAATTTTTATTACTTCATTTTTATGTATTTTTAGTTAGACAATTAGGAATTAAGGGAAGCCAAAGCCGAGCCAAAACTGAGCCAAAACAGTTCCTCGCATGCACTCAACATGCCCAAGTTCGGACGAGCACACATGCACAATTACATGTGAATTTCCTAGCCTATTGCATGCATGATCTTTACGTAAGCAATTGAGCTTCATTTAACCATGCAAAAGCTAAGTAGAGATCACATGCAAAATGCCACCACGAGGTCTCAAGATCAAAGCCTCACAAAAGCATTCAAAGACATCCCATATACATCAAATAAGCTTCCATCGTCCAGTGTGAACAACTGACTTCGAATACATCCCATTCAAACCCTCACCGTCCAAGAATGCATGAAGGAAATTAGGTTCATCCCTCCCTTTTGCATAGGCCAGTCGGCCTACACATTGTCCACACCGTAGATTCAGTCTCCCAGCTCCATCGACCACCGAGAACACTCTCCTTGCCACCTAGTTGTCTGTGCCAGTTAATTGCGCAAGTTCGAGGGTGTGAATGTGCATGTATGAGCATGTCTTCTAAGCCTATGCTACACCTATAAATACCCCCTCTTGTTATAGCCAAACTCACTGAATCATTCACTCATTCTTCCCCTCCTACACCCTCATTCATCCACTCTCTCATTCTTTCATCATCTCTCTAATCTCTATTCTAGTATCATCATTCTACAACTCTTTTCCTATCACATTTCCACCATTCTCTTATTATCCTAATCTCCTTATCTTCATCCTCTTAAACCCCTTAATCCATACTCTCATAATATCCCCACCATTCTTACATAAAATCCTCATAAAAACATCCTAAAACACCACCAAAACCCACAAAAAATCCCTTTCTTCCTACACCTTTTCTATTTGTTGAAGACAGGGTCAAGGTCCTTCACCGCGCATCCGCGAAGGACCTCAGGTTTTGATGAAAGCCAAAATCCGGAAAAGAGAAGTTGTCTTATATTATATATTCTGATTATATAATATATATTCGGATATATTCTGATTGTGTGATTTATTTGTAGATATAAATCATAAGGAAAGCATAAGGAAAACAAATCAGGAGGATTGTGCAATCAAATACAAGACCAAAAGGAAAGAATTCGTTGGATGATTGATGATTGAGGAAGCATAAACACAAATGGAAAGAATCAACAATGAAGGCAAGTTACCGTTGGAATGACTCAAGTTCAAGCATCCAAAGCCCTCTATAAAAAGGACGATTAAAGAATTGAGAACTTAGGCGATTCCACGGAAGTAATCGCGGAGTAAGAAATCCGGTGGGATTTCTCCGAGTGTGTAATCAATGGTTTGGTGGTGAAGGTAGCCAGTAAAGGACCTCTGGTGAAGGTATAGCCAAGGACCTTGGTGAGCATTCGTTGTGTCCACATGTGGTGGAGAGATGGTGTGTAGCAGAGCCTTGACGGACTAAGGTTGTGTGACTTTGTGCTTCAATGTAATCCATCGTGTTCCAAATCGCCGCTAGGGTTTTTCCTACGACGATCCTTATCTGTAGCTGACTCAAGGACATTCAGTCTTGGTTAGTGATCCTGTCAGTAACTGCCTTCGGGCTGTTACTTCTTGTTTTGTTTTGTATGTGTAACTTGTTCTTTGATTGTTATAAATCTAATGAGGTATTTCAGTTACACTGTGCTTTGATCCTTAGTTTGAAACAATGAAGTTTGCTCTAACGTCCTTACCTAGTGTGTAGATCTTAATTGTGAACTTCACCCCCCTCTTAGGCTTCAACATTATCATCTTTTATACCACATTCTTACCATAATAATATCCATTCTTCTATCTTCTTCAATCCTCTAATCCCAACTCTTATCCTCTCCTCCCTTATCTTTACATAAATCTCCTATAAAACCTCCCAAAAACACCATAAAACTATCCTAAAAACCCACCAAAAAGAGCTTCTTTTCCTACCACCATTATCTCCATTTCTCCACTTCTTTAAGTTCTCTTATCTCCATTCTCATCTTCCTTCCATTATCCTTCTATAAAACCCTAAAAACTCCACAAAAAACCTAATTTTTCTACTACCCAAAATACCATAAAAAGAGCTTTTCCCTATCCCTTTTCTCATCCCTTTTCCATACTTTTCTCCATCCACTTTTAGCACCATTTTGGCATCTTCAAGAGGAGTATTCAAGGCTTTTAAAGGCATCCAAAAAGGCTTCTACAAAGGCTAGGCAAGGCTTCCCTAAAAGGTCACAATGTAAGTTTTTAATTATTTCTTCCTTATGTAAATAATGTGTTGTATATTATGTACCTTTCTTTCTTTTATTCTTTTGCATGTTCAATGAAATAATTCTATAAAGTATTCATTTTTTGTCTTCCAAACTTTGTCAAAAGCACATTTAAAACTTTTAGTAGAGTATTTCCTTTTGTGAGAGGCGAACTCTTAAAGTTTACTTTTAGAGTTCGTAGCCTTACCCCCGGGTCCATTCTTGGGTTTCGTAGGCGGAGTCTTTCTTCATTTTCCTTTTGGTTTTGTCTTGGTTTTTCCCTTAAAAAGTCGGATGGCGACTCCCATTTCGAACTAAAATACATCGAGGATTGCATAAACTACGGTTTTACAATGTATCGATGCAACTTTAGGGGTTTTCTTTCTTATATTTCTAAATAATATTTGCATAAATTGCTTTCTTCCGAGCCTAACATTTAAATGAGCAAATTGGGTTAAATTTAGAAGAGTTTGGAACAAGTGGATGTTCGCTCTTAAAGATTTAATTCGATGACTCATAAAATGCCTAAGTAAAGGGAAAGTAATTTTACGAAATATTATTCATGAAATGTAAGCTTGATTTCCTTAAAGAGTTTTTCAAAGGTTAAACCCCAGCACAAATCACCAAATCACAACCCCCAATCCAACGTGGACGTTCGGAAGCCCGAACGGCGAGGAAAAATGTCCACACTCACCCAAGTTTTAGGAGATCGAATCAGAGGACTACTTCATTGTATTTAATAAAGAGATTATACCCGCATACATTCAAATATTAATATAAATTGATTTGTTTCTCAATTTCCTGTCTTATTAAATTTTAGACTCGAAATTTGTGTTTACAAATTTGGCACGCCCGGTGGGATATCTTTGCCTCTCATCTCTTTCTCCAAGAATTCAAATTCGACCTTCGATTCAAGCGGCATGATGGCTGTCAACATGGAAGAAAAGATAGCTGAACATGAGGCTATGCTAAGCAGGCTCGCCAGGGAAAGTGAATAGAAAGACAAAAAGATCAGTGAACAATGTGAGCAGATCGCGAAACTGATGAAGAAGACAGAGATGCGCCCGTATAAAGACTCTGATGAATATTCAGACAAAGAGGAATATGATAGAGAGTCTTCCAAGGGTGATGGCGATAGGGAAGACAAGAAGAGTAACTCATCTTTAGAATCACTCATTGTGGAGCAGTTTCAAAACTTGGTGGCAAATACAGTGCAAGCTCAACTCGAAGAGGGATCAAAGAAGACTCACTTGTACACAAAGCCATACACGAAGAGGATCGACGCCCTTCGAATGCCGCAAGGATATCAACCCCCAAAATTAAATCAATTTGATGGGAAGGGTAATCCTAAACAGCACATCGCTCATTTCATCTAAACTTGTAGCAATGCTGGCATAGAAGGAGACTGACTAGTGAAACAGTTCGTTCGCTCCTTGAAAGGGATCGCATTAAACTAGTATACTGATCTAGAGCCTGAATCAATCAATAGTTGGGAACAAATGGAGAAAGAGTTTTTCAACAGGTTCTACAGCACTCAAGGAGTCGTCGGCATGATAGAGTTGACAAACACTAAACAGTGGTATGGTGAGCCAGTTCTTGTATACATTCATCATTGGAGGTCCCTTAGTCTCGAATGCAAGGATCGCCTCACAGAAGCCTCGACCGTCGATATGTACGCTTAAGGTATGCACTGGGATTTGCTCTACGTCCTTAAGATAGCTAAGCCAAAAACCTTTCAGGACTTGGTAATGCGGACACATGACATGAAGCCCACAATTTTCAAACATGATGCAAGAAGACCAAGTGTCAAGGAGAAACAAACTTCACTCGGGGGCACATCAAAAGGAATTCCTTCATCCATGATTTTTGAAGAGAAAGAATATCCTTTTTGTGACGGTGATGCACCTAAAATACTTGATAAAAAAGGAATTATTAAACTTCCAGAGTCAAAGCGTCCAAATGAAGTCGGAAGCATAAATGACCCTAAACACTGTAAGTACCATAGGATCATTAGCCATCCGTTGGAGAAGTGTTTAACTTTTAAGGAGCTTGTGATGAGGCTTAAAAACGAAGGCAAGATCGTGTTTGATGAAGACGAGAGCGACCCGATTGAACTTATTGCAAGTTTTCAAGTCAAGTAAAAAAAAAAAGACTCACAAGTCAAAAGATTCAAGACTTCCAAGTCATCCAAATCAAGACTCACAAGTCAAAAAAATTCAAGACTTCCAAGTAATCCAAATCAAGACTCACAAGTCAAAATTAAAGACTTTTAAGTCATCCACATAAAGACTCACAAGTCTAAAAATTCAAGACTTCCAAGTCATCCACAAAAAAAAAAAGACTCACAAGTCAAAATTCAAGACTTCCAAGTCATCCACAAATTAAAAATTCCCAAGTTAAAATCCAAGACTTCCAAGTCATCAACACCAAAGAATTCTAAATCCCAAATTTTCAAGAAAAAGACTCTCAAGCCACCAAAAGTGAAGACTCCCAAGTCAAAATCCAAGACTTCCAAGTCATCATCACGAAACTCATAAAAGTCCAAACCCAAGACTTTCAAGTTAAACTCTCAACTCACCAAAGTTAAAGACTCCCAAGTCGAAATTCAAAACTTTCAAGCCAAAGATTCACAAGTCATCCAAATTTAAATCAACAAAATGAAAGACTCAAAAGTCAAGAAAAAAAATACAATGACTTCCAAGTCAACAATCTACAAGATTTGCAAGTCAGCAAAAATTCAAGACTCTCAAATCAACAAATTTCAAGACTCTCAAGTCACTAAATTCACCGATTTCCAAGTTAACAAAAATTAAAGACTTTCAAGTCAACAAACTTTAGACTCTTAAGTCATCAGACCAATCGACTTCCAAGTCAAATAAATTGATGACTCCCAAGTCAGCCAAATTCAAGACTACCAAGTCATCAAAATCAAATTTTAAGGTGAAGAAAAGCAATCACTCCTAGGTCCACAAAGAAAATACTCCCAAGTCACCCGCGATAAATGATTCATGAGTTCACGACTCCCAAGTCAAAATGAATGACTCATACGCTAGCAAAATTCAATGACTCACAAGTCAATAGAATGCAGGACTCCCAAGTCAAGAAAGTTAAAGACTCATACAACAGGATGAAGGACACCCAAGTCAAGATAGATAAAGACTCATAAATTAATAAGAGAGACTCTTAAGCCAGTATAGTTCATAGCTCACTCGTGCAAGACTCCAAAGTCAACAAGGTTAAAGACTTTTACGTCATCACAACAAAGACTCTCAAGTCAAAAGTGGAAAAAAAATGGATCAACTTCCAAATCATCAAAATTTTGGGCTTTCAAGCCGCATTTTGGCTTGCCAAGATCTTCATGTTAGTGGTTTGCTTCAAGTCAGCACCATCAATAGGATACTCAGGTTGGTTGACAACTTCATTCAAGCATGCAATGTGGGGGCATCCTAGTCGTGTTGGTTAAATTCTGCTCCAAGATGACATCCTCGTCCTTCAAATTAGCGACGCGCTCCGTTTGGCCTAGCTGAAATTTAGGCACAATAGTATGCCCGCTAAATACAAATTATATTCGAGACTCAACCGCTTCAAACATTCAAAATTGGCGACCGACTCTTGAAAGGGGCATCTGTAGGAGGCAAAAATTTGTCGACCAATTAAAAAATGACACGTGGAAAAGAAATTAAATTTATTCGGCCAATTATTATCTGTTACATGTCAAATTAACTACGACGGTCCATTGAATTAAATTTTAAATGGAAATACATTCTGGCCAATAATAACGTGACACGTGTCAAATATGATGTGGAAAATATTAATTAATTATTTATTTAAAATTAAAGGAATGATTAATTAACTTGGGCCCAGGTCCAAAGCGCAACTCAAACCCTAGGGGCAAGGCCTCCGGATCCTATAAATAAGGATCCTCCCCCTTCATTTTGAACCCCTCCGGAGATTCGGCAGTCAGCATCCAGAGACCCGAGGAGATCAAACTGTCAACGGCCTCCAGCTTCCAAGTGTTAGGGATCGAAGTCTGCAGAAGCTCAAGATCGAGTATCCAAGTCTTCAGCACATCTTAATCACGAATTGCTACAGAGCTCTTCGACAAGACCTGTAAAGCCTTCAGAATATCGAACTATAAGTGACCTCTAGCTATCAAGCGCTAAGGACCAACGCCTGTAAGTTCAACAACTTTTGTTCTCCGCATCCTGGACCGCAGTCATCTTCTTCGTCTGGTTCATCGATCGAGACCAAGCACTCAAGCCCTCGCATCCAAGAATCTGAAGAACTACTGCTCAAGATCTTCAGCTACCAAGCAAGGTCAACGTTCAAGACCTTCAGCTCAAGAACTCTTGCAAGATTTCTTCAGCTAAACTTGCCTTTGTGATCGAGATCAAGCGTCCGTGGCCTCGGCTCACCCAAGTTTCAGGAGATTGAATCAGATGACTACTTCATTGTATTTAATACAGAGATTGTACCCGCATACATTTAAACATTAATACAAATTAATTTGTTTCTCAATTTTCTGTCTTATTAAATTTTGGACTCGAAATTTGTGTTTACAAACATAAATAGAATCATATCCTTCCATATCTATTGTATAGTCTTTTATTTTTTTTTACTTATTAAAATTTTTGCTTTTATAGTTTGTTGTTTCATACTGTCAATTTATCATTATTTCATTAAATTTTTATTTTTCCAACCCCTTCACATCTTTTCATATATTTAGTTAATATTTTTGCCCCCTTGACATTAAGGATTGACTTCGTTCCTGCTAGGGATCATGGATACGACAATGTGATGATTTATACAAATTCCATTCAAGCAGTTGAGTTTGTCAAGGACACCGAGAAGGAATGGAGATTGTGTTATACAAGGGTCAAGTTTATCACGAAGCTAGTAAGATCCTTCATACAATGTTGCCTTCGTAAGGCTCCACAACAGCGGGTAATTCAAGCATATAAGTTGGTGAGGAAGTTTAAATTATCAAAAGCAAGCACTTTAATTACACCCTAGGCTTCTCTTTTTTTTTTTTTAGTATACGTTTTGCTATGTTTATTTTTTCGGCAAAGGATTCATTTCAACAGCAAATATAAAAGACAACACCAACCGAATTTTTCTAACCTGAAAGGCTAAATTGGGGGTTGGACCTACGTGACCGAACTAAACTAACAGGTGTATACATAGGGCTCTTGTAAACTCCTGCAAAGATAGAAATATTATCACAAATATAACAAGTACTAGGACAAATTTTACTCCTCTTATGGTTGCCATGGACATCGTCTAGTAGACACTTATTCCTCTTGGCTAAGGATCCATGAGGTCTACATACTCACTTCCTTATGCTCTTGCACCTGCTAGCCCATGCACCTTTGCTTGTGTAGGTCTTAGAATTATGTGATCCTTACAGGTACTCAGAGATGATGTCTTTGGAAAAAGTTGAATTTTTTAAAGGCAAGCAAACTCATTTTCCTTTTATTTTGACCTTATAACGCCCTAACCCCTTCTAGAGCCCCAGGCATTATCGATAACCGCTTTAGGGGTCGATGAGCGGCCTCACAAATCACCACAGGTCCTTCCAACGCACCTCACCCTTGCTTAGATGCTACTTGAGAAACTTCCAAGGAGGTCACCTATCTTGAGACTACTCCCATCCAAGCAAATTTAATTGGGGAATTCTCAAAGGATGAGTTTCCTAAAAGGAAGGTGCATCTCGATGATATAAGTAGTCATTTAGTCCCACTTTAACCATATCTTGGGGTGTTATAGACCTATTAGAGATGCTATCCTACTACCCCTATTCTCCTTACTTGGTTCGCAATCATCTTGCTGAAGCCTGAATGTGTATTGCACCATTTGTTGAGGTTCTTCGTCTTTAAGTCTACTCACGAACATTCGATCTTGATATGACTGTTGAGATGACATTTTCCTAATTATCATGTAACTCAAACTGGCTGGGTTATACACATCAATACACTTTCCTATAATGATCATTTCATAAGTGTGTTGGGTCAAGGATAGTTATTGGTTTTGAGCTCCTTTCTTAGAGAATTTCAATTTTATGGTACACCCTACGATGCTCCCCCTGGGATGATTCAATTTTATTGAACATCTCCTAGGACTAAGGTCAATCCAATATCCTCCATGGATGGCATGATAGTTATCTCTGACTCTTGAAATAGAGTCGTTGACGAATTAGAAAAAACCCATTCCCTCCTGAGCTTGGGAGAGGTCCTTCATGCAGACGAACGACATGGTAGAAGAACAAGCCCATCACAAATCTCCTCATTTGCACTGTCACTTTCAGAATCTCCGTCAAGATGCACACTTTCCTTATCATTCATGAGTAACAAAGTTGACAACCAATCACTCGATTTTTCTAAATCGAATGCGGGATCCCTTTCCTCCATGTTGTGAAACCTTGCTTCATTTACCAAGATAATTTGTTCATTTTTCGCATTGCTATTAGCATCATGAGATAATATGTTAAACTTCTTTTCCAATTTATTAAGCCTCCACCTCCATATTATTTGGGATACGTAAAATATTTTTAGCATCATACGTCTTAGCTCGTTGAACAAAGCTTAAACATTCTTCTCGTAGACCTTATAAACATGAGAGTAGAACATGAAAACCTTATCTAAGGCAATTCCAAAGTCTTCATTTATATCTGCCTCTTCCAAAATATTCGATAGGGCTGCATAAAAGATTCTTAAAGCTTTTTCATACAACAAAATAGCCTCGAGAAACTATAGTTGTTTATAAAGCTTGTTCCCTTGCTTTGTTAAATCTTTAGCCTTAAGGTATGGAGTGTTGCCACTAAACATCCAATCAAAAACTTTGACATCATAACCAAACTTAAGATAATCATAAATAAGATCCGCCAAACCTTCTTCGGGAATCATAGAGTGGAGATACAATCAACCAACAAATGCTAAACGCTGCTACACTAACATCAGAGAACCACAATCACAAAACATAGTGTCATCTCAACAAAAACAACGCCACAAAAAAGCCAATGACAACACGACTAACCTAAACACCAAACCTATTGCTTTACACTATCAGAACACCAAAGAAATCAGTAGAACAACAATGTCTAATACAATCAACTGCCAAATTGATAGAAACTCAAATTTAGAAACAAATTAGACTGATAATGGCCCTAAGAAAACATCAAATTGAAATTCTCTGGAGTATCATAACATAGAGTACCTTCGTCCATGATGAGTGCTCAACCACAAGATGCTCATGCTCAAATTCAAATTCGATCAATCGACAATGTTAGGTAGTGGATGACTTTCGATTACCAAAAGACTAAAATCCTAGAAAACTACTCCCACAGTGGCTAGAGGAAGATCTATAAGAAGCTCGTCAATCTGGTACGGCCAACGACGTTGGAGGAGTCGTAGTAGCGCTGTTGATGGTCAAAGAAACAGAGCAACTACGGTAGATTTGGGGGAGGTTATGAGAGAAAATGCGTGAGTAAATAAATCTAATTGAGGAGGGTCTTGGGCTTGTCTATATGTTTATTGTATGTTGCTTGCTTCTTCTTTTTTTTTTTCCCTAAGTGTTCGAATTCATAAAAGTTGAAGGTTCTCGTGCAAAGATTAGTAAAATATGCTTTATAACTGGTTCAATGATTATGTTGCTCGCTGGTTTGGTGTTCTCTTTTATGGAAAGAACTGAGAATTAGAAAGGGAGAAAAGGATCATAAACTGAAGAATCATTTACTCTATAGTAAAAGTAGTGACAACCTTTTTGTGTTTTGCACGGTCTCTCCCCATAACAGTTATTAAATTATAAATATAATATATAAAATATGGCAGTTGTCTTCTTCTCCCTCTCTCACTTATTTGCTTTCAATTCATCACCGTCATTTTCCACTACATTGTTATTTTGGCGTTCATAACAAACCTTTTAATTTTGGGATGAACTTCATCTTTCTCCTTCTCCCTCTATATTCATTAACCATTTTTTTAGGGCTACTGTGTTCCATCATCATCTACCACTAATAACTTGATAACTAGCTCCATTACAAACCAATTTAACAATACCCATATCAAAGTTTTCGGAACCAAAGCAAAAACCAGATAATTAGATGACAAGGAGAGAGACAATAGAGAGAGGACATGCAAGGTATTAACGCAATAATCTACTGGCATTGGTATTAGGATGTGTTAATGGTTTCTTTGAAACTTTAATTGCTTCAATTTCAAACATTTCTATACTGTTTTTGAATAGAAAGAGGGAGATTACGAGGCTTCCTCGATAAGGATTTTGGCCACCCCCAGCTACTTCTCTTGTGTAAACAGAGCCAACACCATATCATTCCATCCACCACCTCAGTGAGACCACCTCTGTTTCCGTTTCGTTCTCCGGCCGACTAAAGCCACCGGCGAAACCGAACATTGGTTGTCGCCTTTACATAATGAGTTTTTTTGGGAGAGAAAAGGGGTGGGGTAGTTGAGGCGGTGGGTGGGTAAAAGTTACTGCGAATATGAGATTAGTGAATAGCGAGGTAATCGAGAATGCTTTACATAAGGGAAAAGTCCTAAATTATTTGTCCATTTACATAACTTGAGAACGCGAGTACATATTGGGAATTGAGGTAAAAAGTTTATAATTTACTCAAATTACCCTACTTTAATTGAAGATAATAGTTGTTGCAATTGTAAAAAGTGATACGTAAATTTATTAATTAGGGTTAGAAAAAGAATTACAGTTGTTGGAATTGTAAATGACACAAATATTTTGGGACAAAGAAGTTAGGTAAAAGGACAAATAATTTGGGACGAAGGTAATAATAAAAGGAAAAGTAAAGTTAATGTAATTAAATAATTATTTAAGACAAAATATTTTTTTTTTGAGAAAACTTGCCAAAGAAGCGAGGTTATTCATTATCATGACGGAATAAAGACATGTCGTTTTGGGCCAAGGTTAAACAAACCTCAGGTCCCTTCTCCAACCAAATTCGTTCACACAAATCATGGGGTTGGAGGTGAGCCATAGAGTGTACCACTCTATTACCGGCTCGAAGAACATGGTTCCAATTAATGCAATGAAAAGCTTTTGAAAACTGAATAATTTCTGAAACTAAAAGCCCTATCTTACTTCGGCCATTGAAGGAGCTTCGAAGTTTGCTAATGAGGGGTAGACAATCCCCTTCGACTATGATATTCCTAAAGCCCACATTCCACGCTATCTGAAGGCCAAAGAGACAAGCTTCCGCCTCTGTTATTTCCACACTAGCAAAACCCGGGAGTTGCTTTGAGCCTGCAGCTACAACTGATCCTTCCCAATTTCGGATGACGCATCCCCATCCCCATCCTCGTCCCCAATCCCCTATTTTAGCCGCATCGAAATTCATCTTCCACGTTCCTTGAGTTGGGGGAGACCACATCTCTGCATGCTTGACAATCTGTGGTTGTTTAAGGGGAATATCTCTTGGAAATCCATCAACAGTTGCATTACATGTGCAAATGAGACCTGAGGTGGGAGCTGAGTATCCGCTACAGTGCAGTTATTTCGAGAGTTCCAACACTGCCAAGCTAAAGTGACGAACACAGCACATTGAGAATTATCAAGCTCCATGAAAGCTTTATGAAAATAGTCGATGGGTCGTAAATATGGTCTGCTCCATAGATCCTCATCTATCGAGCCCAACTCCCAGATGGATACTGCCGGCAGGCAATGAAAAATGCTATGTGTATTTGTCTCATACTCACATCCACAAATTTTGCATCGGGCGTCAAGGTTCAGATCCGACGATTAATAGCACCCGCTGAAGGGAGGATCTCTCGACAAAGGCGCCAACCGAAGACCTTGATTCGGGGTGGTATTTTGAGGTGCCAAAGTCTTTTCCAGAAGTTGAGGGAGCTTGAGCTGCTGGAGGTCGGGTAATCTCCCTCCTTTTTATTCATCAGTACATGATACCCCATTTTCACGGTATAGCCGCCATCTTTTGTTCCATGCCAAATCAATGCATCCTCGAGCCAGGTTCTGTAGAGAGGAATGTTTGTGATAGATTCCACGTCCCCGAGAAGGAACAGTTGCTCGAGCTTTGGTATATCCCAACAACCACGATCTACATCAATGAGCTCTTTTACTTTCGTGGCTTGTGGCTGAGGTGGTTTCGGGGTGTACACCTTGAAAGAAGGTGGTCTGGGCAGCCACTTATTATCCCACACATCGACGTTCGCCCCATCTCCTATAACCCACCTCATGTTTGTTTTGACCAGTCCTCGAGCCTCGCATATGCTTCTCCATGTATAGCTCGGTCGGTGTCCCGCACTTGCTTCAAAAAAGTCACCTTTCGGAAAATTATTTTGAAACAAAAAAAGTTAGTTAAAGTTTCAATTATTATGGGACGAAGGGAGTGTTATTATACTTCAGTGATAATATTTTTCATTAAGAATCTTATATTGGTAACTTTATATAGCAACTCATTGTATTTTTTGAGAAATTTATGGTCAAAAATTTTGAAATTTGACTGCACAATTTCAAAAACGATAATTAATATGGAGCGGAGGGAGTATATGAATAAGGAAATTAATTATATTATTTTAGTAATATTATTGTTAAAGCACACCAAATTTATATTTTTAATATTAAAAGACATGAATCTTTATCTTCATGACATTTTAAAGCTTATTAATAAATTTTAAATATTGTTATTTACTGCCCTGTGCTTTTGGCCACTAGCATATAATAAGGGGCGCGAGATGCACAGATGAAACCCCCAATTTTTTGAAAAGTGGGTTTTCCCAATATAAAGCCACTAATGGCTGTTACTCTGCTTCAGCTTACTCCTTCAAGCTCACTCCTCCGCTTCAGATCAAACCCTAGCAATCCATACAATCTTGCTCTTAACTCTAACTTTCACCTAATATCCCGACGAAAACACTCAAATTTCATCAGATGTTCTTCGAGTCATTCTCCTCCATCATCCCCCAATTCTTTTTCCTCCTCAATTTCTGCCATCCAATCTCTAAAACCCTACATTCAATCCGAATGGAAGCTCATCCTTCAGGGCTGGGTATTTGGGGCCGTTTCTGTGTTTTCTCTGTCTAGTATTGTCCCCAGGGCTGGGAAACTCTCTTCCATTCTTTGCGATGTTAATGCGATTAAGTATGATGGGGTAATGCTTGCAGTACTTTTTTCAGTTCGATTGGTCGCGAATTACTTGCAGCAAGCGTATTTGTGGGAGGCTGCCTTTAATTTAGCCTGTAAGATTAGGGTTTATGTTTTCGAGAGGGTTTTGGAGCGAGATTTAGGGTTCTTTGAAGGTGGAGATGGCGGGGCTACTGCTGCTGATATTGCTCATCGTATCACTGTCGAGGCTGCAGATGTTGCTGATACCGTATTCGCTCTTCTTAATGTGAGTTGACATGAAAACACTTCTATTCTCTTTTTACTTTTATTTTATTTTTATTTTATTTTCCTGTACTACGCTGTGAACTTGCGTTGATGCTTAATTACTCCCTTATCAGCAGAAAATCCACGATTTCAGGAAGTATGGTTTTGTCTAATAATATATGATAATCAAATAAGAAAAGTTGGTGGAACTATGATGGGTAACGTTCATTTGTAGTAAACATCCGATGTCTGGTGGCCATTAATGTAAACCAATGCTGGAAATGTCGTCATCATTGTGTGTCTAGAATCAAATGTTCTTTGCGTAAGGTTCAATTCTTCTGTAAGTCGATGTGGTTGTGCTCTTCTTTAGAGCATAGTGCTCTATAATCTATTGGTATGGGAGTTGGTGGTTATCTTCCCCACCAGGTATGAATCCTAAGCACGACAATTTCCTTGGTGAATATTCCCATGTCGACCTAGTCCGGTATTTGTGTGATCCCCTCCCCTACTGTGCTTTACCCTTATAAGGGTTCAACGGTTGTAATGTACCCTTGTAAAAAATTCTTCTCTTTATGTTTTATGTTTTGGGATTGAAGGTTTTGTGGGAAATCTTATTCTCAAAGAAGGGCTATCTAACACGATATAATGTGTTTTGTGCCTTTGATAGAAGAGTTAAGAAAGGAATTGCCTCGAAGATATGCTTTTATCCTACCTAAGCCAAGTTCTGAATGGTAAAATACAGCAGCGTTACCTTGAATCGACAAAGAGACAGTTTTCATTGGACTCTAGATAAGCAAGACAGAAACCTTTCGATAGCGTACTACTCCATAAGAAGTGTAGTTGCATACTTGCATGGCACAGTTGACTAAGGCATGCTATTCTTCATGTGACTTCTTCATCTGCCAAAACACTGCCACAGCAGTTACATTATGAATTCTTAGAACACAGCAAGGTGTTTTAATGCCAAAAAAACCTTTCATAATATTTGAAGAATGTTAATTTGAACTATAATCCTTGTGCTCGTGTTGCTAGCTGGCTTAATTGATGAAATGTTTTCTTGCCAAGGGCAGGGTTTCCTATATTTAAATCTCCATAGATGCTGCATTAGAGGGTCTGCAGTAGTTGTAGTTGCCATGCCCTTCTTCATCCATAATGATGTTATATATGCCCCGTATCATCCTAACATCCTCCTTGCACTTACTGTAAACTAAGGGATAATGTTATTACTTGTCAATTGCAACATTTGGTTGTCTTGCCTTTCACAAAGGATTAGGTGACTGTAAATGTGCATATGGCACCGAACAATAGATTGGACACACCTTTCTTTTAACATGTTTGCAATATGGACACGAATATAGGTGTCGGAGCCAGACTTGACTATTTTGAAGATATTTTGCAAATTTTTGTTGCAATTTGGAGTGTTGAGTGTCGTACCATTGTGGGGGTGTGGATGGTCGAACATGGGTACACTATGGAAAATGAAGAGTTGGAGTAGCATAGATTGTAAGCAAAATACACTTAGTGGCACGACCTACATAGGAGACTTATTATAGTCCAAAATATGATCTTATTTCAGATTCCTCTGAATTTAAAGCGCATGTCTCACACTGGTGTTGAATGTCTTATTTATTTCTACCATGTTGAGAAAGACCGAAAAAATCTTCAAAATAGAGGTTGAGAAAAAGGAAAAAGCCTAAATCAAGGAAATTAATAGGCAATGGCTTCTTTTTAGAGGAGCTTATAGCCCCCCCTTCTAAAAGAAAAGGATTAACGTGGCTCATCATTTGCTATTGGGTTTTTGGACATTGATATTCCTATCTCTGGGGCTATTGGATACCAATAATTTGTCTTTTAAATTTGGCTCCTAACAATCCCACCTTTGGGGGGAAAATTGCTCTATGGAGTTGAGTTAAAAAAGGACTTTACACTCAGGAGTTTTTGTTACCCTTAGGTGTTGCCATCAATCAAAACCCATTTGACCAAGAAAATATTTATAGTTTGGTGCTTTGTATAGGTCCCATACCTATTTTGTAGGTGTAATGATTTTAAATGAATGTTTAATTTCTAAATAGAATCAATTGCTTTTGAATAAGACAAATATAGTTGAAAACTACACTTTCCTTGTTAGACTACCTACTCAAATAAAATTAGATTTAATCTATAGAACATGTGTCTTAATAATTAATTAAATACCTAAAAATTATATTTATGCATTGGAATACCTACTTCAATTCTAAAATTGGGTATATCGGTCATATATAGCTAGACTCCAAGGACAGGGAATAAATTATATATGCCTGCAATAATATAAGTTTCAACCTATAATTCTCTTACAGATGTTAATTATAGTCATACAATAGTATTGAAGTTCAAAAGTTATATTATTATTTGCGATTTAACGCTTAAAAATTTTAGCAACAAAATATGATATAAGGAATAATATAACTTTATAATATATTAGAGAAGATTAGAGGTCATGAATTCAAAAACTTAGAAAAGTAGTTGAATTTATATGGGTTCCTTCTCCTGGACGTTATCTAAGTCCATTGCTGAAACATCATCGGTTATGTTGTTGGTCATTGTTAACCCAGACAAATAATGTGGTTAACCCAGCAAGTACTGGGTTAACATGAACATTTTGTGGGTTGAGCATCCAGGAATTACATAGACAAATATTTTGTGACCATCCTATGGATAAGGGATAGATTGAAACCCTAAACCCTTATCCGTTGACACACCCTGAAATAGGTTAAATTGAGATAGAAACATGTAGTTAAGTTGTTGGTCATGGTTAACCCGGAAAATAACGTGTTTATCCCATCAATTACTCAAAGGGGGCATATGCGACGTTGCTAACCCTAAACATGAACAAAATTTGGCTAATCACCCCTTCAAAATCAAATTGCCCACCAGTAAACAAGATGAATAGTTACCAAATTTTCAATTCAAACAACCCTAAAACCAAAATTACAGTAATTTGATGCAACACTAAACCCTAATCACCTCAAAAACAACCAAATAAAAAAATGAGATATTATTGCAAATTAATTGCCTTTCCACATCATCAATCTTTTTGCAGGCCTATACACCTTTAACAAATTTAAATCAAACATAAATTGTTTGGTCAAATGTGCTTGATTGATGGCAACACCTAAGGGTAACAAAAATACCTCAGTGTAAAGTACTTTTTTAACTCAACACCAGAGAGCAATTTTCCCTTATTTTTAATAAACTAGAGTCTAAGTTAGAGCTCCTTGTTATGCTAATTTCAGGGTGTTTTAGTTTATTTATTATGTGTTGATGACATATATCCCTTAATTTGCTGCACCATCATTGTTTAGATATGATAAGTAAGGTGCCACCCGATTTATGAATTTTGAAGGTTATTTATATTATTTGAAGCATATTGAATCATAGATCTTTTTACTCACTAGTTTGCAAAGTAATGGCCTATAACTTATTTAAAATGTGGATAGAGTACTATGGTCCGCTTTCCTATGTCATCATTTACATATGCTAACTAAATTGTTACATAATTGAATTTTATAGTCAATGAATTCAAATTGATATATTGAAAATGAATGACCTCAATGCTCCAACCGTTGGGTGCCAAAATTTGAAGGTTAGGTTATTCTCATCCAAAGCATCAAAGGTGGGATCATTAATGTTCAAAAGATGTATTTTACTAACTGGGAGAATTTGTAGAGGAGCTGTTACTTTTTTTGTTTATCCTGATTGACCCTGACATTTATTTTAATTGGTAATTTGTTCTTCATGGCAGACTATTGTACCCAGCACTCTGCAGCTGTCAGCCATGGGAGCCCAAATGTTGACCATTAGCCCTGTTCTGTCATTGATTTCTGCCTTGGTGAGGGGGAAATATTTCTTTAAACTACTTGATTCATTTAATTATCTGTTATGATTACTTAAGATATTCATATCTTGTTTAACAAAAGGTTGTTCCTTCTGTGGCTCTCACAATCACCTTCCTTGGGGCAAGGCTACGAACGATATCAAGAATGGCTCATCTGAGTGTTGCTACTCTTTCTGCATACCTCAATGAAGTATGTGTCAACGACAACACTTTCCCTTGCTGAATCTTGTGCTATTGGCTTGTTTTTGTGCCTGACCACTCACTTATTTCAGTTGTGTATGGGTGATAGAGAGTGGGAAAATAAATAAAGAGTAGGAAAATTGGATTCTAATAATCCCTTTTTTCAACTTTCGTATGCCAATAATCCCTACTTTATTTTTGTATTCTAATCTCAGAAAAATAAAATTGTATTATGATGGGACTTCACCGAGTCTAGTGGCGGTGACTTGGTGGAAAGTTGACGTGTACTAGCAGGAGTGTGTAAGCTTTCCACCGAGTCAACTCGGTGGTGTCCCACCAGAGTACAATATTATTATTTTTGGGACCACCGGAATCCAATAATAAAGTAGAGATTATTGGCATACAAAAACTGGAAATAGGGATGAGATTATCAGAATCCCAATTTTCCCTAAAAAGTAAGTATAAGAATTCAGCATCATTTTGCTGGATTCAAGGGATGAATTCAGAATCCCTGTCCTAGATTCAAGGGATGAATTCAGAATCCCTGTCCTAGATTCAAGAAAATATTAGCATCCTTGTGCATAATTGGTGATAATTGATAACAATCAATAATCAATGTAGAGTAAATTAACAAAGCTAGCAAAGGCCTTATTTATTGGTAAACAATCTTCATAATACTTTAAACCCAATAGAAATAGGAAACAAACGTAATATTTCTAATCAAACTAGGAAACTACAATATTCCTAATTAGAATAGGAAACTATAATGAAATCATAAAATATACTAAATATCATTATTTGTAAATATATTGTTACTTAATTCATCTTTTCCCTGGCTTGAAGAGAACTAGCCTCGCCTGCTGAGTGTTTGAATGATGATAGGCAACCAAAATATTCATGTGCAAGGTGACGTAGATCTCCCAGTTACGAATAACTCGGCTTGAGTTTTGTAACAAGGTAAAAAGGTGAAACCCGGACAAAGGAATAACACATTCACTTTGTCATAAAGATGAAAAATCTGCACGACTATCAACTGGTCCAGAAAAAATAGTAATTCGAGGAGTGGATAAAATTTCTTGCCAACATTAGGGCTAAATAAATCCACATAATCAATTTTCAATCTTGACAACTCCTCATGTCTAACTGGATTCCAGAACAAAATTTTTGCATAAGTAGGCAATATCTTGGTGATGTGTTGATTCTGGATACTTGTCATGTGGGGTAGTACTTCGAAATTCATTATGATATTCAGCACATTCCCGAAATTCGACCAGAAGATGATCATGGTGGCTCTCTGCCTCTCTCTAACTTTGTGCTCCTTTGGTTGTATAAGTTCACACACATAGATGACAGAACTTGCTGGAGTGAAATCCTAGAGGCATATGTCTTTAGTACCTTTTTCCTGAGAACTTGAGCAGTGATGAAATACTACTACCCATAGATTGGTTTTGGTAGAGGATAGAAACAATAAATTCCAACGTAAGTCATCCGCTTCAGCAAGAATACCAATGTGGATAGACACTATATATGAAAGCCTTAATGAAAACTGACCATCTTTAATGAATGCTGAAAGATGATGAAATATATCTAGAGTATAGGCATCACATTCAAGATCTTAGAGCACAAGATAAGATCTTTCTTTGGCCATAATCTTAAGCACATGAAGCCTTTTTTTTTTTTTTTTCCTGGTAAGATTGGCTAGTTGTATCCTCTCAGTTCTGAAAAGATGACACAATCAGCTCAAAAACCTTCTTTATAGACTCATCATCAAAGGATATAGGCAGTGATTTGAATGATCTCAGATAGGCATGACGAAAGAAAAACCTTAGCCGCAACGTTGGCATGATTAAGGATCATTTGAGATCAACAACCTCTTCAGTGGTTTGAGAACCTTGAATGGATTTTGAAGAGGTGTACTAGCAGAACGCTCGGACACGGTCGTAGCCATGACTTGCGTGTATAGATCTAGCTTGAAGGGCAGCCATGGATGCAGAATTGAGTTCTATCTCTGTTTCTTTCTCACTCTCTTTCTCTCGCCTTCTGACTGAGAGCAACACAGCTTCTTCTTCTCTCCCCTCAGTGGCGGTAGGTTATAATCAAGACAAGAGAGCCACGTTGAAGGAAGATATGCCCATTCTATCTATCTATTATACATTATATATAGGAAAATTGGATTCTAATAGTCCCTACTTTCATCAATTGTATAACAATATTCCCTACTTTCATTTTAGATTCTGGTGGTCCAAAGAAAAAAAAATAAAAATGAATTGTAGTGGTACCAAATCCACATCTACCTCCACATTTTTTAATTTCTTTTCATTCTTGCTCCACATTGTTTTTGTCATTCCTGCTCCAGAAAGGTAATGAAATGTAGTTACTAAAAGAATTTTTAAATTATTTTTTTTGAAATCCGAGCAATTATTATGATTTTTTCAGGAATATAAAAGTAAAAAATCGTAAACAATCGTAAAAAAAATGAAAAGTCTGGGAGAAACGTCGTAAATTCATTAAAAATTGCGGTAAAGTGTTATATTAACTTTTGAATCAAATGCGACTCAAAATCTATGATATTTAGGGTATACTCTTGGTGGTGTCCCACAAAAATTCAATTTTATTTTTTTTAGACCACTAGAATCCAAAATAAAAGTAGCGATTATTGCTATACAATTGGTGAAAGCAGGGATTATTAGAATCCAATTTTCCTTATATATATGGTATTCTTTTTCTTTTTTGTTTTCTTTACAGAATTATTTTAAGTGGGTAGCTTGGGCCTCTTTGAAAAGCCCACTAACTTAAAGTTTTATTATATTGTTAAGTGCCCAGACTTTAGTTTAGCAAACTCCATTCTTCTTCTTATATAACTAAATTTGTTATGCAAGTTTCTGTTTGTATACCTCTGCCATGTTGGACCCTTAGGTTCCGTGTCCCCGTGTCCGCAATTTTTGGGGATGCCATGTCAGACCCTTGGATCCGTACCAGTGTCGGACAGTCGTGTCCCGAGTCCAGGTAACATAGGTTCCCACCCTTAAAAGTTGGGTTCTAAGTTCCTTTTGTTTTCGATGATTTCAATGACACCATGGTCACTCAGTTAGCGAATGACACATCACAGAATGAAAATTACTTTCTAGCACCAACCCAGAGTAGAAACAGCAGCACCAAGCAGTAGCACAAGCACAAACAACAGCAAGCAATAGTTTGACATCAACCTAACCAAAATGAAGATGAATAGTCTGGGTAGTATAAGCACAAGCAACAAGTAATAATAACACCAGAAGACTCATGACGAGCAGCTGGCGCACAGCCAGCATCACATGAGCAACAATTAGAGAAGATGACACTATGGCTGTCGAAATTAGGGTAAGACTTGGGATCGAGAACTTGCGTTGGTGCTAAGTAGAATAGGACACGTTGAAATCATAAAATATACCAAATATTATTATTCGTAATGTACTGTTAAGTTTGTCAGACTCTTCATTTTCTCAAGCACACTGGCTGAACTCTATACTCCATTTTAGTTATACACTTGACAATTCATTTATATTATTTGTGCAAAACCTACAACAATAGGCAAGTCAGAGTCTGATAAGTAGTCGTGCCCCGTTGTCATATATCTGGGCGAAATAGGCAACAATAACTTTAGTTGTGTGTTGTGCATTACTTGTGACTGGCATGTTGTGGCAGGTTCTCCCATCAGTCCTTTTTGTGAAGGCGAGCAATATGGAGTGGTCTGAAAGCGTTAGATTCAAGAGGCTTGCTTATACGGACCTATGTAGACAATTGAAAAAGAAGAAAATGAAGGCTCTTATTCCTCAGATAGTGCAAGCTGTTTATTTTGGAGCACTGTTCATATTTTGTGCGGGATCTTTAATTCTCTCTAAGGGATATTTTGATACGTGCGGCTTGATCTCTTTTGTAACTTCCTTGGTTTTCCTGGTTGAGCCTATTCAGGTAGTAGCTCTGGTTTTCGTCCTTTTATTTCTTGAATCCTTCATTCTGTCAACATGCCTGCAAAACCTTGTCTGGATAATGAAAAGGATAAAAAGAAAAGAAAGGATTTGAAAAACTACATGTTCCACTTGCTTTTGATGGTCGTAAAATTGCTTTTGTAGTAGATGATGTGAGGCCTTTTCATTCCAAAAAAAAGTATCAATGAATCAGTGGTGTTCAGTAGATTCCAACTAGCAACAAAGAAATATTGAAGAGTTGATGTAGATTAGATCTTAAAATTGTAATGCCTTGAAAATACTGTAACTTTATTAGAATTTTGTTCCTTTCAGAACGTCCTTCAGATGCATTTTATTTATCAACTTTTTTCAGTTATTTAGCAGAACATTAATTTTGGCAGACTGGGTCAGGTGGGCTAGTGCTAGGTCCAGGTTTGAGAAAGGGAAGAGAGATTCTAGCATGTGCTAGTGACTTCTTTTTCTGGTAAAAGTTCATATACTTAGGTGGATCCTTCAGGGAGGGTTTGCAATTCAATTATCCACAACATAGATCCTGAGCACCCCCCCACCCCCCAAACACTTTTTCTTAGATGTGACTGCTAATAGCCTTATATGTGACTTTGCAGTTAGGAAAGAAGATAAACATGGTTTTTATGTAGTATGATTCTGACATGTGGTTGTGTTATATCCTAGTCTTACTGTTCAAACTTGTAGGAGCTCTCTTAAGCGGTCAATTTATAGAGTTAAAGTGTCTTGCAGGATGCTGGAAAAGCATACAATGAATGGAAGCAGGGGGAGCCTGCTATTGAGCGTTTATTTGACCTTACGAGATTCAGACCCAAGGTATTCATAATTCCATAATGTCATGATTCTTTTTGCTTTGAGCATGCAGAGTTCTTGGACTGTTTCAGCATGTAGTTGTTTTTATGTCGTGCTGTTGAGTTGTCCCACATCGGCCTTTGACACCCATATTGTGGTGTTTATAATGGCTTGGGTGCCTCAACCTCCTAAGCTAGCTTTTGGGGTTGAATTGGGCTCAAGTCCATTATTTCACATGGTATCAGAGCCAGGGTCATTGATGTTGGGGCCGCGCCCGCAGTTGTCTGCGCCTCGTGGTGAGGGGGGCGTGTTGAGTTGTCCCACATTGGCCTTTGACACCCATATTGTGGTGTTTATAATGGCTTGGGTGCCTCAACCTCCTAAGCTAGCTTTTGGGGTTGAATTGAGCTCAAGTCCATTATTTCACACGTGCTTCGCATGGTCATGCTTTAATATTCTTGATTATGAGAATATGATGTTTAAAACTTGTAATGCCAATACATTGTGTGCAATAACACTTTTTAATTTCCTTCAACAAAATTGAATTTACTCTTAATTCAAACCAAATGCATGCAATTTTCAAACACAAAGTCTAAAATAAACCTACCCTTTGGAATGTTAGTGTCATCTTGCAGTGATCTAACAGAAGTGTTTTGGTAGAAGATGATCATATTTTAACCACAAGATACTTTTATATTCCCTCTAATCATAGCATGAACATGATCACAGAAAAAGGTAATTAAACAAACAACATAATATTTGGGTATAAAGAAGCGAGTCTGTGTAAAACAAAGGAATATATAATTAAACATTTAATTCAAGTGATATTTAATGGGTGAATGATTCAATCAATGAGAATATGACACTTGTAACTTCACTGTTGAATCACTCACTTTTACATAACTATATTGATGGCTTTTATTTATTTATTTATTTGTGTATTTATTTATTTATTTATTTATTTATTTATTTGTGAGTATGTATACAATTTATTTCTTGGACTATTTCATGTTGTGAGCGTACATGTAAATGATGCTGTAGCATGCATTATTTGTGTATACATGTAGTTCTTGTAACCCTATTAAGACAAACACTATCTTCTGATTAAAATTTATTTTCGTGCCAGTTGAACACTCTTTGAACACAAGATTAATCTGAATGCAATTGAGGCATAATTCTTCAAACCAATAATTTGTTGTATAGAAGACCTTTGAATTGAATTGTATCCCGCTGCCTACTCATGTTCCCCAGGCTTCTCCCTTTTTTGAGATATTCTCTCAGATTTGCTGATGGTATTTCCGCTCTCTGTGTACTCTACTTTGTATAGTTTTGTTTAGTGGCACAGTTATTATTAATATCTTGGAAAATCTACTAGAAAATCCTTAAACCTTTTATAAACATAACTTTGGTCCTACTTTTGCTTTGAGGTCTTTATTTGTAAAAGATATAGTGCCCACGAAGGTGCTGTTGTGGCAAGTGCAAGGTTAAACTGTCACGCCACTAAACAGTATTTTTCCACTTTTAATGTTTACCACCCTTCCTCATTCTCAAACCCAACTGTATCCTCCCCATTCCCAAAACAAATTGGAAACCAAAATTATAGTGGGAGTGGTAAATTTGAACAGAGAAAGCATGGCGGAGGCCAAGCAAGGAGAGTGTCTAGATTGTTGTCATGGGAGAATGACTTCTTGTTATTGCTTGTTTGGTCTGAAGTCGTCCCCGTTGTTTGGAGTTAGAGAGAGAGTTGTATCTACTTCTTCAATGCTGCGTCATGTCTTCGTTTTCTACTCAATCGTCTTCAATCTTCATGCATTATCTATAATTGTTCATTTTCTCTCTCCTCCTCTTTCTCTCTCTTTATTTATGTCGTTTGCTTCTTACTATATGTATAACCTTAACTAACACCAAGACCAGTGACTAACTATAAGGATAACTGTGGCAAAAAATAACTCACTTAGCCCATTCCATTTGACACCCATACATAGATTTTACGATAAATGTGTGAATGAGGAAACAGTGAGCCCAGTAATATTGAACAACCAACTGTTTCCTTCAAAAATCTTTGCATTACCTTGAGATACTTTGCATGAGGTATGAGGATAGTGGTGTGATTGAGGAACCACTGAGGACATCCAACTATTTCCTTAAAAAATCCTGGCATTATCTTGGGATACTCTACATGAGCCCCATGAGATTGAAGATGATGGCTTGAACAAGGAACCAATGAGCTCATCAATATTAACAACCAAACATTTCCTTCAAAAATGCTTGCATTATCCCCAAATAGTGGCATGAATTTTACAGGATTGCATTTGGTTTCCAAGTTAATAGCCATTGGTTCATGATTCCCATTGTCCCCAGTCTTGTAGAGTAGTATCCCCACATAATGGCATCAATTTTATAGCTTTACAATTTATATCCTACTTAATAGGCTCATTGGTTCATGAAAATTACCATTATCCTATAGTTTTTAAACCATTATCCCCAGATGGTGGCATCAATTTTACATTACGATTGATTCACAACTCAATAGGGTCATTTGTTCATGAAAAACACCATTGTTCACAGATTTGTAAAGCAGTATCCCTTGATAGTGGCAACAATTATCCAGGATTACGGTTAATTGATTTCCAACTTAATAGGATCACTGCTTGAATGAAGAACACCATCCTCATTTTTGTAAAGCAGTTTGCCCAATTAGTGGCATCTATTTAACAGGTTTAAATAAATTAAATGGGGAAAAGCTGTAAATTGCGTCAACCAGTTCACTTATTCCACCTGCCACTTTAGCACAGAGGTGGGCCACTACACTTTTCACAAATTTGGACCTCAAGGGCAATGGAAGTCTATAGTTAATTATACTAAATTTCTAAGTACCTTGAAGTAAACTTTCCTAATATTGTTTCTAGGTTGAAGTAGTTTTCTTCAGTAAGATATTGGAAATGTTACAATGTTCTTCAATTCTTAGATCATGGGGTCAGTATTACTTGTGAATTGTTATTATTCCGTCACTTACTGTTAAATTTCATCAATTGCTTATGTTTTGACCAAAGGAAGGAAAATGCAAGATTTTTTGCTTTATCTAATGGCTTCTATTATTATTATTTTTTATTTCCAAACCCCTCTTTGTATCAGGCAGAAACTGTCTTCTGTCTTTCTCTGCCCCAACCAATCTCACTTGTTGAGAATTTGTCTTTTATCGTTTTCCTACAGGGACGAAACAATTTGTGGACAGTAATGGGCCATGGTCCCCATCTACTTTTCGCGCATAATATACTTTTCCAAGTGATGGTCATGGTGTTATGAAATATGTGAAGTTGGTTAGATTCTAGTATCATTATCCTCTGAAACTAGTAAATCTAGTCCGTGGCACCCCTTAAATATAAAAACTCCAACTTCGTCTCCGTTCCTACCCTGTCCCCTTCTCATTTCAGGGTTTGGGTTCTCCTTTAGTTTATAGTTGCCTATCCCATGGGTTATTTTACTTCTCTGATGTCCTGTGCATTGCAGATTTTATGGTTTCATATTGTCCTCAGCAAATCATAAATGAACTAGCTACTCATTGTACAGCTTAAATGTATAGGTGATTGAGAGGCCAGACGCAATTGATGTGGAATCTGTTAGCGGTGAAGTGAAGTTTTGTGACATCTCATTTCGATATAGGGACGACTTACCCCTTATATTAGATGGAATAGATCTCCACATTAAAGCCGGAGAGACAGTTGCTCTGGTTGGACCCTCTGGTGGAGGGAAGACCACTCTAATTAAACTTCTTCTTCGCCTTTATGATCCCTCGAGTGGTGAGTCTCACCAGCCCTCCACCTATCAGAATGTGTTCAGTTTGTACCATTTGGTTTGTGATGCCTTATGCTGTTTCATTTTTCAGGTTCTATATTAGTTGATGGACATGATATTCGAAGTTTGAGGTTGGAAAGCTTACGGAGGAATGTCTCTCTAGTCTCCCAGGACATTGTAGGTTGCAGGCAGCCAGTTTCCAATAAGTGTCTTCTTTTTCTTGTTCACTATGCCCCAAAGCAAATTGTTAGAAGTTTGGATTTTAATGACATTCTGATTTATCTGTCCGATCCATAGATGACAAATTGACAAAATTGACATTTGACAAGTATAAGATAGAGTGGCTAGTGGCTAATAAGCTAGGAACATGAATTATTTTTTTAATTCTCTCTAATGACTTGTACATCAGTTGCCAACGGTGATAAACTTTGTCCTTTGTTGTTTGTGCTGGAGTGCTTCTTTTCTTTGCCTGCATAATAGTTTATGTGACTGGACCGCATTCTTCTACAGGATTTTTGCTAAAGAATGTTATCTTTGTCCCAGAGAAACCAGTTATTCTTCTTGGATTTCATTGTTGTAGATTAATAGCGAATGCTCAATGTCACACCTAATGGATTGTGTTGGCTGTTTGAGATGCATCAAATAGAGAAAAATAAATAGATGGATATTCTCTATATTGTAAAGTCTTGATGTTTGTTTCTGGTACTTGCCCACAACCCTTATTTCTTGTCTCCAGTGAATTAGTTTCCTTTTTTTTTTTGTGAGATGCTGGAATTTCCCTTTTCTATTGATTTCCTAATTTTGAGTTCCTGATCTCATTCTTTTTTATTTTTATTTTCATTCATTTCTTTCTACATGGACTTGCCCTAGACAATTTTTTCAGGGACAGTTGCGGAGAATATAGGCTATAGAGATCTCGTGAGAGGAATTGACCTGGAGAGGGTTAGGCTTGCAGCACAAACAGCAAATGCAGATGAATTCATCAATTCTCTCCCTCAAGGGTATGGAAGTTATATTGGACCCAGAGGTTCAACTTTAAGTGGTGGCCAGAGGCAGAGGTTGGACCTTGAAACTTTGCCAAAGTCAGCTGTTTATTCCGTCCCAGTAGGTGTCACCTCGAAACGTCCAACGATATTTTATGACAGAAGGCTGACTTATAAGACTGCTGTGTATTAGGCTATTAGCTTTCTATATGACTGATACCCCTCTCTTTGTTGTTGCGAATAACAGGCTTGCAATAGCAAGAGCACTTTATCAAAACTCTTCAATTTTAATTATGGATGAAGCAACTTCTGCCTTGGATAGCAGGTCTGAGCTATTAGTGAGACAAGCTGTAGAGCGAGTGATGGAAAACCATACTGTAAGGTCCTCTGCTCCAGCACTAATTTTTTTGCTTAAAACTATCACTTTTCAGGATAAAACTAACTGAGCATGTGTGTTATGATTCTATTATGTATTTATTCCTAGACAAGCACATTGCTTGAACTCATAGCATCAAAATAATACACAAAGAAATTGTTAATACTGTCACTTTTGCTTCCCTTCCTGTTGTGCTTTTGTTTTTTTTTTTTGGTGGTGTTGAATGTAGGGCCTTCACCTGTTTGTGAGACATTAGTATACTACACAGAAATTATTAGTCTCAGAAATACTATCAACTTGTTTGCCTTGACAAGGCAAAAAGTAATCTAATATGTGGACTTCACACTCCACTTATAATTGACATTACTTTACTGCTGAACAAGTCTTCACTCCATATGACACTATGGCAACTACTGCAACTCAACTGATTGTGTTTGTAGGTATTGGTGATTGCTCACCGGCTTGACACAGTTGTAATGGCTGAGAGAGTTCTCCTCCTAGATGATGGAAGGCTACAACAGATTGACCATTCTAAGTTGATAAACGGTGGCCGTGACTTGCAATCATCCACTGGCCTCGTCATATGAGATCTGGATCTCAAGTTGGGAATATCTCGAATGCTCTTCTGTAATCAATTCATGTTCTTCATTTTCATATTGTTTGTTTCACATGCTATTCAACTTGTTCGTTTTGGTGAGGGAGAGAATTCAGTGTCGCTGCTATTACTTTTTGATGGCTACCCTAAAGAGTGCTTGAAGATCAGGAAACAGCTTGGATACAACCATACCCATGTTGTAGCTTCAAGTTTCCAACCTGGGCCTTGGGAAAACCCCTTTTAGACTGCCGGTTTTTAAGTTCTGTGTTCTCTATGTAGGCTAGGCGAGGATATACTGCTTCTGAAATGATCACTATGTATAATGTTTTGTAATACCTGTAAATAGGTGGACTGGAACATTGTATTTGTGTAGCATGCTCAAAACTATCACTTATATGGCTATGAACTGTCAGGTTTACAGTTATGTATTTTATCGGCCATTGATTATAATAATTTACATGGGTTGCTATGCTAGGTGACTGTTGAAAAGAAGCCTTATCCTATCCAGCATCTTCTTTATCCAGGACGTATTGAAGATATGCGACAGTGTTCAGATCATTTTGCAATGGCTATCCATACTGATTAAAGGATGCCTATTTCATCACACATACGGCCTCTTCTTTTTGTATGTAGAATAAATTTATAGCTAACTCATTCCTATACAATCGCTCCTATTTACTTAACTTTTCTCAATCTATCTTACTTGCCTTACATAATATATACCATTTTTCCTATTTACTTAATAAGTGATAGACTAATGTAACTTGCTTTACTTGCAATTCCTTATTAAAAGTTATAAAATATACATTTAAATGATATAATTTACATTCTTAAATAATATCCTATCTATTAACATTTACACAATCTTACTGAATAGTGCCTGTAGTCCTATAACCAGTGCCTTAGATTTGAAATTGCTGAACAATTTTTTTCTTAAGTGGCAATTTTTTTTTTTGAGTTTTTGGATGCTAATATACTGAACTTTTGGGGTATTGGACAATAATGTACCGAACTTTGACGTCGGACAATAACACTGTACTTTGAGGGGTGTTGAACAATAATGTACTCAAAACAATTTCGGTAGTGGCTGACTTGGTGACAATCGTACGTGGCAGTTGGAGGAGATGAATTGGTCAAAAAATGTTTAAATTTATGATATGTTAGTTAATGCAACATAAGTGAAGAGAAACAACTTTGAAAAGAGTAAAAAAAAACATAAAATCACATTGTTTAAATGTGTTTCCGCAGAGAGATTGTTGTTGTAGTCGTATAAAATCACCTTTGCCTGTGTAAATTAGCTGACATGTCATAAAGTTAGATATTATTTAGCCTATTCATCTTTTCGGTTTGCCACGTAAGATCCCCACCAAGCCAGCCACTGTTGAAATTGTTTCAGGTGCATTATTGTCCAACACCCTTCAAAGTTTAGTGCATTATTGTCCAAGGTCAAAGTTAAGTGCACTATTGTCCAATACTCTAAAAGTTCAGTATATTAGCGTCCAAAAATCATTTTTTTTAATCTGTCTATAAAACTCTGTCCATTGTCCAATAAAAATTCTAAATATACAGATGTCATTTTTTCTTTTTTATGTGATTAGGTAAGGCTATAGACACTACCAATATCTCTTTTTGGCCTAGCTTTCGATAGTGTTTTTGGAGTTAAAAAGCACAAATTAAGTTGCACAAATATTCTGATTTTTATAAAGATAGCATTTAAATATTTTAATATTATGTTAGAAGTTAGAACCTTTAATATTATGTTGGACATTTTTATTATCTAATTTCTTTACAAATATGGTGTTTAGTAAATTTTTGATATATATATATATATATATATATTTAATTTAAAGAATCTTATAGTTAAGTAAGACCATATATAGTTATAATAATAATTATTATAACTATAACTATAACTATACAATTCTAATTATCGTTAAAATTAAAATATGATAATGTTTAATAATTAATAAAAAGAGAAAATTGTAAATAATCATATGATAATTTTACTCCAAAAAACTACATGATAATTTTTAAAAGTTAGGCTAAACAATCAAATTTAGTAAAAACATTATATTATAAGTTAGACCAAACACTTTAAGTTAGTAAAATCACTTATGTCATAAGCTATGCCAAACACTTCAGTACCTTTTCAAAAATAGATTTTATAAAAACTGTTTGTAAGAAGCAAAAACACCTTTTTAGAAATTAGGCCAAACAGTTACTAAATTAGGGCCGACTCTAACAACATAAAAAACACATATTCACATAGCATATAACATGATAGGGTTCCTAAACTAAGGTTCTATGTACAAGGGTTTACTGGTTGGAGAAAATCTTAGCAGCTCATGTCTCGCCTGGTGCATTCTTGTTGAACGAGTACAACTCAACTGTGCGGGCTGTTGCTCTTATAGGCTCGAACTTTATAGAGTGATGCACAAGTGGATGTGGTGACTAAGGCTCAAATTGGTGTAAATGCACCATTCTGAGTATAGCCGGTCCGACATTCCATGAGTTATATTTTTTGGGTTAAAAAGAAAAACCTAAACCGTAGCTTTGATTGCACCCACGCCAAAAAAGATGGCAAAGGAGTAGTCCGGTATTTGCAACGCTTATGCCTAAAAAGAATGATTCAAAAATGTAATGCTAATATTTATTTACGTTCAAAAAAATTTAAAGCATACCAATTTTGTTTTTCAAATTTTACCCACTTTTATAAAACTCCCCACTGGAGTCGCCAAAAATCTTGTAGTCATTTTTTGCGTCTTTCCGACTTGAACATTCACAGAATGGACAATTTGCTGGGGTTTGCTTTTTAAAACACTTTAGGGTTTATTTGTACATTTTATGAATAACTATATTGTAAAATTATCTTCCCTTTATTGTATGCATTTCGTGAATAATTAAACTAAACTTTGAGAGTGAACATCTACTTGTTCCAACTCCTTAGGATTAGTTCAATCGGCTCATAAAATGTTGAGCTCGGAAGAAGGAAACTTATGCAACGCTATTTAAAAACATACAAATGCATAATAATTAAAGTTGCATCGGTCCATTGTAAAATCATGATAAACACAACTTATGCAATCCCGATGTATTTTTTAGTTCAAAGGAGTCGTCGCCCGAATTTTTAAGTAGAAGAGCCAAGACAAACCAAAGAAAAACAAAGAGAAGACTCCACTTACGAACCAAGAAGTGGATTCGGGGGTAAGGTTATAGACTCGAAAGGTAAAGACCTTTGAGTCTGCCTCTCATATTAGGAAAGACTCTACTAAAAGTTTAGAAATGTGCTTTTGATAAAGTTTTGAAGAAAAACAAATTTAAACTTTACATAATCAACTCATTAAACATGCAAAAATGAACTCTTTTATAACATAATTACAAGAACGCTTACAAATCATAATAGAAATGAAAAAGTACCTATATGATATTATAGTGGGAACCTTGCCTAACCTTCTTAAGTGTTCGATTCTCGCCTTAAAATTGATGAAATTCGATCGGACTTGGGTGAAAGGAGGATTAGGACACATCTTGTGGATGCAAAATGGGACAAAATTAGGGTAGGAAAGGCTTAAAGGCCAATCGACCTATAGGTAAAAATATGCTTTTTTTTTTTTTTGGGTGGTGTTTGGGATGTGTTTTGGCTATGGTTTTTGGTGTCTTTGGAGGGGTCATGTAGGTATAGGTTTAGATTTTAGGAGAAAGGTTGAAAGAAAGGAAGAATATTGAGTATGTAAGATTAGGGAGAAAGTATGAGAATTGAGGGAGAAAGATGATCATTCAACGATTGGGGGCCCCTTCCTTTGAGCTAGGAAGGTCTTATTTATAGGGTATAGGGGGTTAGACTTGAACGAATTAGAGGATTTATCTAACATGCCTTGGTCAACAAGTTTACTTTGAAATCATCGAGCTTAATGGCTGATTGTGCTTAAGGAAATGCACCAAGTTTTCTTCCTTGGACGGTGACTGAAAGTGAGCTGAATGTAGGTGGGAACACTTAAAGCTCGATCGGACATAAGGTGCATGAATGTATCTTGACTTTGGATGAATGCATCACATGGTCGATGTTGTAGTGTGGCTACATTAAAGGTCGATCGGACTACAACCATACATGCATGTACCTCGAGTCTTGTGAAACTTGGACGGTGGTGGTGTGATCACATTTAAGTCCGATCAGATTTGGGTTGTGCATGCACATATCTTTAGCTTGAACGACTTGGTCGATGGTGCTTGTGATAGAGATTGAACTCGTGACCTCTTGGTAACTTTGCATGTTGTTTTACGTAGACTCATGCATGGCTAAGGTTTTAAATTCTTTCTACGTAAATATTGTGCATGCTTGCTTAGGGTTTTGCATGTGATGTTGCATGCAACTATTTTACGTGAACTTGCACATGTATTATGCATGCATGCAAGTCTTAGACTTTGGTTCTCCTCATTTCCATATTTCCTAATAAAAGTATATAAAAAGGAATGATAAAATTATGTCAAAAGTATACTAAAACTATGGTAAAATACTCGGTATCTACACATTGATTAGGTGCTGAATAGGTTCAGCATGGAGAACTCCAAGAAGGGTTTTATCCCTATGGTTCATGACATATCGCTTAGTAAAAGAGATTTTCCTTCTATATCTGAAGGCTTACAACAGATGAAAAATGTTCCCTATACTTCGGTAATAGGCTCCATTATGTATACCATGAGATGTACCAGGTCAGGCTTATGCTTTTAGTATGTGCAACAGGTTTCAATCCAATTCGGAGAGAAGCACTGGACTGCAGTGAAAAACATACTCAAGTAACAGGACTAAGGAGATGTCTTTAGTATATGAAGGTGATATGCGGCTATGTTTAAAGGGATACACCCACGCCGGCTTTATGACAGACAAGGATCACTACAAGATCCAGTCTGGGTATGTCTTCTTGTTGAATGGAGGGGTTGTGAGCTGGAAGAGTTAATTCTAAGCAAGACACTCTTGCAGATTCTAAAACTGAGGCCGAATATATTGCCACTTCAGAAGCCGCAAAAGAGGTCGTGTGGATGAAGAAGTTTATCACGTTGCTTGGAGTGATGCCTAGCGTAGCAGAAGGCGTTGACCTCTATTGCAACAATAGTGGGGCCAATGCTCAAGCTAAGGAGCCTAGGGCACATGATAAGGCCAAGCACGTGTCCCGCAAGTATCACTTCATACGAACTTTTGTAGATGACGGTGATGTCAAGGTCTGTAAGGTTCACACGGATGCGAACGTCGATGATTCGCTAATTAAAGCCCCATCGCAAGCTAAGCATGAAGGTCATATCCGGGCTGTAGGAATCAAGCACGTTAGAGAATGTCCATAGTTTACTTCTCATGCTAGAACAGTGAATAAGTTGTATTCGCATTAGAGAATACGTTGCTTTACTTCTTATGTCTTCATACTGTTCTCGAGTTGTAAACGATCTTTATTCATCAATAAAAGTCACCTTTGTTCTATTATCAATCTTGGTTTAGTATTGAAGAGAACGTCCAAAAAGTTAGCTTATCCAAATATGGGAAGATCAGATGATGCCTATTCTTGTGAAGCCCCAATTTGTGAATTTGAAAATGCTAAGCCTGGTCAAATGTCGACCAAGTTCCTAATTGGATATCATGTTTTGGATAGTGATGATTGCAAGAAATTACCATGTAGGATTGAAATGATGATCGAGTTTCATGGTCATGGGACATTGGATGTCAAAGTCAATACATTGGTAGATTGTTGGAGAACAGTTATTGGACTGACACGCAATGGGAGTCTTTAAGTTATTATGACCGTCATAAGAACTCCCACTAACTCAAGCTAATTCCTCAATCCCGAGTTCTTTACTCTTCATGCAAGGTTCACTGTGACTTTAGAACGTGACGTAAGCTTCTTGTAGTAGGAGGTGATGCGGTCGGTGTTAGGGTCATTTTTTGTCCTTGAAGTGATACGTAGTTGAATAAGACGACACTGTTCACCCTCTTTGAGGGGTATATCTCTCATAGGCCACTCGATGAGCTCAGGCTCAAAAGGATCAACAGTTGATCACACATTTTGAAAGTCTGACTTGGTGGTCGAGAAACATTCTAGCTAAATAAGGATGACATGGACATACCTTATCTGGATCCAAGACATCAAGAGACAAGAGAATTTTGTATATTGAACACTTGTGGGACAAGTGGAGATTGTTGGGAATGTCCCCACAATGTTCAATTACATCCGAGTACTCACACGGCGATTAAAGTCTTTGTTGAAAGATCTATTACCAGTGATTGAACAGTTTAATCATAGCCGTGTTAGTTGTTCCCACAGGGTCACACGCCATTTTCTCAAGGCAAAGAGTACGTGGATATAGGCCGGATCAATACAGGATTTGATATGAGGGAGAGCGCGAAACCCCTTTGGGTTGAAAGGGAGCCACCACAAGCGATGGCAAGGGCCACCATGTCCCACGGTCACTTTGCCACGGTCCGTGGCGGCCTTCTGGGAAACAGAATTGGATTCTGCTACTCACTATGATTGTGGTACGGACACCACGGTCCATGGTGACAACAATGCGCATGTCCCAAAGGGTTTCTCCCTTCCTCCTTTCCTCTCTCCTATAAATAAGGGTCCATGGGATGGAAAAGATTGTCTTTCCATTCCAAGTGGCCATTTTATAAGATCTATTTTTTGAGATTTTATAAGGGATCCAGGAAAACTTTCTCTTTGAAATATTCTGGTTTAGGATATTTGAGGTGATTCTTGAGGTCCTCCCTAAGTTTGGAAAGGTAGAAAATATATTTGATACAATCAAACATACTTTTTGACTTCGATAGGATCAGGGTCAAACGGTCTAGCAGCCGAATCGAGAGCGTGCTACGTGGAACTCTGTAGAGGTTTCCTCTTTGGGAACATCCACTCGGAGTCTTTTGAAGATAGTGCGTTCAAGAGTCCAAGGTTGGTCGAGGCTATCATATTTAGAGTAATCAGGTAATAACTTAGCCTCTCCTATCTGCTTTGATTTATGTATTTCTTTTGGGTTAGTGTAGAGTAGATTAGGCAAAGTCCTAAAGGTTAGGACTTCATCCGACCCTAGTAGGGGTGGGCCTGGTTAGATCGAGCCTACAACTCTTGTTGCCTAGTTAGAGTTAGACTCCCCTAACCCAACACATTCGATAACTCAAAACATCAACTAAGTTCAAGCAATGTTCAAACTTAGCAGTAGGTAGTGATTTGGTGAGCATATCCGCAGGATTCTTATCACATTACAACATGGCAGCATAATGTAGACCGTGGCTAGCGACCGTTAATTAAAAGGTCGCTTTAAAAAAAGGAGACCAATTTTTTCAGATCGTTAAAATGTCGTAACTGGCGACCAATAAATTAACGATCACCAATCGCAAATGGCGACCGATAAATCAAAGGTCGCTAGTTTTAAGCGGCCATTAATTTAAGAGTCTCAAATTGAAATAAATGGCCACTATTAGCAACTGTTAATTTATAATTAGAGACCATTTTATTAACGGTCAGTAGAAATAGAATTAAGTTTCCCCCACCTATTTTTGGTACTTAGCTCCCCGAGAGCCAGAATTAAGTATATACCCAAGTCTCCAACTGGGCTTGTTCTCGTCTCCTGATTGGTAATTCAAAATTCAAAAGATAAATGGCTCCATAGAAGAAGGTCCGTCAAAATTGTATTCGTAGTAAAGTGTAAAAGATCAAAGTCCCTGCTTGTGTTCCTAAAGTACCTCAAGAGTCAACAGTATGTGAATGCTGCCACCTTAATTGTCTGAAGTTTCATTATTGTAGATGCAAATCACTTCAATAAGTTCAACAAGGGATCATATTCCTGCCAAGGCTATGTGAGAAATTCTACAGGTTATTGCTGTTTTGTTGTCATCCATCTCTGCTAAGAAATTGAGGTGAGTCTTATAAGCAAAAAGCATATAAAAATGAGGAACTTTTCCATGCCTTATTTCCTTACAATATCATACTGGCTTTGTGCATTTGACCAAATTATACATTAGAATTAGACTATCAAAGGTTTTGCAATGCCAAGGTTCCCAAGATAACCATTAGATGTGCAAGCTCTGTAGACTAACAAGGAGAACAATAGCAAGCAACATCTAACTAAGGCAAAACTTGGAGACTTTTACATTTGTCAGGATGGACAGATTAGTTTTCACAAGAAATAGAAAACGAATTAAGAACATGTCATCAAATTAGTCACTCATAAACATACAACATCACCTGAAAGAAATAGCTAGCCAGCTAGAAGGGAAAACTTTGATGGATTTTCCTAGAGGACATTCAATTTCAATCTTAAGTTGTCTTGCTATGATCACCGCCAAGCTTCAGTTCTGTCAGTCGTTAGGTTGACAGTGCTGACAAGGGTGCTTCCCATGGTCTTGTCAGCAACCTTAATCACCCCATCCACAAGTCTCTCACTGGTCTTTCTTTTAGTTTTAGTAGTACAAGAAGGCTTAATCACTTTAGATTTGGCTGTGCCACTTTGGATTTCTTTCACTTCAACTGTCACGGCATCACCACCTTGTGCAGCTTCTTCACCTGTTACTGTTAAGTAGTCATCATGATCATTTGTAGCAGGGTGCAGCGAACTAGAAGGTGGGTCCTCTTCATCATCGCGCTCACTGCTCTCTTCAGGAATCGTTTGCAAGGGATAGTGATGATCATTTCCACCTAACCCTGATGGATCTCTGCGAGCCGAATCAAGTATGGAATCCTCTCTTTCTCTAAGGGTCTTTTCAATCAGTGTCTTGAGGAAATTCATCACCTGGACTGCATGCATCAATGCTGTTAGGGGGTCATCCATCTGCATTTTGAAAAAGCCCATCATGTTGGTTGGTTAGCTCACTTTATGTGGAAGCTAAGCATATATATCGTACGTACTATAAGAAAAGCAAAGACAGAGAAAATTCTGATAAGTAGTCACCCCTTAAATGAACTTCATACCCATGTATAGTACTCGCAGACATTAAAGTTGATTAGAAGAGAAGCAAAAACATACATGTGTCATGTTAGGGGCAAAAACCATAGCTACATTGCGAGGATTCATCTTGTTGAGGTGTTGAAACTGGGCAACATCAGCCATAAGATTAATAGCCCAATCTAGAAGGGCAGCTTCTGTTGGGGGAAGAAGCCTTGCAAGCCAAGTGCATTCCTCTTTGGTTTGGGATTGCATCACTTGCTCAGGGGATAGACAGTCCAAAACACCTCTTGGAAGCTCTCTGAACCAAGACTGCAATTACTATTTTGTCAAGCTATACATAAACCATTGAGGATGAGGATATATAACTGAACCACTTCTACTTGTACTTGTACTTGTACTTGTACTTTTACTTCTGACTTGTGAATCTGAGCGAAATGTACCTTAATTAGGCCTGCCAAGCAATGAATGTCAACATCATCAGGAACAAGTCCTTGGTTCAGTTGCTCCCTCACATACTCTTCCTGCCCATTGTCAGGATTTATTCTGAAAATTCCCTCAGCCTGAATCATTCATTCAGTTCAATTCCATCATTTTCACATGAATGAATGAAAACATCTTGGAATGTATTGATGAAATTTATATTCAAAGAAAAGGTTGGTTTACTTGGAGACCCCCTAATGCATATAAACGATGCTGCATTAGCAGGAGTATGGTGGGCACACTATTTCCTCTCGTGTCAAAGGATAGTTGCATGGAATTTGTTGACACTCCAAATACTGTGGCACTGCATATTTCAGAAAAACAATTATTACATTAAAGCTGGTACAACAAATTGAAATAAACCAAACTGACTATAAGACACCAAATAAAATGTTAGAATGGTAATGGTGAAAATTAAATTTGTTGATTTCTTTGCAATGAAATGATTCCATGTTGGATTCATGCAACTGTGTGTTTTAAGCTAAGAATGAATGAATGGGGTTGATTTGATTTGGTATAATTTGGAAGAAGAAAGAAGAGAGGAGACCTGGCACTGGGAACCCTAGTAGGGAGTTGAGGCTGAAACTCAAGAGGTAAGCCAAGGAAGCCATTGAATCTGTCAAAAGTGACATGGGCGACATGCCTGACATTGGTAGGCACTCCAATTTCCATCACAAAAAAAGGAGCTGCTGATACTGTTAGTGATAGTGATAATCCCCTACCTTCCAATCAGAAGAGCACCCAAAAACAGATCTCCACAAACTTCAATTGCTCAACATTCATTTCTTGTTGTTGTTGTTGTTGTAGTCTTCCCTATTTCTCTTTCTCTCTCACCCACCCACCTCCTCAGAGATTGAGTGTAAAAAGGTGGAAGGCAGGTAGAATGGATTTTCATATTAAGAGCTGGATTCAGATGGGCATTTTTGGTACAACTCATCATTTCTTGTGCTGCTGGCTGCTGCTTTTGGGTCTCCGGAGCCCATCCATTCTCAGCTTCTACTTGAAGATTCTGCAATTTCTGTCATTAGTATGAGAGTATTACTAGTACAAAACCAACAAGGGGTTTACAAATCATGGGTATTCTAGGAATTTCACTCACATATATCATAATAAATTAATAATGCATTCTTTGGGCGTAATTAATGGGAAAACAATACGGAGGGGCCGGCTCTTGACTCTTGAGTTGGGTTGAAGGAACCTCCAAACACTTTCTATGGTTGACTGACTGTTGAGAAGGTGGGATCAAGGCATCAATATCATCACTGCTTTCTCTTCTGCTTGTCACAAGGCTACGAGCCTACGATTTGGATTCCGCCTGGATAGCGGGGGTTCAACAAGCAAAGGAGACACCTATAGTTAATAAATTTAATATTAGCTCTATTCCTTAATATCTATCACTTGACAATTTTGTATTGTTCAATTTGTCACTTTACAATTTCAATGTAATATTAGTAAAAAAAATAATTCAAATTTACCTCTTACTTTTATTATTCACGATAGAATTATATAATTAAAGTAAAAATTTAACTTTTAATTTTACCGTTTTCAACTTAATTATCATTATCATTCTCAATCTCATTTTTACTTTAAAATCTACACAAAACTCCAAAATGAAAATTATCTATTAATCTATTAAATATATTAAAACAAGACCACCAAAGGGGAATCCATACCTAGATGGTGAAAGTTGGGAGGTTTGGTTGCTTCTAACCTACTTCCGAGCCTAAATAATTGTTGTCAATTAAAAAATAAATTAATGGGAAATAATTTGATTTTGCTAAGATTTGAACCTTCGTGGGAAGTATGCAAGATAAGAGTAAATACCATTTGACTAACACATATTTTTGTATCATTATTATTACGTACAAAAATAATATTCTATGAATCGTTTCAAAGTGGAATTATTATGGGATTAATATATACTATACGAGGATTAATGATAGATAAATGATAAAACTTTAATATAATTTTATATAGCAAATAAAGTTTCAAATCTATTATGAAAATATATAATTTAAATAAGTTATTTTAATTATTATGTTTTTGAGATATATAATTTAAATTAGTATTCAAAAATATTTGTATTATGAAAATATATGAACAAAGATACTACAACATTTTTTTACTGTTAAATAAGAATTAATATCAATAATTTAATCCATATTATTTTTGAAATTCAATATAATAAAATTCCCTCTTTTTCACCTTTCATCTCATAAAAATGAAATAGGTCCATTATTTATCATATATTTAATGGTCTTATTGAATTTTCACAAACATTATTTTTTATTCGTAAAATAATAATTAATCCCTCTTTATTATGAAAAAAGTAATGCAACTACCTTTTGATTGATATTATGATTGTTTGACATATTATTAAATTTTAGAATTAGTAATTAATTTTTAATTTGTGAGTATTAGTTATTCACTACTCCCTCCATCCCAAATTAATTGTCACTTTGACTAAATTTTGACCGTTAATTATTTACAAATTATAATGAGTTACAGTATGAAATTATCTCCATTGTAATTTTTAGTAAAGTATCTTTCTAATGACGGTAATTTCATATTGTAACTCATTGTGAGTTGTAAGTAATTAACGATCAAAATTTTGTCAAAGTGTCAATTAATTTGGAACGGAGGGATTACTAAACGCTAATGCTTTACAATTTCTCTAACATTTTATATTATTTTATAAAAACATCATTTTTCATAAAAAAATCTAAAATAGAAATATTTACTATTGTTTTTTTAGCGTATGTGTCTGTGGAGAAAATTATAATACATCATTGTTGATTTTATTTTCATATTCATAATTATATTTTAATTAACTAAATTAAAATAAATAATTTAATTAATATTTTTTAATATATGATATATATGTGTGTGCGAAAATTGTACATTTCAATATTAATAAGTTTAACACATATATTCTATCGCAAAATAGTCACTAGTAGAATTTAACCCTAAATGCGTCTGTAGATGGCGTCTGGAAAGGGGTTAAACGGACGCCAAAATGATTTTAGCGTCTGATTTAAACGGACGCTAAATATTGTTCCGCCTTTTTGAAAAGGCGTCTGATATTGGCGTCTGTTAAAAACAGACGCCATTTTTCGCGTCATCGTGTCAGATCGGCGCTGGCAGTCTTTGTCTACGGTAGCTTTTAGTTAGTTGGCGTCTGTTAAATGCTTAACGGACGCTATATTTGGCGTCTGATTAAGCGTTTAACGGACGCCGCCAACTCAACATAAATTAAAAAAAAAAATTTACGATTAACAAAATCAGAAATATTATGTGTTTTTTATATTTATTTCAATAATAATGAAAAATATTACGATTAACAATGATAAAAAATACAAAAACAAATTATATACGTCATTAATAAAAACTCTTGTAATGAAAAAATATAGTTTACATAATATATAGTACAAATTAAATTGTAATAATGGAAAAAAAAACAGTTTATATGGAATTTAAAATGTACAATTTCATATACATATATGTGTGTAAAAATTACAAAAACAAATTATAATAAATATTTATTTTCAGTGTTTTTGAGGTTTATAACTAATAATCAATCTTCAATCTTCAATCTTCAATCTTCAATCTTCAATCTTCAATCTTCGTAAATTTTATTAATTAGTGGAGTGAATTGATTTGAGGTGAAGAGAATTGATCATGAAAGGATATGGAATTTAGAGAGAAAATTGATGGATGAAGGAGGGAAATTTAAGGAAGAGAAATGAATTGGAGGGAAAATATTCAGCTGGATGGTGCTTTTATAGAGAAAAATGGCGTCAAGCATCGTACCAAACAGACGCCATTTTACCCCGTCATGGCGTCTGTTTGGTACCGTAACGGACGCCATTTTGTTTGAAAATTATTCGCACATAATTATTAATAATTAATAATAATATTATTAATTAGATATATTATTATAACAATAATGCTAGTAGTATTATAATTATTAATATTAACTATAATTATAATTATATTATTAATCTTTAAAGAGAAACATATATATATATATATATGTATGTATATATATATATATATGTATATATATATATCCTACGTATTGAATGATATTTATTTAGGATATTTACTTAGTTATAATTAAATTATTAGTATTATGATTGTATTTTTAAAAATTTTATATATATCAGTTGAATGATATTTAATTATTTATTAATTTGTATACGTACGTTAAGTTATATAATTAAATGGGACGACATATATACGTATTTGTGAACATAATTACTTATTAGACTCTGAGCAAGTGGTTATCGAAACCAGCACAAATATATTACGTACATATAATAATAAAAGTCAGTGTTTGATTAAGTTCAAATATTAAAAACATACAAATAAAAAAATTATTCTTCTCCGGCGTCATTATTATTATCATCATCAGTAGGGTGGGTGGGCTCAGGTTGGGTTGGTTGATAAGGAGGGCGGGGGACTGGCTGCGGATGGGGCGTAAGAGGGTATTGCCCTTGTCCAGTGTAGGGCTGACTCCCAGACGAAGATCCGGCAAAGAAGGGGGCTTGCCAATTATAAGGTGGCGGTGGTGGTTGCTGGTGTTGCTGGTATTGCATTTGCATTTCGCGTTGCATTGCCGCCATTCGTTGCTCGAATTCTGTATGCATTTGATGCTGCAAACGGCGTTGCATCTCCATCATTTGTTCCTGCAACTTTATCTGCAACTGTTCCTCCATTCTTTGCTCCATTCTCCGCCTATCTTCCTCGCGAGCTTGTCGTTCTCGCTCGAGTTGCTGCTGGAGCTCTCTGTTCATCTCCGTAACTTGAGCTCGGATGTCGACGGAGGAGGAGTCACCACGCCGTCGTGGACGTCGCCTAGATGCGATGTGGGGGAACTGCTGCTTCATATGTTCCCCCACAGCCCCCATGCCTACGACGTGCCCCCGACTCTGCAGCTGCTTATCAAACCAGAACTCTTCTGGAGTCATGAGAGGAGTTTCCGGTTGACCGTCCTCTCGCTGCTTGGCCGCCATCTCCCGTTTATAAGTATCATAATCGCCAAGCATCTTCTCCTGATTTAGTAAAACATAAAAAGAGTATTTTAATAAAATTAATGAATTAATTATAGTTTAGGTTCGTACGTTAATAAATCATGTCGATATTCAATGATGAAGATTTTTAATTACCTCAATGACCTTGAACCTGTTGTCCACCCACTGATCGGTGCCTTTCCTCATATGGGTCGCTTCGAATTGTTCCCATATGGTTGGGTCACGGTCTTTTTTCTTTTTCTGTAAGCATCAAATACAACCGTGTTTATATAATTAATTGTTAGTATCAAATACGTGCATGATATTCAAACATTCACAATTATCTTACCAATTTTTCCCTAACAATACCGAATGGGACTGGGCCCATTGTGTGTGATGGTGGGCCCTTTTCTTTGTCCATCTTTCTCGCCCGGCTCATGTTGGAGCACTTTTCAGCATACCGTGGGTCTTCCCATAATTCGACGAATTTTTTCCAAATTTCGTCGTCGACAATCCATTTATGCTTGCCTTTAGCCGCCAGCCAACGCTTTTTGGATTTGCCTATAGCGTCGCTGTATTGTTTGATAACCCGACGTCTAAACCACTCACGGATATATCCATCATGCTGGGGTTCCCACCAGTATTTTTTCTACATTTAAACCATATGCGTACATGAAGAAATTAAACATGCAAATTAGACAATCAATTTCATCAAGTATAATAAATTAAACCATACGTACGTATATAAACATATATATATATATATATATAAAAGTGTACGCAAACATGGGCGTTAAATACGTAACTTTACCTTGAACTCCTCAAATATCAACTCTTTTGACTGTTGAGGCACTTTAGCCCATTTAGGCCAAAAGTCTTTGAAGTTTTGCTTCACGATGTCCATAATGGACCTGACCGCGTGTGCTCCATAAGGCGATACACTGAAACCAATAAGAAATAGATGTCAGTTTAGAGGTCATAAAATTTGTTATATATTTAAACACAAACATATATAAATTCATAATATAATCAAAGTTTTGTCAATGAGACATGATTGATACTCACGAGCCACCACATGGTTCAATTATGAATCTTCCATCCGGTGTTTTTGGAGCATCTCCCGGAGCTCAATTCGATACCGTGTACGAATATCCTCCTGGCCATCCCCTTCAGTTTGGGTAGCCTCCCCCTCAGTTTGGGTCCCACCAGCTTGGGTACCCTCCTCTTCAGTTTGGGTACCACCAGCTTGGGTACCCTCCCCTTCCGTTTGGGTACCATTAGCATCGGTCTGGTTACCCTCCCCTTCAGTTTGGGCACCCTGATGATAAGCCTCATACCCTTGAATGTACGGAAAGTCGCCCATCGTCTGCTGGGCATCGGGCGCAAATAAGCGCATCAACTCAAGGGTCGACTGATCTATTTCTGGATGCGCTGATGGATCGAATTGCGGGATGTATGGTGACGGTGGGTTGTTCGATGATGATCCCCCACGTCTGTTTCTAGACCCACCACGTGATCCATCTCTTCCTGTCATCTTAAGAATATCTGCGAACGGACGCCATTTCGCTCATCAATAATAATCATTTTAATCAATCATATATATTACTATTTCATATTAATCAATCATATAAAATAAAAATAATCATTTTAACTACGCATTTTAATAAAAACGTTCTCCATTCAAATCACAACTTCAAATTCATTATACTTTAATAAAAAATTAACAATAAACAACAATAATAAATCATAAAATATATAAAAATCATACCAAAACCCTAAACATCAATAATAATTCATAAAATATATAAAAATCATACCAAAACCCTAAACATCAATAATAATTCATAAAATATATAAAAATCATATCTAAACCCTAAACATCAATAATAATTCATAAAATACATAAAAATCATACCTAAACCCTAAACACCAATAATAAATCATAAAATATATAAAAATCATATCTAAACCCTAAACATTAATAATAATTCATAAAATATATAAAAAACATATCTAAACCCTAAACATCAATAATAATTCATAAAACATATAAAAATCATATCTAGATCCTAAACATCAATAATAATTTATAAAATATATAAAAATCATATCTAAACCCTAAACATTAATAATAATTCATAAAATATATAAAAAACATACCTAAACCCTAAACATCAATAATAATTCATAAAACATATAAAAATCATATGTAAACCCTAAACATCAATAATAATTCATAAAATATATAAAAAACATACTTGATTGACTGGTTATGATCTTCAACGCAAAGAGTACTCATGTTCTTCTTCTTCTTTCGTTCTTTCTTCCTCGTCAATGGCTGCTGCGAGTAAAATATTTGCAACGACAAATTAAGCAAATATGGCGTCCGTTAAGCGTACAAACAGACGCGAAAATTTAAAATATGGCGTCCGTTGCTAGGTCAAACGGACGCCTATTTGTACTGAAAGTCAATGTTCTGATTCCAAGATCTAAACGTCACTGTTATAAATTTTGGCGTCCGTTAAGCGTACAAACAGACGCCGAAATAAATTTGATTAAATATATTGATGTTTAGGGTTCCAAGATCTTATCGTAATTGTTACCAATTTTGGCGTCTGTTTATTTGGTCAAACGGACGCCATTTCCGTCAGAAAAATCTTTTCATATCAAAATGGCGTCTGATTTTGTGTTAAACAGACGCCAATTTTGAAAGTAACGGTAAACGTTCTGACTCTTATATCATTTCATAACTGTTAACGTTGTCAGAATGGCGTCTGTTTAGCTGGCTAACAGACGCCAATTTTTTAAAACATTTATAATAATAAAGGTCTTTTAATATTTATAATTTTATTGTGGTTATTTATTTATTTATTTTCTTATTATAACTATTGTTATTTATTTATATTATTATAAATGTTTTGAAATGGGCGTCTCAAAATGTATAGATCGATTAAATTTATTCGTTACATATATAGCATGTTTGGATACAAAATTCGAATATTAATTGTATATTACAATACATTGTGTAACACAACTAATTAATATTCATCGTTGTCTCCCTCGCCCTCATCCTCACCCTCGTCACCATCTTCATATTCGTCGTCGTTGTCTCCATATTCCTCTTCGCTCAATTCGGACGTATTATTGACCACTATTACTTGGGTATTGTCCATATCGGCAACCTCATCGTACACCCCTTTAACTGCGAGTACTTGAGAAACGGTACCGTCATCAGGGTTGATCGGGACAGCAGCTCTCGGTTGATCATCTTGGAGGGCCAACGGAAGGGTGTGCTTGTCTTGCGGCATATGAAGGTTTGTTTGCAACCACAACCCACCAATTAGCTTTATCCCGTATGCCCGCCGTAATTCATGAACAACACTTGGGTTGCACCGCCAATATGAATGGGTCATACTTCCAGTACCGTCTGTCCTTGTGTAATTCAACAAACGGGCATAAATTTGGTGAACGGACACCTCGTACCGGGGTATTGTCAAACCAATCACATCTGAACAATATGCTCTTTCTAGTGATGGGCCCAACATATTCTAATGCAATGACTTCTTGGAGAACGCCGTAGAAGTCATCAACAAATCCACCGCCACCCGTGCCTTTGACACACACCCCGGCACTATACGAAGCCAAAGAGTTACTCCTTGCTTGGGTGTGAAATAAGAACCCGTTGACTCGATAAGCACTCCACGTGGTCACTTTAGGTGAAGGCATACGGGCTAACTGGTAAAGGTGGTCATGTCGCTCATCTTCGTAAAACCGAAATGCTTCCCAATTTTCCTTCACATGTAGTAACAGTTACATTTTGAACATATTATTTTTCGTTTAGATATGGGAAAAATCAAAATTGTTCAAAAGGTGTGCGATTCTCACCGATAGCTGATAAAACCATTGTGTGAACTCCGATTCAATCATCTGATCCAATTGAGTGTCCGTGGCATCAGGAAATGAAGTCAACTTGAAATTCTTAAACAATCTGCGCGGGATACAAGCTCATTAATTATATCGAACGGATGGAATGTATATTATATCGTAAACATAATGTTGAACAGTGCTTACTCTAAGTAGTGGTTGACTTCTTTGCAGTTCAGCAGGACGTGCAGGTGTGCTGCTTTGTACTCCTGATCGTCGAGCCACCTCGTGCTTACACCTCCAACGGGGGTCCCATCGTTCTGAAAACCGACAATAACATAGGATCATTGTCGACATTAATTGGCACGCCGCACACGCATACCTGTTGATGTAGAAGATGATACTTCCGGTCCAAAGTATGTGGATGCAAATTGGGAAATCTCAAACATGAGGTACACTTGAGCCATGGATCCTTCAGGGTGTGCCTTGTTCTTGATTTTCTTCTTCAGCCACCCGAAATACCTCTCAAAAGGATACATCCAACGATATTGAACAGACCACCAAAAAATGCTTCCTGAACCAGGTGGATGGGGAGGTGTTCCATTACGTTGAAGAAGCCGGGGGGAAATATGGTCTCCAACTTGCAAATTATTATGCGAATTTCTTTGTCAGTTTGACTAAATCACCGCTTCAATGTTGTGGCGCATGTGCTCTTGAACCATTGGCTTAATCGAACGAGTGGCTCCAACACATCATCGGAAGTGCGGCCTAACGCAATGTAATGTTGTCTGCAAGAACACATGATCATGGCTTTTAAAGTTTTGAAACCTTTTACCGATGTATCGGCACGCTTTGCAAAGTTCAAGCATAGGCGTCCGCAATCAAGGTGTTGTGCCCAATCACGACGCCCGATCGCTTATTCTCGGAAGAACATATTTGGCTCTTGTGCAAGGGTTTACCGTTCGACCAGTGCACTAGATGGAGTTCGAACCGCCGCATATATCGCCACGCCCTCCTTGCATTTCCATCATCCTTCGCTTTGCCGGCCACCCCCATCACCGTGTTTTATGTTGTCCACAAAGTTCTTCTCAATGTGCATCACATCTAAGTTGTGTCGAACAACGTGATCCTTCCAATAAGGCAACTCCCAAAAGATACTTTGTTTCTTCCAATTATGAGCATTCTCTCGGAATCCGGGATTACAAAGTCACCACGGTAGTCACCTTAGGAAGTCCTTCACCTCCTCATAGATTGAATGACCGCTTTTCCTACGCGGTGGGACATTTCTATCCGCAAGTGTGCCCTTTCAAATGCCTTTCGATTCCTTCTAAAAGCATGCCCCTTATCAAGAAACTGTCGATGACAGTCAAACCACGAGTTTTTCCTCCCATGCTTCAGACGCATTGCTTTCAATCCATCCATGCAAACAGGACAAGACATAGCGCCATGCGTGCTCCACCCAGAAAGCATCCCAGCCGGAAAATCATTGACCGTCCACATCAACGATGCCCTCATGTTGAAATTTTGTCTCTTGGAGATGTCGTACGTTTCAACTCCCAACCATAAGCACTGCAGCTCGTCCACCAAAGGTTGAAGGAAGACATCAATTTTATTTCCGGGGTTCTTCGGACCTGGAATAATACACGTGAGGAACATGTACGGCGTTGTCATGCACAATTCGGGTGGCAAGTTGTAAGGAGTAACTACAACCGGCCATATCGAATAAGATTTCCCTGTCATGTTGAACGGGCTAAACCCATCCGCACACAGGCCCAACCTTACATTCCGCGATTCCCTCGCAAAGTCTGGATGCGCGCTGTCAAACATTTTCCATGATGCGCCGTCCGACGGATGACAAAGAACACCATCATCGCTTGTTCTCCGCGTGCCACCTCATATGACCGCTGTATTCTTGATGCATACAGACGCTGTAGCCTAGGCGTCAAAGGAAAGTAAAACATTCTCTTGTACGGGACACCTTTATTTGTCTTCGACGATTTTTGTGGCTTATACCTCGGATGACCACAAAATTTACATTCAGTGAGATGTGCATCGTCCTTATAGTAGATCATGCACCCACTAATGCAACAATCAAATGTTTCATAGCCCATCCCCAACTTCTTAACCTTCTTTTTCAACTCATCGTAGTTTCTAGGCATTAGGTTCGGCTGGGGACAAGTCTCGCTCATCAATTCCATGATATCGTTCATTGCTTGCTCCGACAAATTGTGCTTCGACTTGTGATTGACCAGTCTCACGGCAGTGGACAACTCAGTATGGGTCGCACACCCTTCCCACATAGGCTGTTGAGCAGATTGAAGCATATCATAAAATTGTTGAGCTCCTGCATTAGGCGCCTCATTCGCCATGATGAAATCATTCATCATATCTTCCGTTCTGTCGATGAACGGTGGATTGGGTTCCTCGTTTGTCGGCGAACTATCTGCACACGGTTCCCCCTCACCTACCGCATCATCACCACTGTCATCATCATAATATTCACGCCAATCTTCACCATGACTAACCCAACACCAATATCGCTCCATAAACCCTTGCCTGTACAAATGTGTTTTAACTTCATCGGGAGTCAATCCGCACTTATTCTTGCACTTCACACATGGACACCGATACTTTCCAGTCCTCGGATACTCATACGAATTACTCTTTGCAAATTGATCAAACATATATACCCCAGCGGCCCATTCTTCCCTGATAACCCTCCTTCCCGGTTCAAACCTCTGGTACATCCAACGTCGATGTGGAGGCCCTTCCATAATGTACGTGAATCTGTTCATGAAATAAAATTACTCATGCTTAATCATCCAGTCGAGTACAATATACATATCACAATGCAAATTCATATTCACCATAATTTTCATTGATCATATCACAAAATTATATCAAAAACTCATAAACCCTATACCTCCTAAACATATATACAAAACATACAAAATTCATATCACAAATTCCATTTCGATCACTACTATTTTCGTTATTCATATCGCAAATTTATATCAAAATTCATAAAAACATACATAATTCATATCATAAAACCCTATTTTTCACCGTAATTTTCGTTATTCAAAACAAAAATTTTATACCAAAAAATTCATACCATAAACCTCCTAAATATACAAAACATACAAAATTCATATCACACATTCATATTCACCATATTTTTTCGTTATTCACATATATATCATATATTTATGTCCAAAATTCATAAAAATCATCATTCAAAAACATATAAAACATCCAAAATTAATATCACAAATTCATATTCATTATATTTTTCGGTTATATATATATCACAAATTTATAACAAAAATTACAAAAGAACATAACCCTAATAATTTAAAAAACAACAATAATTAATAAAATTACCTAACTTTTGTGAATTGAAATGCTCTTTCGTTGGATCTTCTCTTCAACCTCTCGATTTTTCTCTCTTCCGTTCAACAATGGCGAGCAAGAGAATTTCTCCACAGTTTTACCCAGACTAGCGTCTGTTTTACCCTGACTGGCGTCTGTTTCAAGGTCAAACAGACGCCAATATGGTTTAAAATTAAAATAAAAATTTAAGAAATAGCCTCACAGCAGCCGAGAAACCAGCTGCATTTTGGCGTCTGTTTGCCCCTAAATCAGACGCCACTTTACAAATTATTTTAAAAAAAACTACGTTTGGGCGTCTGACGTTTAAACAGACGCCATTTGACAGACGCATAATGACCCCAATTTTACTAGTGAGTATAACACACATCATTTTCGATATTTTAATAATTGACAATCTTCCTGTGCATGAACGGGATATATACTGCTAATTAATATATTAAAATAAAACAATTAATTACCACGTGTCATTCTATTAGAAACCCAAATATTGTTTTCTTTAAAAATTCTGAATACACACTATTATTAAAAGGTTATCATTATAGTAATGCATCATTGTAGAGAAACTGAAATCTCAATGCCAACCAAAATCCCAATTCCATCAATACTTTGACCTATGACAGTTTAAACCCCCCTAATTATTATCATTATCATTTGAATTAAAGACAATCAGGACCCTATGTTTTAGTGTAATAATTATAAGGGCTCTATATTTTGAAAAATAACTATTAGGACCCTATATTATGAGGTAATAATTTCTGGGTGACAATTGAACTTTTCATATTTGCACTTTAGTCCCTACTTGGTTTTTAGTTTTGTTTTTGGTCCTTAGAGGTTAAAAACTATAATTTAGCATATTTAATAATTTCGTTTACTATAGTTTACATATTTCTGCTCTATTTTTGGTCATTTTCCATTTGGTATCAGAGCCACTTATCAAATTTCACTAATTGTAATTAGTGAATTTAACAATATATTATTTAATAATTAATGACCTCATCTAATTGTCCTTACCCTGATTATGCTCATATAATCCATAACCCAGATCAGACAAGCGGGGTAGGAGCTCAGTTAAATTCTATCTTTGATTTAATTTTAGACCTTAAGAAAGATTTAGAAGCACTTAGAAGTGAAGTAAGAGCTTTAAACAAGTTAGCTCATACTTCCCATATAAGTTTGTTAAATGATTCAAGACATCGAGTGCTTGAGTATAAAAGTTTAAGTAATCCAAGTACTACTTATAAAAATAAATATCCTTTCCAAAATCAACAAAACAAAGTTCCTTTCCCGTTAAATTCTCTTAAGAAAAACACACCAGAAATTGTTGAGGCTGCTAAAAAAGAAGAAGAATCTCCTAATAATCAAGATGGAGATGGTGAAGGAACTTCAAACTCTTAGTTTGAAGGAACTCCATGGGTTATTCGAAATAGAACAAGAAGGAGCAGCTCTTAATAATATTATGACTGTTATTGCGGAAAAACAGATATTGTTAGAAGAGGAGGAAAATAATGAGATTAAAGATGTCAATTATGTGCTAATTGAAGAAGAAATCTACCAACAAATGAACTTAATCAAATTAGAAGATATGGAGGCAATACCTCTAGACGAGATTAAAGAGAGATTAAGCAAAACATCCGAGGAAAATGAAGTTGGGGAAGAACTTGAAACAAACCAAGTCCATGTAATACCATTACCTCAAAATTTTGGTGAATCTAGCCGAAGTAATAATTGATATTTCCAACCAAGAAATAATACGGTTGGACGAACTAAGCCATTTTCCTTTAAAACCTTATATCAACCTCTTCATGAAGAAGTAAGTCTTACTCCCATAAGTCAAACGGGGTACATGTTAAATCTAGATGGAGCCCGTAATAGGGAAGAAATATTTGAACATTGGAAGAGGGGTATGAGTAGTGTTCTCAATCTAAATGCCAACTAGACATCTGAAAACTTTCTAAATTATTTAGAACACAGTTTTTAAGGAACAGTGGCAGATTGGTATGATTCTAGTTCTGAAGAGGCTAAAGCTATATTGAGAGCAGTAGAAAATCCTACTGAAATGTTTAAAGCCCTGTGCAAAGAGATTTCTATGGAGTTTATTTGTGTTAGTCTAGAAATGGAAGAAAAGATAAGAGAATATCAACGAAAACTTGTTAGTATAGAAATTCTAGATATGAGATATCTAGATCATTATATTAATGAGTTTAGTTACTTTTATTATAAAATTGGCCATAACCCTACGAATTTGGCTATGTTTTATGATAAACTACCTTATCCTATAAATTCCATTATTCAAGAGAAATTTGAAGAATGGTTGAAAAAGAATCCTGAACATACCGATACTCTTGGTATGAGATGTGCCTTTATAAGAAGATGGGTCACTGATCAATGTCTAAATATCAAAAAAATTAAACCATGAAGAAACAATTCCTATTCTGTTCGGACACTCCACACAGATGGGGAGCCTCTGAACAAAAAAGAGGCTATAAGAAAAAAGCTTTTAATAAGCAAAGAGGTGAAAAACTCAGGAGAAAACAATATACCATCAAACGAGCCCCAAAGAAAAGAAGATTTTTCAGAAAGGGTACTTATTGCCCCACAGGCAAAAGTAATTGTAAATGTTGGGCTTGTGGTGAAGTTGGTCACTATGCTAATGAGTGTAAAAACAAGAAAAATCATAAATTGATAGAAACTTTAGGAAGTCTTGAGTATGACGAAATAACTGAAGAAGAAGCCTTTGAGCTTGCCTTTAACAATAACAAAGGTATTGTTGAAATCGTCATAGATGAGGATTCTGACTCTGATTATGAAGATACTAGTCATATGATGGAAGGTAATTCAGTGAGTCTAGGAGACTTACAAGGAGAGGAATTCATTATAGATGATGAAAATCACAGTGAAGAAGTTAAAGGTGATTGGGTAATTTCAATTATCCAAAAGGATATGATCTACAAAAAATCCATCTTTCAGTTAAAGTCAAAATATGTTTGTGAAATGATGGAGGGAGACTTAGAGATTAAAGATTGTGAGTATGATGTTGAAGAAGTAAACCTAATCAATTGGGAAAATATTTTGAGGCATAACAAGGATGAAAATATAGATATATCCATGTAGGAAGTGTGCAAATCCAGATAACTCCATTACAACATTATGGTAAGGATATAGATCTTTATGCTTTGCTTTGTGATATTAGGCACAATAAATTTCACAATAAAATTATCACTGGCATAAAGACTAATTTACGTAATGGATCAGTCGGATTCAACTGCAGACCAGGATATTATGTTAGCCTTAAGGACGACTTTGCCAAAAACCTTTTATCTTTAAAGATAAAAACGGTTGGTATGGATATGAAACAAGGTGGTTACCCACTTAGGATATTCTGGAAAATTATCTACAAGTTAGATAATACCATAAATCCAAAGACAAAAGTTACTATGATAGAAGCTGAAAAGTTTGAGAGTCCTGAGCCTAAACAGAAAATTCAGAGGATAAAATCAAATCCTCAAGATATCAGGATAGAACGTTTTTGGATTGATAGTTTCTCTAATCCAACCAAAATTGGCAAGAAAAATGTTATTAAGATTAATGAAGATGGTAAAATCACCATCAAACCTCAATTGTTAAGGAATATGAGTACTAGATCTGATTGGGGAGAAAGCTCATCGATTAGAGATAAACTAGTATCAAAGATGATGATGCTATAAGTATAACTTCTGAAATGAGTAGAATGAGCTTCGATCATGCAAGATCTTGTCTAGATAGAACAGCCAGTCTAGATAGAAAGATCATTGGCTACAAAACTAGGACTATAAGTGAACCTATATATGAGGATGAACTAGCTAAAGAAGCCCCAGAACTGAACATGCATATAGAAAATCGTTATGAGGTCACCAAAACCAACCCCAATAGCATCTACATTCCTATAAAAGTATGCATTGAAGGAATCGACAAATATGAATTATGTGCATACATAGATAGTGGATGTTCAATATGCTTTGACAAAAAGACACTATTTCCTGAATATTTTTTGAAAACAGCAAAGAATCATTTGCAAGTGAGAATTGCGGATAATAGTGTTATGTCCTATAGTGAAGCTATTGAAGGTTTGACTATAGAATTGGGAGGTATCAAGTGTGTAATTCCAATAATTTGGGCAACAAACCAACCGTCACATGATATGATCATTGGAAATAACTTCCAGAGATTATATTCTCCTAGTACCCAAACCATTCAACTAATTATCTTCACAATAGATGGTCACTCAGTACCTATTAAAAAGCTACAACAGGCATATACCCACCAGACAATAGATTTTTCGCGCAACCAGCGTGGTGAGAAGGTAGTGCCAACTCAAAAAGAAGTAGCGTTGACTATTTCACTTCTAGAGTTATCTGTTAAAGAACAGATTGAAAAACAACAAGAAGAGTTATGTAAAGAACTCTATTCTAACAACCCTTTAAAATTTTGGGATAAAGATAAACCCTACGCTACTATCAGTTTAACAGATCCCAATACCATTATTAGGGTTAAACAGATGGTGTATACACACCAAGATATCCAAGAGTTTAAGGAACAAATAAAAGAACTTTTAGATAAAAAGCTTATCAGGGATAGCAAGAGTAGACATACAAGTCCTGCGTTCATGGTTAGAAATCATGCTGAAGAGAAAAGAGGAAAAGCTAGAATGGTCATCAATTACAAAAAGCTTAATGATATCACAGTCTTTGATGGATACAATATTCCAAACAAAACAGTTCTCTTCAATAGAATCCAAGGAGCCTTATGGTTCTCTAAAATGGATTGCAAGAGTGGTTACTGGCAAATAAAAATGGACGAAGAAAGCATTCCTTTAACAGCCTGTAGTGCTCCTCAAGGGCATTATGAATGGTTAGTCATGCCATTTGGTCTTAAGAATGCACCTCAAATATTCCAAAGGAGAATGGATAAGATCTTCAAAGATCTCAGTCATTGTTGTTTGGTGTATATTAATGATATCCTTATTTTCTCTAAAACTATTGAACAACACAAGGATGATCTCTTAGCGGTAACTCAAAAGTGCATCAATCAGGGAATTGTCATTGGAAAAAACAAGTGTGTCTATGCTGAGCAAGAAATGAAATTTCTTGGATTACAAATTAAAGCTGGACAAGTCTGTAAAACCCCGGAAAAATACCAGTAGAAATACCGTTAAGATGATAAAACATGACTTTATTTCGTTATATGTTTACCTGTTGATCACACGGAGCTTTTAGGACCGCGAGTGTATTCGTAGTAATTTTTAGAGTCTTAAAAATATCAGTTAGGAATTTTTGGGATACCGGGTGGAAAATATTTTATCAGTTGTGTGAATTATTTTATCTGTTTATTAGGGTTTTTGCTGAGATAATTAAGGGCTAAGCATATTGGGTGTTAATAATTTTTTTTCCTTTTAATTTTGGGTGGGTTTATGACATCAATAGGGTGACATCACCCACAAATTTTATCTGATTTTTGTCTGATTTTGATAACCGTTGCAGCCAAATTCCTCCTTCCCCCACTACCCATGCATACCCTCTGCTCCTCCAACCCACAGCTGCCACGTGGCCCCCCCTCTCTTTCCCGTACTCTCTCTCTCTCTCTCTCTCTTTCTCCTTTCTCTTTCCTTTTCCCCCTCCCTCTTCTTATGCTACTACAACTGCTGCTGTTGCTCGACGAAGGACGACCAGCCACACCAACCACCACATCACCACCACACACACCTCCCCTCTGTTGTGCTGCCCGACGCCTGCCCACCGCCAGCCACCACCGAGCCAACTACCGCCGCCCCATCCGCCGCCAACCAACGCCGGAATCCGACCCCCCGTTCTTTCCTTGTTGCACCTCGACCAAACGCAACCCCACCTAGCTCCGCCCAGCCGTCACCTTTTCCGGCCACCGCCCTCACGGCACCGTGACCCCAGCCACCTCCCGACCACCTTCCGATCGCCGGACCTCCCAGCCGCCACCCCGAGCTTCCCCCTCTTCCTTTCCTTCCTTTCCCTCGTGCCCTAGTTGCACCGTGCACATTAACGTCGACCACCGCCGCCACCCAGACCGCCGGAGTTCACGCCGACGACGCCCCGAGCCACCCCGGTCCCACCTCTTCTAGCTTGGACCCATTGTTTGTGCCCTCTCTCTCTTTCTCTCTCTATAGATTAATATGGGTATTATGTGTTAGGGTTAGTTTAATCATGTATTAATATTGCTAATGTGTTATTAGTGTAGTGAGCTTGTGTTTATACTGTTAATAATAAATAAATACATGTTAGTTTGTTAATGTGTAATATTAGGGTGTGGTTAGTGTGTTTTTACAAGTTAAAATGGCTAAATATAATTGGTTATATTAAACCTTGATGTTATATGTTATAATATTAATCATGTATGATTATTAGTATGTTAATGCCAAGTTTATCAAATATATTGCTATATTATATGTTGTGATTATTACAAAGTTTAGTTTATTTTATATCCTATGTTCTCATAGTATTAAGTTAATGTTATTACAATATTACAAGTACTAGTATGTTCTTAAAAGTTTGGTCCATTTTATTATTCTCAAGGTATTTTGAAAGTATAATATTACAAGTATTATTATATTACTAAGTTTATGGTTATTCTTTTTGAAAAGGAAATGTTACAAAGTAATATTTATTAAAGTAGTTAATGTGAAATGTTACTAATTTATATTAATATTTTAAAAAGTGTTACCACTAAGTGTGGTGTTATCTTGACATTGTTTTAAGTAATACTAATAGGGTTTTATATTACCTTGTTGATTAAAGTGCTTCTTGTTATATTGCGATTATTATGGGGATAAGTTTATCCTTATGGAACTTCTTAGTTATTCTTGAAATTTCAAAGTGGAAGTATTAAGCTTACAAAAACTATTTCATCAAATATTAAGCCCTTATAATAAGGTTCATATAGTTACTCTCTTTTAAAAGTTATTTTGAATTTCCAGATTTTATTACTATGATTATTAGTGTTGAAAGTTATTTTTATGATATTACTAAGGTACTAGTATATAGTTACCTTTGAAGAGTATAATACAAATATCTATCGTATTTTATAATCCTTAAATACTAAGAGTAATTGTGACGTAAAGTTGTGGTTGAAAAGATAATTAATTATTTTGCGAGGTTATTATGGGATATAAAGGTTATTAAGTTTATTTTTATAGAGTCCTTTTTATTAGAAAATCTCTTGAGAAGCGTATTAGTTCTATTAATCGAAATATTGGATTAAGTAGTAGGTACATAGATGTAAAGCTTTATGTTTCTACATGTTCTAAGTATCAAGTGTAAAATCATTTCAAGGTTATTCTTGAGACCTAGGAATATGTTTAAGAACCCTAAATATGTGTTGTTATTAATTAAATGTGATAAGAGTAACCTAGTGCGGTGAAATGCATGTCTAGTGGCATATTGGTAAATATAGTGAATAGTGCCATGCAAGATATGAAATAAAGTATCTAGTTATTATTTGATTTCATGCAATATGGTTGTGTATAAATTCTTGGTTAAGTTTTATGAAAGAAATTGTGTGATTTGTGATTAAATGAAATAACCTATAATTTGGGAAGGGTAGTTAGGTTGTTAAAGAAATCGTTAGAGCACGTGTTGATTTTAGACCCTTTTACTAGGCTGAGTGAGGAATCGAATCGTAGAGCTCCGTATCTGCTTGTTGATTGAAGTGTCGTAGCAGTTAATACTATATCCTATTCCCTGTGAATGCCCTTAAGCTTTTTATATTAATATGCATTCCCCGAAGGGACCTTATTAAAGTGTTAAAAATTTGATTTGTTGAAATGTTATCGTTATTGAGTTTTGGATTTATGATGGTTTTTGTACTGTTTTGGATTGAACTTGTTTGATGGTTTTCAGTAAAAGTTTTGTGGAAAGTTGTTTATGACATGAAAGGAATTGGATCTTGATAACCGGACTTAACTAACGGATACGAGTTAAAAAGCGGGTCAAGAGATCAGGTGATGCTTGGTGTTATGGATGTGATTTTAGGCGCTGATCAGTCGAATAGGTTTGTTTATGCGAGTCCGTGGGACTCTGAAAGAAAGAAAAGAAAGAAAAGAAAAGAAAAGAAAAGAAAAGAAACGAGTTATGCGCTGATCAGTCGAATTATGTTATTTATGCGAGTCATGGAGACTCCGAATCATGTTCTGCGAGTCTTTGACTCAGGGTAGTGTGGAACCCGCGCTATTAAAAATTGGATGGAAGGAAATTATTACACTGCTTTCACATAAGATTTGAAATGGTAACCTCCCTTTAAAATGTGTTCAAATGTTTATGCAAATGTTTATAAATGCGTAGGAGTAGTATTGCTGAGGTTTCCCCCCTCATTTGTGAAATGTTTTGTTTTCAGGTACGGACCAGTAACTTGGGATATAAAGGGGCGTAGAAGTGAGGAAGAGAAGTTAGATGAGTCAAGAATAAATTGTCGTTTTGTTTTGTTTAAGTAAAGATAATATTAAGACTTGTTTAGATTGTGGACCAATTAGTCACCTTTGTTAGAACCTTTCGCTTGCCTTGTATCTCGAAAGAGGTACGGCAGTAACGCCCAGTTTGATTAATAAGTTGAAAATCTTTCCGCTGCAATTTAATACTTGACTTTGATCGATATGTTAGATTTAAATTTCCAGGGCGTTACAGAATGGTATCAGAGCTCTGGGTTACGACCTGGTAGCTCCTAAGGTCTATTAGGTTTTTAGTTAGAGCTTAGGATGCTACGTTCGGAGTGATGAGTGTAGGATGGGGGAATGGGATGTGTGTCTCTTTCCTGGTTATCTTTTGTGTTATAAGTGCATGCTTGATCGTTTTTGACATTTGTTGGACGACATAAAGCTGCCATTGCTATGAGCACCTGACTCTAGCCTCTCTGGATGATCTAAACCCTGAGGAGGAAAAGGAATATAGCCCCGAGGAGGGCTTGGAACTAGAAGAAGACCCCGACGAGGAGTCGGAGGTAGAGAGAAGACCCGACCTATGAGGAGCACCTGCTATGGATTCTAGATTATGAAGAAAAGTAACTTCAAAGAAATATCGTCCCTCTAGTAAAACTGTGATGGAGAATCATGCCACAATTGAAACCATTTATGAAGCCGAGGAGGAGAGAGGTGTTCAGAGGCGTCGTGTTTGATTTTGTTGTTTTTCCTTATTTTGAACTGATCCTTTTTGAATTCGTATAAAAGTATGAGAACTTGGTAGTGCCGTGTTTTAATGTTTCCTTTTTCATTTTGTTTATGACGGTAATGGTTATATCATGCAAGGTTTAATGTAGTATTTCGTTTATGTTATGAAAAACATGTGTTACTTCTCTTTAAACCCTCTTATATGCAGTTTCAATGGTATGAGAGTAGTGGATTTGGGCACTATGTGATGATATGACGAGATGAGAATGTTTATATTAAATGTGAAAGTTGAAAGAAAGTTGAGCATATGAAACATTAAGTGTTTATGTTAATGCATCGTCATGAAAATCCTTTATATTCCTATAAATGTAAAGCGTTGACTACCTATGTTAGAAAGAGGGATAAGAGTACAAGCTGGGTAAGTTTTGTACCATGTTTTGTTATTATTAAAAATTGTTGGCTTAATGAAATTATTTGTGTTGGTAATTAGAAGTCCTAAAAGAATGGAAAACGATGATGGAAGGTCGCCCCAAGAGATCCCGCCACCTTCTGTTCCTTCCATGGCGGAGCTAAGACAAAAATATGCACCACTCTATGAGGCCGCAACGAATTCGAGACATAGGCGTCTTCATCTAATCAAACGGATGGAACTCCAACTTCAGGCCCGATTTAACTCGGCTAATGATGATGGAACTAATGGCGACGATGGGCGATTCAATGGATGGCGGGACAAAAGGAAGGAAAATCCACTCTGTTTCGGGAATTCAATGCCTTGAACCCCCCATCTTACAACAGGGTAGCCGATCCCAAGATCTTCGAGGAATGGGTCAGAGACGTGGAAAAGATTTTTGACGCAATTCAGTGTCCTGAGGACAGGAAGGTAAACTTTGCAACCTATCATCTTAAGGGAGAAGCTGACTTATGGTGGATGAGCATGAAAGGAAGACAGAATGAACAAGGTTTTGGGTGGGAAAACTTCAAGGAGATGCTGAGGAACCGGTTTTGCCCAATGGCCTTACAAAAGGCCAAAGAGAAAGAATTTCTGGAGTTGCAACAAGGGAGTGACACTGTACTACAGTATGCTTCTAAGTTTATGGAATTATCGAGGTTTGCACCAATCTATATCGCGAATGAGAAACTGAAGATGAACAGGTTTGAGGATGGGTTGAACTACAATATACAGGAAAAGTTGTCCGTATGCACTTTCGCCTCATATCAAGATATGCTGGAGGTGGCTGCTAATGTGGAACGGGTGCTAAGTAATCGGACGGTGCAATTGACCAAGCAGGGCGACAAGAGAAGGGAATCTCCTCGTTTTGTTCCTCAACCACCACCTACCTTCAAGAGGTTCAGGCCCAATATGTGGCAAGGTAATCAGGGACGACCCCAACAACCTGGTGCAGTAAACTGTAGGGCTTGTGGTAGGCCCGGGCATTATGCAAGAGATTGCCGGAATCCAACCAGGGTGGTCTGCTATCGCTGTAGCAGTCCTAATCATGTTGTGAGGAACTGTCCTCATCAGGCTGAAGGGGGATCCAATTTTATGGGTGGTGCTAACCGAGGAGCTCTACCACCGAACCATCAGCGCAGGATTGAATATCCGGCGAATCAGGGACGGCCTCGCCCAAATCCTGGAGGCTATAATGGCAATCGGGGAACCCAATTAGAGCACTTCCGCCACCACCACCTCGTCAACAGCAAGCACCACGCAATGCTGGAGGCAGAGTTTATGTGATGAAGAGAGAGGAAGCTGAGAACAATGCTGATGTTGTTACTGGTACTTTTCTTTTGCGCTCATATCATGTTTATGTGTTGTTTGATTCTGGTGCTAGTCATTCTTTCATATCACCTGGAATTGTGGAAAAAGCTAAATTAGTATCGTCTGAAGAAAAAGAAGCTATGGTGGTATCTTTACCTACGGGAGCGGCAGTGCAGTGTGGGATGTTATATAAGAATTGTCCAATAGTGATAGGCGATCAAGAGTTCAATGCTGACTTACATCAATTTGAGTTAATGGAATTCGATGTGATTCTTGGAATGGATTGGTTGGCTAAATATCAAGCACAGATCGATTGCCGGAAGCAGAAGGTGACCTTGAAGAGTTCAAATGGAAGAAAGGTGGTGCACTACAATAAACAACCCCGCCAAGGGGTGAGAATTATTTCCGCAATAAAAGCTCATAAGATGATGGTACAAGGATGTGAAGGTTTTCTATGCAATGTGGTGGACGCTAAAGCTAAGGAAGCTTCTATTGAAATTATTCCTGTGGTACAAGAGTACTTAGATGTATTTCCTGAAGAAATTCCGGGGATGCCGCCGCAAAGGGAAGTGGATTTCTGTATCGATTTGGAACCTGGGGCTACTCCAATATCTAAAGCCCCGTATCGAATGGCCCCTGCGGAACTCAAGGAACTCAAGAAACAACTAGATGAGTTGTTAGAAAAGGGGTATATAAGACCAAGTACCTCTCCATGGGGTGCGCCAGTGTTGTTTGTGAGAAAGAAAGATGGTAGTTTGAGGTTGTGCATTGACTACCGGGAGTTGAACAAGATTACGGTCAAGAACCGTTACCCGCTACCACGCATTGATGATCTATTCGACCAATTGAAGGGAGCTGCAGTTTTTAGCAAGGTCGACCTGAGATCGGGTTATCATCAGCTGAGAATTCGGGAAGAAGATATTATCAAAATTGCTTTTCGGACCCGATATGGTCACTATGAGTTTGTGGTTATGCCCTTTGGTCTCACAAACGCTCCCGCCGCTTTTATGGATTTAATGAATCGGGTATTCAAACTTTTCTTGGATAAGTTTGTAGTGGTTTTTATAGATGACATCTTGATCTATTCCAAGACACAGGAGGAGCATGCGCAACACTTACGAAGGGTGTTGGAAACTTTGCGGGAAAATGAGTTATATGCGAAGTTTTCCAAGTGTGAGTTTTGGTTGGAGAAAGTGGCTTTTCTGGGGCACATTGTTTCAAAGGATGGAGTTGCAGTAGACCCACAGAAGGTAGAATCTGTTAGTAAGTGGCCTACACCGAAGAATGCTACGGAAGTAAGGAGTTTCCTGGGTTTGGCTGGGTATTATCGGAAGTTTGTGCAAGACTTCTCTAAGATCGCAACACCTCTCACTAACTTGACCAGGAAGTCGGTAAAGTTTGTGTGGTCCGACAAATGTGAGAAGGCTTTTCAAGAGTTGAAAAAGAGACTTACAACGGCACCTATTCTCACCTTACCTCAAGGAAACGAAGGTTTTGTCATTTATAGTGATGCCTCACATGGTGGTCTAGGGTGCGTGCTTATGCAAAATGGGAAGGTGATCGCTTATGCTTCAAGGCAGCTGAAGGCTCACGAAAAGAATTATCCTACTCATGACCTGGAGCTGGCAGCAGTGGTTTTTGCTCTTAAGATCTGGAGGCACTACCTTTATGGAGTACATTGCGAAATTTTTACTGATCATCAAAGCTTGAAGTATCTCTTCACTCAGAAGGAGTTGAATCTTCGCCAAACCAGGTGGTTGGAATTTTTGAAAGATTATGATATCAATTTTCAATACCATCCCGGGAAGGCCAATGTAGTGGCAGATGCTTTGAGTCGAAGGCCTTACCCTACGGTGAATCATTTGGTGACCTTGCCAAATCAGCTATGTGAGGAATTCAACAGATTGGAACTCAATATAACGATTTCGGGGAAAGGTGCTGTGTTAAATGCTATGGAGATCCAACCGACTCTTCTGGATGAGATTAAGAATCTCCAAGAGATGGACATACAGTTGGTAAAGATAAGGGAAGAGGTGACCCAAGGAAAAGCACCAGGATTTATTGTACACGAAGATGGAACGTTGAGATTTCACAACCGGATATGTGTACCTAATATGGAGGAGCTGAAACGAAAAATCTTGGATGAAGGGCACAATACTCCATACTCGGTACATCCAGGAGGAAACAAGCTCTACAAGGACCTTAAGCAAACCTTTTGGTGGGGCAATATGAAGCAAGAAGTGGCCGATTATGTGTCTCGATGTCTGGCATGTCAACGAGTTAAAGCTGAACACCAGAGACCGGCAGGGTTATTACATCCGCTAGAAATTCCGGAGTGGAAATGGGACTCAATATCTATGGATTTTGTAACTGGTCTTCCTAGGACCAGGAGAAAGAACAATGCTATTTGGGTGATTGTGGATCGTTTAACTAAGTCTGCACATTTTCTCGCCATGGCTAACACTTGGACGTTGGACCAGTTAGCCCATGCTTACGTAAGTGAGATAGTGCGATTGCATGGAGTTCCCAGTTCGATAGTCTCGGATAGGGACACAAGATTTCAGTCAGGATTCTGGAAAAAGTTACAAGAAGCTTTTGGTACTAAGCTAAATTTCAGCACCGCTTTCCATCCAGCTACTGATGGGCAAACAGAAAGAACGATTCAGACTTTGGAAGACATGTTGAGAGCGTGTGCCTTAGATTTTAAAGAATCATGGGACGATGAGCTAACCTTGATTGAGTTCTCCTACAACAATAGTTTCCATGCTAGTATTGGGATGTCGCCGTTTGAGGCGCTATATGGGAGAAGATGTAGGACCCCTTTGTGTTGGCAGGATATTGATGAAGCCCTCACTATTGGTCCAGAATTGATCCAACACACAACTCAAAAGGTAAGGGTCATTCAGGACAGAATGAGGACGGCGCAAAGTCGACAGAAAAGTTACGCCGATCGAAGAAGAAGACCTTTGGAGTTTGAAGTGGGAGATTATGTGTTCTTACGTGTATCTCCTACAAAAGGAGTCATGAGATTTGGTTAATCAGGGAAATTGACTCCAAGGTATATTGGACCATACCCTATTTTGGAGCGCATAGGGGAGTTAGCTTACAGATTGGAGTTACCAGGAGATCTACCTCGGGTACACAACGTTTTCCATGTTTCGCAGCTGAGGAAATATGTTGCAGATCCTTCGCATGTGATCGAACCAGAACCGTTGCAGTTAAGGGAAGATCTGACGTACGAGGAACAACCGGTTGAGATTTTGGACCGTAGGGAGAAGCAATTACGCAGGAAGACTGTCCCACTAGTCAAGGTACTGTGGACAAATCATGCTACAACGGAGGCCACTTGGGAAACCGAAGAAGAAATGCGCACAAAGTACCCTCATCTTTTCAGCAGCTAGGTAAGTTTAAGTTTCGGGGACGAAACTTCTTAAAGTGGGGAATGATGTAAAACCCCGAGTCTTTATGAATAACTGCATGCGTAGTGGTAAGTTTAAGTTTCGAGGACGAAACTTCTTAAAGTGGGGAATGATGTAAAACCCCGGAAAAATACCAGTAGAAATACCGTTAAGATGATAAAACATGACTTTATTTCGTTATATGTTTACCTGTTGATCACACGGAGCTTTTAGGACCGCGAGTGTATTCGTAGTAATTTTTAGAGTCTTAAAAATATCAGTTAGGAATTTTTGGGATACCGGGTGGAAAATCTTTTATCAGTTGTGTGAATTATTTTATCTGTTTATTAGGGTTTTTGCTGAGATAATTAAGGGCTAAGCATATTGGGTGTTAATAATTTTTTTTCCTTTTAATTTTGGGTGGGTTTATGACATCAATAGGGTGACATCACCCACAAATTTTATCTGATTTTTGTCTGATTTTGATAACCGTTGCAGCCAAATTCCTCCTTCCCCCACTACCCATGCATACCCTCTGCTCTTCCAACCCACAGCTGCCACGTGGCCCCCCCTCTCTTTCCCGTACTCTCTCTCTCTCTCTCTCTCTCTCTCTTTCTCCTTTCTCTCTCCTTTTCCCCCTCCCTCTTCTTATGCTACTACAACTGCTGCTGTTGCTCGACGAAGGACGACCAGCCACACCAACCACCACATCACCACCACACACACCTCCCCTCTGTTGTGCTGCCCGACGCCTGCCCACCGCCAGCCACCACCGAGCCAACTACATCCCATCCGCTGTTGCACCTCGACCAAACGCAACCCCACCTAGCTCCGCCCAGCCGTCACCTTTTCCGGCCACCGCCCTCACGGCACCGTGACCCCAGCCACCTCCCGACCACCTTCCGACCACGGACCTCCCCTCTTCCTTTCCTTCCTTTCCTCGTGCCCTAGTTGCACCGTGCACTTCCGCGCCAACGTCGATCACCCCCGCCACCCAGGACCCGCCGGAGTTCACGCCGACGTCCAGCCGCCGCCCCGAGCCACCCCGGTCCCACCTCTTCTAGCTTGGACCCATTGTTTGTGCTCTCTCTCTCTCTTTCTCTCTCTATAGATTAATATGGGTATTATGTGTTAGGGTTAGTTTAATCATGTATTAATATTGCTAATGTGTTATTAGTGTAGTGAGCTTGTGTTTATACTGTTAATAATAAATAAATACATGTTAGTTTGTTAATGTGTAATATTAGGGTGTGGTTAGTGTGTTTTTACAAGTTAAAATGGCTAAATATAAATGGTTATATTAAACCTTGATGTTATATGTTATAATATTAATCATGTATGATTATTAGTATGTTAATGCCAAGTTTATCAAATATATTGCTATATTATATGTTGTGATTATTACAAAGTTTAGTTTATTTTATATCCTATGTTCTCATAGTATTAAGTTAATGTTATTACAATATTACAAGTACTAGTATGTTCTTAAAAGTTTGGTCCATTTTATTATTCTCAAGGTATTTTGAAAGTATAATATTACAAGTATTATTATATTACTAAGTTTATGGTTATTCTTTTTGAAAAGGAAATGTTACAAAGTAATATTTATTAAAGTAGTTAATGTGAAATGTTACTAATTTATATTAATATTTTAAAAAGTGTTACCACTAAGTGTGGTGTTATCTTGACATTGTTTTAAGTAATACTAATAGGGTTTTATATTACCTTGTTGATTAAAGTGCTTCTTGTTATATTGCGATTATTATGGGGATAAGTTTATCCTTATGGAACTTCTTAGTTATTCTTGAAATTTCAAAGTGGAAGTATTAAGCTTACAAAAACTATTTCATCAAATATTAAGCCCTTATAATAAGGTTCATATAGTTACTCTCTTTTAAAAGTTATTTTGAATTTCCAGATTTTATTACTATGATTATTAGTGTTGAAAGTTATTTTTATGATATTACTAAGGTACTAGTATATAGTTACCTTTGAAGAGTATAATACAAATATCTATCGTATTTTATGATCCTTAAATACTAAGAGTAATTGTGACGTAAAGTTGTGGTTGAAAAGATAATTAATTATTTTGCGAGGTTATTATGGGATATAAAGGTTATTAAGTTTATTTTTATAGAGTCCTTTTTATTAGAAAATCTCTTGAGAAGCGTATTAGTTCTATTAATCGAAATATTGGATTAAGTAGTAGGTACATAGATGTAAAGCTTTATGTTTCTACATGTTCTAAGTATCAAGTGTAAAATCATTTCAAGGTTATTCTTGAGACCTAGGAATATGTTTAAGAACCCTAAATATGTGTTGTTATTAATTAAATGTGATAAGAGTAACCTAGTGCGGTGAAATGCATGTCTAGTGGCATATTGGTAAATATAGTGAATAGTGCCATGCAAGATATGAAATAAAGTATCTAGTTATTATTTGATTTCATGCAATATGGTTGTGTATAAATTCTTGGTTAAGTTTTATGAAAGAAATTGTGTGATTTGTGATTAAATGAAATAACCTATAATTTGGGAAGGGTAGTTAGGTTGTTAAAGAAATCGTTAGAGCACGTGTTGATTTTAGACCCTTTTACTAGGCTGAGCGAGGAATCGAATCGTAGAGCTCCGTATCTGCTTGTTGATTGAAGTGTCATAGCAGGTAATACTATATCCTATTCCCTGTGAATGCCCTTAAGCTTTTTATATTAATATGCATTCCCCGAAGGGACCTTATTAAAGTGTTAAAAATTTGATTTGTTGAAATGTTATCATTATTGAGTTTTGGATTTATGATGGTTTTTGTATTGTTTTGGATTGAACTTGTTTGATGGTTTTCAGTAAAAGTTTTGTGGAAAGTTGTTTATGACATGAAAGGAATTGGATCTTGATAACCGGACTTAACTAACGGATACGAGTTAAAAAGCGGGTCAAGAGATCAGGTGATGCTTGGTGTTATGGATGTGATTTTAGGCGCTGATCAGTCGAATAGGTTTGTTTATGCGAGTCCGTGGGACTCCGAAAGAAAGAAAAGAAAGAAAAGAAAAGAAAAGAAAAGAAAAGAAACGAGTTATGCGCTGATCAGTTGAATTATGTTGTTTATGCGAGTCATGGAGACTCCGAATCATGTTCTGCGAGTCTTTGACTCCGAGGGGTAGTGTGGAACCCCGCCCGCTATTAAAAATTGGATGGAAGGAAATTATTACACTGTTTTCACATAAGATTTCGAAATGGTAACCCCTCCCCTTTAAAATGTGTTCAAATGTTTATGCAAATGTTTATAAATGCGTAGGAGTAGTATTGCTGAGGTTTCCCCCCTCATTTGTGAAATGTTTTGTTTTCAGGTACGGACCAGTAACTTGGGATATAAAGGGGCGTAGAAGTGAGGAAGAGAAGTTAGATGAGTCAAGAATAAATTGTCGTTTTGTTTTGTTTAAGTAAAGATAATATTAAGACTTGTTTAGATTGTGGACCAATTAGTCACCTTTGTTAGAACCTTTCGCTTGCCTTGTATCTCGAAAGAGGTACGGCAGTAACGCCCAGTTTGATTAATAAGTTGAAAATCTTTCCGCTGCAATTTAATACTTGACTTTGATCGATATGTTAGATTTAAATTTCCAGGGCGTTACAAAGTCATTCTGCAGAAACACATCCTAGAAAAAATAGAAAAGTTTCCTGAAAAAAATTGAGAATAGAAAACAGCTAGAAAGATTTTTAGGGTGTCTCACCTATACATCAGATTTTGTCAAGGATCTAGCAAAGTTGAGAAAGGCTTTGCAAAGAAAACTTAAAAAAGATGTTGAGTGGAATTGGACTTCGGATGATTCATTGCTTGTAAGGAATCTTAAAAATTTATGTCAAAATCTTCCTGTCCTTAATTTGCCTAACGAAGAAGATGATTTGATTCTTGAGACAGATGCTAGCAATGAGCACTGGAGTGCAGTACTCAAAATCAAAGAAGGAGAACGTTTCTACAAATATTGTAGTGGAAGTTTTAATAAGGCTAAATGCAATTACACTACCATGGAAAAAGAAATTCTTGCTATCATAAGAGGAATTGAAAAGCTTTTAATCTTTTTAGCTCCAAAAGAATTTCTAATCCGAACTGATTGCAAAGGCATACTTGGCTTTGTTAAAAAGAATTTATCAAATATGCAAGCGCAAGGGAGGCTCCTGCATTGGAAATTATGGCTTAACCAGTTCTCTTTCTCTATTGAACACATACAGGGTTCAAAGAATCCATTAGCAGACAGCTTGATGCGAGAATTAGCCAATGGAATTCAACATGGTGAATGTCTCGCGCCGACAAGCGGATGAAGCAGAACGACGGTTACCCGAATTACTAGGAAGGGTGTCACCTCCTGGTAGATTCATTCTAAGTAATCTTAGAAAAAATAAAAAGAAAAGATGCGGATTTATTTTAAGTTATGTTGAATATCTGATAGTCGAGAAATTTAGTCTCGATGAACTTCGGATTAATTATCTCGAAAGTTGTTATGATATTCAGAGTGTTATTACAAGAAAAGCTCAGAAAAATTGGTTTCATGAGTGGTATGCATCGGTCATGGATCCCTTGAGATATTATAACCGTGAAGTATGGAGAGCTTGGGGGAAAAATATTAGTTTCTTAGGTTTTTCTGGAGTAGGAAAAATACACTTCTGCCCAAATACTACCTCTCCAAATGATCCAATCATGAAGGCTTGGGAGTATGGGATGGTAAGAGAATTCTGGACCAATGAAGGCCACATTGTCCCTAATCCAGAAGGAACATTATTTCCAAGATTTACAGAATTCCAGAAATTTGTATTTAGAAGGGTGTGCAAAATCCATTCACCAGAAGTAAGAAAAGTTGCAGGATGGCCGATTACTTTCTATGAATGTGTTAATATTGAGTACAATGGAGATAAGATCAGTCCGGCCCATTATCTGATTAGAGTTGAAGATACATCTGGATGATATCTTACAAAAGAAGAGTGGTTTCCAGAAAGAAGAGAAAAAATAATTCATCATTCAAAGGCAAGAGCAACTGGATTTTACAAATTAATGCATCATCTATGGATGGATATTGATACAGGATATAGGGTTATCCATTGTGGTAACACTACTTTCACTTATCCAAAGAAGTTTGATCAACTTGTTGATCTCAACGGAGCTAAATCTGAAGATGTATATGAATATTTGTTAAAAATCGGAGCTGGAGAATTCTTATCCCCAGAAGGAAAATATTATCTTCAAGAGCTTTTTGATAAATACAATCCATTGGAGCAAGATAAGGGAGAAGATTTCAATCTGTACAAATTGAGAGCATAGAGCATCTTTGGCGACCCCACAAGCATTATGACCTGCAAGCTACTGTGGTACCACTAATAAAAAAGAGTGGTTGTTATTTAAAGTTTGTACTATTGAGTCTATAAGAGTCACGTGTTTGTACTGTAGACATCTGTTTCTGTAATAATGGTACTGAAGCCACTAGGGCATCTAAGGTGTGTGAGACTCCTCTATAAAAGGGGAAGTAAGTGTGTGTTAAAGGCACGGTCATTTGAGTAGTCTTGAGCAAAAAGAGAAATTGGGAGTCACCATTTCTCCATAAGCAAGCTTCTCTGATGATCTTAGAAGTCTAGTTCTCATTAAGCATTTCCATTGTAATATTTCCACTTTCAAGCTTTCAATAAAAGAAGTTTCCCAAGAGGGAACGTTATCCAATTGAACCTTATGCTTTAAATATTGTAATTTCTTGATTAAAGTTCCACTATCCTTTAAAAACGACATAAATTGAATTAGTGACTACGATCTGAAGTAGGAAACGGAACAGATCTGTGCTGTGCTTGATCTAAGGTTGGCGGGGTTGAGATTAGCCATCTCTGTAAACTGGAAGCTGAAGAATGCCAGAGATCCAACGTAATTAAGTTCAGGTAACAGTCAAAACTCACTAATTAAGTTTAATTAATTTTGCTAAGCATGGTGGGCCTATAACCATAGAAAATATAATATCTAAGGTATAAGTAGTAGATTGTGATAATTAGTACCATTAAAGTCATTATAAAAGAAGTTAAGAGTGTTTATTTGAGCTTGTTTGCATTAAAATCTCCAAAAATAAGATATTTGCAAAAAGTCCCTATTTGAGGTCCTTCTCTATAAATATAAAAACTTTTGACACCTTGGAGTTAGTTTTTGTTAAAAAGAAAGGCCCTAATAATTATTACCACAAAATAGGAGGCACTTGGAAGTATTTTGTGAAAATAAGAGGCCCTTAAAATAATTACACAAAAAAGGAGGCCCTTTTAGTCTTTATTTGTTATTATTTTGCAGTAGATAATTAAATCTCACACTTATAACTGCTTTAGAAGATGAATTGGAACACACAAAAAAACATAAATTGGACAAACTTTCAAATATAAATTATAGTTATTGTTATAGTATATAATTATTATTCATATCATAATTAAAAAATTATTTACCAAAAATCCAACAGACTAAACTTTCAAAATTCCATAAGCATAACGTATAGTTACTCTCTAAATGAAAATTATAATCATACCATTTATTAATATATATTCAACTTTTTCATATATAAAAGAATCATTCAATTATTCACAATTTTCCCACAATTTACAAAGTACATTGATGAGGTAATAGAATTCTATCTACTGTAAATCTAAATCTTACATTTTTCCATTTCATTATAAAATAAATCATATTTTTAATTTTTAATTCATATTCAACATTTTTTGTTGATTTTGGCAGCTTAGGGCCTGTAAATTTAAGTGGTAAGTGTAAGTATGGTAAATGTTACTTTTTGGTAAGTTTCAGTCAATTTTAGTAACTTTGGTAACTTTTGGTAAGTTTATGTAAATTCAGATATGTTTTTGGAAATATGAATTGAACAAATTAAAGGTTAGAATTTGAAAATTTATAATTTTCAATTTTTTTAAAACATCAAAATTATAAAATTATAAAATTATAAATTAAAAAAAGAAAACAATAAAATATTTAAAAAATTAAAAATTAAAATACTAAAATTAAAAAATTAAAAAATTAAAAAATTAAAAAAATTAAAAAATTAAAAAATTAAAAATTAAAAATTTAAAAATAAAAAATAAAAATAAAAAATAAAAATTAAAAATTAAAAATTAAAAATTTTAAAAAATTATTAATAAAATTGAAAAATTTTAAAATTAAAAAAAATTAAAAAAAAATTTTAAAAAAGAAATATTAAATAATAAAAAATTACAATTTAAAAAGTAAAAAACTAAAAATTAAAAATAAAAATAATAAAACAATAAAAAAATTAACAAATAAAAAATGGAAAAAATTAAATAAAATTTTTAATATTTTAAAATTTTAAGATTATTATAACGCCCTGGACCAACTCGAGTCGCGGACATTACCGATAACTGCTTTTAAGGATCGTTGACAGGCGCCACAATCACCACGAGTCTTTCCAGCGTGTTTCGTCCTCGCTCACACGCTGATTGGGAAAACTTCCCAGGAGGTCACCCATCCTGAGACTACTCCCAGCCAAGCACGCTTCCCAATCGAGAGCGATGAGCTACCATAAAAGAAGGTGCACTTTGGTGATATAAGTAGTCATTTCAATCCTCTTAAGCCACACTTTATCCACATATCTGGGGTATTACAATCACCCCCACTTAAGGGCACAACGTCCTCGTTGTGCCACAATCCACTCCAGAATCTTTGCCCCGCTAGGTGACTGCCCATGGATCTCCTGATTGTAACACCACGGATATATGGTTAAGTGTGGCTTAAAGGGAATGAAATGACTACTTATATCACCAAAGTGCACTTTCTTTTATGGTAGCTCATCCGTTGGGAACTCCTCAGTTAAGCGTGCTTGGCTGAGAGTAATCAAAAGATGGGTGACCTCCTGGGAAGTTTTTTCCCAGACAGCGTGTGAGCGAGGACGAAGCATGCTGGAAAGACTTGTGGTGATTTTTGGGGCCAGTCAGAGATCCTTGAAGTAGTTATAGGTAATGTACGCGACCCGAGAGGAGCCGGGGCGTTACAGATATTTTGTAACGCCCCGAAAAGATAACAAAATAAGTCAAAGGTTGACTTATTCTTAACAACGGAAGTAACAAGTTTATTGGACGTTACTGTCGTATCTCCAGGGAGACACAAGGCCATAACATAATAGTTACTAAGACAAAACTTACCAACAATACTAACGGAGATTCTTAATAAGTCTCAAAACAATTATTCAAACTTAAACCAAGTTAACAACTTAAAAGGTTCCAACTTAATAGGTTTGATACTATAACTCATTGTTCAAAAACGACTTCTACGGTCGCATCCTCACACTATATTCCCATCCTCGGCATCGTACTCAGTACCTGAAAACAAAACATTTCACAAACGTGAGACAAAACTCAACAATGTTTACCCCTAATAGTAAAACACATTTGAAATTCATTTCAATCATTTAGAGGGAGGAAAAAAAATCAAACGGTTTCACAAAAACAAGTGTTTCCAAATCAGAATCATAAAGTTAAAAGAATAACACCACAGAAAAACCAGAAATTTTGATTTAGAGGAGTAATTAATAAATACCAAGCGGGCGGGACACCGGATCCCTCAGAAAAGCAAAAAGACATAATAGGATACCTGATCGTTAAGAAGAGTCAGAAACAGAATGGGACATCAGATCCCTTGTCTACCAGAGACTATGTGCACAACTTACCCCGGGGAAGTGAATAGATGGAATATATCAGGGCATCCCGTTATCTCTTGATAATACCCTGCAGGATACCAGATCCTGGTCTATGGGGATTACCCGAAACCCGCTTAAAGTTTACAAACAAGAAAGCTTCAAAAAAAAAAAACAATTTAGGACAAAAAATTTCCCAAAAACTCTGGTGGGATGCAAGTTTAAAAAGGCAGGTTTAAAAGTACAATAAAAATGACATATAAAAGGGCACCCCCGCGGGGTATTAAGGCATAAACATTACTTGCAGATCTTCACTTCAACTTTCACTCGAGCTTACTAGAACGCTTGGGACCTAACCCAAACCTATAATTAACATAGGTCCTAAAAGTTATTTTCGGTCTAGCGAAAATTAGTACTTACAATTTCTAATCTTATCCCAATTAAAAACACTTCAAGTTTCTATTAATTATGAAAGCAATTAAGGCTCACATAGAACAACACCAACTTACTTATAACATCAAAAACAACTAGAAATAATAATAATAATAATAATAATAATAATAATAATAATAATAATAATAATAATAATAATAATAATAATAAGGGAAATTGGAATCTAATAAACCAACATTTGAGGGTCTTTTGAAATAACGAACCAACCTTGCAAGCTAATTTACAACGAACCCACCTTAACATGTTAATTTTTCTAACAAACCTCCGGCGAGTCCCATAGGCCGGAAAGCTGACGTGGCAGTGTTTTAGCAAAAAAAACAAAGGGAAATTGGAATCTAATAAACCAACCTTTGAGGGTCCTTTGAAATAACGAACCAACCTTGCAAGCTAATTTACAACGAACCCACCTTAACATGTTAATTTTTCTAACGAACCTCCGGCGAGTCCCACAGGCCAGAAAGCTGACGTGGCGGTGTTTTAGCAAAAAAAAAAGAAAATTTTATTTTTGCTGAGTTGGATTAAATAAATCAACTTTTTCTTTTATTTTAAATCCACCTCAATCCCCCTTTTTCTTTCTCTCTCTCTCTCTCTCTCTCTCTCTCTCTCTCTCTATCACCCTCGCCCCCCCACCCATCTCCCCGACCCATCCCTCTAACCCCCACCCTCTCACCACCGCCACCCTCACCATCGCCGCCGCCACCACCACCACCACCACCACCATCGTTGTCGTCATCATCATCATCATCCTCATCACCACCTCCACCTCGACCTCCACCTCTACCTCCACCACCACCACCTCCGCCACCATCATCATCATCATCCCCATCACCATCGTTGTCGCCATCATCATCATCATCATCATCACCATCACCATTACCATCTGGTGGCACGTCGATCGTAGCCCGCGGTGGTGGCGATGGTCAAGGTGGCGGTGCAAGCAGGGCATCGAGATATAGTACAGAGAGAGAGAGAGAGAGAGAGAGAGAGAGAGAGAGAGAGATAGAGTGGGGAGGAGGAGGGCGGTTGTCTGCTGGTAGAGGAGTGGTAGCCGGCGGTGACCGATTAGTGGCTGGCGGCAGTGGCAGCAGATGGAGGATGGTGGTGATGACGATGATGATGATGGTGATGGTGATGGTGGTGGTGGTGATGATGATGATAATGATGGAGGATGGTGGTGATGATGATGATGGTGATAGTGGGGGTGGTGGTGGTGGCGGCGGCGGCGGTGGTGGTGAGAGGGTGGGGGTTAGGGGGGCTGGGTAGAGGAGAAGGGTGGGGGTTAGGGGGGCTGGGTCGAGGAGATGGGTTGGGGGGGCTGGGGTGATAGAGAGAGAGAGAGGAGAGAGAGAGAGAGAGAAAGAAAAAGGGGGATTGAGGTGGATTTAAAAAAAGAGAAAAAGTTGATTTATTTAATCCAACTCAGCAAAAATAAAAATTTCCTTTTTTTTTGGGAAATTGGAATCTAATAAACCAACCTTTGAGGGTCCTTTGAAATAACGAACCAACCTTGCCAGCTAATTTACAACGAACCCACCTTAACATGTTAATTTTTCTAACAAACCTCCGGCGAGTCCCACATGCCGGAAACTGACGTGGCGGTGTTTTAGCCAAAAAAAAGGAAATTTTTATTTTCGCTGAGTTGGATTAAATAAATCAACTTTTTCTTTTTTTTTAAATCCACCTCAATCCCCCTTTTTCTTTCTCTCTCTCTCCTCTCTCTCTCTCAGTCTCTCTCCTCTCTCTACCTCTATCACCCCAGCCCCCCCACCCATCTCCCCGATCCATCCCCCTTACACCCACCCTCTCACCACCGCCACCCTCACCACCGCCGCCACCACCACCACCACTACCACCATCGTTGTCATCATCATCCTCATCACCACCTCTACCTCCACCACTACCGTACCACCTCCACCGCCATCATCATCATCATCACCATCACCGTCACCATAATCAACCTCCACCTCCACCACTACCATCATCATCATCATCACCATCACCATCGTTGTCGCCATCATCATCATCATCATCATCACCATCACCATCACCATCACCATCATCACCATCTGGTGGCGCGTCGATCATAGCCGGCGGTGATGGCGATGGTCAAGGTGGCGGTGCAAGCAGGGCATCGAGAGAGAGAGAGAGAGAGAGAGAGAGAGAGAGAGAGAGAGAGAGAGAGTGGGGAGGAGGATGGCGGTTGGCTGCTGGTAGAGGAGTGGTTGCCGGCGGTGACCGATTAGTGGCTGGCGGCAGTGGCAGCAGATGGAGGATGGCGGTGATGATGATGATGGTGATGGTGGTGGTGGTGGTGGTGGTGGTGATGATGATGGAGGATGGTGGTGATGATGATGATGGCGATGGTGATGGTGGTGGTGGTGGTGGTGGTAGCGGCGGCGGTGGTGAGGGTGGCAGTGGTGAGAAGGTGGGGGTTGGGGGGGCTAGGTTGGGGAGATGGGTTGGGGGGGGGGGGGCAGGGGTGATAGAGAGAGAGAGAGGAGAGAGAGAGAAAGAAAAAGGGGATTGAGGTGGATTTTTTTTAAAAAAATAAAAAGTTGATTTATTTAATCCAACTCAACAAAAATAAAAATTTCATTTTTTTTTGGCTAAAACACTGCCACGTCAGCTTTCCGGCCAGTGGGACTCGCCGGAGGTTCGTTAGAAAAATTAACATGTTAAGGTAGGTTCGTTGTAAATTAGCTTGCAAGGTTGGTTCGTTATTTCAAAGGACTCTTAAGGTTGGTTTATTAGATTCCAATTTCCCTAATCATAATAATAATAATAATAATAATAATAATAATAATAATAATAAAATAATAATAATAATAATAATAATAATAATAATAATAATGTTTAAAGGAGGCGAAAGGAAACATGCACAAGTACACGTACACGTACAACACAGAGCTTGGTTGAGGAAGATAATAATAATAATAATAATAATAATAATAATAATAATAATAATAATATTTTAATAATAATAATAATAATATATAATAATAATAGTGATGATAATAAGGAGATTAGTATTTAAGAATATACAGTAGCATTTACATACTGTATACGTTCGGGAAAATAGAGTGTTCGGTTTTAGAAAATTTACGTGAGTGACGAATGACTAGGCGACAGTGGGTGCTGCGGCGACGGGTGAGACTGCGGCGGCGGGGGTTTCCGGCGTCGTAGGTGGTCGGAGTTGGGCGGCAATAGGGCGGATGGTAGTGGCGTAGGTGTTGCGTACCGGGTTCGGGAAACAGAGGAGAGGCGGCGGGAGTTGCAGCGGCGGCGACTGACATCTCCGGCGGGAATGCGGTGGTGCTCTGGGGTCCCCGACGTCGATAGTGGCCGGAGTAGGGTGGTTGTCGGTGGTCGTGATGTTATGGTGTGTGAGTTTGTGAATGGAACAGAGGGGGACAATTGAGGTTGCGGTAGCGGCTGACAGTGCTGGCGGTGGATATGACGGCGGCCTAAGGGTCGTCGGCGACTACGGTGGCCTGAAGGGGGTGGCAGTAGGGTGACCGGAGGTGGTGAGTTTCAAGAGAGAGAGTGAGAGGGAGAGGATGATAGAGTGAAAAAATGGTGAGTGAGAGTGGGGCGTTCCTTTGTGAGATGAAGATGAGTATTTATACTACTCTTTCTAACCCTAAATACATCCCCCCAATCTTTACTTAAACTCAGAATTAATCTAGGAGTTATTAGGCTAGGCTCTTTGTTTTCCTTGCGTAGAACACCAGATACATCCCCCCATCCCTTAACTGTTAAGCCAAGTTAATATTTTACACGTGCAAAACTCTTCAAAACCATGCAATAAAAGACCCTTTTGCCCTTGTTAGTAAAAAGACTAAATTACCCTTGGTACACTCCCCTGGACCTACAAGCTCGAGTGTTTAAATAAATAATAAATAAATAAAATATATATTTCACAACACATAAAAAGTAACACATAAAAATAATAATAACTAAAATTAGTATAAATATATAAAATTCTACGGGGTTTTACATCATTCCCCCCCTAAAGAAGTTTCGTCCTCGAAACTTAAACATCTACCTCGTGCTTTAAATAGGTGAGGGTAGTTGGATCTCATTTCTTCCTCGGGTTCCCATGTAGCCTCAGTTATGGTGTGATTTGCCCATCGTACCTTTACCAAAGGAATCGTCTTCATGCGAAGTTGCTTCTCTCTGCGGTCCATGATCTCAATCGGCTGTTCCTCATATGTTAGGTCTTCCCGCAGTTGTAGGGGTTCTGACACGATTACATGAGTGGGGTCTGAGATGTACTTTGTGAGTTGCGATACATGAAAGATATTGTGTACTCTTGGTAAATTCCATGGTAACTGTAGCTTGTATGCTACCTCCGCTATGCGCTCCAAGATAAGATATGGCCCAATGTACCTTGGAGACAGCTTTCCTGATTGTCCAAACCTCATGACTCCCCTTAGTGGGTGAGACTTTTAGGAACACATATTCTCCCTCCTCGAATTCCAAAGGTCTTCGTCTCTTGTCGGCGTAACTCTTCTGGCGACTTTGAGCCGCCTTCATCTTGTCTTGGATTGCACGAACTTTTTGAGTCGTGGCCTAAATTAAGTCAGGCCCAATAGTCAGAGCTTCATAAATCTTGCCAGCACAAAGGAGTCCTGCATCTCCTTCCATACAAAGCTTCAAAAGGCAACATTCCAATACTAGCATGAAAGCTGTTGTTGTAGGAGAACTAAATTAAAGTTAGCTCTTTCAACATATCTTCCAGTGTCTGAATGGTTCTTTAAGTCTGACCGTCTGAGGCTGGGTGGAATGCAGTACTCAAGTTGAGTTTTGTGCCAAAAGCTTCTTGTAGCTTCTTCCAGAATCCTGACTAGTATCTGGTATCTCGATTTGATACTATGGAGCTCGGGATCCGATGCAGTTGTACAATTTCTCTTACGTAGGCTTGCGCTAATTGGTCCAACGTCCAAGTGCTGGCCATAGCAAGGAAATGGGCTGATTTGGTCAACCGGTTCACAATTACCCATACTGCGTTGTTCCTTCTCCTTGTTCTGGGCAATCCTACTACAAAGTCCATGGAGATTGAATCCCACTTCCACTCTGGGATTTCTAATGGCTGTAGCAACCCTGCAGGTCATTGGTGCTCTGCCTTGACCCGTTGGCAGCAGGGACGGATCTGGTATATGTCCAGTGGAGTCAACTGACTCCACTGGAATTTTGAAAAAAAAAACCAGTATTTGAAAAAAAAATAAAAGTATAATACTTATAGTAATTGCACACACTGAAATTCACAAAATGAAACTAGCCCAGCTAGTTAGCGGCCCAATGTGTTAAGGCGTGCGAAACTGGGAGGAGGGCGCGAGTTCGAATCACTTCAGCAACATTATTTTTTGTCATCTTTTTTTTTTTTTTTAAAAAAAAAAGCTGATATCAATTATTCAATTAGGCCTCGTGACACTGGCAGACAGTTGCTCGATCGACTTCAACCCTAACCCTATTCTCTCTCACCCACCCAACCTCCCTCCACTCTCAGTCCTCCCCCTCGGCCCTCGCACCACCGTCGCCGCCACCACTGTCACCGGTGTCCGGCGTGGCGGTGTCGTCTTTGTAGGCAGTCCACCCAGCCCAACTGCTCAAGTCAAGTGTGAGTTTCTCATTCTCAATCTCTTTGTCTCTTCTCTCAAATCTCAATTCAACATATTCTTGTCATATATTGTTGTAAATTTACTCTTTAAGTTCTTATTATTATCAATTTGTTGTCAATTCATTGTCAATTATCAATTTCTCATGAGTATTATTTCTCAACTCAATTTGCTTGTGTGGTAATTGGTAAATTAGGGTTTATTTTTTAAATTGATTTGTTATTTGTTAAATGTGTCAATTTAATTATATTTGTGATTTGTGAATAATTGGTTTATGTGAATATTGTGAAATAATTGTGAATAATTGTCAAATAAAATTTGTTAATTGGATGCATAGTTTACTATTTTTCTAGTTGATTTTGGAGATTATGTCAATTTTTAGGCTATTGAATACTTACTTGCTAGCTAATTGAACACTTACTTGCTAGCTTTAATTTGTGTTGGTTTTGTGACATTCTCAACTTTATTTGTTAGTTCTCTTGTGTTTTAGGATTGTGCTATATGTATCTAATTAATTATACTTTATAATTACAGCTTACAATGGAGAGATTTTTTAAAAAGGTGGCCAGAGAATCAGAGTCTCATTCGAGCCCTCGAACAATAGATTCTCCATTGAATCAAGAAAGTGGAAGAGGTAGTCCATCACAAATACCACAAGCTTAAACACCATCAACACCACCTTTTAATGCAAATACTCACCCATACACGGGAAGTTCTCGCGTTGATTTAAGTGCTCTTCCAGCTGATCCAGGGGAAAGAAAACCAATTTCCAGCTACCATCCAAATGACCGAGATGATGTAAGAAGGGCGTACATTCTAAAAGGTCCATATCAACCCCGAGATCATGATTTTCCTCAAACTGACATATTTGGAGTCATGCGTCGATTTAATAATTCATGGTTTGATGACTATGGTAATTGGCTAGAATATAACGTAGAAAAAGATGCTGCATTTTGTTTGTGTTGCTACTTGTTTAAGAATGATGCCACAGGAGGCCAAGGTGGAGGCGATTCTTTTACAAATAAAGGATTTCAAGGTTGGAATCGGAAGAATCGGTTTGATGTTCATGTTGGTGCAACAAATAGTGTGCATAGCCAATGTGCAAAACGTTGTCAAGACCTTATGAGACAAAATCAATCTATTCAAAGTGCCTTAAAGGAACAATCTGACCAGAAGAAGAGTGAGAATCGAGTTCGATTGAATGCTTCAATTGATGTGGCAAGATTACTTTTGCATCAAGCAAGTTCTTTTCGAGGCCATGATGAAAGTGAATCTTCAAGTAGAAAAGGAAATTTTTTGACTACTTTGGAGTTTCTTGCCAAACAAAATGAAAATGTTGGAAGTGTTATTTTGAAAAATTCACCGGGGAATGCTAGTATGACTAGCCATGGCATACAGAAAGAAATTGTGAATTGTTGTGCTAGGGAAACTATAAAGGGTATTCTTGGAGAACTTGGAGATGGATACTTTTCAATATTAGTTGATGAGTCTCGGGATGTATCTTGTAAGCAACAAATGGCGCTTGTTTTGAGGTATGTGTGTGATACTGGGGCTGTCAAGGAGCGTTTGGTTGCTGTTGAGCACGTAAGTGATACTAGTTCATTGTCTTTGAAGAAAAGTATTTATTCAATACTTTCTAACTTGTCATTGAGTCCTTCTCGAATACGAGGACAAGGCTATGATGGGGCTAGTAATATGCATGGCCATATTAATGGTCTTAGAAGCTTGATTCTGGAAGATTGTCCGTCAGCCCATTATGTACATTGTTTTGCTCATCAACTCCAGTTGACTCTTGTTACTGTTGCACATGGTAATGATGATATTGGATGGTTGGTTGAATTAGTTCAACTCATGTTAACTGTGATTGGAGGTTCTTATAAACGCAGGGATCAATTTAGAGACAAGCAAGCACAAGAACTTGAAGAAGCATTGGAAATAGGAGAAACTCAAACCGGGTGAGGTTTGAATCAAGAGCTTGGATTAGCTAGACCCGGGGACACTCGTTGGGGCTCACATTATAAGTCATTTTTGAATGTTATACTCATGTTAGGTCCGATGAAATCTGTGCTTGAAGCGATTGGAGATCATTCAACTTATTGGCAAGATAGAGTCAAGGCCAAAGGTATTTTGGACAACATGCTATCATTTCGCTTTTTTTTTCTACTACATTGCATGAGGTTGGTCTTGAGCATTACAAATGAACTAAGTAAATCCTTACAAAGAAGGGATCAAGACATTGTTAATGCTATGTCATTACTTGCTACAACTAAGAAATGCTTGCAAAAGATAAGGGAAAGTGGATGGGATTCTTTGATTACAATGGTGAATGCATTTTGTGAAAAACATGATATTGAGATTCCTAGTATGGATGATTTATATGTTGCCCTTGGGAAAAGGGGAAGTCGTAAAGCTTCCACATTGACTTATGAGCATCATTATCGTGTTGATGTGTTCTACTCCATTATTGATATGCAAAGGCTAGCACCGAATTGCTTCTTGGTGTAGCATGTCTTAACCCCGCTCGCTTATTCAGCGATTTTGATGAAACAAAACTACTTAGAATGGCTGAATTGTATCCCTCAGATTTTGATGGTTGGGGCTTGGAGAGGCTTAGAGATGAACTCACTATCTTTGTCAACCATGTACGAGATGATGAAAGATTCTCTAATTTGAAAGGGATTGTTGAGCTTTCAATGAAGTTGGTTGAGACATGTTCGCATATGAGCTTCCGTCATGTATATTTGCTAGTGAAGTTGGCTTTGATTTTGCCGGTTTCAACCGCAACAGTTGAGAGAGTATTTTCAGCGATGAAGTTTATCAAGACCAATTTACGCAACAGAATGTCCGATGAGTTTTTAAATGATGCTGTTATTAATTACTTTGAGGATGACGTCTTGCGAAAAGTATCCAATGAAGCTATCATTGACCGTTTCAAGAAGATGCATGATCGTCGATCCGACTATTAGGTATTTATTTCTATTTAATACTATTTCCATTATTAATATTAAATTCGCATTTATTTGCATTTAAGCTTTTTAGTACTGTTAAATTTTAATTTTTTTAGCAAACTATTGTTGACTCCACTGAGTTCGAATCCTGGATCCGCCACTGGTTGGCAGGTAAGACACTTGGCCACATACTCAGCCACTTCATGCTTCATGTTACTCCACCAAATGCATGTTTGAGGTCTTTGTAGAGTTTGGTCCCACCTGGATGCACCGAATATGGTGTGTTATGCCCCTCATCCGAAATTCGCTGCTTCAACTCTTTTATGTTTGGTACACATAAGCGATTCTGAAATCTTAGTGTTCCATCCTCGTGGACCACAAATCCAGGGTACTTCCCTTGCAGTACATCCCCCTTTATTTTGCTAAGTTGCTCATCCATATCTTGAGTGCTATTTATCTCTTCTAGCAGGGTAGGTTGCGCCTCCATGACGTTCAACACAACTCTTCTCTCTGGGGTTACCACATTAATTTCTAATCTTCGGAACTCTTCGCATAACTCATGTGGTAAGGTCATTATGTGATTTAAGATAGGGTAAGGCCTCCGACTCAAGGCGTCAGCCACGACGTTGGCCTTTCCGGGATGATATTGGAAGTTGACGTCATAATCCTTCAGAAAATCTAGCCATCTGGTCTGTCGGAGATTTAACTCCTTCTGTGTGAAGAGGTATTTCAAACTCTGATGGTTGGTGAACACCTCACAATGTACCCCATAAAGGCAATGTCTCCATATTTTGAGTGCGAACATTATTGCAGCTAACTCCAAGTCATGGGTAGGGTAGTTCCTTTCACGAGTCTTCAGTTGTCTTGATGCATAGGCGATTACCTTTCCATCCTGCATCAGCACGTATCCTACACCATTTTGCGAGGCATCACTGTAGATGAAGAATCCCACATTTCCCTGAGGTATTGCTAATATAGGGGCTGAGGTAAGTCGTTGCTTCAATTCTTAGAAGGCCTGCTCGCACTTTTCCGACCAAATAAACTTCACTGACTTCCTCGTCAGGTTGGTCAGCGACTCCGCGATTTTCGAAAAATCCTGTACAAACTTCCTATAATATCCTACCAATCCTAGGAAACTCCTCAGTTCTGTAGCATTCTTTGGAGTTGGCAACTTGGTTATGGCCTCCATTTTTTGCGGGTCTACTGCTATTCCATATTTAGACACTACGTGCCCTAGGAATGCAACACGCTCAAGCCAGAATTCGCACTTTTTGAACTTTGCATACAACTCGTTGTTCCTTAATGTTTCCAACACTAGCTTTAGGTGACCTGCATGCGCTTCTCGAGTTTCCGAATACACCAGGATGTCGTCGATGAACACCACCACAAATTTGTCTAAACAGGGCTCAAAGACTCGATTGATCAAATCCATGAAGGCTGCTGGAGCATTCGTAAGTCCGAATGGCATCACTACAAACTCATAGTGGCCGTACCGAGTTCGAAACGCAGTCTTGGGGATGTCATCTTCTCTAATCTGCAACTGATGGTATCCCGACCTGAGGTCTATCTTGGAAAACACTGTCGCACCGCAGTGTTGGTCGAACAGGTCGTCGATGCGAGGTAGAGGATATCGATTTTTGATAGTAATCTTGTTTAGCTCTCGATAATCGATGCACAGTCGCATGCTTCCATCTTTCTTCTTTACGAAAAGTACGGGTGCTCCCCATGGCGAGGTACTGGGTCAAATGTAACCCTTCTCTAGCAATTCATCCAATTGCGCCTTGAGCTCCTTCAGCTCCGCAGGTGCCATCCTATAAGGTGCCTTGGATAAAGGGGTAGCTCCAGGCTCTAAATTAATGCAGAAATCCCCTTATCGTGGAGGAGGCATTCCAGGAAGTTCCTCCGGGAACACATCAGAAAAGTCTTGCACTATTGGGAGACTTTCTATCGAGGGTCCTTCAGTCTTAGTATCGACTACCTTGCATAAATACCCCTCACATCCTTGCCCTAACAATTTCTGGGCCTTTAGAGCTGAGATGATCCTTACTCGCCGGAGATGGCGGTCACTACGGTGCACTAACTTGTTCCCATCTGGTCTTAATAGGGTTACTTTTTGTTTGTGGCAGTCTACTTGGGATTTAAATTTTGACAGCCAATCCATGCCCAAAATGACATCAAACTCCTGCCCAGCTATACTTATAGGGCACCCCTGGTATAAATTTCCGCATAACAGAAGTCCAGGTAGGTAAGGCTACAGTCATGGGTTTACTATCTTCCGATGGTCTTAAATTAGCCTTTTATACCATTCTAGGGGAAATAAAAGAGTGACTAGCACCAGAATCAAAAAGTACATAAATATTATAAGAGGAAAGAGTGAAAATACCAGTGATAACATCGACCTCATTTTCAGCTTCCTCCCTTCGTATCACATACACTCGTCCTCCGGAGTTGCGTGGTGTCTGATTTTGTTGACGAGGTTGGGGATTGTTTGGTCTACCTTGATTGGCCTGGTTCCCATTAGGCCCTCCACGGTTATGGTATTGTTGTCCCTGATTTCCATTATATCCTCCTCGATTTAGATTAGCCGGTGGTGGAGCTCCTCGATTTTCGACTCCCACATTGTTTAAGCCTGTTGGGGCTGGATGGGGACAATCCTTGACCATATGATGGGGATTGCCACACCTAAAGCACCTTGACCTCACATTTACCCTGCAGTCTCGGGAGAGGTGACCTGGCCTGCCACACGCCCTACAAGTTGGCACAATTGGTGACCCTCGCCCTTGATTTCCCTGCCAGCTGTTTGGGCGGTTCCTCTTATCCTGGTTCAAGGGGGTAGGGTTGTAGCGAGGGGGCTCCCTCCTCTTGTTGTTTTATTGGGTTGTGTGAGATTCCCAAGCATCAAGTACCCGCTCTACATTGATAGCAACATCCAACATTTCTTGATATGACGTGAAAGTCCGCGCCGACATGCGATCTTGGATTTTGAACTTCAAGCCATTACTAAATTGATCCATCTTCAGTTGTTCATTGGTCATATAGACGGGTGCGAAACGAGATAATTCCATAAACTTGGAAGCATACTGCAGCACACTACTTCCTCCTTGTTATAGCTCCAGGAATTCTTTTTCCTTCGCCTTTTGAAGAAACATAGGGTAGAAACGATTCTTGAGTATCTCCTTAAATTGGTTCCATCCGAACCCTGGCTCAATCTGTCTATCCTTCACCGTTACTCACAGCAAATCAACCTCATCTTTTAAGTGGTACCCTGCAAAATTGACTTTTAGTTCATCTGGACATTGGATGGCATCGAAGATTTTCTCAATTCCTCTGATCCATTCTTCGAACACCTTGGGGTCAGCTATTCCAGAGTAGGTGGGTGGGTTGAGTTGAATTGCCAGAACAGGGAGGAGTTGTTGGTCTCCTTAGGCTCACCACTCCGTTCAGCAATCCATTGGAGTTATTCATTCTGGGTAGCCATTAGATATATCATTAAGATGCTAGTAAGTTCAGCTCTAGTTAGGGGTGGTTCCCCTCCAGTGCCTGTGGCTGCCTCCTGGGTCGCTTGGTGTAGTTGAGCATAACGTTGCCTTAAGTTAGCCAAGGGTTAGGGAAGTCCCCCGTTGATTTGAGATCCGTTGTGTTCAGCCATCATGTGTTAGAAACAATTGGTTTACTACTTCCATTGGTTTTTCCCCCCTAATAACTCAAAACTTATAGTGCTATTAATTCTCAGAATAACAGATAGCAACACGTAGAAGGACAACCAGGTTGTTAAGTCAGGTAATAACAGAAGAGAGAAAAACTTTTCTTTTGTTTTTTCTACTTTCGGAAAAATATTTTGACCCCATATCGAAAAAATTTCGAAGATACTAATAATCTCGAGACAAAAATATAAAAAAAACAATAGCAGCACTGATAAAAGCCAAGTTGTACCCCAACCAAGGTTAGCATACACCGATTATTTCAATACTCTTACGGAAAAACTTAGAAGTTCTTCATTTCTAGGGTTTATTCTACTACTATAGGAGTCCTAATTATTCCTCCCCAGCATCGGAATCCTCATCTAGGTTGTCTACGGGTTCAAAATCCTTGAATTTGATTAACTTCTGGGTCAACTAAGTAGTCTTTATAAGGTTCTTCGTCCTCCTTGACCTCATTCTTGTGACCAGATATGTCGTTATCATCTTCTGGGGGTGGGGGTGGATGTAATACTCCGAGTATGTGGTTAAAGTGTGGGTTAAAATGATTGAAATGACTACTTATATCACCAAGATGCACCTTCTTTATGGTAGCTCATCCGTTGGGAACTTCTCAGTTAAGCATGCTTGGTTGGGAGTAGTCTCAGGATGGGTGACCTCCTGGGAAGTTTTCCCAGGCAGCGTGTGAGCGAGGACGAAGCACACTGGAAAGACTCGTAGTGATTTGTGGGGCCAATCAGCGATCCTTGAAGCATTTATCGGTGATGTCCATGGCTCGGGAGGGGCTAGAGCGTTATAGATGGTATCAGAGACGACCCGCGACCGTGAGCTGCGCCAGTGGACGCGAGATCCATGGGCAGTCACCTAGCGGGGCAAAGATTCTGGAGAGGATTCGTTGCACAACGAGGACGTTGTGCGCTGAAGTGGGGGTGACTGTAATACCCCGAGTATGTGGTTAAAGTGTGGCTTAAAAGGATTGAAATGACTACTTATATCACCAAGGTGCACCTTCTTTATGGTAGATCATCCGTTAGGAACTCCTCAGTTAAGCGTGCTTGGCTGGGAGTAGTCTCAGGATGGGTGACCTCCTGGGAAGTTTTCCCAGGCAGCGTGTGAGCGATGACGAAGCACGTTGGAAAAACTCGTGGTGATTGTGGGGCCAGTCAGCGATCCTTGAAGCATTTATCGTTGATGTCCACGGCCCGAGAGGGGCCAGGGCGTTACAATTTTTAAATTTAAAATTAAAAATTAAAAATATAAAGTATAAAATATAATATTTAAAATAAAAAAATCAAAAAATCAAAAAATCAAAAAATCAAAAAATAAAAAATAAAAAATAAAAAGTAAAAAAATTGGTAAATTTCGGTAACTTTTGTATTTTTCGGTAACTTTCGGTATTTATTACCTTACCACAAATTACCCACCAAATTTACAGGGCCTTAGACTTCGATTCTAATTACATCTTATGTTCTGCATTTCATCTTCCCCTTCAAATACTAAGGTAATATATTCTTTTCTCATAATAAATATAAATAATTCCCATGCTAAATTTTAAATAACTTATGAGTATTTTTTTTAAAAGAGATAAGAATAAAATATGGAATACCTATATACTACCAATTTTTAATTGTTTAACCATATAGGAAAATTTTCTACTCTAATACAATTTTTATTTCCAAGAAGAACTCCTATATTGTCCACCTATATGCATGTTTGTTAGATCTACACTTTTAAATGGGGTTTATTCCTATTGAAGATATAAAGCAATGTATTCTCATCTTTAACACTAAAAGTTTTTTTTAAAAAAAAGTTTCGCTCTTTTTCACTAAGGATCCCCAGGCTACAAAATTAAAGTCGAATACGAATTTTCCAGTTTGCAGTATTATTTCATGCTTCCAACAGAGGTATAACCCAAACAACTTGAGTAGGCACGTCATAAATCATATGAAATATTTTATCCTATCCCCTAACTCTTTGAAAAGATATCAAAAAAATTAAGGGAAATTGGATTCTAATAATACGAACTTTTGGCCATATAAGAATTAATAATACGAACTTTCGATTCAGTGATGAATAATACGAACTTTGACCCCTTGTTGCCCCCAGTAACACGTCATAGAGTTAAGATGAACTTAACTCGGTGGCGGGATGACATGGCGGCGGAGGCATGTCCCAGTCAGCTTTATTTTATCCACATTAGCCTCTTTCTCTCTCCTCTCTTTCTCTCTCTTCCTCTTCGTCATTCCTAAAATCCCAGACACCTTTCTCCCTCCTCCTCCTCCTCCTTCTTCTTCTTCTTCTTCTTCCTCCTCTCATCACCATTAATCCAAAATCTGAAACAACACACTCCCAATTACAGATGAGAAGGACTTGGGAATTGTTCGTTCCCTCTCACACTTCAACTCTGAGCTTAGCACTCCACAATTGAACACGCCGCTGGGCAAAGTGGGATAAAATGTGGAGGACTCCACAACCACCACCTCCTCCTCCTCATCCGCTCTTCTGCACTCTCGTTCGTTGTGCACAGTCCTCAAATTCGGCAACCAATTCATCGTCAAATCCTCCCCTACGAACTCCCCCTTTTGGAGCTTTTCACTGTGAATTTTCCACTTCAATTTTAAACCCTTTTACTCATTTCAAGCTTCTTCTTCAATCTTCATCTTGGGTTTTCTGGGTTTCATCTTTTACCCAATTCTCCTCCATTGTCTGTGTTCTGAGATCTGGGTTTGCAAATTTAGGGCCAGAAATTTGGTGGGTATTAGTCATCCCTATGAATATTGATTGAGGTAATAGCTTCTTGTTCTTCGTTTCTTCATCTTCAACCCCCCTTCAAAGTTTCTATTTTTTTTTTCTCTGCTTGAAGATGCCCGCCAAATAATACAATTCAACAGTGATTGTTGGTTTTGGTGATAGCCAGAAGACCCAGATCGTCTTTGGGTCTGAGAGCCAAGCAATGGCCGATTAAATTTGACCCATGTTTGACTTGGGAAGGAATTCATTGTTTTAATGGGTCAGTTGTTGGTATCAACATTTCCTGTGTTTTTGCTTACCCAGAAGACTCATATCATCTTTGTGTTTTTTCTTACCCAGAAGATTTACTGAAGAGGAAAAGGAGGAAGAAGAAGATAGGGGTGTTTGAGGAAAGAGAAAAGAAAAGGAAAATATTAAAAGGGAAGAATCGAAAAAAAGAAAAGGGAAATAGATTTTTAGAGAGGGTGAATGCTGACTGGACAAGTTAAAGTTAACTAAGCTCATGCCAGTCACACATCTCCACCGCCAGCTAGGATCGCCACCGAGTTAAGTTCATCTTAACTCGGTGGCATGTTATTGGGGGCAACAAGGGGTCAAAGTTCGTATTATTCATCATTGAATCGAAAGTTCGTATTATTAAGTCTTATATGGCCAAAAGTTCGTATTATTAAAATCCAATTTCCCAAAAATTAAATACAATTACTTAACAATAAAATTATGATTACAATATTTTTAAAATTATGATAATTTTATAAAAGTACTACATACTTTAAATTATATAGTGACATATTGAGAAATTTATAACTACTTTAAATACAAATTAATAAGTCTTGCTAATATAAAATATGAAAATTAATAGTTAAAGTATTACATTAAAACCTATAAAAATATAAAAAGAAACAATTTTTTTGGGACGAAAGTAATAATAAATCACGAGTATTAATTTACAAAGTAACAAAGAAAAGTGCTTTCGAAGGATAATTTATCCATGCGCAAAGGAATCGTGAACTATATTATGCATACACATTCATGGAAGCATATCTACATTTCTCAATTTTTTTGTTTTGGAAAGGGAAACAAATATTACTGTAATAACCCGACTCTAACCCAACATAATTAAGTTAATTAATGATTTTAATTAACCAAGATCGCGCATTTCAATTCAGTTAACTGTTTGTGTTTTTGCAGGACTCGAGCAGAGCAACGACCATCATACATCAGTCTAGTATGTTATGTATATAAATTACCTAGGTGACAATTTTAGTTATTCAGATTAATCTCGGAATATCTGAGTTACTTGGCCAAATTTTATCAAGTCGACCGATTCATCGGGAATTATTATTAATATTATTGTTATTATCATTCCTTTTTATTCCTTAATTTATTTAAATTTTAATTTATTACACCTCCCCATTTTATTTCAAGTCTCCTTGTTATTTCTTAATTTTGTGGAATGTTAACCCGAGATTCCACATTAGTATTATTGGGTTTTAGTGGGAATGAAATTTGTATTTTAGTTTTGAGAAGGGAGGAGTTAATAGCATTATAGTTAGAAGTAATGGGCCCTAATATGTGAAACCCCAAGTCATCCATTTTTGTTCATGCGTGAAATGAAGCAGGTCACTTAGTCATCCATTTCTTGTTCATCCATCTTTCTCTTCCTCAGTCCTCTCACTTCTGTTTCTCTGCCTCTACCTCGCCACGGTGATGCAGGAGTCGTCGCCAGTGGTTCCGTCGGCCACCCACCGCAACACCCTTTTCTCTCTTGTTCTCCCACTCCTTTTCCTCCATTGAAGGTATACACCCTAACCTTTTCAATTCAAATATGAATTTCATAGTTTAATTTACAAAATTTAATTATTTTTCTTAGCATATTTAAGTGTTTAGAATGAGTACACTTAGAATTACCAATTGGTTTTGGGTTGGTTTGTGTTTATGAGCTATGCATGCTAAGTGTTTGACGTTATGTCTCAATGAAGAACTTGGTGTATAAATGTATAATATCAAGTTAGGTTCCTCTTGAATGATGAAAGTAGGTTGTGTTTGATGGCAAATCCTCTTGAATATGAAAGGATTATGGTTAGATATGGTTGCATGTGATTAAAATGGTGTTTAATTGACTCAATATGATGAGAATTGGATATAAACATGAGGAATCAAGTGGGAATTATGGTTGGATGGTTTTGATTATGATTATTTTGAGTGTGCATGTCGTTTTAGCATCCAAGATGGGGACTAATTAGTGATGTGGCTGCTGAAATGATAGTATGATGGCCATGAAAATTATATACGAAAGGAATAGAGGGATTAATGGCACAAAAACACCAAGAAAAATGTCTTAACTAGCTATTTGGGGTCAAGTGAGTAATATGAATTTTTCCAAAACAATTAGAGCTCCCCTTGTTCAAAATTTTATAGGGGAGGATAGCCTTAAGTAATAATTTTAACCCAGTTTTTGAATTTCGGGATTTCTATGTGTATAACTCGAGTTTTGACGATTTTAGTTTGGGTGCCCTATTTTCATACGTTTTCTGGGACAATAGATTCATGACCATTTTAAGATATTACGGATGTCTTAATAGCCTAAGTATTCAACATGAAAGTTGTAGTACAGTTTGCAAGTTATCCTGAATGAGGTCTTGTGCGCTCAATGGATGTCGGAGTAAAAAGTTATGAACCATGGAAATCAGCTGGTTCAGTATGTGCTACTCAGAATTTTTAAATTATTGTGTCATATTCAAGCCACTTTTTGAGGTTTTTCCAAGGATTTTATGGGGTTGTGGTAAACACAAGAGTTGTAGTATATGATTCAAGTTTTCCATAGACTATTCGCCCACAACGATTCGATGTCTAAATCTTAAGTTGTGAATTCTCAAAGTTCCCTTCCCGAACTGGAATTTCTGCAGGCCAGCCGTCATGATTCCTCATTTTCAAGCCTTTACACTCCTTTTTGGCCTTAACTCTCAACTGGAGAGTTATAGAACTTATTTTTACCTTTCCGAAAAAGTCCTCTTATGAAATTTTTAGAGGTCTATAGAGCAAGTTATGCCTTCCGTGAAGTTACTGCAAAGTCCCAAAATTTCCCTAATCGTTAATTAAAAGTTTCCTTTTATTAAGTTAATTAGGAGACTTCCTCCTTACCAAGAATCCAACTTAATTCACTTTAGTGTTCTTATCTCAAGTATGACCCAAGAGGTCGTTGTTGCTCCTTGTTCGAGTCCAATCAAGCTTTTCAAGTCGCTTAAGTGCGGTTCAGTTTCAAGGTACGCATATTGTATGTACCCTTCTTAAGCTCTTTTATTTGAGTTTAATAAGCAAGTGTAATCATTATAATGTGAATGAATAAGGTTTACTTGCTTTTATCACGTAATTATGGCCCCGACCCATGTTATTTGTGCCATAGAGCACTCCCACAGTGATTATCTGACCTAGTGTCAACCCATCCGGATCTCCCGATCGGTCCGGGTATGCGCATACGGAGGCTTAGACCGATGATCGCAAAACAGGGTACCATTAAAGATAATAACATGGCAAGCATGTTTATTGTTGCTCATTGTTGTTTATCGTTTTATGGTTTTACTGTTTTATTGTTTGTAAAATGAATTGAAATGTGCGGTATAAAATGAATTGCCTAAGTTTATTTTACTGTCCATGGGTATGCGTATTGAGTTTTGACTCATTTGCAAATTGTTTTATGTTTTGTTTTAGGAAGTATGCTAAGGGGTAGCAACCTAATACCAGTAAGAGGTCTATTTGATGTGAAGGTAAAAAGGCCGTCAGCTATGCCGGGAAGTCACGTCCTTTGCATTTGATGTCAAGTTATTTTCATAAGTTTTTACTTGGGATTAGTGAATTTAAGTGTAATTATAATTTTGGCTATGTATAAAGTTATCCTATGGTTTTGCTCTCTTATGGATGTTATGTTTATGTGGGTAGTATACAAGTTTCCTTGGGTTTGATAAGTTGTAATTAGAGTTTATTTATGGTTGTTAAGCCTTGTCCATATCTATGGACGGCGGTAATGCCTTCAGATTATATTTCCGCTGTGCTATTCATTGGGTTATAAGGTAATTACTGATAATCTGGTGATCATGAATCTGGGGGTGTTACAATTACATATTGAGAATTCATAGTCACAAATTAAGAATTAAATTATACGTAACTTATTACACTTTACAACTTAAAACATATGAGAACATATATAAAAACAAGAAATCCGAATAAAATATTTTATAAGTAATCGGTATCATATTCCTCAAGTTCCACTAAAATAATAGTTGAATTCCAAAAAGTTAAGGTGCAAACATATATCTTCATAAGACAAACGGGAGAAGCCAGACGAGGGTTAGTTGAAGGTAAATGTCGATGCCTCCATAGGAGAAAATGGAAGAGGTGGGTGGGGGTGATTATCAGAGACCATGAGGGGTCCTTCAGATCTGCTGAGTGCAAAGTCAGGTGCTCCCTAGGGAACATTGAGGAAATAGAGGCCGACGCGTTGAAATGCGGGGTACTGCTGGCAAAAAGCCTGGAAGTTCGCAAAGTTGTGGTAGAGTCTGACTCCAAATTGGTAATTGAAGCTCTCCATGGGTAAAGAAGAACTAACCCCTCTTTGGAGAGGATCATCAAAGACTGTCATTGTATGTGTAGCTATTTTGATTCTATTGTGTTTCATTTTTGTGCCCGAGATTGTAACAAGGTGGCTCACACCTTGACCCGGTCAGTGTCTTTAAACAATTATTATGTAGTCTAGTTTGATTTATGTCATCTGGAGGTCGCCCAACTTGTGGCCTCTGAGGGCGTAAATCCTCTAATTCAATAAATTGCGTGTTGATTCACGCTTTCCTCAAAAAAAGGTGCAAACATATATCTTCAAAAAATAAACCACATGTACCTTATAGAATTTTATAATTTAAAACATATGAGTAACTATACAAAATTTAAATGCAACTAAATATTTCATGAGTTATTGATGATATTATCAATTTGAGGAGAATGTGGAGAATGGATGAGGTGTAAAAAGCAAGTGGGAAGAGCATGGAGTACAACTTACAAGGGGTTTTCACCCACATTAAAAAATTAAATAAATAGTTAAATATTATAATAAAAATAAGTGAATAATAACACAATGGCAATTTAGTAAAAAATCAAAACCATTTTCAACAGAATCAATATATGTAATTTACATTTTAAAAAAATTGATAAAGTAATAATTTTTAAGAAAAGATACTTATAAAAAAAAAACTATAAATAAGATAAAATATCCCGTGCATTGCATGGGATAAAGGCCTTGTTTGACAACTAGCTGGTAGCTGTTAGCTTGTAGCTGATAGCTGATAGCTGATAGCTTTTTGCATTAACTGTTTGACTTTAGCTGTTTGGGTTAGCTGATTGCAGGAAAAGAGTTAGGTAAAGTAGTTTTTTGTGAAAAGTTACCTCAAAAAGATTCATCAATAGCTTTTTTAAAACTAGCTTTTGGGGTCCACAAAGCTAATATAAAAAACTACTTACCAAACACCTCAAGTAGCTTTTTAAAAGCTATCCAAAAAGCTAAAAACTATCCAAAAAACTAAAAGCTACCCAAAATACTCTCAAAAAGACTAGTTAAAGAATGGAGGGACTACCTTGTCCAAAGTGACAATTATTAAGGAAATGAGGGAGTACCTTGTAAGAGAATAGAGTAGCAATTAATAAACATAATTAGAGGGTGACTTGGTGTACTACAAACGTTTCTTTTCTACTCCAAAAGTGGATTACTCGGATTATTACTATATTTTTTCTTTATTCTATAGTATGCCTTTTCTCTTTAGGAACGCCGAGTGGATTAGTATAAACTAAAGTTGGGAATAAGTACAGTGAGAAAAGTGTTAGGATAAGAATGTAAGTAGATGAAATTATGTTCTTGATTGTATTAGTGAGTGGATCATGAATAGTAAAGTTGGGATTAGTATATAGTCATGAATATTAGAGAGTGTGATCATAAATTACATGACCACATTGTTCGATATCAATGATCACACACCGTCAGATGTAAAATTGAAGGTTGTGATTTCCTCCTCATGCCTTCCTAGCCTAACGCTCTTCTCACCGGATTTGTTCCCCATTAAAGTTCAAGTAGGCTACAATTGATTATTAGTAATATCTACATCTGTCAATCTTTGACCCAAACCAAACCTGCCCGAAAATTTTAGGTTTTGAACACGATTTTCTTGAACTGAACTCGAAAAACCCTCAAATTAGCGGATCAAACCCGACTCGCTCATTTGACTCGAAAACTTTTTTTTAAAGTTCAAATCTATTAGAATTTGTGAATATTCATTGGAATTCATAACTATTAAACTATAACCACAACTTATTCACATGTTATATTTCTCTAATTTAAGTTGAAACATTTATAATAATCTATCGTTACTAGAATATAATCGTACTATTATGTATATTGTACAAAAAATAGTATTTAGAGACAAATTTTTAAAAAAAATCGGAAAAAGGTCGTAGTCATAATCCGTTGGGTTGACCCAAAACTGAAATACACTGTCCATATACTTATTCGAACTCGAGATACACCCGACCTGTATTTAGTCGAACCTAATATACGACCGATCCATAGCCCGTCCGTCCGCATGAATTGACAGATCTAATAATATCCCATCCGAACACAATACCTCAAATCCCATCATTAGTCATGCTATAAGGAATTTAACAATTTTATTCCTAAACTTAATAACTGAGAAAGACTGATTTTAATTGAAACAATTTAGAAATATTTGTATATATATAATAGTCTATCAAAAAAAGATTTAATGAAATATCCTATTTTTATAAATTACAACCTAAGTCAAAGAAGTAACCCATTTTGAACTATTCAGATTATACATAATAGTTATAACATGTCATTATATAACGAGCGTTGTATATCTCATCCGTTGCACGGAAATTGTTTTAGTATTTATACGTGATTTTTTTCTAATGTAATTTTATAATAATTATCAATTTAAATAATTATTAGAAATTAATTAAAAAATTATACAATAATTGTACTATCATTATTTTATATTTTCTTTATACAAATTGTGTTCAAACTAATTTAAGATAATATAGTAGTGAAGGATACTAAAATCTATATTTATTTTCCATATTGTCTTAATTACATATAATAAATACACAAATAATCTTTTTTATTAGTCAATTTGTATGAATGCAAGCAACTCTAATTCATTTCAAATCTTTCTCAATGGTCAATAACATGCCAAAACACATTTAATCTTAAATATCGAAACAGATGATTAAAATAATGGAAACTTATTTTCATAAATAAATATAGTTGTTTTTATAAAAATAACTAAAATAAAAAAAATTAGACAAATTCTAAAGAATTACTCCCTCCGTTTCATATTAATTGACATATTTCAAAATTTTTCACATATGAAGGTTTAACTAAAAAAAACTACCTACATAATTAAATAGCACTATTTTCCAATGTGTTTTTTCGAATACCAATGTGTAGGTAGTAAGAGAATGTGAATAGGGGTAGTTTTTATTAATTGAAAAAGTAAAAAATTAACATAATTATTAAAGTTAAAATAATTAAATTAGGTATTGGGAAATGAGAAATGACAATTATTTTGGAACAAAAAAGATTAGTTTAAGTGTCAATTAATATGGAACGGAGGGAGTACTATTTAGTAGCAAGTGACTAATAATCAATAATTTAAAAATAATTATTAATTCTAAAATTTAGGCAGATATTAAAAATCACAACATCAATTAAAATAAAGTTGCATTACTTTTTTAAATAATAAAGAGCGATTAATTTACTAATGTTAATAATTTAATTTTCTATTTATAATTATTAAAGAAAACATATAATACGTGAGTTTTTACTTTAATATATCTTATATTTCAATTTAATCTATTTTTTTATATTGGAGTTGATATACTATAATAATAAATTTAATGAAAAAAAGATTAACTCATGAATGTTTTTATGAATATTATTTTAATTTTGTATTAATAATATATTAACATTTTTAATTTGTATTATTAGTTTTATTTAATTAACTTAGGAGAATGATTCAAAAACTTTTGGGTCTATTTATTTTATGAACTTAGAATTTATGTATTGAGTGGTGATTATGTTTGTAATTAGTTCACCATTTTTTTCTAATAGGAAATAATATGTTAATTGTTGTAAAGGACCATAAGAATCTCAAATTGTTAATCATTTATCTTATACATTGTGACAAATTTTGATACTTTCTATTTTATGTTCGTTTTAATTTTATATGATGCCTATATCACTTATATATGTAATAATTAATTTACATTTTTTATCGTAATGTTAATTATATTTTTATTTTCTTTTTACAATTAGTAAAGAAAACATAAAAAAAATAATATACATTTTCTATCAGAGTTTTGCACTTTAGTATCACTTCAAATTTGGTTTAGTCTATTTTTTTTATATTGAGATCGATATAGTATAATAGTAAATTTGGTGGAAGAAATACTAACTAATGAATATTATTTATAAAAAGCTAATGAATATTATTTTAGTTGCGTATTAATATTTGTAACCTATATATTAGTTTATTGACTTTTAAGTTGATAATTACATTGCTAAAGAAGTAGTAGCTAAGTTGTAATCGCCTTCAATTTTCATAGTGTCACCAAGATTCAAGTCTTGGTGGATGTAAAATATTTTCTAAGATATTTATTCATAGGTTTGGAAAAAACCAAACCTCCCAAATTCATTCTCTTAGGACTTGTTTATATATATATATATATATTTATATATATATATATATATATATATATATATAAGTATATATATATATATATATATATATATATATATATATATACTTTATATATATATATATATACTTATATATATATATATATACTTATATATATATATATATATATATATATATATATATATATATATATATATATATATATATATATATATATATATATATATATATATATATATATATATAAGGAATAGATAGGGTGAGAAGGGTGAGAAGGTGAGAATGTGAGAAGGAACATTATGGACCCATAGATAATGAATCAAGCAATGAAATTATTTCACCCTTTTTGGATATTTTTTTGGAAGCTCACGTGATGCCTCTTTAATTAGAGGCAGTGATTTTTTTTTTTTTGGGAATTGTCCCTTCTCTCTCTCTCTTCTTTTGCACAACAATTCCCAATCCTTTCAACCAACCAACTCACGAGGAACGACAATGGATTTCGCTAGTGTTGGGCTTGCCTTGATGCAGGAATTCGTCGGTACTGGGGTCGAGATCGAGGAACGAATTTGGCACAAATGATTGCAGTGGGGCATTCGCCGGTGCTGGGAGAGGCGAGAGGGGGTGGGCGTTGGTTGTTGTGTGCGTAGGTTGGCTGGGATGGTGGTGGTGGTGCGATGTGGCAGTGCGGTGGTTGGTGGTCGACCAATGGTGGTGCTGAGAGAAGGAGCACTGTTGGTCGGGCTAGGGTTTTGGAGTGGTTGAGAAATAGATTGAGGGAGAAAGGAGATGAAGGGGGTGAGGAAGTGCAAAACATGATGTCCATCTTGGTTGAATATAATGTTCACGTGGTTAGAACTTGATGCCCATTTTGTTCAAACATAATGTCCATGTTGATTTTACTATGAAGTCAATTTATCCATTTGATTTACACCTGATATCCATTTCATTTGAATATGATGTCTATTTGGGTTGACTATGATGTCCATTTGATATTCTGGGTATTCAACATATGAAAATGAAACAATGAACATCACAATATACGACAATGAACATAGCCTCATATGATAATGATCATCAAGATATATGGTAATGAGCACGTGCGTGTACGATAATGAACGTCACGTTAGAAGAGAAATAGACATCGTGTATATGGTGATGAACATCAAGTTATAAGATAATGAGCATCATGTTATAAGATGAGAAGGTGAGTATGATCAATCTAGATCTTTAATTATTCAGTCTATGGCTGCACTTATATACACATTTTTTTATTTTTTTTTGGGGCTCCTCGCATGATATTGAAAGAGAAAAAAAAGGAAAATGTGTTGATCACAATTATCTTGGTGTAACATTAAATTCAATCCAAGTCCCAACACATGGTGCTTTGTTTTCTGGATTGGAATTTTTTTTATAACGTGATGTTCATCATCTAATAGCATGATGTTCATTATCTTATAACGTGATGTTCATCACCATATAACACGATGTCCATTTCTCTTATAACATGAGACGTTCATTGTCATACACGTTCATGCTATTACCGTATATCTTGAAGATAATTTTCATATAAGATAACGTTCATTGTCATATATCGTGATGGTTATTATCTTAAACCAGTACGTTGATTGTCATATACCTTAATATTCAAATCAAATGAACATCATGGTCAACCCAAATAGACATCATGTGCAAATGAAACGGATATCATATGTGAAAATCAAATGGACATCAGTTCAAACAAATTGACATGGTATTAAAATCTTCGTGGACATCATGTTTAACCTAAATGGGCATCAATTCTGACCACGTGAAGATTATGTTCAACCAAAATGAACATCATGTTTTACACTGCCTCACCCCTTCATCTCCTTTCTCCCTTATTCTCTTTCTCAATCACCCCAAAAACCTAGCCCGACCAACAGTCCCCCTCGTCTCAGCACCACCATTCGTCGACCACCAACCACCGCACTGCCACTTCGTACCACCACAGCCCTCCCAGCCAGCCTTCCCACCAAACCACCAACACCCACCCCCTCTTGTCTCTGCCAGCACCGGCGATGTGCAACTGTCATCACTTGTGCTAAATTCGTTCCTTGCGACCCCAACACCGGCGAATTCCTGCGTCAAGGCAAACCCTAATACCAGCGAATTCCACCATCACTCCTCTTGAGTTGGTTGGCTGGAAGGATCGGGAATTGTTGTGCAAAAGAAGAGAGAGAAGGGACAATTCCAAAAAAAAAAAATTCACTGCCTCTAATTAAAGAGGCAGCACGTGAGCAACAAAAAAAAATCAAAAAGTGTGAAATAATTACAGCCATTGATTCATGATCTAAGGGTCCATAATGTTCATTCTCACATTCTCACCTAATCTCCCTTCTCACCCTATCCATTCCCATATATATATATATATATATATATATATATATATATATATATATATATATATATATATATATATATATATAAGGGAATGGATAGGGTGAGAAGGGAGATTAGGTGAGAATGTGAGAATGAACATTATGTATGGGAATAGATATAACGAGAAGAGCATTTTTGTGAGAAGGAAAGCATTGGAGATCTCAGCCCTTAATTAAAAGATCTATGGTTGGAGTAGATAATTGATTAATCTTTATTTTAAATACCTAATGGTAAAAGATGATTGGTTGATTTTGTTTAATATGTATTTTTTTCTGTTCTCACGTGTGAGGAAGTTGAAGAGGCATGGCTGGGGGTCTGATGTGTTTGCACGCCAATAACGTTCCCCAAGCAAAGGTTAATTATTCTGGAGATTTTCGAAAAACGCAGGAGAGAGAGAGAGAGAGAGAGAGAGAGAGAGAGAGAGAGAGGAGGGAGCCATTATTGACTGAGAGCAAGCAATCCCCAGGTGAAGTTGTGAAGGAAAATTCAGGGTGAATTGTGAGAGCATAGCGTGCGAAATTCCGACATAGTTCGAAATTTTGGCGGCGTTTTCCCGACGAGACTCGTTTGAAGTGAACTCGAGGCACGACGTTTTCCCAGTAAGTATTTCCTGAAATTAGGGTTTTGTGGTCGGGTTTTTTTTTTGGAAATTGCGATATCCGGCGAGTGTTTGGTGTGAGCCTAACAATTGATGGGTGTTTTTTGTCAGAGGAAGGAGAGATTTTTAGTATTAGGCATGACGACGAAGGGTGTGAATGAATCGGAGGTTGAAGAAAGGAAGGAGGAAATGTAAGTCATTGTACATATATGGCTTTTGGTTTTAATTTCAGCTCCTGTTGTTCATACATATACAGTTTTGATGTTTATTGGTGGATGTTTTCGGGCTTGATGTCCATTTGTCATTTGATGTTTATTGTTGTTAATAACATACCAGACCAAACTTTTAAGTGCACACAGATGTTGAGTTTCATGTTAGTTGTTGTTAGATGACCATTTCAGTTATCAATGACTGATGTTCACTTCAAACATTAATGTCCATAAAGACAGTCGTGATGCTCATATTCATAAAAATAATGAATTTTGGAATGATTTGCCACTTAACATGACCTATTGTTCATGTCAGTTGAGCTTGATGATCATTTCAGGATAAATAAATATTCACATGGTAATTAGTGATGCTCATTTTGGTCACATTAACGCTCATTTTCTCAAATTGATGCTGATAATAGAACAATTTGTGTTTGTTTGGATACAACTTGATTGTTAACGGTGTAGTATGGATTGTAGGGAAAATGAGGTGTATGCACAAGAGGGGATGACACCTGAGTTGGTCGGTGATATGATTGTGAACGAAGAAGGCGCGGAAGAGGGCACGGAAGAGTAAGTTAGTTGATGCTCATTTTTCGTAAATTCATGCTTGTTTCCAGGGTACTGTTGTTTTGTGATCACATTGATGCTCATTTTCATAAATTGATGCTAACAGTGTAGTGTGGAAAGTATGGGAAAGAAACAGTTGTACAAGAGGAAATGCCACCAGCTCTGGTTGGTGATGTTGTAGTGAACGAAGAAGGCACCAAAGACTAAGTTAATTAATGTTCATTTTCATAAGATAATTAATGGTCGTAAGATATGTCTTGATGTTCATTGCAAATTGCTTGGTGCTCATTTGGGTGTATGGTAGTTATCAATGACTGATCATGTAGTACCGAAAAGATCACTTGATATGAAACTGATGTTCATTTCAATTCATCTTGCTGATCATTTCATATTACCTTAATGTCCATAAAGACAGTCATGATACTCATATTCAAAAATTAATGGTATTAAGATATTCATTTTCATGTGCACTGCAAGTTCATTTTCACAAAAGTGTTCCTATTGAACTGAAAAGTTAGGGTGATGGCAACTTGATGTTCATTGTTGGTTCTCATAATGATGACCATTTGATAAAAACTTATTGATCACTTTCCACGTCAACATATTTATGGTTTTTGTGTGGGTCATTTAATGCTCATTTCAATTCAGCCTGATGTTCATCTGATATATACTAGATGTTTATTTCACCATCTGAATGTTTTTTTTGTTCAGATATGTGTTTGACTTAGCGGACGACAACACGTCTCGTGTCCTGGCTTTGGACATACTGACCAACATTTTGTCCGACATGGTGAACAATAGAGTCGATGTGGGAGATGCATCAAGCCCAGTGCCAGAGCATGTAATGAGAGACGCAGACCCAGCTAAAGGGAGGTTGAACGAGTCCCTGTGAAATGAACACAAGGCTATTATGAAATGATCACCAAGTTGCCCATCAAAATTACTCTGAAATGTACTATTAACACAAAGCCCCTGTGAAATGAACATCAAGTACTAATAAAATGAACATGTAGGTGTAGTAAAATGGACATCTATATATAATGACACATTGTCATGGTAAGTATACTAAAATGAGCATTGAATGTATGTGAAATGAGCATCTGGGTAATAATGAAATGAACATCAAGTTATTGATGATGTGAAGTTAACATCAAGTTGTGTTGAAATGTTAATGAGTAATTATATATATTTGAGCATATAACGGAGTTTGTCATATGAAGTCTGCATGGAATGAACATTAAGGGTTCCTTAAAATGAACATCAGTCTGTATGGGTTATTGATGATGTTAAATTAACATAAAGTTGTGGTGAACTGTGTAATGGTGTCATTGTGTAATACAATGAGCATGTAGGTACAGTATAATGAGCAATTATATATAATGGTGAAATTAACATCAAGTGCTTTTATGAAAATGAACATGTAGGTATAGTAAAATGAACATCTACATATAAATGACACATTGTGAATATGAAAATGAGCATCTGGGTATAGTAAAATAACATCAAGTAGCTGTGAAAAATAAATACCAAATTTAATTATGTAATGAACATATAGGCATAGTAAACTGAAAATATACATATAATGAAACATTGTAGTGAAACTGAAAATATGAATCAACAACATGAAATCTCAACATTCAAGTCCCAGACCAGCTTTACATGTTCATTCATGTAGAATGCAACATCCGAATCTAAGGAAAACCACATCAATTAAACTCAATAGCAAAACTTACGTTTTTGCATGTTAAAAAACATAACACATGCAGGCTCATATCGTTAAATCATCTATTCAAAAGCATACTAAGCTGATGTCCACGCAAATTTAGTAGATCATCCATAGCGCTCCGGACAATTCCTAGCGTCGTGTGTTGTTATTTGGTCACAATACTTGCACCTCCTTGCGCTTGCTTTCGTCTCAGTGGCAACCTCCACTGGTGTCTCTGTCCTCTTGCCTCTTCCCTTTGTGACTGAAGCTGGTGGGGGATGAATTGTAACTCTTTAGGGACCGAAGCTCCAAAATACTTTCAAAGTTCGTAGACACGTTGCTCGACGGCTCTCCAACCCTCAACAACTCGAGTTTTGAGATCAGATTGTTTGTTTATCCAATAATCAAGCTCAGCTTTGCTTCCTTCCCGTCGGCAATGTTCATGCACTTGTAGAATCCTCTACACCCCTTGTTTGTTAATTGCTTCTTCTGGGTTACCTTACAATGAATAAAATGAACATCAAATTATTATATTATGAGCATCAAGTACAACATGAATGAATATTACCCAATTTGGCGTGACAACATGAAATATTGCATCAAGCACATGTTTTGAACATCAAAAGTAATGTTGACTTCATAGTAAAATTAACAATCGAACACCACTCGTAATGATCATGAAGTCACAGTTACGATGTATGAAATGTACATCAAGTTACAATATTATGAACATCACCTAAGTTCAGAACGAACATTAAGTACAACATGAATGAATATTAACCAAGTTGGCATGAACACGAAGTATTGCATCAATCACATGATTTGAACATCAAAAGGTAATGTTGGCTTCATACTGAACATTAACTTGTCATATTATGAACAACATAAGTACTTATGAACAACAAAAAGCAATGATGCCTAACAATAGTAACGTTACATTGTCGCATCCCTCAGTGACAATACGTTCCACGCTGAACCGGAACCACTTTGCTGCGTGCTTTGTCCAACGTTCCACTATTAGTGACAATACATGAATGAACATCAATCATGATCGTATGAACATCAACTAATCTTAGAATGAACATCAAGCACTACATGAGTGAACATTGGCATGACATTATGGACATTAATGAACATGAATGAACATCCAATATGATGCACATCAGGCATACCAACAATGAACATCAGTGTAAGAACACATGCACTACAAATATGAACATCAGGCATACCAACAATGCACATCAGTGATTATTGATAACACATAACCAATATGATGCTATACAACATACCAATATAATTACACAATATTCAAAACTTCATAGAAACACGTACATAACTATTATGATCCTATAGAGCATACATAGTACAAAACACATTTTTTGATGATTATGGACAACAACAAGAAATATTCAACATCATCATATACTATGTGCATCAGGCCTCACCTGGTTTTCAGTAAAGTACAACCCCACCTAGACCTTCATCAGATTATACAAAATTCAGACATGGAGATGCACAACATATTCAACCCACATAACATAAGTTGGACAACCGAATAAAAATATAAATTAGATTTTCTGCAAAGTATAAACCCACCCAGACACTCACCAGACTACCTCGTTCCTTCACCAACACCATCCATTTGTTGGTCGCCCAAATGCATAAAATCCTCCTCCTAGGCAGAATCGTGAGTTCTGGGCATAATGGTGATGGCCGCCGGAAATTGAACCGCTTTACTGTCGAATTACACAACAACAACGACAATTAGGGTTTCAGCTGGAGTTTGTAGAAGAAAAAAGAGAGTACTGCATCAGCTGAAATGAGAGAAAATAATTTATCATTTGATCTGGGAAAATGGATAGCCTCTTCATATGCATGCATGGAGGTTGGAGTAGGCGTGCAAAAATCACGAGCTTCTGCTGACTCTTTGTCTTCCCATTCTCACGTGGGAACCTCACATAAAAATTAAAAAAAAAAACTCTAATAATTAATCTTTCTCATTTCAAATAAAGGTAAAATAGCTAATTTAAACACACCATTGATCTTTGAACCAAGGGCTGAGATCTTTTATGCTTCTCTTCTCACCAAAGTCCTCTTCTCATTATATATATATATATATATATATATATATATATATATATATTTATATATATATATATATTTATATAGGGTTTTTTGGATGCTAATATACTGAATTTTTGGGGTATTGGACAATAATGCACTGAACTTTGACCTTGGACAATAATACACTGTATTTTGGGGGTGTTGAACAATAATGCACTCAGTATGATTTTGGCAATGGCTAACAAGGTGACAATCCTATGTAGCGGGTGGATGAGATGAATTGGTCCAAAAATATTTGTCTGCTCGGTCTATCAAGTAAGATTGTCACCAAGTTCGTCACCGTCGAAATTGTCTCGAGTGCATTATTGTCCAACACCCCCCAAAGTTTAGTGCATTATTGTCCGAGGTCAAAGTTCCGTGCATTATTGTCCAATACCCCAAAAGTTCAGTATATTAGCTGTCACGCCCCGAACCAAGGGGTAACAGACGCCGCACACCTGCAGCACTAGAAGTCCTACAAGCATGCAAGGCTAAACTATAACAAGGGAAACACAAGGTCTTTAATAACTCACAACCCCAAAATAATAATTGGTCCAATTGAACAAGAGTCTAAAAGAAACATCCGAAAAATCTCGAATACTAGCTACAAGTTCATAGCCCAAAGGTTCGACTTGAAATCAAAATATAAGTTCTACTAAACTGAGAAATAAACTCCATAGCACCAAAAATAAAGGCTGGGACTCATGACTCTTCTCAAGAAACTTAGATACTGTTGAGAGTGGAACCTGAAAAAATAGGAAGATGAAAGGATGAGTTCGGAAGCCCAGTAAGTAGCGTAACACTCCTTTGGCTGGGTTGGACATGCGGGTAAAACATAGGCTGGGTCAGAGTTATTAAATAAATAAATAACAATATATGACTGGGTTTTACAAAATATTTTACTCATCTAAAAACTCCCAAAATAAACTATAATATTGATCAAACGATTTCCGTCAAAGTAACATAGTATAAATCAAACATAACAATCAAAATCACAATGGTTAGGGCTAAGGTCACTATTGACCCAGTGACAAGGGCAACGATAAACCACTATTGACCCAGTGGCAGGGCAACGATGTACCACTATTGACCCAGTTGCATGGCAACAAAGGAAATTGGCCCAACAGAACACATACACATATCGGAATACACAATAGCGCGCATACAAGTCGATCGACAGGTCCAGTGCATACTTTAACTGGCTAAGGTAGAAGACATAGCCCCAAAACAAAACCAATTACAACTTGAACATCAAAACATACAAAAAGTACCCAGTCAAGAAATTTAGTATAACAAATAAGTCAGCACCACAAAGTCACTAGTACAGCGAAAGGTTCAAATAATTTAAAATATAAACTATTACATAAACGGCTACATTACAAATACACTAGTTAAATTATCATAAAATTTCACTTAGTGGATAAAAGACAAAGAGTAACTATATCTTATGAAATTAACGTCAAAGAGGTACTTTGTAAAAACACATATAAATCAATGTAGGTCAAAGAAACTGTCGGACATAAACAATACTAAAAATAATATAATTAAATAATAACATGCCAACCCGATTTAACAAAAATAAACTTACGGAAAAAGGACAGTTATAAAAATAATATTTTTGGCATGAAAAGAACTAAAGAAGTATCACACCACTTACCTAAAACACACACCAGAAATTAGATGATCTACTCCAACGGAACATGTTCACCTATAAATCATCCGAACCTAATAATTAATATAACATTGTCATGCTACTCCCAAATTGCCGCAATGTGTCAATAGACAGATACTACAGATACCTAGATTAGAAAATTGAAAACCTCATTCTTATTGACAACCACTTAAAAGACTACAGTATAATACTAATAGAAGTATAGATAAATTGACGGAATCCTAAATCGAATCCCAAAACAAACGCCTTCTCTTTTTGTTCCATTAGTTAATCCTCTTAATGAATCAACCCTTACCTTTGGTTACTAATATCATTCACCCCTTAATTTCTAATATAGTACTCCCTCCAAAGACCTCCACCCACACATTTATTCACCGCCTTTCCACCGTCATCAAGGTAATCATCATCTGTTTCAATTCGCTGCTCAGGAATTCCCTTCAAAAATCTCCTCATTAAAACACCACCATCAACCATGAATTAACCCCACTACTACACTACTTTTATTAATTCCTTCATCAAAGTCATCATCGGGATCATACATCTAACTATAATAAATTAGTGAACCTACACTGTCAGACCCCAAACATTATTCCTAATATGGCCCTCCGTAAACATGAATTTTCCAATAAAATTATCCAATTAAATTGATAGATTTGCTTAGTCAAAACGATTTGCGGCGGACATGGATGAGAATTAAAACGTCGAAATTGAGACTTGCTATTCGATTATTCAGCAGATTGTAAATGTCCAACTGTAATTCCAGGAAGAAATACAATGAATAATTTAACAGTACTAACCTTTGAGTTTCTTCCAGGTAAAATCTATTTTCCTTCCTCAACCCTCTATTTCTCCTTGGTGGACGGCAGGAGGCATTATATTATTTTCTGAGGAGGTAGGTATATGTATATAATTAGGAGAACTAGGGTTTAGGGTTAGGCTAAATAAATTAGGAAGGCGGATGAAAATAATGGTAGAATAATAAAACTATAATAATAATAATAATAAATTTTTTTTTCTTCTGGAGGAATCCGGTTATTTCATCCTTCCCCACTTAGAAACGTTTTGTCCTCAAAACTTACCTGGGTCATTGAACATGAAAGGGTATTTATTCCAAATAGTCTCTTTCAACTCCCAAGTTGCTTCCCTTTCTGTATGATTAGTCCATTGCACCTTGACATAAGGGATTGTACGCCTCCTCAACACTTGTACGTAGTTTCTTGTCCACAATCCGTACTGGTCTTTCTTCGTACGTCACATCCTTATGTAGTGTTATAGGAGTAGCTTCTAGTACATGATTTGGGTCATGAACATATTTTCTCAACATAGAAACATGAAATACATCATGCACTCCAGAAAGTGATGGTGGGAGTGCTAGATGGTATGCTACAGGGCCAATTTTCTCCAAAATCTCAAAGGGTCCAATATATTGAGGGCTAAGATTCCCACGTATGCCAAACCGCATAACTCCTTTGACTGGTGACACCTTCAGAAATACATGATCACCAACATTGAATTCCAAGTCTCTTCTTCTATTGTCTGCATAACTTTTCTGGCGGCTTTGAGCCACTCGAAGCCGCTCTCGGATCAAGCAAACTTTATCAATCATTAATTGTATTATCTCTAGCCCTATCAGCCTTCTTTCTCCAACGTCATCCCAACAAATTGGCGACCTACACTTCCGCCCATATAATGCCTCATATGGAGCCATTTGGATGCTGGCTTGATAACTGTTGTTATAAGCAAATTGTATTAAGGGTAGGTCCTTATCCCAAGAGCCCTTCATATCCAGCGTATAAGATCTCAACATGTCCTCCAAAGTTTGAATGGTCCTCTCAGATTGACCATCCGTTTGTGGATGATGCGCAGTACTAAAATTTAGTGTTGTACCTAAGGCTTTATGCAAGCTCTTCCAAAACATAGCAACAAAATGTACATCAAGATCGGACATAATAGAAACTGGAACCCCGTGTAACCTCACAATCTCCCGGACGTACAATTCTGCCAATTGCTCCAAGGTCATACCAGTCTTAATTGACAAAAAGTGAGCAGACTTAGTCAGTCTATCCACTATTACCCAAACCACCGTGTTACCTCTAGGAGTACGGGGTAGAGAAGACTCGAAGTCCATGGTTATATGTGTTGGGAATGTCCCGATAATGTTCGATATACACGGAGATTAAACCAAAGTAATATAGTAATTATATGTCTTGCTAGAGACCTATATAATTAGTAATTAAATATGTTTAATTACAACTATATTATTTGGTCCTACTGGGTCATACAAGTCAATGCCCTGGAACAATGTATGTAACCTAAATGATATTGTATCAAGTTTAGAAAAGTTGGAAACTGATTTCTGTGAGAAATCAGCCCAACACGAACCGAATTGGGCTCAACACGGACCGTGTTGACCCAACACGGTCCGTGTTGAGACACCACGGTCCGTGGTGTCCTTGGGCCGAATAATTGGATTCTCTGGAGTCCAACACGGACCGTGTTGTTTCAACACGGACCGTGTTGGGCCCAGAAAACGCGCCGTCGTTTTAATTCGGCCCTTTAGGGTTTTGAACCCTTTCCCTAGATTTTCTAAACACTATATAAAGGGATCTCTGGGAGAGATTATTCCACACCAACTGCCTTCGACTGTTAGAGAGATACCAGGGTGATTTCCTGAGTTCCTCTCTCTTTTAGTTTGCAGTTCTAGTTTCAGGAAACACTATCAGTTTCCTGAAACAATCTCACATACATCTTAGATTGAGATTCGTCTCGATCGAATCGATCTAGCAATCGGGTTCTCGGAGTGCTGCGTGGACTTTTCAGTAGAGAGTTTCAGCTTTGGAATCTGGAAGGTCAACCACTTCTTCAGCAGGAATTAGCGATCACGTATAATTACTAAAGCCTCTGCAATTGTGTTGATTAATTGTTTATAACTGTTATAATATTCCGCCAATTAATCTGTATCTGTTTAGGAAATAGATAACCTAAAACCTATGATGGTATCGAGCCACCAATTGCATGCTAAAGTATTGTACTTGTATTCATAATTAATTTTGTCAATAGTTGAATTATATTATGAATATGCTAGAATAGATTTATGCCTAAATTTTGAATCTTTCTGAAAGTTTCAATGTTCTTGATAGTAAATCTGAAATTTTATTGTAAAATTGCATGCTTTGTTATTGCTTATTTCTTATTGCCTTTAATTAATCGATTTTATGATTGTTTAATTGTTAAATATAGCATGAACTCGATTTAATTTTGAATGTTTTAGAAGCAATCACGTTTAATGTTGTTAAACAGTAGGCAATGCATGAAATAGGTTTAAATTCGCAAAATAGGGTTTTGTAGAATTAATTTTCTGATTTAGTTTATTTACGGTAAACATGAAAAATCGAAATAAACTATCAAACGAACTCGAAAATTTCTGAAATTTTTGCTGGAGGTGTCTGGAAGTGTTCTGGACTTTCCATAATGTTTGTAGATTTTTCCCAATTAAAATGGATTTTTAATTGAGTTTTCAGATCTGAAGTGAATTAAAATTTGTTTAATTCTTTGAATTTTATAAATTTGTAAAAATTTGTAAAACTTCTGAAATTTTTACAGTAGGTTACTGGGTAACCATACTTTTAGGAAAAAAAAATTCCGTTAATTTTTCCGATCAAATTATATTTTTTAATTTAGATTTTCAGATCTCAGAGAAATAAATTCGTTGCTTCTCTGAATTTTTTATATTTATAGAAATTTGCACATTTTCTGAACATTTTACAGTAGGTTATTGGGTAACCATTCTGTTATGGATAAAATTTTCGTGAATTTTCGAAATTGTTTACTAATTTTCCTTTAATTTTAAGATTAACAGAAAAGTACAATCGTTTACTTTTCTGAATTTTATTCTAATTTTCGAAATTTGATAAAAAGCTGAAATTTTTACAGTAGCATATTGGATGAACCTACTGTATGGGAAAATTATAAAATTTGATTTTTAAACTTATCGGACTATTATTATTTATTTTCCTCTTAAATGGAGAATTAAAAAGTTTAATTCCCTAAATTTTTACAATCTTTTAGAAATTGTTAAAATTCTGAAAAATATTTCATATTGGGTTATTAGATAACACTGCGATATGAAATCTTTAAATTCGATAAGTTATGATAGTTTTATTTAAGTTTTTCATTCACGAAATTAACCGAAACTGGGAAGCAACACGGACCGTGTTGATCCAACACGGATCGTGTTGCCAGCAGTTTTGGTGAATTCGTATATTTTTAGGGTTTGTAATTAATTTTAGAAATTAATTATCAAATCCTATTATTACTACTAAATCAGATAATGGGCATAAAATCTATTATTTTGTAAAGTTTAGGAAACTTACAATACCTTTGAAAGATATAGTATCTTTTAGATTCCTTGATTTTAGGAAAGTCAAGTATTTTGTATGTATAGGTATAAAATCCTAAATCTGTTTAGGTAACTAAGATAAAATTTGGATTTTGTTTATTATTTTAATCATGCAAACCTTTTTAGGAAACCTTATTTAGTCTTTGTTTCCTTATATATGTTGTGTTGCAATTATATATGCCTTTATAATTTGTTATTTAAAGCATGTGTTATATTTGATATAATTATTGCAATATTACATGTTTGCATGTGCTTCTAGTATGGCCATAGATAGTCGGGCTTTCTGGAGTGCGTCTGGGTTGGGTGAAATACGGTCTGTGTACCGTCTTTGAATTAAATTTTAAATTTAAATTTCAGTTAAGTTTATTTTAATTCATGTAAGGACTCAATTGTGAGGTCCAAATTGTAAATTGGTTGTAATTGGAGACATCCAATTGAGTGGGAGCCCAACAGCAATAGAGGTGGTGATTCGAGTGGGAGCCCATCCAATGAAGTTGCAAGACCCAAGAAAGTTTTCTTGAAGACTGTCAAGGCTTAGTTAAATTAGTTTGATTAAGTCTAGGTGGCCATGCTAGGGGTTTTATTTATGCTTTAAATTTGTTATTGCATGTTTTATTATGCCTTTTATGCTTTTCGAAAGAGTTAACCTAGAATTGCATGCTTAGGATAATAAAACCTACTCTCAAAATTGAATTATTGCTCAACCTATCGAAACACCACTTAGATGGATAAATAAAGAAAGTCAAAGCGAATTATTTGTCCATCATTAATAAGTAGGGTGGGAGCTAGGTCAATTCAAATTGGCTATCAAAATAGTTTTGGGCCAAGAGCATAGGAAGAGAAATATTGTATTCGATACAAATTTCTTACCAAGAGTCATTTTGAATGATCGATCATAAGATGATCCACCAAAGGTAACATGGGCTCGAGTTTTGTTGGGCCAAAGTCCACTTGAGCCCATGGGTCTTGTGGGTCTTGGTTAAATTAAAACACTAAGTGAGAGTTAATTGAGTGTTTTGATTTGAAATTAAATTAGTTTAATTTCTTTGATGAATAATAACTAAAATGAACCAACTTGTCTCGTAGAATTATTTATGTCTTTTCACTCAAACATCCACCACTAATAAAATATTGTTTTCTCCTTGAGAAAGAGAAAAAAAATTAACATCAATTCCTTAATTGGCATCGTTATCACAAGATTGTCTTGGAGGCGAATAAAAGGAACATGTCTTTGATATAACATTGAGCTAGGCATCAATATTAAGAGGTCAATCAAGCCAAATGGATACATGTAATGTCATAGTATTCATGCGACTTTAACTTCAAAATGTTTGAAGATTAGAAGAAGGATTTCAATATTACCAACTCAAAACCAAGTTCATCGAACTACTTAGAGTTGATAAATATGAAACCAATAACCAGATAGTCTCGGTTGAGCTAGATAAGAGCCAATTGTTGGCGCTCATGTTCTGAAATAATTTGACTATTTTAAAAACATGAGAAACCTCAGATCCCCTTTAGCCAAAAGATTGGCGACCAAAGATAGTCTTTTAGTGAAAGAAATCTATCAAAGACAAGAAGTCAATGGAAATGTAAGGACAAACAGTTGTACGTACCCAACCAATGACAGCAACCGGTTAACAACCATATCATATATATATGACACTGGGAGCGTGAATAACTATAAGGAAGACCTGAGATATGATTTCAATTCTAGGCAAATGCGTATATGATACACACTACCCTTATTAAACCCATCTTTAAGTATAAGATACTGGCTGTGAAACTCACATTTATGTAAATGAGTAGGATCTACAGCAAAGTAGATGTGCTTTGAAGGATGAGAGTCAGCCTACAAATAGGAACATACAATTAGTTGTAGTTCCTTATGAAGAGTTGGTTGTTTATCCATTTCCACAAGACTTATGAGAGAAATTTATAGGTGATTCTATGTTCTCATTATAAGTATTTCTTACTCTCAATTAGAGAGAGAGAGAGAGGATCTCGGATAAACACACCCAGCACATCGAAACCAAAAGGTTTAAAAGGAATAACTCATGTTCAAACATAAAACTTGTAACTATCTATTAAGTCATGCAAATCAGAGCGCATTCAGAAGCGTCACAGTGATAGACTTTTGAATGATAAGACTTTGAAACATGTGATGTCTGCAAAGCATGACTGTACCTTTTACAAGAAAGGGTGAACGTGCCAACAAACACTCATGCATATGGATGTATGTAGACCAATTGAGCACAAGTACAAGGGGTGAATTACTTCAAATCTTCAAGATGAATAAAATAACACATGGTGATTCATGTCTATGAGATTCATCTGAAGCTGGAATGTTAAAATAGTTTAAACATTTCCAAAATGAAGTAGTTTTGACGAAACAATGAGAGCACCTAGATACGATCGAAACGATGCTAATGGTTGAGTCAAGAGTTTGAACAAATGACTCAAATGAAACATAATTATGGCACTATAAGCTTAAGTCATATTAATCAGAAATGTATTCAGAAACTGCATAGTGCAGGATTTTGGAAAACCTAAACTTTGAAAAGTTTAATGTTTGCAAAGCATGTCTGATGAGTAAGATGACTAAAATCACCTCTTATTGGAATTGGTGAACAAGCTGATGACTTATTAGGATGCAAACATATTGATGTATGTGGGCCTATGAGCACTAGTGCTAGAAGAAGGTTTACTGTACTATTTCATCACTTTCAGTGACGATTTTTTTTTTGTAGATATGGGTATATCTACTTAATACGCCACAAGTCCAAATCCTTTGAAAATGTTCAAAGAGTTTCAAAGTGAAGTACAAAACCAACTTGGCAAGAAAATCAAAACCCTTCAATTAGATTGAGGAGGTGAGTATTTGAGCCAAAGATTTCATTGACCATTCCAGAGAATATGGAATTGTTTCATGACTCTCTCCTCTAAGAATACGACATCTCAATGACGTATCTAAGAGCAGGAATCACACCTTATTAGATATGGTGTGATCAATGATGGTTGAGTCAACATTGCCGATTACCTTTTGGGGATACACGCAGTTAACCATAGCTCTAGTTACTGAATGAAGATTATCTAAAGCACTAGAGAAGACACCATATATGATATGGAGAAGAGAGGTTCTTGAACCGTCTTCTGAAAGAAAGGAGTATCACTTCTACAAATTGTTGTAGAAGAAAGAGTTTGTGTCTCAAAATACTTTCTTCTTAGATAATATGTTATTCTCTAAAAGAAAGAGTGGGAGAAGATTTTGAACTTACCGAAGTTCGAGAGACACAAAACACTATAATCATCACATGAAACTCCGCTACTTGATCCTAGTTCAAATTTTCCTATTTGTCGGAAAATTAAGAACAAGGTTGAGGCAGTTGAAGTTTCTCAAAACGTTGAGGAGAGGGTGTCATGAACATTATTCCAAGCAAGGTCAGGTAAACAACTCCGTCAGCCACAAAGATATCGATCTTCTATGGATGAACGTGAGATGTTACTTTTAGAAAATAATGACTCTACCTACATCAAAGAAGCTTTAAGTAAATCAAGATTTCATAAAATCTAAGATGGATTCCATGTATACAACCAAGTTTAGATCTCGGTTGATTTGTCTGAAGGTGTGAGCCATCAGGCATATGAGGGTTTTAAGGCAAAACATGGGTTCATTAAGATAGACATCAAGACTGACTTCAAAATTAGATTTTGAAGAAAGGTGTGTACTTGACACAACTGAGTGGTCTTTTGTTGGAATACTTGTAAACTTCAAGAGACCATCTATGGTCTTAAGGAAGCTTCTAGGAGTTGGAATCATTGACCTTCTTGACCAAGATATCAAAAAGGTTAGATATACTGGGAAGTGCCAAAGATAATATTGTGTTTACAAGAAGTTCAGTGGGAGCAATGCGTTTTCTGATATTGTATGTGATTGACATACTGCCTGCTGAGAAGAATATTCCAATGTTGCTTCTATTGAGGTTGACTTGGAAATAATTTTCAAAGTGAAGGACTGGTGGGGCTAAGAATTTTATTGGAAACAAGATCTATAATGATAGATTAAAGATTTTGATTGTTTGAATCAAAGTTAACTAGGTGTTGAATAGTTCAACTCACTTCGAGAATGGATTAATTTCCAAAATCATGGCATATCCTTACGGAATTTGATTGTCTCAAAACAACCAGAAGTTATAAGAAGGATGAGACATATAACTCATGCTTCAAGCGTGAGATTAATGTATGCCATGAGATGTTCAAAGTCCAACATAACATATACATTGTATATGTATAAGCAAAACTAAGGATGTGTCCTAAGTCTAAAGTGGTTGATAAAAGCTAAAGAGTTGCATTGATGCTACACTCATGCAGAGAAATATGATTATCTGAAATGTCAGAGAAAATTATACGATCTGTTTTGAGTGGTATTGAGGTGAACTGGAAGAAGTTCCTAACATGACATGCGGTTAATTCTATAAACAAGACAAGTATGACACGACTTTAGAAGTTGTGTAAAGCTTAGGATTGCGAAGTTCGTTTTTAGAACTGGGTGATGTTTCTAGCCTTGCGAGAGAAATGAAGCCTTATTGATAGGAGCCATCACTCAAGCAAAGGAACTGAAGCTCACTATGAATCCAAACATGTGTTCCGGAAATATCTTCCTATATGAAAGGTCATTAGTGAGATGGTATATGTACGAGGTTCATTGCAAGTATTATGTACTAAACCCCTGTTGTAGTTATAGCATGATAGTCATGCATGGGCAATATGTATTAAACACACTCCAGAATATTAACAAGTCAAATTTGCATGAATTGTTCATGAATTATGGCCTTGTTGATTCATCATTGAGAATAAGATTCCAAAATTTACATCAATTGTGGTTTAGAATTATGTAAATGTCCAAAAAGGTTAGCACATTCAAAATGGGAAATTGGATGAGGTTCGATTTCTGAAACCCCATTAGTGAACTTGATAACGCTAGTCTTGGTCGATAGTCGACCTGGTTCCTAATTGTATTATCACGTAGGAACAGTGATAATATCAACACAATTAGCATGTAGGATTGAGGTGATGATCAAGTTTTGTAATCATAGTGATGTGATGACATCATAAATCAATCACATGGGTACTGTTGAGAACAACTACCGAACTGACCCGCAGTGGGAACTCTTTAAGTTAGGAATGTCATAAGAGCTCTCACTACTCAAAATTCCTAAATCCTGAGTTCAATACATAGACTACATGGTCTGCTGTGACTTTAGAGCGCGCCAAACGTCTTTCGTAACAGTAGGCTATAAAGGCGGTGTCTGGGTGACAGTTGGATCATGTGAGAATGTGTGTCTGAACAAGATGGCATTGTCCTCCCTATTAGGGACAGTTGTCTCGGTGGCCACTCGGTGAGATTGGACTGAAAATGCTTGGCCGAGCTCAATTGAATCAATAGTTGATCAACTGTTTTTCAAAGTCTAAACTCGGAGACCGAGGAACGTTTCAGACCTTACATAAGGATGACATCAGCTTACCTTATCCGAACATGAGACATAAGTGACAAGGGAATCGAACACTTGTGGGACAAGTGGGAGATTGTTGGGAATGTCCCGACAATGTTCGATATACACGGAGATTAAACCAAAGTAATATAGTAATTATATGTCTTGCTAGAGACCTCTATAATTAGTAATTAAATATGTTTAATTACAACTATATTATTTGGTCCTACTGGGTCACACAAGTCAGTGCCCTGGAACAATGTATGTAACCTAAATGATATTGTATCAAGTTTAGAAAAGTTGAAACCGATTTCGGAGAAATCAGCCCAACACGGACCGAATTGGGCTCAACACGGACCGTGTTGACCCAACACGGTCCGTGTTGAGACACCACGGTCCGTGGTGTCCTTGGGCCGAATAATTGGATTCTCTGGAGTCCAACACGGACCGTGTTGTTTCAACACGGACCGTGTTGGGCCCAGAAAACGCGCCGTCGTTTTAATTCGGCCCTTTAGGGTTTTGAACCCTTTCCCTAGGTTTTCTAAACACTATATAAAGGGATCTCTGGGAGAGATTATTCCACACCAACTGCCTTCGACTCTTAGAGAGATACCAGGGTGATTTCCTGAGTTCCTCTTTCTTTTAGTTTGCAGTTCTAGTTTCAGGAAACACTATCAGTTTCCTGAAACAATCTCACATACATCTCAGATTGAGATTCGTCTCGATCGAATCGATCTAGCAATCGGGTTCCCGGAGTGCTGCGTGGACTTTTCAGTAGAGGGTTTCAGCTTTGGAATCTGGAAGGTCAACCACTTCTTCAGCAGGAATTAGCGATCAGGTATAATTACTAAAGCCTCTGCAATTGTGTTGATTAATTGTTTATAACTGTTATAATATTCCGCCAATTAATCTGTATCTGTTTAGGAAATAGATAACCTAAAACCTAACAATATGTTCCCATTTCCACTCTGGAATAGGGAGAGGTTACAGTAATCCCCTGTATCTCTGATGTTCAATCTTGACTTGCTGGCATGTCAAACAATGTGCTACATATTGAGCTATCTCTCTCTTCATGTTATTCCACCAAAACGTCCCCTTTAAGTCTCTGTACATCTTGGGACTTCCAGGATGAACTGTGTAACTCATGTTGCGAGCTTCTTTCAAGATCAACTTCTTTATCTCATCATCATTCGGGACACAAATTCTATTATCGAACCTCAAAGAACCATCTCCATGAATGCTAAACTTGGACTCGGACCCCGCTCTAATGGCATCCTTATGCTTCTGGAGACAAGGATCTTTTTCTTGTGCATCTTTGATCATGTCAATTAACATAGGATGGACTCGGAGATTCGCCAAAATATTTTTCCTCTCTAAATCCGCCAACAAAGGTCGCTGAGAGGTGATTAAGGCAGCCACATGACTTGATTTTCTACTTAAGGCATCTGCAACAACATTAGCCTTCCCTGGGTGGTACTTGATGGTCAAATCATAGTCCTTCAACAACTCAAGCCATCTACATTGTCTCATGTTCAAGTCCTTTTGTGTAAACAAGTACTTTAGGCTCTTATGGTCTGTATACACTTCACATGCTTCCCCATATAAGTAATGCCTCCATATCTTTAAAGCAAAAACAACAGCCGCAAGCTCTAAGTCATGAGTAGGGTAATTCACCTCATATGGCTTCAATTGTCGAGATGCGTAAGCAATAACCTTCCCTCCTTGCATAAGCACGCATCCCAAACCCTTCTTTGAAGCATCACTGTAAATTGTAAATCCTTGACTGCTTGTTGGTAATGTAAGAACAGGGGCGGTGACCAATCGCTTCTTCAATTCTTGAAAACTTCTTTCACACTCATCCGTCCACTCATATCGAACACCCTTCCTTGTCAAACGAGTCAAAGGTGCAGCTAATAGGGAAAACCCCTCAACAAATCGTCTATAGTAGCCAACAAGGCCCAAGAAACTTCGAATTTCAGTGACACTGTTTGGACTGGCCCAATTCACAATGGCCTCAACTTTCATTGGGTCAACAGAGATGCCATCCTTGTTCACTACATGCTCTAGGAAGGTAACACTATCCAACCAAAACTCACATTTCTTCAATTTACCAAACAGCTTCTCCTGTCTTAAGGTTTCTAACACAAGTCTCAAATGCTTTTCATGCTCCTCACAACCTTTAGAGTACATTAGAATATCATCAATAAAAACCACAACAAATTTGTCTAAGAAAGCTCGAAAAACTCTGTTCATGAGGTCCATAAATGCAACAGGGGCATTAGTTAGCCCAAAGGGCATTACTATGAATTCATAATGGCCATACTTGGTGCGAAAAGCCGTTTTAGGTATATCCTCGGCCTTAACCTTCAGTTGGTGGTATCCGGACCGTAGATCAATTTTTGAAAACACCTGAGCACCCTGAAGTTGATCAAATAGATCATCAATTCGAGGTAGTGGATACTTGTTCTTCACAGTCACCTTGTTCAACTCACGATAGTCAATGTAGAGTCGCAAAGACCCATCCTTCTTTTTTACAAAAAGCACTGGTGCACCCCAAGGTGAGACACTTGGTCTAATAAAGCCCTTATAAAGTAATTCCTGGAGCTGCTCCTTGAGCTCCTTCAACGCAGCCGGTGCCATTCTATAAGGGGTCTTTGAGATCGGTGTAGTGCCAGGAATCAAGTCAATAGAAAATTCCACCTCTCTGTCTGGAGGTACTCCTGGGAGATCTTCTGGAAAGACATCTGGATACTCTCTTACAATTGGTATCTCTTTTATCTTTGGGTCCTTCACTTGGGTAGCAGTGATCAATTCCAAAAAGCCTGGCACCCTTTCTTAATTAATTTAGAAGCCTTTAGAGTGGAAATGACACTAGGCGACACATAGGCTCCATTCCCGACAAAGTTAAACTCAGGCATCCCAGGTATTCGAAAGTTTACTAGCTTCCTTCTACAATCCAACGTGGCATAATGTGCAGACAACCAGTCCATCCCCAAGATCACATCAAAGTCATGTAGCTCCATAATAATTAGCTCAGCTAAAAGTTTCTTGCCCTCAATTAATACATGGCCGCTCTTGCACTTTTTTTCTGCAATTATTTCATTACCCGTAGGTGTACTGGCGCACAATACTTCTTCTAACGATGCATGGGGGAGGTTGTACTTTTTGACAAAATTTGCTAATATAAAAGAATGTGAAGCACCAGGATCAAAAAGCACATGTGCATAAGTTGAATTAACAATAAGTATACCTGACACAACATTGTTAGAGGCGTCGACATCTTGCTGGGTCAGTGCGTACACTCTTCCAGTGGTGCGAGGTCGTCCTCCCTTCTGATTGTTGCTCGGTGACTGGATTGTCTGAGTGTGAGCCGAAGTGGCCTGTGAGGGCACTGAGCGAGAGGCTTGAGACTTTGGTACAGTGCGAGGTTCGTTATTATGAGGGCATTTAGCAACTTTGTGATCAGTATTACCACACTTAAAACAGCCTCCACTTAGCCATCTATACTCGCTAGTCGGATGAGCTCCCTTACAATGATCACATGAGGGCTTATTTTGTTGGTTGCCCCATTGTTGTGATCCATAGCTAGGGTTTCCACCATGAGAACCAGATGGTTGCACTCCTCTTCTCCGGGAACCAGCTAGGCTACTCCCCTGTTGTGAAGGCGCACCGCGAGAAAACCTGTTAGAGGTATAAGGCTTCGACAATCCACCCTTGCCTCGCCTGTCAGAAGTGTTGTAGTTTTTCTCCCCCTTATTATCATCGCGATGCTTACGATCCTCTATCTCCTTCGTGATGAGGTACATGTCCTTTGCTCTGTCAACAAGGTCAACGAAGCTATCTGGTTGCACTGCAGCGAGTTGTAGCCTAATGTTATCATTCAGGCCTTCACTGAACGTTCCTCATCTTGCTTTGTTCATCAGCTACTAGTGTCGGAGCAAACCTTGATAGTCGATCAAACTCCGCCTCATATTCGTCCGTACTCCTGCAACCTTGCTTTAAGTCGATGAAGTGCCTCTCTAACTCCCTTCTTCGAGCACTTGGGAAGTACTTTCATAGAATTCTTCACGAAACATATCCCAGGTGAAAGGAATCCCCTCGTTCTCATGTCTACGCTCCATAGAGTTCCACCAATGGCGAGCACTGTCTTGCAACAAGTAGACAGCATAATCAATCAGCTCCTCTTCTGAACAGTGGAAGCCTCGAAAAGCCTTCTCCATTTCATCGATCCAGTTCTCGGCCTTAATAGGGTCAGTAGTGCCGGAAAATGGTTTAGGAGCTATCTTCAAGAAATCCACCAACCCCTTGACAGAAGATGAAGACGAGCCATTACTGTGCAGAGTACCCTGTTGTTGCTGGCTAATAAAGGATGAAAAGTCTTGCATGAACTTCAACATAACCTCTTGGGGGTCAAGTGAGGGAATCTCATTCTGGGGCTCCTCCTCTTCCCTCTCGGGAGCTCTGCGCTTACGACTTCTCCTCCTACCCGAAGACATACTGAAAAACGAAAAGGTTACTTACAAGTTTCCCAAATCTGAACAAACACTACAAAAAATCGTCACTTGTGCTACGAATTATGCCACGGGAAATCTAAAATCGTCGCAATTTCTTAGTCTTGCCACGGGAAAATTCTATAGTGCATTTAATGTGTAAAAATATGCCACGGACTACACCTCCCGTGGCAAAAAAATATTTATGCCACGGGAAAATGTCACCCGTGGCAATAACATGCCACATACTAGAACTTTCGTGGCAAAAAAATACTTATGCCACGGGAAAATATCACCCGTGGCAATCACATGCCATGGGAAAGTATCACCCGTGACAATAATTCACCATAAACGGAAGAACTATAACCAATGTGGCAGAAAAATACTTATGCGAATCAAAACAATTAGGGACGGTAGTTAAATCCAACTTCGAGGCAAATCCACTCCGATGCGAATAAGAAAAATCCAATCTGAATCAGATAAAATGAAATTTGTATCCGAATCCGACTAAATATGTCTGACTTCGATTATAAGTACTGGATTGGAGCGGTTATGGAGGAGATGACCGCCTCCAATGTGATTAAGTTTGATGAAGTTTGATTACAATAGTAAATATATAAAAATGAAAAAATCATAATATGACTAAATTTTAGAATTGAACGGAGGATATGAAGTTTAGTCGTTTTTCTTTAATTTTTTAAAAGGAAAATGGAGCGCGTGTTGCCAATATATATTGGGCAGCGAACATCTATTTTAGTAGTTTGTATGTCTTTGATATGTTGATATATATATATATATATATATATATATATATATATATATATATATATATATATATATATATATATATATAGGGATATTGGATTCTAATAATCTCTACTATCACAAATTGGATGACAATAATCCCTACTATCATTTTGGATTCTGGTGGTCCAAAAATAAATAAAATTGTATTGTAGTGGGACAAAATCGAGAGTGTACCCGAAATATCATAGATTTTGTGTTGCATTTGATTCAAAACTTTGTATAACACTTTACCACGATTTTTAATGAATTTACAGCATTTCTCTCAATTTTTTTCAATTTTTTTTCAAATTTTTATGATTTTTTCAATTTTATTCCTTTTAAAAAATCATATTAATTGTTCGGAATCTCAAAAAAATAATTTAAAAATGTTTTAGTAACTACACTTCATTACCTATCTAGGGGTAGAAACAAAAAAAAAACAATATGGGGTAGGCATGAAAAAAATAAAAAGAATGTGATGATGGATTTGATACCACTACAATACAATTTTTTTTTTTTTGGACCACCAGAATACAAATTGAAAGTAAGGATTATTGCCATCTAATTCGCAATAGTAGGAATTATTAGAATCCAATTTCCCTATATATATATATATATACACACACACACATTTGTGTTATTATTAATTTTACTCTGTTTTTTTTAAACACTGTGATAATTTCCTTTTTTCATTTAATATTTCAGAAACTCTGTGAAATTAAACCAAATTTTCTTGAAAATATCAAATTTCCATTTTTCCAACTATGTGAAACCAAATACTCCTTATTTGTTTGAGAATTTCAAGTGTTAATTAGATTTCAATAAGCCCCTAAGCAAGCAACAAATACTCCTTATTTGTTTGAGAATTTTACATGTACTTAAAAAAACTATTTTGGTAAATTGTCTATTCACAAGACTTATTATAGGATATGAATAGTTAGAAGAAATGCCAAATAATAATATTAACACAAAACTAGAATGAACATGACATAGTCAACGTATATATTTACCATTATGAGAAATAAAATATACTACCAAAACAATATTTATAAAAATTAAAATAAACATAATATAATTAATATATATATAAATATATATATATATATATATATATATATATAGTTACTAATATTAATACTATATATAAAAAATAAAGGATTATTGGATGATAATACACTGAACTTTAAGGGTATTAAACAATAATCACTGAACTTTTTTCTTGGATTCTAATACACTGAACTTTGAGGGTATTGGATAATAATGCACTTAGACCAATTCAGCTGGTGGTTGACGCGGTGGTTGTCCTACTTTGAAGTATCATTTTTCTATTTTTTTTCCAAATAAATATATTAGTCATCATGCTTATGTGTACTTTCTTACACGACAAAAGTTTTTCTGAAAAAATAGAAAAACGACACCTCAAAGTAGGATAGCCACCGCGTCAACCACCAGCTGAATTGGTCTGAGTGTGTTATCGTCCAATACCCTCAAAATTCAGTGTATTATAGTCCAAGAAAAAAGTTCAGTGCATTATTGTCCAATACCCCTAAAGTTTAGTGTATTATCATCCAATAATTCAAATAAAAGATCCTATTACAAAAATAAATAGTCAATTGGTTAGAATATGGAAAACAAAATTTTAAAAAAGAAATATGGTAAGCAAGATATTGAAAAGGAAAAAGAAAAGAATAGAATTAGGGAATGAAAGTAAAAGAAACATGGTAATATGGTAAAGTTTTATGTAGAATAGGAAACTGTCTTCATTCAATTCACTGTTGCACCTCCACTGTCCATCATTTCATTTGCCTTGTGTTCCTCTTCTTTTTAATTAATTTGGAGTTTTCGATTAATTTGATCGATATGTTCTCCCGCGTGCCATTGACAATCAGCAGGTAACCTCCTCCTCCTCACTACAACAAACTATGCTTATTGCAACATTTTATTGGGTAACATTTTTTATAAGTACTACAATAGATATCATTTTGGAACATTTTTAAAAAGTGTTGCCTTAGACTTAACGTAATGTAACGTTTAGACATTGTTTATTACAATAGCTGTCTAAGGCAACAATTCATGAAAAACAATTATATTTTTTTTTTCAAAATTTTGGTGGGTTGATGAAAATTGTTGTTGTAACTTATTTTTGTGCTTTATTTTGCTAAATTTATTTATTTGAATATTTTTAGTAACTAGTTATTTTATCAAAAAATTGTCAAGGCATTAAGCAATAAAACTCATGTAATAATTTAAAACCAATTAAGCATTAATTAATTTTAATCACTCTCCAAAATTTTCTTGTACAATTAAAATGTTTAATGAATTCTAATTTCCTTCCTAAATTTTATAAATATATTTAAGTGAATTTCAGCTTTTCCTCTCAAAAAAAAAAGTGAATTTCAGCTTAAAATTTTAACATACATTTCCCTCCAATTTAAAAAATTCCCAAATTTTTCCCGCTAGCTAAGCTACCACTTATATTTGCTCAAAAAGTTTCTTTGTATGATGTGTGCTGCACGAATTGTATTTAATGAAAAAAAGAGGAAAGAGAACTCTAATTTCCAAGAGATGGAGAAAAGAGGGTAAACATTTGACGCAGACAATTCGACCATACCTTCGTCTCTCACCTCCTCACTCTTTCTCTCTGTGAAGCTGTACACACTATTGCTACTGTGACCGCCACTACCTCTGCCCTGCTTCCACCTTCTTCACCAGAACCGTCACCACAAATTTTGTTTACATGAGTCCGCAAGAAACTAGGGTTTTTTTCCATTAGTTATTTTCATGTCGATTGCACACAATTAAATTTCATTCTCAACTTCTCATAAGTTGTTTGGCTCTCATATCATCTTTATCTTTCTTTCCAATGCATTTATATTTTGATTTTGATTTTTGGTTATCTAAGAAGCAAAACTAAACTAGGGTTTATGTCAATTGCGATCCCACGTCGTCGATGGTCTTCCCCCGGGCCTTCTCAGTCCCCGATTGAGCTCCGGCAATTTTCGGTTGCCAGTGGCGATAATGATGACGTATGTAGCAGCAATCTTGAAGTGTTTCCCCCTTCTCAGTTTATCAATTTAATTTGATTCACTCTAAATCTGTGTTTTACAAATCTCAAGCAATTTTCCATGTAACGTTTTAATGGAATGTCAATAGTTCTTATTTAATTTCTCTATGGAAAATTTGTGTGTGTAGGGCTTTTGATATCCAGTGGTTTGAAAAGCATTGCTGAAATGTTATAGTACATAAATTAGGAGAACAATTGTTGTTGTGTGTGTTTTCTCTTTTTTATTTTTCTTAGTGGGTTCTCTGTGAAATGCTATTGTGGATGTTGAAATTTTGGGTTAGAAGTGTTTTATGCTTTTGAGAAATCTAGTTACAGTTTAGCATTTCCTTCTTCTCAGAATAAGGGACTACAGAAATTAAACTTGCATATTTATATTGCATTGAATTTTTCCTGTCGTCATCGAAAAGTTACTTGCAAGGTTGATTCAAGCTTATTGAACTGGCTAAAGGGGTTTAGTTGGGCATCAATGTTACATGGGTCATTACTCATTAGTAGCCATTGTATCTATGATCCTAATTAATTTCCTATGCAAAGATGCAATTTTCTCAAACAAGTCATGATCAATAATGAGATTCTTCTTAGCCTATGTAGTTTTAATTTGTAAGCCTTGGAGTTGTATTGCCTTATGCTTCAATTTAATAAACTTAAAAAGAAAGAGAGGGGTCTCCTTTCAAATGTCAACTAGTCAACTATGTGCATACTAGTGGGAGCATGGAAGGCCTTCGTCGTATCTTAGCTTTATAAAAAGTTTGTAGAAGTCATTAGGTGTTTCCCCTGTGGCCTTGTTCAATATGGTATCCTTTCAAAAGTCTTAAGGAAGTGATGGTCATTTGTTTATTAGGTGCTCCCTCTGTGACTTAGTTCAATATGGTCTGGTGTAGTTTGTGCTAACATGTTCCACATGCCTGCATTTCATGTACTACCGTTGGTAAATCTATCTTTTAAATCCTAAGGTAATTTGTGTTTGCTTGTTTTCAACGCAAGTGCTGGAGCAAGATATGTACCCAGACCCGATCATATCCTGCTATATGTGGGGCTAATGATTTCTTAATATAGAACACTAGTATTTAAGCTACCTCTGTTTTGTTTCTGTATGCATCCCATGTTTCATCATGATTAGTAGTTCATTGTAACCTGTCTCTTTCATCAAGAGAGGTATATGCTACTGATTTGTTTGGATTTACAGTACTACTAAGACCCTTCATAATAGTAACTAATAACTACATGATCCAAGACCAATAATGTATATACATAACCATTTGCTTGTTTATTCCTGATGTGGGACCTTTTCTCTTTCGAGGCAACCCTTTGTATGATTATATTACCAAATAGCTCAAATTGTAGGATCTTGTAGTCAATAATGATACTAGTTCAAGATTAATAATGTGTATATAGATATGTCTATAGTAGGTTTTTGTCCAATAATAATTGGTTAGAAGTGATTATTAGACCTCCGTCTGAAAACTAAGGTGGAAAAGAAAATAATTGGTAGATATAGGCTTTATTTTCCATTGTTATGATCCTTGTTTTTGTGTGTGTGCTGGTTCTAAAATGAAACTGTTGTATGCCTGCAGGTTTGAGAGGACAAAAGTTACAAGTGATCTAGTCTTACAGTCTGAAAACAAGAGCAAATTTCACTCGTACATTGTATGTTCAACTTTCTCTCAATTAATTATAGCAAACCTCTCTTTTCAGATTCTATCAAAAATTCATTTTGTCAAATCCTAGATGAAACAGGACTCGTCATACAGTTTGAAAACTTTGAAGTTTTAATGAGAATGGTCAAATCTACTTTGAATTCTTCAACTATTAGTTTATTTTCTACCCTCCCTCCCTTCTCATTAATGATTATTTGTGGCTTAAATCTTGTTTATGGCCAAATCCCTTTCTTTTTCATTGTTTTAGTTGATGCCTAGTTTGTACGTATTCTTGATTCAGTGCACTTTGTCCAATGTCCAGTAGTTTGATTAATTTGAAAAGAGTTGTGTATCGTGTGATTGAAGTAAGGTGGTATACATAAAATTGATGACCTTTGATGGGAGGAATCTTGGCTTTAGGGTGGTAGAAGGTCGAATTCTTTTATGGGGTAGCCCAGATTTTTTCAGTTTATTGACGTGTTGTTGCGGATTTGAAAGCTGGGAAACCTATGGTTTACCAGGTACCAACACTACAGCTAGATTTGGTTATTTGGTTTTCATAATCTTTTCTAATATCATGTGTTTCCTGCTCTGTTGACTTTATATAAAGAAATCTAAGAGTTGCATACTTGGCATTTATTGTTGGCTAAACATCACCCATCAAGAGTATTTATCCATCCTTCTGGAGTGGAGAAACATATTCCATGAATGTCTGGATGTGTTAGATAAGTCTTATGGATGCAAGCAAGATTGTAGATTTTGGGTGGATAGAGTTTGATCTACACAGATTGTGCTTGATATATAGCTCTTGAAATTCCACAAGTGGGAACTATCAGGTGATATGCTTTACTTTTGTTGTTTATGTTGCATGTTATCTCATCGCAGTGTTGATGTATCGTAGGCTCATAACTGTAATGAGCTCGAACTTGTTTTTCATTCTTGAATCTTGATAAAAGTTGGACTAACATGTGTCTAGGCGGGGAACGCTATTGTTGTTTGATTACTGCTTTACTAAATGCCAAGGTATATAATTCTACATTTGTTGCTTAAATATTTTGCACTATCATTAGTTATTCTCCATGAAGTCCAAATTGTGAAAATCGTCCTCATGGATATGGTTTCAGGGAGAGGGATCACATGGAAGCTCATAGCTATAATGAATGTTTGGTACTACGAGATGTATTCAGGTGAGTTTAGCCTCTTCTGTTGCTTTTATTAGCTTCTGGGTCTCATTGATTCAATTGTAATTGTATTTTAGTCATTAATCTGCCCTTGAATCATTGAGTCTAATTTACTATATTTTATCTCTTATTGGAGCAGCATTAAGACACAAGGAGGTGGTTTTCGTAGTACTACAGCACTAGATTAAGTGATCTATATCATCCTTTCTAGGTACAATTTTAATTTGATACTAAGGTGCTCTGAGGTTCTGTAATTAGAGGCGATGAGTCTTTTGCTCTTTTGAGAGGGCTAGTCAATGTGCACGTTAGATTGAATTTTTTGCAATATTTTTGGTGTTGATTCTTATGCTGGTCTTATTTGGGTAGTTTGGTTATTGTATGGCTTCTAAATATGGTGGGATAATTGGATTCTAATAATCCCTATTTTCACCAATTGGACAATGGTGGATCGTACTTTCACTTTGTATTCTGGTGGTCCAAAAAAAAAATAAAATTGGATTATAGTTCATACATCTAACAATATATATAGCTGTGGATAACTTGGAGAGTTCAGTTTTATGCAAAGTTCTTGGTATTAATATGTCTTTTCCTGAGATGAATAATTTCATTAGATCCATCTGGAGATAAGGAGATAGAGAAAGTTGTGAAGGCAAGAAGAGGTACATATGTGATAAAATTCCAGGAGGAGCATGATAAGAATACGATTATGGAAAAGGGGGTTTATTATTTTGGGAACAAACCTATGATTGTAAGGGATTGGAATGAGAGTATGAGCATCGATTCTGAGTCAATTATGTCTCTTCCTGTTGTGATTATCCTTCCGTGGCTTGATACCAAGTATTGGAATGTTAATTGCTTTAGTAAGATTGGGAGCACTTTGGGGATTCCTATTAAAACTTGTCTTCGAACTAGGGATAAGGTGGATATAACTGCGACTATATTGCATGTAGAAATGAATGTGGATGGTCATTTTCCTGATGTGATTCAATTTGTTGAAAATGGAGTTGTGATTTCACAAAAGGTGATTTATGACTGGAAACTTATAAAATGTAGTCATTGCAAGAACTTTGGTCATGAACTAAGTGATTGCAAATTGAAGAAACAGCAGAATGATCAGGCAGTGCAACAGTCAGAAGCTAATGAGGTGATAGAACCTATGGTAAATGATCAGAGATCCCTAAGCCCTCCTGTAACTCGAACACCAGTTATTACTCCATCGGTCCCCTCTAAAGGACTGCCACCTAAAACGGGAACTCTTAGGCCTCAAACCATTAGAGCGAGAGAGGTCCTAAAAGCTTTCCAAAAGGAAGGGGGGAAGAGTCCTGTTTTCAATGGTTAATGTTATGAGTTGGAATATTAGGGGTTGTGGGAAGGCCAATAAGTAGATGGATATTCGAAACTATCTGCATCTTCATCAAGTAAGTCTTGTTGGCTTGCTTGAGTTTAAATCTAAAGTTGAAAAAATGGTTGAGATTAGTTCTTGTATGTTGAATGGTTGGTCCTATGTTCATAATGCTTTACCTGGTGGGAAATGTCGTAGTGGTGGCTTGGAAACCAAGTGTTTATTTGGTGGATGTGTTAGATATTCAAGATCAATGGATAATATTCTTGTTACTCGAATGTTGGATGGAACAAAATTTCATGTCACCTATGTTTATGGTTCGAATTAGTTACATGATAGAAAATTACTGTGAAAGAAATCGGTTGATCTTAGCCATCAGGTTTTAGAAGCTTGGTTGGTTTTGGGTGACTTTAATGCGGTCTTATTTCCAGAAGATCGTATTGGTGGTACTATGGTTTAATATTTTGAGACTACTGATTTCCATGACTGTATTAAAGCTATTTACCTACAAGAATTGAGTTTAAGAGGTGATCACTTTACTTGGACTAATTCTCATGTATGGTCTAAGATTGATAGAGCTTTCTCTAATGATATTTGGCTACATCAAATGGGTTTTGTACATACTGTCTTTCTGCCCAATGGTCTGTCTGATCATACTCCGATTCCTATTTCTTTTCTTGGAGTTCCTCAGAGAAAGGGAAGGTTTAAATATTGTATGATGTGGCAGAATGATCCTGATTATGTTAAGATTATTAATTCTGCTTTAAATGAGATGGCTTAGGGATGTAAGATGTATAAATTCCATAGATTTCTTATGTCTTTAAGAAATCCACTAAAACATCTACACAGAGACAGATTTTGTGATATTCATCAGCAAGTTGATAAAGCTTGTGCCAAATTTTGGAGAATATTCAGAAGGAGTTTAATAATGATAGGCACAACTTGGATTTGAGGGATTTGGAGAAATGTCAAAGGGCTGAGTATATCTCTATTCTAAATTCTGCTCAACAACTCATGAAACAACATGCTAAGATTGATTGGCTGAATCTGGGAGATTGTCCATCTCGTATCTTCTTTGCTAAAATGAGGAAAAGACAATTGGGAAGTTTTATCTTTTCCATTACTACAGAAGATGGTGAAAACCTTATTGGTTTTGAGAATGTTGCTTCTGAAATGTAATTTGCTCTTTATTTTGACTATGAATCCATGTGAATGTACTCACTTTGAGAAGTAAGACCATACCCCTTTTTCCCACTTTTACGTAAAAGAAGTTAGGATAGGAAGATTGAATCAGAAGGGAATGAAGACTATGAGAAACGAAGGGAAGAAAAATTTGGAGGAATGTTAAACAAAGCTTCAATATATATTTTTTTAGATTCAAGATCTTTACAAATCCTGCTCCGAGAAGATTTGGACATGATGGAGGGAATAGAATAAAACAAAGAGGCCTATTGGATTGGACTAGGATCCATCTTAGGGTAGTTTCTTTTACATGAGAACTCACTATTGTATGAGAATCCATAATACCTTCAAAATTTTCCTTGATGTGTTGCATCCTCTTTAATTTGATACCTCAGACCTTCAAAGGTCTAATAACTTGCTGAAAATGGGAAACCCTCGCTTCTTGTGCAACTTTTTATTTCTCCCACGTAGCAACCAAGTTATGGAGTGTGGGGTTATGTGGCATAACACCCAACTTCCACCAATCGGTAGAGCCTCTTTTAATGCCCTCATTGAGTGTTCATATTAAATAAGTCCAATAAAAAATACTTACACTAAAAAAAGTGTCTTTTTGGTAAGGCCAACCTTCCTATTACGTAATGGTGGCCTTTGATGTTTGTTGTAACTTCCTATACAATAAAATAATAACGACATCTTTCTTTTCATTTTCCTTGGACATACAATCGTAGGCAATGGGTTGTGATGGACCTTTTGCATCTCGCCTACTTGACTTAATTAAGGGCCTAACTTTAATAGTCCTTGATTCAACTTGTATAAACAAAAGAATCAGACCCTCGCTATTGAGCTGGACAGTTTCATATTCACGAAAATTAAATTTTTATTTAAAAAAAAGTTTCAAATTTTCACATTCAACAAGGGGGTGAGGATGGAAAGAGGAGGAGGCATGATCCAAGAATCATACCCCTCAAGGTAGAATCGTAGGCTGCCTTGCGGCCTACGCTATGGTCATGGGTCAAAGTCAACAAGCAGTGATCACGGGATTGTTGAGGGAAAAGATTGGCGCGCAAAATCAAATTAATCTTGCATAGGCCCTGCGGCCTATGGCAAAAGAAGACGCGGATCAATGACGTGACGAGCTGAAGCGGGTTTCTTCCTTCAGCGTAGGCTCTGCGTCTACGTGATCTTTTTTGGCTGGGTCAATGACTTGTCCAATAAAGGCGGGCCCTTTCTCTTAGTGTAGGCCCTGCGGCCTGCATGAGTTAGCGTAGGCCATACGGCGTACACAAGTTGGTCTGGGCCAGATTGCATACTGGGTCTGGTTTTTGGGCCTAGAAGCTGGTATAAGGCCACATGGCCTATGTATCTGCCTATTCCAATTTCAAACGACCATGATTCCTTCATTCGGACTCCGATTGAGGCGATTCAAAAGGCGTTGGAAAGCTTATGATGTGTACTTAACTCTCATCAAAAGAAATAAGGCCAATGAGAGTTGTGGAAAAAATTGGGATTCGAAATGGTGAGCACATGTATGTGGAAAGGGTGGAAAGTGAAGGTTTTTTTAGTGGGTTGACCCGGTGACTTTTGATTGAGGAAGGCCCAGTGGCCTAACGAGTTCTTCTGGGCCTTTGCTTCCTTGGGGCCGCTTCTTGGTGTTGGCCAAGGCCTATGGGCCTTGGTGGCCTGTTTTGGGTATGATTCCTTCTTCGGCACAAAACCTGGTGTCTATAATACTGAAAAAGACTCCCTATGAATTGTTCAAGGGTAAGGCACCAAACATCAGTCACCTCAAGGTCCTTGGCTGGAAATGCTTTATACACATAAATCAAAAGAGACCATCAGCAAGTTTGATGCTCGCAGTGAAGAAGGAACGTTTTTTTGGATACTCAACCACAAGTAAAGCTTATAGACTCTACATCAAATCAATAAAGACTGTGGAAGAAAGTATCCATGTCATCTTTGATGAGGCCGCAGATGTAGGCAAATCCATCATTCCTACTCCTGTTAGCAACAGTGACGAAGAACCTCCTCCAAGACTCCCTCCTGTCACTTATACTTAGTATGACCCATATGCCTCACCTCCTCCTCAGACTCCTCCTGTTGAGGACTCACCATCTCCTCAGGAATCACCACCAGAGCCCTCACCACCGGCTCCTCCAGAACCTGAGGTCACCTACAAGTTCAAGCCTGCTCACCCTACTGATAATCTCCTCACGGACATCAACACAGGTATCCGCACAAGGTCCTCAGTAAGAAATTTTTGTGCCTTTAATGCTTTTGTCTAGTAAGTTGAGCCAAAACATCACAATGAGGCCTTACTGGATCCAAGCAGGATCAATGTAACACAAGAGCAGTTACACCAGTTTGAAAGAAGCGAAGTCTGGTCCTTGGTACCCAAACCTCATCACTACCCAGTTATTAGTGTCAAGTGGGTGTTCAGAAACAAACTGGATGAAACTGAATCCATCACAAGAAGTAAAGCTAGACTCGTAGCCCAGGGCTACAATCAAGAAGAAGGTATTGACTATGACGAAACATTTGCTCCTGTTGCTCTTCTAGAGGCCATCAAGATCCTCCTTGCTTACGCATCAACTAAGCACATCAAACTCCACCAAATGGACGTCAAAAGTGCCTTCCTCAATGGCGACCTGTCTGAGGAAGTCTATTCCGAACAACCACCTGGGTTTGAAGACGTCACATCCCCAGATCATGTCTTTCGTCTTCATAAGGTCCTCTATGACTTGAAACAAGCTCCAAGAGCATGGTATGAACACCTCAGTGAATTCCTCCTTCAAAATGGATTCTCCAGAGGACAAAACACGACCTTATTCATCAAATCGAAGAATGGAGAGTTCATCATTACCCAAATTTATGTTGATGACATCATCTTTGGTGTATCTCATTCCGACCAAGCTTGTTGAGGAATTCTCTCACCTCATGAGTAAAGAATTCGAGATGAGCCTTGTGGGAGAATTAACCTTCTTTTTGGGCCTCCAAATCAAATAGTCTAGTGAGGGCATCTTCTTGAATCAAAGTAAGTATGTCACTGAGCTCCTCAAGAAGTATCAACTTGAAAACCTGAAGCACTCCCCTACCCCGATGTCCTCCATTCTTAAAGTGGATGTCGACGCCACAGGTAAATCTATATCTGAAAAACTGTATAGAGGTATGATCGGATCCCTCCTCTACCTTATTGCTAGTGGCCCTGATATTATGTTTAGTGTTTGCCTATTTGCGCGCTTCCAAAGCGCCCCAAAAGAATCACACCTCTCTACTATCAAGAGAATTCTTAGATATCTTATGAGCACTAAAAATCTTGGACTATGATATCACCCATCAACTGAAGGACCTCGGCCTCCACTTCACTCAAGTACCTATCAAATGCGACAACATGAGTACCATCCAGATCACAAAGAATCCCGTTAAGCACTTCGGACAAAACACATCGAAATCCGTCATCATTTCATCCGAGACCATGTGTAGAGAGGTCATGTCTGCCTAGAGTTTGTGTCGACTCATCTCCAATTGGCAGATACCTTCACTAAACCGCTTCCTGAAGAACAGCTCGCCTTCATCCGACAAGAATTTGGTATGCTTCGATTAGAAGACTAACCTCGACATTCATTGAGGGGGAGCCTATCACTCCTCCATCAGGCCCTCAACATCCCCTTTACTGCACTTATAGAGGGGGAGCATGGCCATGAGGCCCTCACATATTATGTACACTCGTTCCCTCTTAAATGGGATCTATTAATGTTATCATCTGCTTTATCCCCTTCCCTTTAATGGCAGTTACTCTGGCTCAATCAATGTTCTGCTTACATCTTTCATATGCATTCCAGACATTGACGTGTTAATTTGATTTTCAAATCTTTTCAAAATCAGATTTTCTTATTCCAGTTTCCAAAACTGGTTTTCACTCTTTCCAAACCTCTCTTTTTCTCTCCTTTTTTACCAACTTCCTTTAATAACCATCACATTACCTTCCCCTATTAAAGCGTCCGTCTCCTTTCTCTCTCTCCATTTCCAACCGCTCACTGTTACCGTCACAACCCTCCATCCAAATGCAATCATCACTTTTACCCCCCTCTCTTCCTATTTAACTCGATCTCCACCACCATATCTCCCATCTCTTCTTCCCAATCGCTTTCACCCCTCTCTTTGTCACTTTCACAACATCCTTTCCAGTCCCCACTCTCTCTAACACCATGACCAAAAAGCAAGCTCGCCCTGCGGCCCCCTCCAGTGTTGCTAAGCGTCTTCGCTCAAGCAAACCTCCTACCACACCAGACACAACCTCCACCAACTCCTCCACCGAGGAACTGGCTATCATCCCTCACCCAGCCGCCATCTCCGTGGTCTCTCAGGAAATGTTGAATAAACGTCTCGAAGCCTTCAAAGCCTGACCCCTTCTCCACTGTGAAAAGGTCGACTTAGACGATCTTCGAGGTACAAAAATCTCCTTCCTTACAAACCTTTTTGATATGGGTTGCCAGCTATTCTTTCAAGGGGATGACTTTTGCTACCATGAACTTGTCTACCAATTTTATGCCCATCTTGAGGACACAACCGTCAACCCATCCAAGCCCTCTTACAAATCCTTTGTTCTTGGCCGAGATATCCACCTTAACCATCTCACCATTGAGCGTGTTTTCAATCTGACCCATGACTCCTCCAAACCTACACTAACAAACACCTCTGATGTAAAACAAGAACTTCTCGCCAACTTTGGTAGCCCATCCACCACCAAATATCCCCAATACACCAACCTCCAGTCTGAAGCCCGCTGCCTCTATTACATCATTGTCCCCACCTTATGATGGAGGTCCATCCATAAGTGATCAACCTGAGGGTCAAGGAGGTCATCCACAATGCTTTCACCACCCAGCAAGAAGCATCAACCTCCAAGGATTGATCCAGTCAGTCCTTGCTAATGACCTCAGCGCTCATAATGCAAACGTCCTCCAAAACATGCCTGGTTTTAAGCCCGGATTCGTATACCGGATTTCATGAGCTTTACAAGGCTTTTGGGAAGACTTTCCAATAGTATGCGAGGGAGTGAAGGAAACCCCCTTAGTCTGTATGTTGCAAGTAAGCCGCCAAGTACCAGTCTCACAAAAATTCCTTTTTTCTTTGTGAGTTTCGGGAATATCCCCATTCATAGGTCCGAGATCCACATTTATGAATTGAAAGGTCCGAATGATCAACTCTACAATCCGTTGTTAGAATCAATAGGTCTTCAAATCGTTCATTTAAAAAAATGGAAAGCCTTCTCATTGGATGATCATTACAATCAACTTGGGAAAGTCTTCCAACATAATTGGTCGTATCCAGTCAGCAAGAGGACTATCAAGGTCAACAACAGCCAGATTTTGTAACAAGCATAAATCGAGCTATACACATCTGTTTGGGGCGATTCTTGAGTCTATTTTGGGTAGAAAAATACAACCTATCTACTGGTAAAGTTTCATCGGAAGCACCTCCTGGGAAGGCCTTGTGGCCATCCAGATTTGTCTAGTAATTATCCTTGGATTGGATATTAGTTTTGCTATCATATCTATTGCAAGTGGAAGCTTTGATTGTGGATTTCACCTTGTGATGTGTCAAATGGGTACATCATACCATACCATCTTGTTTGGCTTGCCTTCATGGTGGTATGAGGTTTCTCCTAGAGGTTTCATCAAGCAAGTGTTGTCAACTTGTGGAGCAACTACTAGATATGGTAGAGCTTGTTACTCATTTTCTTTCCTTTTATAGTATGGACGAATTATGTATGTTATTCATCATTTATAAGGCCTTGTAGTTCTCCTTTGTAACACAAGTTGAAGTTTATGAAAGAGTTGAGCTTAGCTCCTTGTGTTTCCCTCAAAATTCTCTCTTGCTTATCTCTAATTAGGCCGATTAGAGTGGTGATCAAGTTGAGTCTTGATCCTTCTCCTTTGGTGGTGTACTTGTATCCATTGGAGGGTTCAAGGGCCCTAACTTTCTGCTTGGTGGTGTATCTGTATCCGGGTTTGAGGTTAGCTCTATCGTTTCCATAATTCCGTCAAGGTCCTCAACCAGCCGCAGGCTAACTACCTCAGTTGACTTTATTAGTAACTTGGTCATCCTTGATTGCTTCCTTTCAGTTGGGAAGTACATCACCTTACTACCCAGGGGGATCTCAAAAGAAACCATCAATGAACCCTGTGTTGCCTTTCTTCTCAATATCCTCAATGACTGTCACTCGGACCTTGGTGAAGTCATTCTCGAGCATATAGTCAGGGCTGCCTCCAGCAACTCCAGTCCCTTCCCGACTGCAACGTGCTTCACCATTTGTTCAAAGCCTTTCACGTTCCTCTGCCCTTCGATGACAAGATCCTCATCACTGTCCCCACCATTAACCTTGCCATGCTGGAATCCCTAGGATACAAGCGTCATCCCACTGGTCACTGGAAGCATTATGATGACCTCAAGGTCATCAACGCTACCTCGTCGGCTCAGACCTCCAAGGATGCCTCTCAGTCACTACAGGCTCAAGTGGACCACCTCACGCAAGAAGTGCACTCCCTACAGGTCGAAGTTAAGAACATGCAGGACCTCAACGTCGCTCTCAAAGCCAATCTCCTGGTTAGCTCCAGCATCTGCACCGCGCTGAAAGACCTGGTCCATCAAGCTAAGGCCCTCATCAAACCACGGTCTCCGCCCACTGCTCCTGTCATCAAACGTGTCTCTATAGACCCTTCCCCTGATCCTCATTCCCAACACTAAACTCTCTTTCTTCTCCAAACTTGATTTTAAACAAACTTTTCTTTTTTTTTTGCCAAACATTTTTGGCTAAACTGTGTACTCTCCTGTTATCTTTTGTCCGAAAGACAAAAAGGGGGAGAAATATCTGAAGCCCTGTAGTAAATACACTATGCAACTATGTTACGCTATACCATAGTACTATGCTATGATTATCTGTATGTGTGTTATGTCTCTATTTGCCACATATGTAATTTTTTGTCTTTCAAACAAAAAAGGGGAGATTGAAGAACCAAAGCACAGACTACACCGTCCTCCATCAGAATACTTGTAAGGTCCTCAGATGCAAACAATGGATTTTGATTGAAAAAGAATTTTTTTTCAAAAACTTCAAGGAAGTATCCGAAAAATCATATCATATCTCTCAGCATATTCTCTGTATTATTATGTTCTAATATCAAGCATTTCCTTGCAGATTTCGAATCAAAGCTCAAAGATTCAAGCTTCCAAAAGATTAAAGATAGAGGACCAAAATAAAAATTGAAAGGATCAACGAGACAAGGAAGGAAATGGACAAAGTCGTTGCTGCTGGCCGGAAATTAACACTTATAAAAGGTTTTGCTCCTCCCTTTGTATGGATTTATCGATTCCAAGCAAGAGCAAATCGAGTGTAGGAATTTCAGTGAAGAAAATTCTGACTGTAGCCACAGTTGTGTTGTGAGTTGTGCAGCTAGAAGGGTGTTTCTAGTGAGGCCTTCATAAGAGTGTAACTAAAGTGAGAGAGTTTCCTCCTTAGTGAGTTGTGAACATTTTTCAATCCCTTTAGTGAGATTACCCTACAAAAGCCTTGGTTAAGGTTCTGTCTTTGTAAGCAGCTGTCAAGGACATCACTGTCTTGATACTGTCGAGCTCTGTGATCCCCTCAATTCTCCTTGTAGTTTAAGTATGTGAAATAAAGAAGTATTATTCAGTTTAATCTGTTGCTATTAACTTCTTTGTTCTTATAAGTGCAGAATTTTTATATAACCCTATTCACACCCCCTCTAGGGCTATTTCAAGGGGTCTTGTGATAATTTGATCTTTAACTTAGTTAAAATTGAAATAACCATAAAAGTAGGTGATTGATTTTACTATGCAATTCGTTTCATTACCAATAGCTGGCTACGGAAGAAATTATGCTATTATCGACCCTAAAATGTATCAAATTAGTGACATACAAATTCAGTCCGCTTGATTAATTCATAGAGTGACTTAGGTTTATCCCCTGAACGCTTTTCCTATTGATTAATCTTGTTAATTGCCATGAATTATTACTTTTTTGTCATTAATAGGGATGACATTGGGCTGGGTCTAGGACGGTCTAGCTGGACCTGGATCTGGATCTGGACTCGCCAAATTTTTTTTGGACTAGGACTCGCGAGATTTATTGGTGATTACCCATCAGGTCAAATTTACCACTTTGAAAACAAAGTTAGTTATATGTAAAACTCTGCGAATTCACCCCACGTACAAGTTTTCCAATTAATTAAATTATCCTAGTTGAGTCTGACTCATCTAATTGCGCAAACTAAAGAGGTTGACATTATATTATATTTGAGCAAATATTTCTTGTTTGTTTTGGAGACAAACATTCATGGGTAGGATAAACACTGCCTTTCCAACAACAAACCGTGCAATCCGGGTTGAGATGGTTGGAGATAAGCCTATAATACTTAAATACAAAACAGAAAAATGTGGATTTTATTATATTATCTCGTCAGTTTCAAAATTAGATTAATCAGGCAGGGATGTCCTCCATGCACGTCAGAATGTTGTTAATCTCATCTTATAAATTTGGAAGTATTTTTAAAATGGTCTTATAACAAGACACATATTATAGGTACGGTATTATTGGATTACTTAACCTATTTTTGAGTTAAATTTTAAAAATAAATTTATCAATATTTATTGAAACCAAAGTGATAAGTGTCACAAATCATGATATATGTTTTTTAACCATTTTGAATGTCACTTAAATCACTTTAACAATTATATTTTAAGAAATTTAAATCATTATATATATAGGTATATATCCTTGATTATTTTGAGGATTATTACCACTCATAAAATATATAAAAGTTAATTTATATTTAGATTTTTTATAAGTATAAAATATGCTTAAAATGTACATTTTCTATATATTATGGTTGATATGATTCAAGTATCATTATATTTGTCAATGTAGCCAACAAATGATATGCTCGTGTTGTTGATAAGTATGGGTAATATACCAAATAAAATATAATTACTTTAAATCATTAAAACATAAATTATAGGCAATTCAAGATGTCTATTTACCATATCTAGACCCATATCATTGTCCTCATAAATCTATCACAAACTTATCAATATTGTTACAAAATTTAGAAATATATGTCAATTTAATCATCAATTTGTTACAAAATTTCATCAATTGATAAATTAATCTTATCACATATACGCAGAAAAATTTAACTAGATTGATTCTATATGATATATGCTATAATTCGCTATGATAATGCAAATAATAGTCGTCGGTGAACAAGTTAACAATAAAATTATGGACCATGATAACCATCTTGACTCAAGATGGTTCTTAACCATCTTGACTCAAGATGGTTCTTAACCATCTTGAATTGTTCATATTTCACATTCTTGTAACTTTTATTAATATTTTCTTTAATAATTATATATATTTATCAATTATAATAATATAATACTTATTAGCTAGGTGAAAAAATATAATTATAGCCTAATTTTATCAATCATAGTAGAAAATCCACATTTTGTACATAATTTTATATTTATGAAATAAATATAAATAAATAATTATTTTTAAATTGTTTATAAGTTGTAGTAACTCTAAAAATAATGAAACGTACCTTTAGAATGATTTAAATACACTTACATTTCACTTTATTAGTGATTTAGAAGAAATGCAAGATGGTTAAGAGTCATCTTGTGTCAAGATTTTTATCATTTTCGTAAAATTATATCATGTGGACGAAACCTCATCAATGGGCCGGGGGTAAATAAATAAAAAAAAAAATCACCTTGCATCCACTTATATTTGTACGTCAATCACAAAGTCTACATAGCCATATTGTTGCTTTCTAGTTAACTGTGTCATTTAGGTTCTATAGTATGACCAACGGTTCAAAATCAACGTTAAACACAACGAATCCAATAATACAACCATAGACGGCTTAAAACTTGTTAACAAGTCAACTACAAAGAAATATATGTTGAAAAAAAACAGATTCGGAAAAAGTCAAATCACAGCTACCATGTTTCCATTTTTTTTTATAAATATATATATGTTTGTTCAAATATAATTCTGTCATCCCTCTAAAGTAAACTCATCAGGCCTCAACATGTTGAAGCTGAAGAAGATGAAGGCATTGAGCAAGCTTAGCCAAAAAGGAAGAAGAGATGATGAAGAAGAGCATTCATATGAAGAATGTCTAATAGAGGGAAATGGGACGTCAGAAAAAGGGTTGTCTCGGTGGAAGAAGGCACAAGTAGGGTTGTTTGCGGTTTATGTAGGGGAAGAGAGGCAGAGATTCATGCTGCCTACAAGCTTTCTGTCTCACCCACTCTCGAAGATATTACTAGAAAAGGCCAAAGATGAGTTGGGATTTCAGCAAAACACAGGCCTTGTTTTCCCATGCAGTGTTTCAACCTTCCAAGAGGTCGTCAATGCAGTGCAGGCCGACCATGGAAGCTTTGATATGACCAACTTCTTTCATGAATTATCGTCAACTACATACCATTCTAATTATAACAATTTCTGCTAGCTAGGGAGGCCAATGTTTTCGACCTCCTTTCTAATATATACTAGTGTATATTAAGTAAAGTATTAACACGAAATGTAAGTCTTGGGTTAGTGTTTTTTTTTTTTTTTTGGCTAATTCAAAAAGGTAGAAAATTGGCTCTAAATAAATGTAAGGACATGTACACCACAAGGTGTTTGTTTCTGTAAAGTCTCTAAACAAAGGAGAGATTGGGTTGACCCAACTTTTTTTACAAAGAGAATATAGCTATAGCATGCACATGAGGGGTTAACCTAAGTGTCTGTTTGGCCTCATTTCTAAAAAAGTGTTTTTGCTTTTTACAAAAAGATTTTATAAAAGCTATTTTTGGCGAGATATTAAAGTTTGGTCTAACTTATGACATAAGTGATTTTATTAAGTTAAAATTTTTGGCCTAACTTATAATACAGTGCTTTTATTAAATTTGATATAGCTTAACTTTTAAAAATTATCATGTGTTTTTCTAGAGTAAATTATCATATAATTATTTATATTTTTCTCTTTTTATTAATTTTTAAACAGATATCAGATTTTAATTTTAACAATAATTATAATCGTATAGTTATTGTTATAGTAATTATTATTATAACTATATATGATCTTACTTAAATATACAATTCTTCAAATTAAATATTTATATATCAAAAATTTGTAAAGGAATTAGATAGTAAAAATGTACAACATAATATTAAAGGTTCAAACATAATATTAAAATATTTAAATTCTATCTTCATAAAAATCAGATTATGTGAGATTATGGAAACTAATAATAATTAAAGAATCTTATAGATTGAGTAGTGATTAGTTTGTAAGAAGCAGAAACAACAATTTACTGCTTCTACTTTCGGAGCTGTTTTTGGCCTAAACTGTTATTGAAAAACAATTATTAGCTTCTAAAAAAACACTGTTTGGCCTAACTTGTGCTTTTTAACTCAAAAAATACTCTCAAAAGCTAGGCCAAACAAGCACTAGGCCTCTAGATTTATGGATTATTAGGTTCGATATAAGATGAGGTACCAAATGTTCTCACCTCGGCGCACTTCATATATATGGAATATATGGGCAAAGTGTGTGGGGTGTTGCTCTTTAGACTTCAAGGAAGCCTTGGAGTGTAACTTGGGTGAGAGGAGAGACGATGTAGAGCACATGACACAAGTAGTGGTCGCTTGCACTTAGGATAATTCCTAGGTTAAAGACCTAAACCAACGCTTTTGTGCTCCCCTGTCGTAAGACCTGGGAGTAGCCTATGAGGACGACTTTCTGTGCGGTTTTACTTAATGTGATTGAGAGTCGACTAGGTTTGTTTAATCCCTAAATAAGGATGTTTTTGCCTTTTAAGAAAAGTTTAGCGTTCCTTAAATATCCTAAAGTTTAAATTCACTTTGGACAGTCATTTCGGTTTAGAATAACTAATCCTACATTTTCCCCGAGGTTGCCACACAAAGGACCATGAAGGGCCAAGGTGGCTCACTAGACTGACCCAGTAAGCCAAACGACCATACCTGGGTCAGGTCAGTGATCCTTTGGTCACTGACCTAGAAAAGGGGTTAAAAATAGGACAATGGTCAAGTTTCTACCCATTTTCTGGTCTTTTGGTCAGAAATAGGACTATAGTCTTAGTCCAGCTTCTTCCCATTTTCTAGTCTTTCGGCCATTGAGTTTCAATTCCCGAGATGAACACAAGACTAGTGAATCAAATAGAAAGAAAGAGTCCTAAAATCAAATGCAAGTTCTAATAAAAAGAGTCGCCGGTTGATTTTAAGGAAATCGACGAACCTTAAAGAAAAAAGAATACTTTTGCCTACGAACCCATATTCCATGTTGGGGGGTAAGGTTACGAGTACAAGAGTTAGAAAAATCTCGGACTCGCCTGTTCGAAAAATGACTCTACTAAAATTTATTTGAAATGAAAAAGAGCGAGGAGAAGTTTAAAAAGGTTTCAAGATGTTACATTCATGTCATGCAAATGTAAAAGTTTTTTACAAAATAAAGTACTAGTGTAGCACGATATAAAGGTCACATGGTTACAAAATGGAAAATGTGAACATTCTAACCTTGCTTAAACACAAAGCATGCAAGAGATTAGGTCGGATGGGAGAAAATTGAAGTCAGTACGTCGGAAGTGTGACGATAATAACAAAGCTTTGTGGTTGGATGGATGGATGATGAGAGATGAGGGGATAATTGATCTTGGAGTGATCTTTCCTTGGTTCAAATAGTGGAATGAACGTGGTATGTATAGGTGAGGGGAGGGATACATGAAGATGGACGGGGTGAAGCATAATCCACTTTTTAGCCTCAATCCCTTGAGTATGGCCATTTGGCCTTGATACATGCATGGATAATCATGCAACTGCATGGATTGGGGGATTGAGTTGACTGGCATGAGACGCGGATCGATGACATGGAAAGGTGGGTATGGATGTTTGGCTTTTTGACAGAGCCGCAAGCGCACGGTATATGGAATAGCACGTCAAGGTCGATCCCACATGGACTTAATTAGCAAGGCAGTAAACTAGCTCTCTATTTGATTGCTAAGCTAACCAGGTTTTGACTTTGGAAACTTTTAAAAACTACTTAAAACTAACAAAGCAGGGGAATCAATGAAGTGTTCAAATCAAGGGAGAAAGACTTCTAGGGAATCGCTTTCCTAACAATGAGTTCAATTATTAAAACATAGCTTGCACAATCATACACTCAAGAATGAATCAAGAACGATAACCATAAGAACTCTACTGCTCTTTCAATGCTAATAGAATTGCCTTGATTAACCTAAATTACAACTTTCGTATGCTTTTCAAATTATTCAAAGTTGAAGGTCTCAAATATTCTTGTTATCAAAATGTTTCCCTAGTTTGCTATTCTATTCTCAAATTTCACAAAACTAGGTAGAAAGGTGGGTAGTCAGTGTAACCTAATTCACCATTCAATACTTCTCAGGTTAATCTCAAATCACGAGTATTCGAGCGCTCAAAGAACACACATGAACATGCCAAACAAAACCTCCTATCGATTCAAGCAAGAATTAATGTACAAACTAGAAACGTTCAATCAAATTAAATTGTTTTGAGTTGCAAAACCATAGAATTCAAGAAAACCACTCACTCATTGTCAAAGAAAACATGAAATAAATTCCAAACATCATAATTAAATCTTAAAACAAAGAGGGAAATCGGAAAGAAAGACAAACTATGAAGAATACAACCGTCGAGTCTTTTGATCCCGGGGTGGAGCCATCTTCGCGAGCGTTGATGATTTCTTCTCAAATCTTGACCTTCGCCTCTCTTGAATCGATTCGATCTTGAATCTTGATTTGATGGAAGAGGAGGGGGAGGAACTTTGGCTCTCTTTTCTCTCTTGATAACCCTAGAACGAATGGAGAATGCTAGAATAATGAAAAAAAATTGTCGCCGACTATCTTTTTCATTCGCGAAAACAGAACGGCGCGACCCAGCCGAGACTGCCACGGACCGTGGGGCTCACCACGGGCTTACCATAGTGGCCTCTGGCCATGGACGTTTTTCGTCTCAAATTCATGCCACGGTGTGGTTGTCATCTGTGGAGGCCCGTGGTGTGTCCACTCTTGCCAAAAGATGAGAGATTGCTGGTGTTTTGGCTTCAAAACCTACAAATTTGCATCAAAAACAACAATACCAAACGTAATAGAGAAATTGGAATATAAATGAAGATTTACAATTAAAGTTATCCCTAAATCACTATCCAGATCCCCTATAAACTATAGACATAGGTAGCACTTATCACTTTTCTTGCATTTTCTCTCACACAAATCACTAACTATGCAGATCAGTAATGTAGCAGGGTCAGAAATTTGACTTTGGTCGTTTGGCCTTGGGTTGAAATTTGCTCAACTTCAAACTGCCATAACTCATTCATCTAGATTCCGATTGATGCCATTCAAAAGACGTTGGAAAGTTTATGATGTGTGTTTTAACCTTAAAAGAAATCAGGATAATGAGACTTTTGGAAGATAAAATGAGATTCAAAAGGGTAAGCACATGCATGTGAAAAGGGTGGGAACTGAAGGCTTTTTGAGGTGGAAATGATGGGAAATGAGAGGCTTTTTGTGAGGGGCTTAGAAATAGAAGGGAAAGGGATATTTGCTCGAGATTAAGGATGCATCGTAAGTGCTCAATCTGACTCACCTCCTTGTTTAGATAATAAAACTTATAATATACAAAATTGGGACAAAATTTGGTGTCTATAGTGTAGGTGTGTGTCTATGTGTGTGTGTGTACATATACATACATACATACATACATACATACATACATACATACATACATACATACATACATACAGACAGACAGAATGACCTGGCAAAGCTGATCCGAGATCCGATTCGAAAAATCCGAACCCGAATCCGATCCGACACCGAAATTGATGATCCGGTCTTGATCCGACCCCGAATCCGATCTGAAGAATCTCAACCCGAATTTTAATGAATAAGAAGAGATCTGAAATAATCCGATCTGATCCGAACCCGACCCGAGCATTGCCAAATACGAGTTAACCCGAATCCGAAATTGCCCGAACTGTTTTTTACCCGACGCAAGCCACATCTGAAATAATCTGATCCGATCTGAACCCGACCCGAGCATTGTCAAATCTGAGTTTTTAACCCGAATCCGAAATTGCCCGAACTGAATTTTACCTGACCCGAGCCAAGCCAAATCTGATTTAACCCGAATCCGACAATTGTCCGAACTGAATGTTACCCGAGCCAAGCCAAATCTGATTTAACCCGAATCCGAAAATTGCCCGAACCGAATTTTATCTTATTCAAGCCGCATCCGACCTGAGTCAAATTTGATTTAACTCGAATTGGAAAATTTCCCGAACGGAGTTTCACCCGGCTCGACGCACATCTGACCCGAAATAGAACCAAACTAAGCCGACCCGATTATAATTCGACCAATTAGAATAAAAAATGTCCGGTACCATTATAATTTATAAATTATATATTTTGATTTTTGTATTCTGAATTTAGAGCTTAGTAGACGTGTATTCGAAACCATCCGCCAATCCATAACCACTATATATCTAAACTACAAATTTTTCAAACAAGGTCTATGTAATTGGCATAAAATTATAGACTAATTTCATTACTTCGGTGTATATGATCACTACAAGAAAACAGGGATTGGGCGTCGTTTGATTTCGCCACCCTATATCGATTTTTCGCCGCCCTATGCGTAGGACGATGAAATCATTATTGTCATTAGTTTGACGTCATAGTGGCGAAGCCCTATATTAGGACGACAAAATGTAAAAGTGACGTCCTATATGGTCAATAGGACGATGAAAATAATCGTGGTCCTATAAATAAATATTGTCGCCCTCTAGACAACTAAAGTGACACAAACATTCTGACGTCCTCTAATGTTTAGAAGCGACGATATTTTCGACGTCCTATGTCTGATTGCTGAGGCCCTGTAACTCGTTAAGAGCGACAAAAATATATTTTGACGTCCTTCATTGTTAAAGGACGACAAAAATTTTGTCGTTCAACAGCTTTAAGCTAGCTTACAATAATTGATTTCCTGTATTCAAAGGGTCAAGCATCTAACATTAGTATGCAATAAGAATACAACAATAAGTCATCAATTTAACCAATAATGATTTCATATAGTTAAAAGCATAAAATGTTTTACAAAGTTAAGATATCTAACCCAAATTACAAATGATAAAACAATTTGGCCTATTATTTGGTGCAAGGTAATCAATAACATAAGACAAAAGCTAGCATACTATTGGCCTCCAAAATATACACTTGACATATATGCAACGTATAGACAAAATAACTTCACATGCGTTGAGAGTTATTTCTTCAATTAATATGTGCAAAAGATATCTCATTCACATCGATCAGTTGGGATTTTGCTATCCTTACTTCCATGCCAGCGTTGTCAAAATAATAGCATCACTCCTAAATTTCTGCAAAAATAACATTCATGTCAAAAAATAAACCCCAAAAAGTTCAATAGCTACATAACAGAAATATTGTGCAAATTGGATCTTCAAAATCAGTTTCAGGATCTCAACCAAGTACTCATCAATTCAACACAACCAAACTTGAAGTCCTAAGCAATAACTCTAAATCAAAAATCTAGTTTCAAAATCAGTTTCACATTCAATCAATGCAGAATTCAACTTTCCAGTTTTCTAGATTTCTATTATATAAAGATCCCATATACAAAAGAAAAAAAGGGATACACTCCTTAAACAATAAAGCAACACTAACAAAGGGAGAAAGCCTAACCATATATATAAAATTAGGAATTCAATTACCAACTGATGTCAGCCACAAGGACATATATATCATAGTGGAACTATTTCATGATCTATTTTTCCACCACCAAATTGCAAGTGTACCAAACATTACAATCACAAATATCAACAAAACAGACCACAATCTCAAGCAAAATTGTCATCTACTAACTATTTTGGCATAATCCCCATTCTAACATTTCATTAACAAAACCAAAAGTCTAAAATCCAAGTGTTATTGAAGTAACATATATCCAAAATCCCAATATAGCAAAAACACTCTACTGTAAATAAAAAGGGGAAAAAAAATTTACACAACCTCCACAAAAGAAGCCTGTGTAACTATGGCTGCTCTAAACTAATTTAGGCTTCCTTCAACTAATTTTAGATACATTGTTTGGCAATCGATTTCAACAATAACATGGTGAGTCCCAATTTCCTAAATGATTTCCAAACAGTGTACCGAAAGCTAGAAGAAGAGAGCATGAATTAGTCTAGTGTAGCCTTAATTATAATCAAGAACTTAATTCACTAGACACGCTTATATTCTAAATTATGAGTGAGATTTCATATCAGAGAGAAAAGCAGACATACTGACCCAATAGCTGCTGGGAAAATTACTCGCGGCGACCATCAATTTCTCGCAACGACAGGGTCAGGGCTTTAACAACTTCAAGTTGCATAAGTAACAAAGTTAAAGACTTTGAATTAGGAGTATGAGGGAGAATTAGAATTGTATAGAGAGAGACAACAACAATTATGTTCCCTGGACCATCGACTACTAACAGAATCTACCCCGGACCATCGATCATCGATGTCCCCCAGACTGTTGCTGTGATACTAGGGGTTGGTAGAATGACCGGAATTGGAAATCTAAGCGTGAGCAGCGTGAGGGAGATCTATGAATCGTCTATTAGTGTGCTATATCGGGGGTTTAAACAAGGCGTAGAAATCCCGCCTTGATTTTTGAGAAGCCTACCCTATACACTAATTATACTTGTTAGTTATTAAGGTCTTAATTATATTAGCTTATGTCACATATAAGCTTTTTGAGAAAGTATGTATTTTTGGATAAACATGTGAATGACAAGTAAAAAAGCTAACATTCTAATTTTCAATATATTTTCGATGACAATGTTCTAAATTAAATCTTAACAAACCTAGCTCCTTATTTATTTCAACAATTGATAAACATTTCTTGCACCAAATGGAAACAGGAAAAATGTTAGTACACCTACACGGGTTGGTATGAGTGGTGCGCCACTTTTACCCCTTAAGCACTTTGTTGCGTACGGAGTAACCTATTTTGGGAGGATAATCCCCATTTATGGGTCGTTCTTATTCCCGAAAAATACTAACGCAAAAACATTGAGAAAAAGAAAAGCTGAAAATGTTGGTTCACTTGCATAGATCGGTTTGAGTGGTGCGGCATTCATATCCCTTAAGCACCTTGCATGTGTATGGAAATGATCTATGTTGGAAGAGTAAACCCTTTTTAGGGTCGTTCAATTTTCGAACAAACCAACACCAAAAATAAGTGAAGGAAATAATTGTTGAACATTTCCTTATGTAACCTGCGGCCCTCACTAAAACAAGGGCGGCACAAAATAGGGAGGGGGACCACATGTAATTCACTAAGTAGTAAGCATGGATATGTGAATAGCAAATTCTGACCGACTGAGCTTTGACCTAAGAAAATGTAAGCCGGAAACACTACACTTGAGCACAAGGGACCCATCGAGCATATGCATGAGTGAAGTGAAAAATGTGAAGTTTGGTAACGAACTTGCAGGTAGCCTTGAATGTTCTTGATAGTTGTTCTAAATTGAGTAAAAGCATTGTTCGAGTGGTTAGATTCGCAACCGTGTGTGTGGACCTCACGAGACCTTCATCGTCCACTACTAGAAACGCCTTTATTTACGACCACCGGCCACAACGGGCTTTAAAACCCGTCGTAGATGATACTATAATTACGACGGGTTTTTACCCCGTCTCAAATGTAGTGTTTTTTAAGACGGGACTTAAACCGGTCGTAGATGTAGTACATGACCCGTCTTAATTGTATACCCAAAAATGAAGCGCGATTACCAAAAGTTAAGCGGGATTCACAAAATGTTAGGCGGCAACTTTCAGCAAAAAAAAAAAATAAAGGTACAATTCCAGCTATCTGTACGTCACTATCAAAATTAAAATAAACAAAAGAAAGGAGGTTTCTCACTCACTCATTCACTATAATACCGATATCAACATAAACAAAAAAACAAAAAATGACTCTGAGGTACCCTAACTTTTGGTAAAATATTTTTCTGGTACCCCAACTTTTCAAAATTTATTTTGGGGTACCCCTAATTTTAGGATTAGTAATTAAAAGGTGATTTTTCAGCCAAAATATTGAATTTACCAATGACTTTTAGGCGGGAACTGGATTAAGAGTTTGAGTTGACTAAAATACCCTTTAATAGCCTCCCATACTAACAAAACCCAAGAAGAAAGGGAACGGTCAGAGGAGTTTGCAATTGCCAAAAGCCTAGAAGGTTTGAGCTGCAAAATACTCCTACATCAATGGCACCCATTTCACCATAATTCTCCATTGATTCAACAACAAGAGAGAAGAAAGAATTGAGGCAGTTAGTTAGAGGAAGGAACCAACACAAACTCGCAGATTTCAGTGTTTTGGAAATGGTGTCTGCATCTACATGGTTGCGCTATATCAGCCATAAGTTGGCATACTTCATGGAAGCCACCGTTAAGTACTACGATCTAGGGCAAATAAGGCGGGGAGAAATGGGTGATGGAATATGGAAAAGCTTACTTCAGGGAAAGACGACCTTTTTGCATTGGAATAAAGAGGTGGAAATGGATCCTACAATAGAATCCCAGGGTGGAACACTGCTTGTTCGAAACCACAAAAAAAAAAAAAAAAAAAAAAACTAGGAAGGAAATAGGAACTTGCAGGGAGCAACATTGATGGCTTCCCATACTAACAAAGCCCAGAAAGAAAATTATATCAAACTCACATACCAAATAATTCAAACCCTCAGTGCAAAATGAATTCTTTCATGGCAAAATTGACATACCTGCTAGAGTAAAATTGAAATAAGCTATCTAGGCAAATGGATTTACATCAGGAAAATGAGAAAAAATTCCAGAAAGGGTGCACAATGTATTGCTCAGCAACGGTTACCACTACAACATGGTAACAAAAATAAGACCGTTATGAACGGTCACAATTCAGCTTGAACAGTCGTTCTAGGGGGCGGGCGACCATTCATTTGCGACCGTTGGCGACGGTCGCCTCTCAATGGTCGTTTGTGGAAGCGGGCGACCGTTCATTTGAACGGTCGTTAGCAGTTGTGACCGTTGGTTAACAGTCGTTACTGAGCGACCGTTCAGCTGAACGGTCGCCCATTTTATTTTATTTTTTTAAAAAAATTTTGTCGAGGGTTTCTGGTAATATAATCTTTCTAGAATATATTTGAAGTATAAGTGCCAAACGGTCACAAAATGAACGGTCGCAAATATTAATATATATATAAAAATGACGGTCGCAAACAGTAGCATATATATATATATATAGTCAACGGTTGCAAGTCAACGGTCGCAAGTCAACGGTCGCTAGTCAACGGTCGCAAAATATATTACATATCTGACAAGTTTTTAAAGTTGTCCTCAAAAACACTATGAAGAAGGGGGGTCATTAATGAAGTTAGAGGGAGAGAATTGACCACTGGAAGGCGTCCCCTGCTGCTGCTGTTGATTTTGTTCTACTTGGGACAATCTTCCTTCAAGTTGGCTCAACAGTTGCTGGTATTGGGAGACTTGACTCCTCAAAGACTGTGTTTCAGCCAACATGGAAGCATAAGCAGATGGGGTAGGGGCGGCGGATGAGGAAGAAGAACCCTGACCATTGTGGCGTGCATAGCGGGCCGGCCTTTCGTAGAACATGCCCGTCGAGGATCCCAGGCCATAGACAGACTGATTCTTGACCGAGAACCCACCAGCGACATTGTAGAACACCGCGTTGGCTTCCACAGTATTGGGCTCCAAGCCCGCTGCAGATACTTGCTCAAGATATTCATTCTGCAAATGATCAACATTAATGATAATTAGTAACCACAACTAAACGTAAAGCAAAGTGGTCATGTTGTTTGTTGTCAAAACACATAATCAATAGATGCCACAACTAAGGTAATATAGGGAGAGTTACATAGAAATTTCGGCAGAGTTTCCTTTGTAATATGGACTATACCAAATTCATAATACAAAACATTAACCTGCAAATTACAATATAAACTCAACTTGTAGAATAAGGGGTCACATGCCCACTTTACCAAAACGAATATTTGAACATATACAATCCTATCGAGCCACACGCTCGTTTCTAAACATAAGTTACACACACCCCATAATTTCCAACTTCCAACAACAATTCCAACACATACAATCAAGTTTCAATATACGGCCACACGCCGATTAATCCTATCGAGCCACACGCTCGTTTCTAAACATAAGTTGCACATTCCAACTTCCAACAACAATTCCTACACATACAATCAAGTAACAATATACGGCCACACGCCGATTAATCCTATCGAGCCACACGCTCGTTTCTAAACATAAGTTGCACATTCCAACTTCCAACAACAATTCCAACACATACAATCAAGTAACAATATACGGCCACACGCCGATTAATCCTATCGAGCCACATGCTCGTTTCTAAACATAAGTTGCTGTAACGCCCCGGAAATTCAATTATAGAAAAGTCAAAGTCAAACTAACGTTAACAGACAAAACTTAGCGGAAGACTTTCAAATTCAGTTTGGGCGTCACTGCCGTATCCCCGAAGGAACACAAGGCGAGAAAGGAAAACATAACTGTCTGCTAACGGTATCTACTAACAACTCAAAACCAACTTTAAGACATCATAACGAAAACAAAATAAAAAGATTTAAGGACTTCTAGACTCGTCGTCCTCACTTCTAATTCCCGTCCCCAGCATTTAGATCTTCACCTGAAAACAAAACATTTCAAAAAATGAGTGGGAAATCTCAATAATGTCTACCCCTAACGTTTAAAACAGTTTAAGTTCATTTCAATTCATTTTAGGGAGAGGGATCAAATCAAACGTTTTACAAACCTTTAACCTTTAACTGTTTTCCTCAACCCATCCAATCCATACTTTAATGTGCGGGCGGGATACCAAACCCTTAAAGTAACATCGCCTACCAAAGGCATCAAGAACATCGCCTACCAAAGGCATAAATAACATCGCCTACCAAAGGCATAAAACATCGCTTACCAAAGGCATCAAGAACATCGCCTACCAAAGGCATCAAGAACATCGCCTACCAAAGGCATCAATAATATCGCCTACCAAAGGCATCAAATACTATCCTATATCAGGGAAGGAAGCCCTGATCTCCTGGTCCATAACCCTGCAGGTTGTTACACCTGCACAACAGGTTATCCCCCGAAACCCGCTTAACGTTTCCACTTGAATTATTAGTATATTATTCAAACTCAGCTCATAACTCTCAAGTCAAACCATCCCAAGTTATCAAAACCATTAACAAAACTTCGAATAAAAGACCATCCAATTTCTCAACTCAAATAAACCAAGATCACAATCGAATCAAAAAGTTTATCAAAACAGATGGTCGTATTTCCACAAAAGTCCCCTTTCGGGATGCAATTCTCAAAATAAATTATAAAACATCAAAACACATTTAAAGAGCATCCCGATGGGGATTAGAGCATAGACAATTACCTGATATACTTCACAGCACAGCAAAAGAAGAACATACTTGAGCTCACTAACGTCTCGCACTAACTCGGGCCTAGAATAAGAATAATTATCTAATCAACACGCGTTCTAACGAAGTTAGTATTAACTATTAACTACCTAACCCATCCCCTAGGAACACTTAGGTTCCTATCATTTATGAAATTACACTTAGCACCTCCAATAAAACACATAACAAGATCACATATTATTTTCACTCAACAATTATTATAAAAAGAAGCAAGCAGAGGACAGATTATAACGTTCACATAAAACGAGTCACAACTCGACTTCCGGACATCCTACGGGGCTGGTTCTGGACTTTTCGGAAACCTCGAGATGTCTACTAAAACTTCTATGTTGGTGATTAAGCTCAAAACAGTCCCGAAGGACTCCAAAAACACCCGTCTTTCCCATTGGTCCAGTTCTGACAGGTTCTGGTAAAACGGTTATAACTCGGGCTATACAAATCAAACGTTCAATCCGTAAAATTCCTATGGTTCCTAACATCTAAGGGAACCTCCAGTCCAAAGGGTTTGATCAAAAGACAACTACACTAACCGTGGTGACTCGATCTTTAGACACTAACGAAACTATCCCGTTACCGGTTCTTTAATAAATTAGTTATTTCGGTTCTAACTTTTACTAATCGGTCTTGGGGTTCTAATTTGGGCTTAAAACAGTAACTTAGGGTCAAAGATACAAGGTCCAACTCTAACTTAGGTTCAACAATCAAACTTGTAGAAGTGAACTTACTAAAACGAGAACACCTTAGTAACACTTTATTTAAAACTCAAGTCGTACAATGAAATAAAATTACTTTGAACATAAAACGTGTAAACAAGGCTTTAAGGATTTTAAAACATGAATTAATTAAAAGATTACAACAAGAATTTTACAAGGTAAAACAAAGGTGGTTAAACATGCGATTTCTTTAAACAAGAATCAAGAAAGACTTAGGTTACATGTAAAAGAAACATAAAGAACTTAGAAAACATTAAAACTACCAATCAAGAATCTAAGGTTTTAATAACAAGAAATCAACCTAATTCATTTAACAAACTTAACAAGATTTATTCTTAAGAAACAATAAAGGACTTAACGATTAAACAACTAAACATTCAAGAATTTAACTTAAGTAATAAATTTCCAAATTCGTACATACAATAATATTGTGGTCTAAACGATTCATGTAAAGAATATAACGAATATTAAAGAATCACTTTCAACCCTAATAATCAACTATTACAACCTAAATCTAATTACAATTTATAACATAAAATTACACATAACAATTAGGAAATTACACATAATTACAACAAGAAAATAATTACAATTAATTTCCCCTAATTACAAAAATTACAGAATTTAATAACAATAATAATTACAAATATATATAATCAGATTTTTAATATTAAAACAAGAAAATAAAAGAAAAAGAAAAAGAAAAAGAATCAGTTAGAATCAGATTAGGGTTAGGGTTAGGGTTAGGGTTTTACGTAGGTGTTAGGGCACAGTGGTTTCTCCGGCGAGCAGGGCGGCGACGGCTGGGGTGTTCGACGGTCGAGGCGGCGACGACTGGGGTGTTCGACGCAGCGGCGGCGCTGTGATGTTGGTGGCGCGGTTCGACTCTCGGCAACAACAGCAGCACTTCGAGTTTCCTCCTGTCGGGCTGCTGAGCGGCGATTTTCCGGCGACGCGGCGGTGTCCCAGAGGCGGCGGCGACTCCGATGGTGGTTGTCGGCGACGGCGAGAAGGGGAAGCGAAAGTGAGAGGAAGAGAAACCGAGAGAAAGAACGAAGGAGAGAGAAAGAAGGGTCGGGAATGGTGGTTGCGGCGGTGGTTTCTGGTTGTGGTGGTGGCCACAAGCGGCGTGGCTGGGCTGGGCGCGAGCGGCGAGGCAGGGGAAAGAAGAGAGGAAAGGAGAGAAAGGAGGGAGAAGAGGGGAAGAGAAAAGTGGTTGTGGTGGTGGAGGCGTTTCCCGGCGGTGGTCCGGGCGGCGGTGCCGGCTGCTACGCAGGGAGAGAGAGAGAGAGAGAGAGAGAGAGAGAGAGGGAAGGGTGGCTAGGGTTTGAGGAGGGATTAGTGTTTAGGGTTTTTAGGTTTGAGAGGGGAAGAAAAGGGTTTATATACTACCCATAATTAGGCCCAAATTAACCCAACTAATCCTAACTCAGCCCATTTAAAACAATTAAAACTGATTTTTTTCAAAAGCCCAATAATTTTAATAATTGTAATAATAATAATAATAATACCAATACTCATATAATCACATAGCAAATAATATTCACGTAATTATAACAACACATAAATATTAACCTATGAGAATACTATTCGACCCTTGTTAGTCCCTCAACGGTCCTACGAGCTCAAGCGTTAGCATAATTAAACACAAACGAATAATACTAAAACACGAAGTCAAACATAATATACTAACGACGTCACGGTCAACACCTTTGGATTTTTCGGGGTTTTACATCATTACCTTCTTAAAAGAAGTTTCGTCCTCGAAACTTAAACTTAAACTTAACCCTAACGGTCCGGTAAGGAAACTAACGGTTCCATTCCTCCTAAAACTCGAGGTTTTACATCATTACCTTCTTAAAAGAAGTTTCGTCCCCGAAACTTGACGCTTGGAACAAGTGAGGTACTTCTTCCTCATTTCGCCTTCTGTTTCCCGTGTTGCTTCCGTTGTGGTATGATTCGCCCATCGTACTTTTACCAAGGGAACTACTTTCCTCCTAAGCTGTTTTTCCCTACGGTCCAGTATCTCTAGCGGCTGCTCTTCATAGCTCAGATCTTCTTGCAGCTGAAGCGGCTCGGGATCAATCACATGGGTCGGGTCCGGAACATATTTCCTGAGTTGTGACACATGGAAGACATTGTGCACTCTGGGGAGTTCTCCCGGCGGCTGTAACTTGTATGCGACTTCCCCGATGCGTTCCAAAATTGGGTATGGCCCGATAAACCTTGGTGTCAACTTCCCCGACTGGCCGAATCTCATAATTCCCTTCGTGGGTGAAACCCGTAAAAACACATATTCTCCTACCTCGAACTCCAAAGGTCTTCTCCTTCTGTCAGCATAACTCTTTTGTCGACTTTGTGCTGCCTTCATCTTGTCTTGAATGATTCGAACCTTCCGAGTAGTGGCTGTATTAGGTCGGTCCGATCGTTAGAGATTAATCGATGTCCTGCCAACATAGGGAGTTCTACATCTCCTTCCATACAAAGCTTGAAGGGTGACATCCCTATGCTAGCATGGTAGTGTTGTTGTATGAGAACTCAATGAGAGTCAACTCGTCATCCGAGTCTTTGAAATCTAAAGCGCGTGCTCGCAGATATCTTCGAGGTCCGGATGGTCCTCTCTGTACGCCCATCCGTGGGTGAAATCACGATCTTGAACTTGAGCTTTGTGCCAACGCCTCTTGTAACTTTTCCAAAAACTGGAATCACGGTATCTGCATGCGAGACTATAGAACTGGGTACTCCGTGTAACCTTACAATCTCCCTTACATAGGCTTGAGCTAGCTGATCTAGGGACCAATTGTTGGCGATGGCTAGGAAATGAGCTGACTTGGTCAAACGATCCACAATCACCCATATTGCGTTGTGTTTCCGCCTGGTCCTTGGTAGACCTATCACAAAATCCATTGATATCGAATCCCATTTCCACTCAGGGACATCTAACGTTGCAGAAGTCCGGCTGGTCGTTGATGCTCTACCTTGACTCGCTGGCATGTAAGGCACCTTGCCACAAAGTCTGCCACTTATTGTTTCATATTACTCCACCAGAACATCTGTTTCAGGTCCTTGTAAAGCTTATTTCCTCCCGGGTGTACGGAATATGGCGTACTGTGCCCCTCTTCTAAGATCTTCCTCTTCAACTCCTCCATGTTGGGTACACAGACGCGGTTATGGAACCGTAATGTACCGTCTTCGTGGATCACAAAGCCAGGGGCTTTCCCTTGCAACGCCTCTCCCCGTATCTTGACAAGCTGTAAGTCTAGTTCTTGAGTTCTCTTGATCTCCTCCATTAGAGTAGGTTGTAATTCCATGGCATTCAATACAGCTTTCTTCCCAGGTGTTACCACATTAATCTCCAATCTCCTAAACTCCTCGCACAACTCGTGCGGCATCATCATCAAGTGGTTTATAGCAGGATACGGTCTTCTACTCAGGGCATCAGCCACTACATTTGCCTTTCTGGGATGATATTGGAAATTCACATCGTAATCCTTCAGAAACTCTAACCATCTTATGCACGAGGTTCAACTCCTTCTGTGTGAAAAGGTACTTCAAGCTCTGATGGTCTGTGAATATCTCGCAGTGTACTCCATAAAGATAATGCCTCCAAATCTTAAGCGCAAAAATCACTGCTGCCAACTCCAGGTCATGAGTAGGGTAATTCTTCTCATGCGTCTTGATTGCTGGATGCATATGCAATCACCTTCCTTCTGCGTGCACACAACCCAATCCACCATGCGATGCGTCATCAGATAACAAAACCTTCGTTCCTCGAGGTAAGGCAAGAATAGGGCCGAGGTAAGCCTCTTCTTCAATTCCTGGAATGCTTGCTCACATTTTTCCGACCATGTGAACTTTATTGACTTCCGAGTCAAATTGGTCAACGGGGTGGCGATTTTTGAGAAATCTTGCACGAACTTCCTATAATACCCTGCCAAACCAAAACTCCTAATCTCAGTGGCATTCTTGGTGTCGGCCACTTGGTGATGGCCTCCACCTTTTGAGGGTCTACTGCCACTCCTTCCTTAGACACCACATGTCCTAAGAACGCTACTTGTTCCAACCAAAACTCACACTTCTTAAGCTTTGCATAAAGCTTGTTGCTCCTTAGAGTCGTCAGTACTTCTCTCAGATGATTCGCATGCTCCTCCCGTGTCCCTGAGTATACCAATATGTCGTCGATGAATACCACTACAAACTTATCCAGAAACGGCTCGAACACTCTGTTCATCAAATCCATGAAAGCGGCTGGGGCATTTGTAAGCCCAAAAGGCATTACCACGAACTCATAATGACCATACCGAGTTCGGAATGCGGTTTTAGAGATATCTTCTTCGCGAATTCTCAACTGGTGATAACCTGACCTCAGGTCTATCTTAGAAAACGTTGTTGCTCCTCGCAATTGGTCGAAAAGGTCATCAATACGATGTAGAGGATAACGATTCTTGATGGTAATCTTGTTCAACTCCCGGTAATCGATGCACAACCTCATGCTACCATCTTTCTTCTTCACGAACAGCACAGGTGCTCCCCATGGTGACGTCTTTGGGTCGGATATACCCCTTTCTAATACCGTCGGTGAGTCTTGACTCCTTAAGCTCTGCGGCGCCATGCGATATGGGGCTTTTTGGCGAGTGCGGCCCCGGGCTCCAAATCGATGCAGAAATCTACCTGCCTGATTGGAGGCAGACCCGGGATCTCCTCCGGAAATACATCAGAATACTCCCGCACTACCGGGATATTCTCAATCGTAAGCTCCTCCACCTTGGTGTCGATTACGTTGCATAGATATCCTTCACAACCTTGACCCAACAACCTCTGGGCCTTGAGGGCAGAGATGATCCGCACACTCTGAAGATGCCTATCACTCCACTGTACTACTTTCTTTCCGTTCGGTCCCATTAGGGTCACCTTTTGCTTATAACAATCTATCTGAGCTCTATATTTTGCTAACCAGTCCATCCCCAAAATAACGTCGAACTCCATTAGGTCAAACATATAAAGGTCGGCCTCAAACTCCTGTCCTGCTATCACTATAGGACATCCAGCATATAACTCTCCACAACTAATGGTATCCCCGGTAGGTAGGGCTGAGCACATAGGCACTATTTTCCGAGGGTTTCATCTTAGCATTCTCTTCTTGAGCTCGTCCAACTAAAGAATGTGGCACGAATCAAACAAAGCAGATATAGTGTAGAGGTGGAGAGAAGGTACCCGTCACAACATCCGCCATTCTCGGCCTCTTCTTTCCTCATTACGTATACCCGTCCTCTGCGTTGCTTGCGGTTGTTGTTGTGGGCGAGGCGGGTTTTCTTGGCCTCCTCGGTTATTCGATTTCCACGGATCCACCTTGGTTTTTCTGTTGTGGCCTTTGGTTCCCATTATAGCCTCCCCGGTTTTGATATGTTGTCTGCGGGGCTCTCCAATTCCCATTATTCCCATTGTTCCCATTATTTCCGCTGCTTCCATTGTTCCCTCCACTTCGCCCCGGTTTCTTGAGGCACCGACGTTGATGTTGGAAACTCCGCATTGAAACATCCCCTCGCACGTTCCTTGCTCTACAATCCGTGGATAATGGCACAGTCGACCACAAACCTTGCAGTTGGAATATTCGATGGCCTATGCCCAAGACGTTTCCTGCCGGTTGTTAGGCGAACCTCTTCTCGATAATGTTGAGGTGGGTTAAAACGGGGTGGTTCTTTCCTCTTTTGCCCCTGTATGCCTAACTGTCGTTCCATGTCATGCATCACCCTTTCTACAGTGAGGGCAACGTTCAGCATGTTCTGGTAAGACGTGAACTCCCGTGATGACATGCGATCCTGAATCTTGCAATTCAATCCATCCCAGAAGCGGTCCATCCTTAGCTCCTCAGTGGCTACCAAAGCAGATGCAAAACGAGATAGTTCAGTGAACTTTGCAGAGTAGGCAAGCCCGCTAGTTTCCCCTTGGCGTAGATTCATAAATTCTTTTTCTTTTGCCTTCTGGAGAGAAATTGGGTAAAATCGATCCTTTAGCACCACCTTAAAGTGGTTCCAGTCGAAACCCGGTTCAGTTCTTATTTCCTTCACACTGGCCCACCACAAATCGGCCTCTTCCTTCAGGTGGTAAGCAGCAAAATCCACCCTTAACTCCTCAGGACAGCGTGTGGTGTCGAAAATCTTCTCAATTTCCCTAACCCAATCTTCAAATACTTTGGGGTCAGCTACCCCGGTGTAAGCGGGCGGGTTGAAGCTGTTGAACCTTTGGAGAAGAGCGGAGGGGTCATCTTCCCTCCCTCCTCCTTGTCGATCCACCACTTTCCTCAGTAGGTCCTCGTGCTTGCCGAGCATCTCAATCATTAGCATGCTAGCAAGGTCGTTCCCCGGTGTTGCTGTACTCGACCCTGGTATCAAATGAGCCAGGCGTTGGCGTAGTTCGGGCCAGTTCGGTTGAGGGCGCTGGTCGGCCACACCGAGTGCCATTGTTAGGTTGAGTACCGTTCACGTCCGACTTCCTGATTCAAAGTCGGTTTAGTCTACTTAAAGGGGTTTTCCAATTCATAGTCTCAACATCATACTAAAGGTAGCTACTTGATGTCCTACTTTCTCATAGGGTGCTAAACAATACGAAAACGTAATTCTATTTTACCAAGTAATTTCTTATGTCAATGATTTATTTCATGAATTTTCATCACATTTTGCAAGGTCACAAAACAATATTTCTATACACGATGTAATTATGTACAATATTCCCATCTGACAATTACCCAAAAGAAACAACAAGTCAATATTCAGATTATATCACAGTTTAACAAAAATATCAACATAACAACTATACACCAATACTCAACACATCGTAGCCATCCCACTCAGATGATCCTCCTGCATCGAGGGTTCTTCCTCGCTGAAACTGGAGTCCACTCAGGATCACTCGTCTCATCCCCCGAGCCCTCCTCGGGGTCTTCTCCTGTTTCCCGGTCCACCTCATCCTCCTCCTCGGGTGGAATATCATGCTCGGGCTCAACGGCGGGTGCAGCCGTGACCCTAGAGGTTACCTCGGGCTCGGGATCCTGGGCGCTGTCCTCGGTGGGATCCTCCTCCGGATCCTCTTCAGGGTCATCCTCATGATCCTCAGCTGGTGCAGGAGCTGGGTTCACCTGGACCCTCTCTACTCGGCGCATCCCAATCCGGGCGATCCTAGAAAAGACCTCCGAGATTCGATGCCCCGGCTCCACCCGGTACCTCTGACACCAACAGCACAGGTGTGGGTACCCCTCCTCCGGAAGCAGGGGTGGCAGCAACGACGGCACGGTATGGCCCCACCAGGGATCGTCTCGTAAGGTGAGTAGAAAAGCGTTGGCCTGAGCTTCCTCATTGCCGCGCAAGCAGGAGTTCGGGACATCCTTGGTGTATCGGTCGATCTCATCGTAGAAATTCAGCATGTGGGTTCCCAAGTACCCACCAGGAGGAATGGGTGTGTAGCGATGAAAGCACGGCGTGGGGTGCTGGTGACAGTGTGTGCGTTGTGCCATCCTACATAATCAAAACATATTAGCAACACAGAGAACATTATATTCATGACCACACAACTTTTAGAAAGCATGAATCCCTTTTCCCCATCCTACACTCATCGCTTCGAACTTAGCTTCCTAGGGTCCATCTAAACCTAAAGGACTCTGAGGAGCTACTAGGTCGCAACCCAGAGCTCTGATACCATTCTGTAACGCCCCGGAAATTCAATTATAGAAAAGTCAAAGTCAAACTAACGTTAACAGACAAAACTTAGCGGAAGACTTTCAAATTCAGTTTGGCGTCCACCGCCGTATCCCAGAAGGAACACAAGGCGAGAAAGGAAAACATAATGCGCTAACGGTAACTACTAACAACTCAAAACCAACTTTAAGACATCATAACGAAACAAAATAAAAAGATTTAAGGACTTCTAGACTCGTCGTCCTCACTTCTAATTCCCGTCCCCAGCATTTAGATCTTCACCTGAAAACAAAACATTTCAAAAATGAGTGGGAAATCTCAATAATGTCTACCCGTAACGTTTAAAACAGTTTAAGTTCATTTCAATTCATTTTAGGGAGAGGATCAAATCAAACGCGTTTTACAAACCTTTAACCCTTAATCTGTTTCCTCAACCCATCCAATCCATACTTTAATGTGCGGGATACCAAATCCCTTAAAGTAACATCGCCTACCAAAGGCATCAAGAACATCGCCTACCAAAGGCATAAATAACATCGCCTACCAAAGGCATAAAACATCGCCTACCAAAGGCATCAAGAACATCGCCTACCAAAGGCATCAAGAACATCGCCTACCAAAGGCATCAATAATATCGCCTACCAAAGGCATCAAATACTATCCTATATCAGGGAAGGAAGCCCTGATCTCCTGGTCCATAACCCTGCAGGTTGTTACACCTGCACAACAGGTTATCCCCCGAAACCCGCTTAACGTTTCCACTTGAATTATTAGTATATTATTCAAACTCAGCTCACAACTCTCAAGTCAAACCATCCCAAGTTATCAAAACCATTAACAAAACTTGAATAAAAGACCATCCAATTTCTCAACTCAAATAAACCAAGATCACAATCGAATCAAAAGTTTATCAAAAGATGGTCGTATTTCCACAAAAGTCCCTTCGGGATGCAATTCTCAAAATAGATTATAAAACATCAAAACACATTTAAAGAGCATCCCGATGGGGATTAGAGCATAGACAATTACGATATACTTCACAAAGACAAAGAAAAGAAGAACACACTTGAGCTCACTAACGTCTCGCACTAACTCGGGCCTAGAATAAGAATAATTATCTAATCAACACGCGTTCTAACGAAGTTAGTATTAACTATTAACTACCTAACCCATCCCCTAGGAACACTTAGGTTCCTATCATTTATGAAATTACACTTAACACCTCCAATAAAACACATAACAAGATCACATATTATTTTCACTCAACAATTATTATAAAAAGAAGCAAGCAGAGGACAGATTATAACGTTCACATAAAACGAGTCACAACTCGACTTCCGGACATCCTACGGGGCTGATTCTGGACTTTTCGGAAACCTCGAGATGTCTACTAAAACTTCTATGTTGGTGATTAAGCCCAAAACAGTTCCGAAGGACTCCAAAAACACCCGTCTTTCCCATTGGTCCAGTTCTGACAGGTTCTGGTAAAACGGTTATAACTCGGGCTATACAAATCAAACGTTCAATCCGTAAAATTCCTATGGTTCCTAACATCTAAGGGAACCTCCAGTCCAAAGGGTTTGATCAAAAGACAACTACACTAACCGTGGTGACTCGATCTTTAGACACTAACGAAACTGTCCCGTTACCGGTTCTTTAATAAATTAGTTATTTCGGTTCTAACTTTTACTAATCGGTCTTGGGGTTCTAATTTGGGCTTAAAACAGTAACTTAGGGTCAAAGATACAAGGTCCAACTCTAACTTAGGTTCAACAATCAAACTTGTAGAAGTGAACTTACTAAAACGAGAACACCTTAGTAACACTTTATTTAAAACTCAAGTCGTACAATGAAATAAAATTACTTTGAACATAAAACGTGTAAACAAGGCTTTAAGGATTTTAAAACATGAATTAATTAAAAGATTACAACAAGAATTTTACAAGGTAAAACAAAGGTGGTTAAACATGCGATTTCTTTAAACAAGAATCAAGAAAGACTTAGGTTACATGTAAAAGAAACATAAAGAACTTAGAAAACATTAAAACTACCAATCAAGAATCTAAGGTTTTAATAACAAGAAATCAACCTAATTCATTTAACAAACTTAACAAGATTTATTCTTAAGAAACAATAAAGGACTTAACGATTAAACAACTAAACATTCAAGAATTTAACTTAAGTAATAAATTTCCAAATTCGTACATACAATAATATTGTGGTCTAAACGATTCATGTAAAGAATATAACGAATATTAAAGAATCACTTTCAACCCTAATAATCAACTATTACAACCTAAATCTAATTACAATTTATAACATAAAATTATACATAACAATTAGGAAATTACACATAATTACAACAAGAAAATAATTACAATTAATTTCCCCTAATTACAAAAATTACAGAATTTAATAACAATAATAATTACAAATATATATAATTAGATTTTTAATATTAAAACAAGAAAATAAAAGAAAAAGAAAAAGAAAAAGAATCAGTTAGAATCAGATTAGGGTTAGGGTTAGGGTTAGGGTTTTACGTAGGTGTTAGGGCATAGTGGTTTCTCCGGCGAGCAGGGCGGCGACGGCTGGGGTGTTCGACGGTCGAGGCGGCGACGAGGGAGTGGTGCGACGGTCGAGGCGGCGACGACTGGGGTGTTCGACGCAGCGGCGGCGCTGTGATGTTGGTGGCGCGGTTCGACTCTCGGCAACAAAGAAGACCGAGTTTCCTCACGCCGGGCTGGCGGCGATTTTCGGCGACGCGGTGTCCCAGGCGGCGACTCGATGGTGGTTGTCGCGACGGCGAAGAAGCGAAAGTGAGAGGAAGAGAAACCGAGAGAAAGAACGAAGGAGAGAGAAAGAAGGGTCGGGAATGGTGGTTGCGGCGGTGGTTTCTGGTTGTGGTGGTGGCGCTGCGGCGGCGGCGGTGGCTGCTGGGCGCGAGAGCGAGGCAGAGGCAGGGGAAAGAAGAGAGGAAAGGAGAGAAAGGAGGGAGAAGAGGGGAAGAGAAAAGTGGTTGTGGTGGTGGAGGCGTTTCCCGGCGGTGGTCCGGCATGGTGCTTGCCACACGCAGAGAGAGAGAGAGAGAGAGAGAGAGAGAGAGGGAAGGGTGGCTAGGGTTTGAGGAGGGATTAGTGTTTAGGGTTTTTAGGTTTGAGAGGGGAAGAAAAGGGTTTATATACTACCCATAATTAGGCCCAAATTAACCCAACTAATCCTAACTCAGCCCATTTAAAACAATTAAAACTGATTTTTTTCAAAAGCCCAATAATTTTAATAATTGTAATAATAATAATAATACCAATACTCATATAATCACATAGCAAATAATATTCACGTAATTATAACAACACATAAATATTAACCTATGAGAATACTATTCGACCCTTGTTAGTCCCTCAACGGTCCTACGAGCTCAAGCGTTAGCATAATTAAACACAAACGAATAATACTAAAACACGAAGTCAAACATAATATACTAACGACGTCACGGTCAACACCTTTGGATTTTTCGGGGTTTTACATCATTACCTTCTTAAAAGAAGTTTCGTCCTCGAAACTTAAACTTAAACTTAACCCTAACGGTCCGGTAAGGAAACTAACGGTTCCATTCCTCCTAAAACTCGAGGTTTTACAGTTGCACATTCCAACTTCCAACAACAATTCCAACACATACAATCAAGTAACAATATACGGCCACACGCCGATTAATCCTATGAGTGTGGTTGTTCCTGATAATTTATGGCTGAAAAATACTTTCATGAGTCGTACCGAGTCTCCAATTTATTTGTCTGGTTCCCAAGTGTAGCATCTCAGTGAAATGCGCGAGGTCTATAATGCTATGGGAGTTAGAAGCATCTCGGATTTGATACAATGCGGTGTTTCAGTTTATGCGGCACAGATAGGCGGGAATGAGAGAAGGCGATAGTAAAGGTCTAATGGAAACACAATTTCTATTAGACCTTTTACTATAAGCTTCTCTCTCATTCCCGCCTTGTTTTATTGCCCACCAGGTTGCACAATGGAAACACTGCATTGTACCGAATCTGAGACGCTTCTAACTCCTACAACACTATAGACCTCGCGCAGATCACCGCTGAATGACTTGCGACTCATGAAAGTATTTTTCAGCCATAAATTATCAGGAACAACCACACTCTCATGGACACTAACAGAACCCACACTCGACCACTTTTTATGACATCTACAACTAACATACTAGAACTATAAATTACCCTACTTTCTAATAACTACCAAAATCATCCAAACTCAACACTTTTCTATGACATCTACAACTAAGCTATATATTTCAATAATCAAGAGGATAATGTTATTACCCGATGAGAGTGTGATTGTTCTTGATAATTTATGGCTGAAAAAAAACTTTCATGAGTCGTACCGACTCTCCTTTTATTTGTGTGGTTCCCAAAAAATAGCGGAATCTTAGCAGTGAAATTACGCGAGGTCTATAGTGCTGTAGGAGTTAGAAGCGTCTCAGATTCGGTACAATGCAGTGTTTCCATTGTGCATCCTGGTGGGAAACAAGATAAGGCGGGAATGAGAGATAAACTTATAGTAAAAGGTCTAATAGAAATTGTGTTTCCATTAGTACTATAAGTTTATCTCTCATTCCCGCCTTATCTTGTTGCCCACCAGGTTGCACAATGGAAACAATGCATTGTACCGAATCTGAGACGCTTATAACTCCCACAGCACTATAGACCTCACGCAATTTCACCATGAGATCGCGCTTACTTTTTGGGAACCGCATAAATAAATCGAGACTTCGATGCGACTCATGAAAGTATTTTTCAGCCATAAATTATCAGGAACAACCACACTCTCATGGACATTAACAGAACCCACACTCGACCACTTTTTATGACATCTATAACTAACAAACTAGAACTATAAATTACCCTACTTTCTACTCTAAACTACCATGACAACTAACCTATTTACTAACACTAAACTGGTTGTTGAGTACTTAAGCTAGCAAAGGGATTTGACATAGTTATTTATAACTCATGTCTTCATTTAGGGTTATGAATAATTAAGATAGCAATTAGGTTGGATACGAAACAAATTTACGCTAACAACTTCAGAGATTAACTTAATTAAAGGCATGTCTCTAAACTTCAATTCACCCTTGTTGTGATGAACAAGTTGTCTGAGTTATATGTACGAGAAATCCAACAAGGGTCAATTGACATTTAGAGGCTTGCCTTTAATTAAGTTATCCAACAAGGTTGTTAGTCGCGTAAATTCATTTCTAATCAAACATAATAACTACCAAAATCATCCCAACTCAACACTTTTTTTCTAATAATGGTAGATTTCCATGTCGTAGATTCAAATGAATTTTAAGCGTGCTAAAACAATTATATACAACATAACTAACTAAACATTCTTTACACATGTATTAACCTAATCCATACTAATTTACGTATGCTCATAATTTATACACATAAACATACAATTAACAATTTTCATAACTAAAACAATAAATATTACAAAACATTACTAACTAATACAAGTAACATACAATTAATACAAAAATTCAATAATAAAACACAATTAACACAACAACATACACATAAACATACCATTAAACTAATTGACAAATTTCATCACATACCTAACCTAATTAACATACAATACTTAAACAGTAATATAACTAACCTAATTAACATACAATTTCACAACATATCATTAAACTAATACAACTAACATACAACTAACATATGATACTTACACAGTAATTAACACAAAAATTAACCGAATAAATACTAATTATTCACTCAAATTATTCACAAATACTAACCTAATTAATGCATGCTCATAATTTATACAAATAAATATATAATTAACAAAATTGACAAATTTCAAATAATTTACCGGAGAGAATGACGGCGGCAGTGAGCGATGGCGATAAGCGGCAATGACAATGGCAAGGCGGCGTACTGGCGAGACGGAAACCAAAAAAGTGGCGGTTCCGGGTCCAATTTGCTAGCAAGAGGAAGGGCTTACGTTGTTATTAACCACCAAAAACTTAAAAGAATTGATAAGGAGGGAGAAGAGGAAGACTTACCGTCGTCGGTTCCGGCGGAATGTGGCGGCAGGCGGCGATTTCCGGTCCAATTCGCCGGCTAGCAAGAGGAGGGAGAAGAGTAATTGGGTTTTGAGAGTAAGAGTTGTGCAATTGAATGAGATTGGAGCCGTTCGACGGTATAAAAAGGCGAACGACCGTTCACCGAACGACCGTTCAATTGAACGGTCGCTAGGTAACGACCGTTTAAATAAACGGTCGTTCACAGGAACGACCGTTCAATAAAACGGTCGCTACCTAGCGACCGTTCAATTGAACGGTCGTTCCTGTGAACGACCGTTTATATAAACGGTCATTACCTAGCGGCCGTTCATTAACGGTCGTTTATGAACGGTCGACCGCCTCTATCTTGCGACCGTTCATTAAACGGTCGCTAGAAACGGTCTTATTTGGCCTGCCATCTTGTAGTGTACTGACCGGGAAATCCGAATAATTCAACATAGAATCAATTGAGATTCATCTGATTTTAGTGGATGATTTTAGTAATAGATTTTCAACTCGTAAATTATTGGCAATCGTAGCAAATATCAAACCAATATCCCTATGTTCTCAATTCATAAATTATGAGAGTTCTTTGGGCATTATCGTCTATCTCAGTAAAAAATTAAGGGTATTTCAGTCAGTTTATGAAATTGATTGGATTTTGGCCGGAAAATCACCTATTGATTACTAATCCTAAAAGTAAGGGTACCCCAAAATGAGTTTTAAAAAGTTGGGTACGAGAAAAGAGTTTCTCCAAAAGTTAGGTTACCTATAAGTAATTGTTTTGCAAAATAAAGGAAGAATCCTCTTCTAACTCTCGATCTGTACATTTCTGAATCACCATTGTTGCTCGCTGCTCTGATTCATCCCCATCGCTGCTTCATCCCGATTCTATCGCAATCTCTCTTTCGTCTGGTTCATCTCTCACTCTCTAGTTCGTCCCCGTCTCGCGTTGTGCTAGTTCTAGGGTTTAAGTTCGTCGTTACTGTATCGATAGTGGCTGAATTCTGTTCTCTTGCTATCTCTCAAGGTTAGGAAGATAGAGTTTGGCTAGGGTTTGGCGTCGTGACAACAATTTCTCAGGTAATTGATTTCCTAACCCTAAATTTTTTTTGTGCTTCACGTCTTGCCCTTTTCTTCTTAACTAGATTCTGGTTTAGTTTTTGATCTTTACCCCTTATCAGGGCAGCGAATTTTTGCTATGCCAAACTTATGCTCCTTTCATACTTTATTTGTATATTACTGGTGTTTGCTTTCCCCCCTCCCATTTTCTCTTTCTTTTCCCTATTTGTTAGTGCTGGGTGTATAGCTTTATATGATTATTTATCATGTGATCGGTAGCATAGCAAATCTTTTGTATAATTCAAACTCTAGACCTCCGACCATTGATACTGATTAAGGACATTAAGAAATTTGGGTTTAATTTGGTTTTGGGTTTCTTTCAACATTTTTGGTTGTTATTGGGGATTGATGTGATGTATGGGAGAAAATGTTGAACTTTCACAGTTTTGTTTATTTTGATTGTGTGGGTTTATTTTTGGTTTAAGGTGCTTTTTGTGTGATAATTTATTGTTGAAGTTTTATTAATCGGCCTTTTCTTTGTTTGTGATGAATTTGGAATGTTGGGTTTTGTTTGTTGAGGTTGATATGGTGATGTATGGTGAGTATATTTGTTTGTGTTTTTCTTGGTCAGGAGTCACTTTGCTGCATCATAATTGGCCTTTTCTTTGTTCTGTGATAATTTATTGTTGAAGTTGGATTAATTACTTCATTCTGCTTCTAATTACTCTATAGCCATTACTATTTTGTCATGGACTGAAGAGAACTTAAGCTTTTTATCTACTATATTCAAATATTCCAAAGATATGGCTACTGTTTTCATGTGTGTGCTACTGTTAAAATGGCATTCACCTTTTGAAAATGATAAAAATGCTACTTTTGTGTGTGTGTGTGTGTGTTTTCTTTTGTTGCCCCTGCAATGAAAAGAAACTAAGATTCAATAAGTTAGAAAATTGTTCACACAAGCTAAAGGTGAAACATAATGGACAGTTAAACCTAGTAATGTATTGGGACAATGTCTATATCACATTCTTAAACACAACTTCCAAAATCCAAAATGGAAATGAGCCATACAATCTGATGCTGAAGCTATACCTGGTTTCCTATTTCTTAATTAAGGGTGTAACTAAAATCTGTGTTCGTCAATCATCTTTTGTGACACTCTTTGTGACATTCCTATATTTTGGTGGTTGGTGCGACAATGTGGCTGGACAATTTTTTCCCAATTATTATTTTCCAGACAATAAGGGATACAAAAGTGCTTACAGTTCAAACACAAGCCTTACGACAATACAACACCCACCTATAATACTCCGATCAACGTACTGCTATTTTTTCACTAATTTAGCTATAATCGTCGATAATTACCCGAACACAAGCTTAATTTTGCAGTAGCGCAATTAAGCAGAGGGTTATATATGTCATAGGATGGGTACAAGAGGGGAATTTAATTGGATAGAGTGAATAAGCTGATCAGACTTAGACAAATGAGTAGTAGTATTCTGAATTGAGGTGCTGCCTTTCCTAATTTCTTGCATGGTTAGAAGATCGAGCAACAATTGTGTTCCTATATATGACTTCCCCAACTCCCAACTTGTTTTGTAGTTTCATTATGCTGCCTTATTTGAGGTGCTGCCTTTCCTAACAAACAAAAAGAGGCCATACCACTCACTACTAGAAATGCCTTTATCTATGACCACTGGTCCACAATGGGCTATAAAAACCTTCGTAGATTATATTACAATTACGAGGAGATTTTTTCCTGTATTAAATGTTATGTTTTTAAGACTGGTGTAAATACCTGTTGTAATGCAGTCCAATCCCTGTCTTTATTGTACAATGTAAAACGAAGCGGGCTTCAAAATTTGCTTGGCGGGCGAATTTTGACCAAAATTGAAAAAATTGACGACGAAACTTAGAACTAAAAAAAATGATATGCTGCTCTCTTTCTCATATGCTCTAGGTTTATTCTCTCACCTGCGCATGAGCTACGCTCTCCTCTGTGGGCTGCTGCTCATTCGCATATGGTTCGACTGCTCCTTCTCAGTGTCGCCAACCACAGTCTCATCTGCTTCTTTGGTTTGTCTCTCACTCTCAGTCTCGTTTTGCTTTATTTTGTTCTCTTTCTCAAAAACTGGCGAGCAGTTCGCATCAAAAACTAGCTAGGGTTCAACAGCTCTTGCCTCTGCATACAACAATTGATTACCTCTTCTACACCTTCAAAGCTTTAATTAATTATTGCCTTTCCATCCCACAAAACAGACACTGCAAATTGTATGTACGTATGTATGTCTGCACCAACACACTCTCTCGCCTCTGATATCTTGAGACCATTTGAGTTATTTATTGCGATATAATCTTGGCTGGCTATAGCATATGACTCCACATGTAGTTTCAAATTTTCATCCCATAATTGAATACCTCCTCTGCAGGATATAAGCATATGCTTATCTATTTGGTTGTACACTTGATGTCCAGTCTTTTTTAACAAGACAAACTGTAGAAATTGGAACCTAAAGATTTGGATGTAAATATACAAAGGTTTAATTGTGGGACAGTTTGAAAGGATAGTAGGCATCTTCTTTTAACTTTGTACGAAAGAATAGTAGGAGTTTTTTTGGGTTTACACTTTACACTGAAAGCACAAGGTGTTCTCTTAATTCATAGTTTCATACCATGCATCTGCATGTTGGATACCAAAATTATAGTATTGCAAGTTTGAAACTTTGATTACTAAACCCTAAAACCCAGATGCTCATTTCAACCCTCAATTATTCCCCCATTTCACCCCAAAAGCTGTCAGCAACCTTAATTCACACTCGTAGCTCTTTGGTAAGTCCTTGGTTTATGCTTTATGTTGTTTATGGTATAAATTATACATTCAGTTTCGTAATTTATGTCATTTATGTCTCCTATTTTGTCATTTATGTTTGATTGTAGATAGTGATATTTGTCTAGTTGCCATTTTTAGACTTTAGCATGAATAGTTACTGATTTGATAGTAACAAGTTCAGTGTCAAAAATGAGCAAAAAAAGTTAAAATGCAAAGAAAATGATAAACTTTAGATTTTCTTAGGATCTAGAGCTGGACAAGATTAAAAATGTCTAGGATCCCGGTTTGTCCAATTGCTTAACAAACTGTTTCTACTTATTTTGCTAAAAAGTCAGAAAACCTTGTCTAATTTCTTAGGATCTAGACTTCAAGTTCCTGAGTTTTCAAGTTAGTTTACGTTAATCATGTAATTAGGGTTCTTGGTCTTAATTTAGCATGCATTCTTTGGCAATTTTCAAGATCCCACAATCAGGCTTGGTCTTATTTTGAGCAAGAAAATTTTGTAAACCTAATCACTTTAGCAATGGTCAAGTACCTTAATTCTCTCTTTTTTTTTTCTCATATGAGTTTACCAATTCCCTATTTTATCCTCCATTGGTAGGGGTTTTCAAGATTTTGATGTGATAGTACTTAATTACTATGTGACCTGTTCATGTGTGCATTGGCTTAATTACTTGTGAATTGCATATGTTTTGATGGAGTGGTTTTTGTTGATGCCCGTTAAATCCCAGTTACTTATTAGTGATATCATGGTAGAAGAACTAACAACGTGATATATTTGTTTTTTTTTATTGCAGATGTCTTTGAATTTTGAGATTACATTGTCCTTTCATTATGGGGGGAAATTTGAGAAAAGGGATTAGAAAATCCATTATACTGGAGAGATTTGGTGCACTACCCTTAGCTATCCATATGAAAAGTTGTCCATAGCTACACTACGCAAATTGTTGAGGGATAATTGCAAGTATGAGGGTAACCTAGAAGAGCTTTGGTGGAAGACTTTTAGGATAGGTAGTGAGTTAAGGCAGATTATTGGGGGATAAAGAGGTTGTTGATATGGCTCCCAAACTTGTGAAATGCAAAATAATGCATGTCTATGTGGTTGATAAACCTAGCGACGACCTTTTTTTGCCATTTGTTGTATACAACCCTGTTGATACAAATGATGTCATATCCCAAAACAACCTTTCAAAGCATCCATCTTCTAGTAATCTAGAGAGTAGTGGAAAAGCCAACATGGGTTTTATTTCTAGGAAACATTTAGGATCATCCTTTGAGAAGAAACAACCGATTCGAAGATCCCTGTTTGCTCCAAGACAAATTGGGGACAAATCAACTCCTACTGATGGTATAGATGGTAACATATAGTTATTAAAATCCCGATCCTGATTTACGATCCTGCGATTTTATGGTCCAAAATCCTCGATACGATTCTACTATTTACACACGATCCACGATCCTACATGGGTTAATTTCCGATCCTAACTTCCCCATAGTTTCGAGTTAGGATCTCGATTTTAACAACCTTGGATGGTAAGACAAGTTTAAATAAAGAAATTTATATATGTATTGGTACCTGTACTATTTAATTTTGTGATATTTTATTGAGATTGTTACTTGACAATCTTTCATACTTGATTATGTGGCATTAGTAGTCTTTGTCCTTGTTTAAAATGAGTGTCTATTATTTTAGTGTGTTACCTCCTAACTTCTATTGAATATCTCCTTTGAAATTAATTTAATTGTGTATGTATAGGTAATTTACAGTGTCATGGCACCTAATAAAAAATGGATGACTCCTTCTAATGGTCGTCTTAGTCAAGAATACAACCAAGGAGTAAAAGACTTCCTATCATATGCATTCACATGGTTAGGACAAGAAACCATAGTGATGAAGTGTCCATGTGTCAAGTGTTGTAATTCAAATGAGCATACAAGAGAGGAAGTTGAAACGCATCTCATAGTGTATGGGATCCTCGAAGGTTACACTTTTTGGTACCATCATGGAGATCGAAATGTCAAATGAACCACAATCTGATGATGGTAGTGATGATGAGATGGAGGAGAATCTTCATAGCAGTGAAGAATTAAAGGGACATTGTCAAGGTGGTGAAGAACCATGCAATCCCAGACTAGTAGCAAACCAATTAGACAAATCATCTATGAAGATTTGGTATGTATAACTATTTTCAATTGTAAACCATTGTGCCTTTGGCTTAAATTCTATGTATTTATAGCTTACTAACTACAGTACTGTCTTGGTACGTATTTATAGCCAATAATCAAAGCATTATTGCTAGTCAAAGAAGAGATATTGATAAGTTATACGACCTTGTGCAGAAACTTAGAGTGAGCTTGTTTGTCCACAACCACCCGACATTCTAGCGCCATCTCCTCCGGTTGTTTGAGCGCTCGAGCAATGCTCAATCATGGACATACCAGGTTTGTCCTTGTCTAATATTTATTCTTCGTTCTCACAGTTTGCAATAATAGTGACAATCTCCCAATGAACTTGGAAATCCTTGTCATTGTCAAAATTTTCTATTTATTTTGGAAAATGAATAGTGGCCAATGCATTGTAGATGCTCTGAGGATTTTTGGTTAGTATGGGTTATTTAGTATTTACTATTAATATCTGCTTTTGGATGTGTATTTGTGTTAATGCTTCCACGGGTAGTGGAATCATTATCTCTGATTGTAGTTAGTTGTGGGCTAAGAACACATAGCAGTACTGCTTCTGGGTGTTGCCATGTTGGTGAATGAGGTCCCTTGCATTGCAGCATAGAGCATTCGTTTAGTATAAATACCTGGCCAATAACTGCTGCTGCATTTTATGTACATGAAGGTTATTTGGCATGTAGAAAACATTCCTTGGACATGGTCTAGTTGGTTTGTTCTCCTTCTAACAGTAGATGTTGCATCATTTTCTGCCCTAATTCTATTTCTAAAATGCCAAGCTAAGTAGCATGAACTTCTTACTCAATGTTTAAGCTTTGTTTCATGACATCCTAGGCACCAGCAAAATGCATGTAGTTTTAACCCCTATTTTACATATTTCAATGTAAAATCTAGAATTTAAAGAAAAACATAAAAAACAGAATTGAGCCAAGTTTGAGGTTGTGTTGAGCAATTGGATTCCGAGCCCCTGAGCTGAGATTTTCTCTAAGGGAGCTGAGCTCATGCTATTGTTTGTACATAACTGCTCATCACATCCTACTCTGATGTTATATAGATCAACTTTTGGCATTGCTTGAGAGCCAAATTGTGAAAAGGGACAGGGTCATATACTCATATTTAGTTTAATTATTGTGTTGTGAATTCCATTTTGTTCTTGGCACATGTGAACTTTTGCTATCATTTTGATTTGTTGGGGGTGTTTTAGAGTTATGTTTGTTCAGCATGTTAGTTTTATCATTTCGTTTCATTGTTGTGAGATTTCTACTTGTCAATGTTGTATATGGCATTGGGACCATGCATGTCTGATCACAGATTTCTAATTCATCCTCATTTTCATGCATATCGCATTGGGTAATTGTCATGTTGCAAGGTTATCATGTTTACTTGACTCTTCAATAAATTACTATGGGATGCTATTGATGTAGTTGTTTATCTAAATTCTTCAATAATCATTTGATCCTTGTGATGTTATATGATTGTTATGGGTATGTGTATTATGGTACTGTGAAGAATCTTTGTAGATAATAAATTTCAAGTGGATCGCAACATGCTTTTGATATATATGCGTGTTAAATAATCAAAGATATATGTATTAATTTTAATTTTTTTTTCCGGTGCAGTTTGGCCCTTTTGGTCTTGGCCTTTAAGAATGTTGCCGACACATGGTACAGGAGCTGCAATCATACTTTTGGTATATATAAATCTTCATAGGCCAGGTGATACTTGGCCCTTTTGGTATTGATTGGCCTTTAAGAATCTTGCTTCAAGCCATTTTTTGCTATATAAGGTTCGGTTTATATAAATCTTTATATTTTAGGTGATCTTTTGTTATATGATATCTCTAGTGTTCTTTGCACTAGAAATTATTACTATCTTATATGAACCAATCATACTTGGGCATATATATTTGTACACGTTATCATTATTCAAGTGATGTTATCAATTCGATCACAGGTTGTGATGATTATCATTTTATTCCTTATAGTAATTATACTATTCTTAAATGAAAAAATGTATTATAGAATGACAGGTTAAGGATACTAGCACTAATAACAAAATTCTAGGACGAGCAGGATAAAATGTGCTCATGACTGCTTACATTCATCTACGACAATGGGAAAAAATTCATCTTATTTGCTCAATAACACATCTATGGCGGGAAAAACTCTCGTCTTAATTGTACTGTCACACATCTATGACGGGTATAAATCCCGTCTTAATTGCTTTGGTTCTTCTACGACGGGTAAAAATCCCGTCTTAATTGCTCTATCACACATACGGGATGGTCATAGTTGATCAATTGCGGTGAGACTTTCTACGACAGCTAACGACGGGTCGTTATCCCGTCGTAGATGATCATTTACGAAGGGTCTTGCATCTTTTAAGACGGTTTTTCCCGTCGCGAATGAGCACTTTTCTCGGAGTGGTCCACTTGGACTGCCAAGGGGTTTAAAGGGCTTGTTGCATACGATAAATACAACCGTAATTCCTACAAAAGTGAGTTAGAGTAGTTTAGTTTTTCTTTCTACTTTGTTTTAGTTTGCTCGGGGCGAGCAAACCTTTGTGTGGGAGTGTTGTTCGGTAAAGTGTTTTGCGTGTTTTAAGCCCCTAATTATGAGTGAGTTATAATAATTTTGTGTTTTTATAGGTTGATCTAGAATTAAAAGGAAAATATCCATGCGCTGGGCGTTCACATGACAATGATACGTCAAGTTGTCAGGCCGTCAGGCGTCCATTTAAAACGCATCCACCCAACCTTCCTATTAGCCTTCTCAATGGCTTCATTCTTCCTTTGCTGCTGCTGTTGTGATTTGTGTGCAGTGACACAGAACAAGGGACCAAAGAGCCTCTTCAATGGCTTTCATGTTCATTAAATTAGTTCAAACATATTAACCCCAAATTAACTTTTAATCGTGTAATTAATTCTTCCTAACATTTTCACCAGACAATTTATCTGGATTGTCACACAAAAATAATTATCACTAAAAGTCACCCAATAATTATTTTTGAAAATACAAAGTCCTTACAATAATTATGATAAAATTTAGAGACTTTTAAGTCATTCGTTTCTAGAAATTAACAGGCAAATCAAAGGAACAATAATGTTTATTACATTTCATCATCAATTGTACAAGCACAGCAATGTTTTATTACACACAGACCAAGCAAGTTTTAATTCGGCTCTCTTCATTCGGAACAATCTACAAGAATCTTCTTCATATTATCGATCAATTCTTGCATTTGTTGTCTAGAATGAAGTGGGGATGGATAAACACAGGCACAATCCAGCTTGCCATCTCTAATGGTATCAAAAATGGCAATGGATGGGCCGACACCATGAATGGAAGCACAACCCACATAGTCCTCTATTCCCATTTCAGCACACTTGTCATCAGTTTCATCAATCATTGGGTCCTCAAACACTGAGATGAACGACGTTCTGAGGGATGAAGATGGAGTCAAACCTGGGTTCTCAATGGCCCGACACATCAGGAAGTTGAGGTCAGCCATGTCTGAGAAATGTTTGTTCGACTTCATTGCATCCCGGAAAGAATTGTATGTTCTGCTTGCAAGTCCCCATAGCTCCTCCCCTCCCTGCAGGTCATGTGTGTTCACAATGGCAGAGTGGTAGAATCCTGCATCACCCACCATAAACTCCATCAACTTCTTTTTTATACTTCATTTCAGGCTATACATATACATATTCTGTGTGACAAGAAACTTTATCTCTGTTAAGTAAATTCAACAAACTTGTCCTTCTGCCTTGCAAAATCAAAAGTTCCAAGAAATTAACACTCTGTCAGTATACTTTTCTGAGTCCACATATATTACAGCTGGCCCTTCCTCGCAACTCACAAGCACTGACATTCTGCAGGTGCTAAGATGGGCTGGAGAAAAGTTTCACTAACAAGCATGGTTTCAAACTGTTTCTGAGACTCTTCATTTCAGACCAGGCTTCCAAAACGCATTTGTAAGATACAACAGACCCCCCATCGTAGACCATAAACAACAACCCCCTTCCCCCCTTTCCCTACCGGCGGGAAAAAAGGGATATGGCCAAGTTGAGGAACTTTTACGGTTCGTCCTTTTCAGGAGTAATGGAAGGTTGGATAAAGTATGATTGGTAAGTTTAGGAAAAAGTGGAAAAGTTTAGTCATGAGTATTGGAACTATGGAATAATAATGGATTTGTGCTGTACTGTATTTTGTAGAATACAAAAATAATGCCAAGTTCACATAATGAATAAAGCAATAGCAGCATCATGATGAACTATATCAGAAACATACCAAGGAGGTTTGTGGTAAAAGGTGCTCCTATTAATAGGTCTACAATTCCTTGTCACTCCATCAAGTAAACTGGGGACAGGGAATGACACCTACCATATCTACAAGAAATTCAATATTTTAAAAATTAAGGATTCCAGACGCACAAATCGATAGCCAGTTGATGCACACTAACCAACTGATTAATCAAAAAGAAAGGAGAAAGAATTATTGAACTAAATATATCGTCTAAACCAAGGCCACTGTAGCCACCAGTAGTTTCATACAAATCAAAGGCGGCTAGCATTCCTAGTTGCCATTTTCATCACAGAAGTCAGAACAAGACTTTCCAGGAAACAACACAGTTAACAATGACATAATGTTGCGCTTTATTTTTAATTATCTCTCAGAAAAAGAGAACTTGTCAGAGAAAAAGGCCATGTTGAAAAGAAAAAGGAGTATAAGTTTATAATTGTTAATACAAGATCACAGCCTAGTAACAGCCCAAAATGAAACTAGACATCTAAAGAGGGGTCATACTGGCCCCTCCTTGCAATGCAACCCTCTGCCTCTCTTCATCTTAGAACAAGATGGTAAAGGATCATATTAAAGCAGTAGAGAGATCCAACTCCAGACAGTCTTACATATAACAATCAAAGAGAGGGTAATTTATTTGGTGCTCCTTGGAACACATGCTCCCATTAGTATAAATATATATTATATATATTCAAATGTGTATTATATATTAATACTTTTAAGTTTAAAATTCATTGACGTAACTTCTAAGAATTATGTTTAGGAAAATGATAAATGTCTTGTGGAAGACACATATTATGTGTCTTGTCACTATAGAAAATCTATATATTTGTAAATTAAATTGGAAAAAAGTTATATGATTAACTTCTATAACTATAATAATATATATAAATTGTATAAAATCACACATTTATCGATATTTTTTAAATTTACAAAAAAAACGTCTAAAATATGCCCAACGGATGGAGTTCATTCGTTAGGGTGTCAATTTTAGTAGTTGGCGTAGCCAACACATTCCAACCTTCTTATAATTGATAATTAATAGTATCTGTAAAAAAAAATGGGGTTAAAAACGATAATAAGTATTGATTTCATTAGGGAGAAGACATTTAAACAGTGTCTTGGGGCAAGACACCTATCATCACCCGTATGTTTATAAGCTTTTGAACTATTTTTTTATGTTATATTAATTTTTTAACTTCTAAATTCTAATCTATACATTGTTTAACCATTTACATCTTTTATATTAATTTTCTATGCATAAAATTTGTTGACAATAATTTCTAAATTTTATATTAGTACACCCTTTAAATAGTTATTTATTTTATATTTATCTTTTATACATAAATTTGCTAAACATAGCTTGTGAGAACCTTACAAATGAGAGTCCATAGACCCATAAAACTTTCCAACATGAACCTTACAAATAAATCACTTGGAGAAACTCTCTATCTTTAATGAGTTTAATCCAACATAAGTAGCTATACAGAAACAACAGGTAGCCATAATTTGCGCCAAATATGATATCCAACCTAACAAAAGCCTGTCTCCCACAAGACTTTATAGAGGCGCTCTGCAACAGGCTTCAGATGAATAACAAGAATGAATCATTAAGGCTTACCAACATGGTGGCTGGAAAGCGGAGGCTCAAGATGTTTCCGACAATCAGTCAGAGTCACCACTGCATACTTCTCCCACTTGCCATCAGCAATGCCTTTGCACAACCGTGCAGCCATCAAACCTGCAGCTGAGAGAACCCCACATAATTTGGTGTCTCTACGTTTACATCCCTGCGAGTTCCAATCAGCTAAACTTTTAGCAAATATATCTCATACAAATCGCATAAAATAATCAGTTGCATCTTCTTAGCATTCATCTATACGAAACATTTGATAATGAACTTATGAGGTGCTTCTCAGCACTATTGCTTGGTATATGTCTTGTTTGTTTTGAAAAAGTTGTCTCCCACGTTTAAGAACACTTGTTACAGCCTTCCTAGCATAAGAAATGAACAGCTAAAATGCAAAAATCTGCCATTCACTCAACTTCAAAACCTTCCAGAGTGACCTTTAGGCCCAATAGTTGCTGAATTGCCTCTCACTGCTGTCTGTACCCAAGACTTACAGATGAGATGCCATGATGGTGTAAAGTGAAGATAAGAGTATGGAAAAATTCCCTTCTGGAATGAAGCTTCACATAATAAAAGTCTCCTTCCCCACTGCACCTCCCCTGTTCCACAAGCTAATGAATGTGATGCTGGGGTTGGTAATGTATCCGGCTGGTAAATAACTGGCTCTGTTTACAGTTAGTAATACACCCGCAAGTTCATGTCAATGAACATCATTGTTAGGCAACCTATGTCACATTTCTTCGTCTTCTTTTTCCTTCAATTCCATCAGCAGGCTCCAAAACAAGCTATAACAAACCAAGTGCCAAGGCTATCCCTTGAAATCACTTGAACTTGGAAGTTGGACAAAATCAACAGAGCACCACGAGAACAAGATAGGCCCAAAGAAATTGGCAATGATGATATCTAGGTATATACATCATTGTTAGGAAAGGGATCAAATATCTTCTGAAAGGGGGGACATTAACTCTTGTAAGGGGTGTTCTCTTGAGCATTCCGACTTACTTCCTTTCTCTTTACCCCATCCCTTCTTTTGTGGCAAATAAGTTGGAAGGAATTCCAAAAAACAAAATTCTATAGGGTGCTTTTGGGATCAATTTCACCAAGTATCACTTGGTGAGATGGAACATCGTAAAGAAACCTCTATCGATGGGGGAACTTGGAGTGAGAGATTTACGTCTTTGTAATGTGGCTCTTGGGAAGTGATTGTGGGGATTCATGAATGAGAAGGGTAAGCTCTGGAAGAGAGTAATTACAATCAAATATGGTAAAGTGGGCTCTAGGTGGAGATTCCTAATGGTTCATACGGTTGTAGTCTTTGGAAGTATATCGTTAAGGGATGGGAGCATTTCTATCCATATGTTTCTTTTGTTGTGGGCAACGGTTATACCATTTCCTTTTGGCATGATCGTTGGTGCCTTGTCGCCTTGAGGCTCTTTTGAAAGATCTCTTCCCTCATCTCTATATTCTTGCAATGGATAGAAATGCTTCTACTGCAGATTATCGGTAGCAATCTTTAAGGGCTAGTATGTGGTCTCCTATTTTTGTTTATGATGGGTTTGATGACGAAGGCTATTTAGTTAGATATTTCAATGCCCATGGCCAAATTTGGGGACTCCTCACAAGACACGGTGAGATGGATTTTTCTAGTAAGAATGGGGTTTTTCCTATGAGCTCCTATTATTCAAATCTAAGTACCATTGATTCTTCCCAAATGCATCTTTTGGAGGATGGAGTTTTCCCATCTACCATTATAGGGAACTCTTTTGCCCCTTTGAAGGTTGAGTTTTTTGTTTGGTATGCGATAAACTAGAGCATCTTAACTTGTGATAATTTACAAAAACGTGGGAAGATTGTGGCTAATAGGTGTTGCAGGTGAAAGAGAGATCTTGAATCTCCTAATCATATTTTGCTTCCTTCTGACTTAGCTAGGTCCCTTTGGGCTTTAGCCTTTGGTTGTCTTGGTGTTTCTTGGGTTGTACCTATTCAATTAGAAGTCATCTCCTATCTTGGGAGAGTTTCTTTGGCAGGAAACACAAGAAGAAGGAATTGGTTATACCACATGTCATACTTTAGGTTATCTCGAAAGAAAGGAACCAAAAGGTTTTTAACGAGCTGAAATCCTTCTTTAGTGATTGAAAGACAATTTTGTCACGTCTCTCTTCTTTTGGGTGAACGGAAAGTTTAGTTCTTCATCTTTTGATATGGTAGATTTTGTGGACAGTCTGTTTACTAGTTGTACAGAAATTTGTATGGTGATAGTTGAGAATGAGTTCTAATAATCATATGATTAATATATATCATTTTCCTTAAAAAAAATCTAGTTAAGTACATAATGAGCTATCCACCTAACCAGTCGAGCGTAAGTTCAATTTCATGAAGTTTTAGGGAAGAACGTTGAACCCAATCAAGATAGCTTATGCCCAGCAGGAGCAGGAGCCAGGTGGAACTGACTTGGTGCCCAAAGTGCCTTGGAGTTGGAGGCAAGTTTTATTTCTTTAACTTTGATATTTCATACATGAGCAACATGCATCTTCTTGATCTCATATTACCTGTAGAAATCCCAAGGAACTTCATTTAAGACCCCTTGGTAATTAGTTCTTTCTTTTTAACTTTTACAATGTGCCTTTATCATTTTAGACAAATCATAGCCAAGAATCAAGATCACCAATCTTTTTAAACAAGGTGTACTTTAGCTAAGCTCCAAAGAGGAGTTGGTAACCAAGGAAACAGAGCTGAAACATAAATGAGGGATGAATGGTAGTAATTAGTTACCTGAAGCAATTTAGTAGTATGATGAGAGTCCAAAACCAATCTGAGGACCCTTGAGCAGCGGGGGGAACTGGGACCCACAAAGTCAAAGTTAGTCAAGCGGAATGAGTTGAATGAGTAACCAAGCATGTCAACCCCACGAGACCAGAAGGGTTTATTGGTCTTCTCAGGAGGAATATACTCTTCTATCCCCATTTTAACATCCTCCTCCTCCACCTGCAGCTGCTGATGGAGGCCACCATCACCAGCACTCATCAACTGAAGCAGCTCCCTCAGCACGGCCACGGCCGCGGTTCGATCGCATGTGCCGGTGTGAACCCTCAAAACGATCACCCATTTCTGATGAAGCGCGTAGACAGTGGCATGAAACACATCCGCGTCCGATGAAGAATCCTCCCAGGTGTTGAGGTTGAGCTCGTGTTCTAGAATGTTCTGGAAGGGGGTGAGGTGGGGATCTTGTTGCTGGACGATCTGGGCCGTTGAGTGAATATCGAATTGGTTGAGATGGAGGGCTGGAGATGGGGGGATGAGAAGAGAGAAAGTGGTTGAAATGGGGTTGAATTGGAGCTTGGATTTCAGGATGGGGTGTATTGTCTGGAGTTTGTGCAAGGAGTTCTCGAGGAAACATATATCAGGCTGTTTATTAGTGAGGAGGGCTAGAACTGTTATCCCCGTTCCACCAGGAACAGCTTTGCACCAGCTGCTCTCTGTCCCGAAAATCTGACGAACCCATGCCTGAGCTTCCTCCGACTCCGACATTGGACACTGCTTTTTGGCCGGCCGGCTGTGTTTGATTGTAGACGCTGCTTATAGGGAACGGAACCACACAAGTGGCCACAATACCAGTTTATAGTTTTTGTTTTAACTTGGACAATGATTAGTGTCTTGATAATCATTTTTGAATTTTTATTATTTTATCCGCCGGCGATTCAGAAATGATAAATGTCTTAGGGAAGACACTTATTTAAGTGTTTTCTCATGGTATAAAACCTATATATTTGTAAATTAAACTGAAAAAATTACATGAATGACTTCTATAACTATGATAATACACTACTAAAAGAAGTTTATTTATGACCACTTATCTACGACGGACATAAAAACCGTTGTGATTGATATGCCATCTACGACGGGATTTTTCTCCTGTTGTTAAAAATATATTATTAACGACAGGGAAAATTACCATCATAATTGGACAACGCCCAGTCGTAATTGAAATAACAGTGACTGACTGCTCTGGGCGCCTTTTCTTCCAAAAATTTTCACGAAATATTGAAAAGGTTGTGGGCGCCTTTTCTTTCAAATTTTTTCACGAAATATTGTAAAGGCCGCCCAAAATTCACGAAATATTGATTCCCTCTCAGCCTCTTTCTCATTCTCTAACCCTAACCCTTTTCTCAGTCTCCAACCTATTCCTCTCTGTATTAGTTCACCAGGAAATCCATTAGGTATACTCTACATCTATACCCTTTTCATCTCTAATTTGACTCGATCCTTAAATCTCGACAATGGCAACGAAAGAGTTGTTTCCTCTTGAATCCTGTTGATGGAATGTAGAGATTGAAGGAGTGAGCCAAATTCAAACACTGATATATTATATGGCTTCAATCTCCAGCACTGTCTTCACAAAGAACAAATGCAACCCAGTCGCATCCGCCGGCGCGAAGCCCATCCTTCCGCCGTGGAGGTAGGTTTAGGGGTTGCCCAAATGGAAGCTCCGCTAGCTTTGGTTCACTATGGACGAGCTCGTCACGACTCACGAATTGGCAACGGCTAAGCAAGTCAAACAAGAGGAGGTCAGTATTTGAACGGAGTTGGCCTAACATGATGGATTCGAGTTGGGTTTGAGGTAATTTCACATCTACCTTTCTTAATTCCCTCTTTCTTCCTCTTGCTATTTCTGATTCGTGTTTCCAGTTATTAAACTATATTCAAACATGAGGGTTTCAATTTTAGAGATGGGATTATGAATTGCTTTCTTCAATTGGTTTGTAACTTTTATTTTAGAATGCTGACATTGATTTAAGGAAGCTATTGGCCTCTTTTGAATATGTTCACTATAGTTGACAAAAAAATTGCTTTTTTAGACGGACAGTTGATTTGTAGCTTAATTCATGCTTCCTTCTTTTGTTTCTCATCAGAACTTAGCTTGTTTGTTGGGTTCAGAGGGTTGAAGTCTTTGAGAAATCTCCTGTTTGCTGCCGAGCCTTGTGAAGTTATAGCTTTCAAGGTAAACCCAAAGTGTATCCAAGCTGCAACTATTTTCTTAAGTATAATATATGGTTCCCATTTGTCAATATGCTTGTGTCTCAGGTTCCTAGAATTGAGATGGACACGTTTATCTCCAAAGTTTCTTAAGATTTCTTAGTTTTTGAAAAATACTAGCTATGTGTAGCTTGTCTGGTACATGATCCTATTTTAAGCTTATTTTTGTGTCATTTTAATTTGAAATTTGAGATGATTTACTCAGCTTGAAGGTGAATGATTTTGGTGTTAGCTGAGTCAATAGAATAGTTGAAGTGAATCTGTTGGATTTTGGCAATTATTAATAGAGCAACCTGAGACATCAATGACAATGTGGTCAAAGAAAAGATAAAAAACAAGTCTTCAACATTAATTAAAGACATTGTGGATACATCACGGATAATAAATGTAACCATATACTAATGGAAGTTCAAGTAATTTATAAGATTCGACACCAAATAATAGTCTAATGCCAATCAAGCTTATTATTCTTGATAGTTCTCCGAATTCTATGAATGGAATTCATTATTAGTATGGATGATGAGTGTGAGTAGTTTCAAAACACATTTTATATATTTTGATGGCGTGTAACTAAAACAATCATTCCTGGGAATAACTTGTATAAAGGACTGGCAAGTGATAAAATTATAGTAGTAGTTATTATTGTTGGTTTGATGTGATCAAAGTTTAGCTTAAACCTCCTCTGTTTGGTCAATAAGGCATAGTTTTAAATTTTCCCCTTTCAATTAGCAGGGGTGACCTAGATATGTGTAGTTGCTTTAAATTGTTCTTAGTTTTAAGTTTTCCCTTTTGATTAGCAGAGCTGACATAGATATTCTATAATCGCTTTGATTGATTGATTTTTTATCAAGTGTGGAATGGTGCAAGATTCCCAAGTTTCAAAGGTGATAACTAGTGCTTCATTTTAGTAGTGATTATTGTTCTATTGGGATGTGGCATTTCTATTTTGGCAAGTACTTGTGTGCAAGTTCTGCTTTGCTTGGGTGTGGTAGGTAGCATATTGGTGGGTCTTTTGGTTTGTCTTCTTCCCTAACTTTCTCAGTGAGTTGCTCGTCTATGCTTAAGTTTGGGATTGATGTGATTGAGTTTACAACCCTAACAAATATCCTTATAAGCTACTCCTTCCATCCCCAACCATTTAATTAGTATTTGACCTTAATATCATGGTCACTCTTTGAATCTTGATTGGCTTATTAACCTCCCTCTCAACCCTCAAATTATGATTAACCCCTAACTTTTTTGTCAAATAATGGGGTCCAAGAGTTGGTGGTACTTGAAGCTTACATACCCAGATGGAGATACAAAGAGAGGTGCCCCCTATATATAATGATGTTTTTCCTGAGGCAGAGACAATGGTTTCCTTTTTTCTGCAATTGATTCCTTCCTTTCTGGTGTGTTGTGCTTTTTAAAAGCGTAATTTGGTTTTATTTTGGTAGATTTTTGCTGTTGGTTCCTGATACATTGTTCCTCAAACTATGATGGTACGGTAAGGTTGTCCAAAATGCATTAAGAAGGAAAATTGGTATCTTAATTCTTATTAAAATATTGTTTGTTTTCTTGTTTCTTCTTCGTCTGATTATGCTTGTGAAAAAATGATTAGGTTCTCAATTTGATCTGCTTCATGAGTACTTTAGAATAGCTACGCCAAAGTTGTTATGTTTTATATGCTTTTACGCGACTTTGAGTGTGTTAGGTTGCAGTTACTGTTAGGATCTCGTATGAATGTACATGTGGACGAAAAGTAGATAATAATAACTTTGGACAAAACTCTTTTGGACAGAATGACTCAAATCATGGGGTTATTTTGAGGGTTATTAGGGGAAACACTAGTGAGATTTAAGCAAAAGCTAAATGTTCACTAGAAAAGAATCTATCTTAAGTAAGTTGTTTAATTTGGCACATATAATTTATCCCAGCCTTGGTACACTACTAGAAATCCTTTTATTTATGAAAGTGTGATATTTTGCAATATATTATACTCTGATTATTACATGTTCTTATACGCTAATCAGTAAGTCAATAAAATGCAGAAAAATTAATAAATGCAACAATTGTGAGATGAAAACTTGATTTGTCAAACTCTATATAGATTTTTGTTTTGTAATTCAAAGGTGGTTAGTAATGATCTAATCATGTTAGTAGTAACACCAAAAAAATTGGGTATTCTGATTGAACAAATGTGCATGGCCATTGCAAAAATACAACCATCTTGTAGTAAAATAAGAAAAACTGGATAAGAAAGCTTAATAAAATGAACTATACAATATTTAATCTTCTTCGATCTCTGTAAATTTAGAACTAATTAATGTGGAAGGAACTCAAAGTTGGGCATTTGTTTTTCTCATTTTGGAGTGGTGGGGGAGAAAAAGAAGTGTGTACTCTTAGAAACAAAATTGCCTACTGATATTCAAATGCGGGAAATAGCAAATTTAAGAAGCACACTACTAGTTTATGGTGATTGTTGAGCTCTTTATTTTTACTTAAATGTTTGGATTTGGCCATCAAACATGTGGATTTGGGCATGATTTTTAAGTGAATGTATAGGAATATATTCATACACCTTGACTTCTCTGCTATTTGAGTGGTTGTGTAATGTGTTTGTATATGTCTCTTATGCAGAAACTGTAGTTTTGGATCAAGGTTTCTTTGGCTCTAGTGGTCGCCCTTTTGATGCCATGCTTGCTTCCAGCAGGTGATAAATTATTGATATAATTTTTCATTTATGTATATGTCGTTGCAACCTTGTTTAAATGTGGTGATCAGTGGTCATTCTCCTCTGGAAGCTAGTGTATAGTAAGCTTTGCTGTAGAATGCGTGTAGGCTGGCGCTTTGTGCACAAGGTTTATTTTGTGCCTGTTTTAAGAGTACAACATGAGCCCATGGAATGAGACAAAACTTTGGAAAGTCTGTTGTGCTCTTAAATGAACAATTAGAATCAGGCAAAACCTTGTTTAAATGTGGGGAGTAATGACCATTATATGAATATTGGGACATATGTTGGGATCATGGCATATGGAAATGAGAAAATTTAACACCTTCCAAGTTAACTGGGATTGAAAATGCTGAGTAGTTATCATGGTTAGGAAACTAACTGCTAAATATAATTGTAATTGATTATGCATGGTGCTATTTGTTTAAATAGGAAATTAACTAGTAAATATATTCTTTATAATGATGGTAAAGTTAAGTACTGCCTAGTTAATGATCATTCATAATCAGAAGGAATGTTGTGACAGGGCAATTAGGTTTTATATTGGAATGTGTTGTGTAGTTGAGACAGTTATTTGTGGATCGCAGGGTCTCAACTGAGAGGATGGGCAAAAAAACCTATCATTGGAAGTAATTTCTAAGGTCTGGATTGTGGAGAGTAAGAATGTTTATGCGAATATGCAACTTGGTTTAAGGGTATCTAGGATCATGGTAACTATGATGCATAATTTTTATACTGTTTATAGCTTGTTAACTACCATGTTTTCTTAATCTAATCCTTTTAGCTTGATCCTTATTTATTTATAGGGAGATAAAGATGGTAAGGAACCAAGCATTTCTGAAATTTTTATGGCATCAGACAGGGGAAGGCTGATGATTTGAATAAGCGAACTAAGAAGCATGACTCATCTTCATATCCTAGGTCTTTTTATTTTATTTTTTTGTTTTATGACATTAATAGTATTCATTGTATCAGAAAATAGTACCATCTTATGAGAATGTCATTCATACTTGGTAACTTGGGCATCTATATTTGTATACATTATCATCATTTGGGTATATACTTGTCAGTTATTTGTGGTAATTATATTATTATTATTATATTTACAAAGTACTATAAAATGACAGGGAGCTGATAACAATGACATAACAAACTTGTATGGAACTAATATACTGTGCATTTACGACAGGGTAAAGAACCCATTTTAGTTGCTTGAGTGCATTTACGATAGGGTTAGAAAGCTGTCTTAGCTGCTTGAGTACATCTACGACGGGAAAAAAAACCCGTCTTATTTGTTTGAGTACATTTGCGAAGGGATAAATAGCCCGTCTTAATTGCTAGAAAACACATCTACGATGGGATAAACAGCCTGTCTTAGTGGCTAGAAAAGACATCTACGACGGGATGGTCGTAGAAGATCATTTACGGCGATGACGGGCCACGACGGGCCAAGGTCCCGTCATAGATGCTCTTTTACGACGGGATTGAGTATCTTTTACGACGGGTTCTCCCTTTGCTATTGAACAGTTTTCTTGTAGTGATATATATAAATGGTATAAAATCACACTTTTATATATATTTTAATTGTTGGCGTAGCCAACACGTTCCGGAAGGTTAGAATGAAGACGCGTGCGAACCTGTCGAAAAATGACAATCTTGAAGACATTGAAGCTGAGATTGAACGAAGAAAGGTGATTATTGGCAATGATATTGGTGTGCGATTCCCTGATGATCCAAGCAGCTAATTTTATTGATCTTGTTTTTTTGCGGTGTATTAGTTTATTTGGTTGTGGTGTTTTGTTAGTCCTTGCAGTGTTTTTAGCAGTTTGGCTGTAATCTTTTGGTGATGGATCTTGCTGTTGTGTTTAAGGGTTGCTGTTTGTTTGAACTCTTAGCCTTTTGGCTATTAATAATCGGAAAAAATTGATAATTAATAGTATCCGTCAAAAAATTTCAGGTTAAAAATGATAATACGTATTAGTTTTATAAAAAGGAAGACAGGCAAGACACATATCATCACCCCTATTCATTATAATAGAAAATATTAATAAATATAAGTAATGGTATAATTTTATCAATTATAATAGAAAATATGCATTTTATACATAATTTTACGTTATGAAAAAATAAAAAGTAAATGATTATTTTTATATAGTTTATAAGTCGCGATAATCTTCAAAATAATGGAGCATACATTTATAATAATTTAAATATGCTTATATTTACTTTTTCAATTGATTTAAATGAAATTCAAAATAGTTATTAACCATCTTAAATCAAGACACATATAATTTTGCTTTTAACTTTTAAGAAATGTGATTTAAATTCCCCTTTTTTTTGGAAATAAAATACTACAAAAGAAAAAAGAAAATTGAATTTAATAATTTCTATTTTGGCATTTAAATTCAAAATAGATAATATTAATATTTCTTATAAATTAGATTATTATAGTTGAAGCCTATAAAAATTTATCATTAAAGTATCCGACAAATTCGGTAGTCATTACTCATTAGATTTAAAAAAAAAACAGAAGTAGCAATTGATCCCTTTTGCTTTTGAAATTATTTTCGGTCAAAATAATTTTAAAAAAAACTTTTGAAATTTAAACAAAATAACTTTTAAACTAATTTATATTTTTAATCTTAAAATTAATTTTAAAAATCAAGTATAAAGTGCACTATATAAAACCTTCTCAAGATCCAAAAGTCACAAACGTCTAACTAGTTTAAGAGCAAAAGGATCCAATAAAATGTGGTTAATATGAGGACAACAGATAGAGATAATGATAAGGTAAATAATCTAAATGATTCAGAAGAGTCACTAAAAGACAGTAATCATAACTACTACTAGTTAGATAATAGATAGTGATAGCCGATAGGAGAGGAAATGAGTTAAGTCCAAATTAAGGTTCTGTTATTTGGTTAGGTTATTTTCAGGTATGGATAGATAAGTAGAGATAAGTACAGATAAGTTATAATATTTTTTTGGGGAATTGTGTTTTCAGAGTAGACGTTTTTTTGGCGAATTGTGTAAAGTTTGGATAAGTTTGGATAAAGTAAGATATGTTTGAATAAGTTGGGAGCGTTATATCCAACCTAACCAAAGAACAGGGCCTAAGTTTGGTAGTTTGCGAACTATATTGTTAGCTTGGCTCGGCTTGGCCTGCAAGTATCAGGGAGACCCGTGAAGTCTCTACATGCAAGACGTGCGCTCAACACAACACCCATACCATTCAGCTACTTCACATTTTCTTGATGCTTCTTTGTAGCAGTTTGATATATATTTAATTTTACATATTAAAACAACTAAAATTTAATTATTTTTTTCAAAAAAAGCTGGGGGGTCAATTGACCCCCCTTGACTTAAGGTGGCCTCGCCACTGCATTTCTCGCAAAAGCTCACAAGCGTGACATGCCCCTAGATGGGGTGGTCACGAGCGTGACATGAGGTGTTACGGACGTGAACTAGGTCTCTTGCACAAGGGGTCATTTTGGCCAGAATAGGGTCACAGGTGTGACGTATATGGTCACGACCGTGATAGCCCTCAGGGAAGGTTTTCTACAGAACTTCAAACTAGCATAACGTCTTTGTTCGAAATCTGAATTGACCTTATGATATATCATTGGAAAGCTCTCAATGTGATTTTCAAGAACTCCAGAACACTGGAGCTCTATAGAAGGAGTTATGATGGAAAGAGTGATCACTTGTCTTGTCTTTTGCCCAATTTTGTCCAACTTCCTTCTTTTCATCGTCCTAGGCTGATGTGTCTCTCCTATTCTTGCTGATAATAATGGCGTCCCCTCGACAGGATCTAAGAATGCCCCCATCGAGGACCTGAAGCATTAACCCATGGCCCGGGATCGCATTTGAAGTGCATGTTGCACCTAGGAATGATCAAAGTACCCCTCCAAGGTCCTGGGTCCACCTTAAAATGGAAACTAAACTTAAGCTTCTCGAGTTGGGGAAAAAGGGAGGCCCTAAGGGAATTTGGACCCATAGGCCTATCGAAATCAAGCTTATCCCAAAACAGTACAAGGGGTCTAGCAAAACCCTCTTAGCCCGATTCACGTAGTTGAGGAGATGTCTCGAGGCTACAATCCTTCCTTGTTAATGGTGGCAGAGACCACCATTGGTATGGATGCACTGAACTCGGGTTGTTTCTTTCGAGACAACCCTTTGTTGTTGGAGGTAAAAATTTTCTCCTTTTTATGTTTGTCTTCCTTCCTTTCTTCTTTCTATTTTTTTTTTGCTTGCTTGTTTTAGCCTTCGCTGCCTATGTTTTCTCTTTTTTCCATACTGATGCGACCGTAATTGGCAGATTACAGTCAGTCCAAAGTTGATTTTTATTCACTTTCGCGGTTGTTGGGTGAAATTCCAAGCTTCACCTTCAAACCTTGACCCTTTTTCCTTTAGTTGATTCATCATCCCTTTAGTAGGTGTGGCTGATGGAGCACCATAATTTGGTTGTTGAGCCTCCTACTCCAGTTGGGAAGGGATCATTCTGTCACTGCAAAAGATAGCACAACGAGCGGAGGTCAAAGGCTGAATGGGTCAACTTTCTGAACGAGGATATCAAGATGCCTTGGTGGTGAGTCTCGCACTACATTGACCAAGATTGTTTCTACTAGCATGCTTGTCTGTTAGGTCTGTCCAGTATCACTTATTATTTCCTTGAATGAGCGATGCTGTAGATGGGGAGATGCCAACACATTTCTACTAAGACATGCATACCTTTCGGGAGGGTGGAGTTGAAGCAGCCCCTTATAGATTCTTACAGAATCTATTGGGAGAAGGACCTGGAATCTTTGGGCCATCTCCTGAGATTGATGTGACTAGTGTTGTTCCTGAGTATCGTGTCTGGCTAATAGAATCTAACGAAGCTCGTCAGGCCCGAGAGAAGTATTGAGTGAAGGAAAAGTCTGTTGCCATATTTAATAACCAGGCTAAAACCAGAGTGTGTGTACTTTAGAGGGTTAGGCCTAAAAGCTTCTTTAAAAGATTGGTTTGGCCAAAGGGTGGACCTTAGGAAGCAAATTGCTTTTCAGAGGATTGTTATCAAAGAGCCTAGGGCTGACGATGTAAAGCAAATTAGTGAAGACAAGGGGAAAGGAAAGGCTCCTCTCTCTCCTAAGCACAAGAAATACTATCACCCTAAGGCTAATGGTGAGGGTAGTAAGGGACTAAGCAAGATCCTACTGATGGTTCTACTGAAAGAATGAAGATCGACTAAACTTGAGTTTCTCGAGTTGGGGAAAAAGGGAGGCCCTAAGGGAATTTGGACCCATAGGCCTATCGAAATCAAGCTCATCCCAAAACAGTACAAGGGGTTTGGCATAAACCTTCTTAGCCCGATTCACGTAGTTGAGGAGATGTCCCGAGGCTAATATCCTTCCTTGTTAATGGTGGCAGAGACCACCATGGGTATGGATGCACTGAGCTTGGGTTGATTCTTTCGAGGCAACCCTTTGTTGCTGGAGGTAAAAAGTTTCTCCTTTTTATGTTTGTCTTCCTTCCTTCCTTCTTTCTTTTTTTTTTGCTTGCTTGTTTTAGCCTTCGCTGCCAATGTTTTCTCTTTTTTCTATCGATCACATTGTAATTGTGACATTCAAAGCAAAGTTGATTTTTTATTCTCTTTCGCGGTTGTTGGGTGAAATTCCAAGCTTCACCTTAAAACCTTGACCCTTTTTCCTTTAGTTGATTCATCATCCCTTTAGTAGGTGTGGCTGATGGAGCACCTGAATTTGGTTGTTGAGCCTCGTACTCCGGTTGAGATGGAATCATTCTGTCACCACAAAAGATAGCACAACGAGTGGAGGTCGAAGGCTGAATGGGTCAACTTTCTGAACGAGGATATCAAGATGCGTTGGTGGTGAGTCTCGCACTACATTAACCAAGATTGTTTCTACTAGCATGCTTGTCTGTTTGGTTTGTCCAGTGTCACTTATTATTTCCTTGAACGAGCGATGCTGCAGATGGGGATATGGCAACACATTTCTGCTAAGACATGCACACCTTCGGGGAGGGTGGAGTTGAAGCAGCCCTTTATAGATTTTTACAGAATCTATTGGGAGAAAGAACCTGGAATCCTGGGGCCATCTCCTGAGATTGATGTGACTAGTGTTGTTCCCGAGTATCGTGTCTGGCTAATAGAATCTAATGAAGCTCGTTAGGCCAGAGAGAAGTACTGAGTGAAGGAAAAGTTTGTTGCCATATTTAATAACCAAGCCAAAACCAGAGTGTGTGTACTTAAGAGGGTTAGGCCTAAAAGCTTCCACTACAACATGGTAACAAAAATAAGACCGTTATGAACGGTCACAATTTAGCTTGAACGGTCGTTCTGGGGGGCGGGCGACCGTTCATTTGCGACCGTTGGCGACGGTCGCCTCTGAATGGTCGTTTGTGGAACCGAGCGACCGTTCATTTGAACGATCGCTAACTAACGACCGTTCATAAACGGTCACAGATGTGAACGACCGTTCATTGAACGGTCGCTAATTAGCGACCGTTCAATGAACGGTCGTTCACTTCTGTGACCGTTTATAAACGGTCGTTATCAATTGTGACCGTTAGTTAACAGTCGTTACTTAGCGACCGTTCACCTGAACGGTCGCCCATTTTATTTTTTAAAAATTTTTTTTTTGTCGAGGGTTTCTGGTAATACAATCTGTCCAGAATATATTTGAAGTATAAGTGCCAAACGGTCACAAAATGAACGGTCGCAAATAATAATATATATATAAAAATGAACGGTCGCAAACAGTAGCATATATATACATATATAGTCAACGGTTGCAAGTCAACGGTCGCTAGTCAACGGTCGCAAAATATATTACATATCTGACAAGTTTTTAAAGTTGTCCTAAAAAACACTATGAAGAAGGGGGGTCATTAATGAAGTTAGAGGGAGAGAATTGACCACTGGAAGGCGTCCCCTGCTGCTGCTGTTGATTTTGTTCTACTTGGGACAATCTTCCTTCAAGTTGGCTCAACATTTGCTGGTATTGGGAGATTTGACTCCTCAAAGACTGTTGTTCAGCCACCAAGGAAGCATAAGCAGATGGGGTAGGGGCGGCGGATGAGGAAGAAGAACCCTGACCATTGTGGCGTGCATAGCGGGCCGGCCTTTCGTAGAACATGCCCGTCGAGGATCCCAGGCCATGGTCGTCTTGTTTACAATGATAGTGCTCTATAACGTCCGCGGGGGTTGGATGGATCCCGTCACTAGCCTAGGAATATATTTAGAAACATTACATATATTACCTGATAATTTGTATTGATGAAAAACGTCAAAGTTAAAGATGATGGGAGGCTTACCAGTTTTCGCAAGTATTTACCGGTGGACATCGCCCCACCGTAGTGCTTATTCTGGTCCGGGGCTTTGTTCCGATTCGCCGTGTATGCCTCGACCCGACGCTTATAGGCCTCTTCCTCTCGTTTAGCCCACATCCTCGCCCGGATTTCATCTGACAAATGGGGGATTGGTTTGTTCCTTGGGGTATGTTTCTCCCGGTAGACTAGGCCCTTAAGGAGGTCGCTGAATTTGCTATGCCACATGTTGAAGACTTCTTGAGCCAGGTGCATTTCATATTCGAAACGTTGCTATACAATAACAATTAAAACAATTAAACACATATTTACTGTCCCATATATAATAACGAAATCCAAATAAAATAATTAGGTTCCGAAGGATTGTATTCTTACATAGAAATACGACCAATAAACCATTTTCTCAGGATCTTTCATATCACCAGCACTAAGAGCCTCCCCTTGGTAATGAGATTTTAGACTATCCGACACGACCTTAGTAACCTCAGGCATTGAGATCCTACAAGAAACGAGCAATAAGTGAGAGAGGCGCAATATTTATTAATTATTATGTATTGACTAAAATTAAAGTTGACATACCAGTCTTCCCCCCTAATGAGGGGGATTTTCGGGTCGGATGGGTCGATAGGATTACCGGGATGGATCTTCCATAGAGGGGATGGTGGGGACATTGCGTTTTCTTAAGCTGCATTATAATAACCAATAATTGACTGCACAAGTAATGAATTTAAAATTATTTTACATTTGATGCATGCAGTGAGTAATCGAATAACCATGAAAACAAATTAAATTATAACCAAACAAAATAAAACAATAAAATTCTAAATTGTTAATCGCACAACGTAATAAAACCAAATGACAGTTCAAACAAAAGAACCTACACGTGCGACCTACTCATCATCATCATCACTAAGCAACTCAACAAATGCGGCGTTTTCCAATGCTTCATTTCCTTCTAAATCATCGTCCTCCACCCTCTCTAGTATACCCCGATCTTCTCCTTCTTCATCATCACTAAATAGTTCATCTTCCGAGCCATCTCGATCGTCAAGTAGGTCGAACTCAGCAAGTGATGGGGGGTCCACATTGTTGTCTTCCTGAAATGCTCCATCATGATCATTGAGTCCATCTATTGTTTGTCTTGCCTTAATTGTTAGTGTAGCAGTCCATAATGATCTATCCTTCTTGGTTGTTGGGTAATGGATGTACACCACTTGTGTAGCCTGAGATGCCAACACAAAAGGCTCATACACCCTATACCTCTTTGCTTGGTTAACGTCAACAAGCTTGTAATGATCATGCACGACTGCGCCACCTTGACCCGGGTCGAACCATTCAACCTTGAACAAGTGGACTTTGTATTCCCTACTACGCCCAGTATAAACTAACTCAATAACCTCTTTCAAAATCCCGTAGAAGTCAATTCCATTCACCCCTTTGACACACACCCCATAATTTGCATTCGTTGTTTTATTATCGGCACGGTAAGCATGGAAATTGAAGTTGTTAATGTAGAAATGAGCCCAAGATAAAACATCCTTCCTAGGGCCATTCGCTAAAGCAGTAACAACTTCGTCTCCTTCACCGGATGACAAAACCTACAACGTTGTTTAATAATTGCGAAATTAATCTCATGTAACCTATGTTAACCAATAATTTAAAACCAAACAACTCAAATTGAATGTTAACCTTTCTTCTCAACCAACGGGGGAATTCTTTGCGATGTCTGTTCCATAATTCACGATGCGGCGTACGTGGATACAAACAGGCCATCTCTTCCTCAAATTGACTGAAATAAGTCAACATAGGTGAATATTCTACTGGATAAATAAGTTATTGATAATTGAAATGTCGATCTAATTAAGTTATGTTGTATATGTACCTTTCATATTCAGTCATTAAATTGGAGTTTGAAAGGACATATTCATGTGCAGCCTCATATTCTTGTTGGTCTAGGAATCTTTTCTTCCCTGCAGCTGGAGAGTACCCAATGTTCGATGAAAACAACTAAGGTATTGCTCCATTCCCGTCGGATGCATCACCCAACTCGGGGCATGAGTTCCTTGGAAGGTCCCTTGATTTTGTGTGCACTTCCGGTGCAAAGTATGCAGCACAAAAGTTGGAAATATCTTCCGTTAAGAATGCATTACATATTGAGCTTTCAACGCGTGCCTTGTTGCCAACCTTCTTCTTCAAATGATGCAGAAATCTACAACATTTGACAACCACCATGCGTCGAGGAATGCGTTACAAAGAAAAAGGCGGGTCCTAAATGTTTACTAAAAATACACTACAAAGAAAAAAGGCGGGTCCTAAATGCAATACAAAAATTTAATTACCTTTCGAAAGGGTACATCCACCTATACTGCACCGGTCCACCTTTAGCTGCTTCATATGGAAGGTGTATTGGAAGATGCTCCATCATATTGAAGAATGCGGGAGGGAAAATCATCTCCAGTTTGCATATGATTTCCGGTATGTTCATCTCCAACCGGACCATATCATCAACACTAACCTTAGAGGCACACAAGTCTCTAAAAAATTGGCTTAGTTCCGTCAGGGCTTTCCAAACATTCTGAGGAAGCAACTCCCTAACGGCAATTGGTAACAACCTCTCCATGAAAACATGACAATCATGACTCTTCATACCATGTAATGTTGATGTGTTAACATCTACACATCTACCTAGGTTGCTTGCATATCCGTCGGGAAGTTTGAGGTCTTTAAGCCACTGACATAATGCCTTACGCTTCTCTTTACCCATGACATATGCAGCTCCATCTGTCCTATCTTTATCAACCCGGCGATGCTTACAATGAGCGGCTAGGTCCTTCTTAGAGTTGTCATCATTTTTTGTCTTTCCTTTGATGTCCATGATGGTGTTCAACACCTGCTCAAACACATTTTTCTCAACATGCATGACATCTAAGTTGTGTCTAATTAGCAGGTCTTTCCAATACGGTAGCTCCCAAAATATGCTCTTTTTATGCCAATTGTGACATTGAAGATAGCCGTCAACATTGCCTTGTTGTTGAGTAGATGTTGGCAATCTTGACACTTGTTCCCAAACTTGGCTCCCATTAAGGCGAGGGGGTGGAGGTGAATGTTCTTCTCGATTTTTTGAAAACGCACTCTTGTTAGTACGATAAGGATGGTCCATTGGGAGAAACTGTCGATGACAATCAAACCATGACTGTTTCCTCCCATGTTTCAGCCACCGTGATTTTGTTTTGTCCATGCAATATGGACAAACTAGCTTACCTGCGGTGGTCCACCCAGAAAGCATACCGTACGTTGGAAAATCGCTTATTGTCCACAACACGGACGCTTTCATTCTGAACGTTTCCTTCAAAGACACATCATACGTGTCTACATCCTCCACCCACAACTGTTTCAACTCGTCTATTAACGGCTGCATGTATACGTCCAAGTTTCCTTTTGGACTTTTCGGACCAGGAATCAAGAGCGTGAAGAACATGTAAGGCTTCTTCATGCAAAGCCACGGAGGCAAATTGTAGGGGGTAGCTATAACAGGCCATGTAGAATAAGTTTGCCCGAAACTACCGAAAGGGGCGAAACCATCCGTGCATATACCCAACCGCACATTGCTTGGTTCCGATGCGAACTCTTTGTGAGTGGCATCAAAATGTTTCCAAGCTTCACCATCACACGGATGAACCATGTCACCGTCCCCTCGAACATTTGTTGAGTGCCACCTCATTTGCTCTGCTGATGTCTTAGTCAAGTATAATCTTTGCAACCGCGGACCGATTGGAAAGTATATGAGCTCCTTGTGGGTGTTCTTTTTACCCTTGTCCGTTGTCCGCACATATCGATCAGCACCGCAAAAGTTGCAACTATCAAGCATGGAGTTCTCCTTCCAAAACAACATACACCCCTTTGGACACGCGTCGATCCTCTCATGCGGAAGTTCTAAAGCTTTAAGTAACTTCTTCGACGAGTGGTACGTGTCCGTCATTTCATTAACAGGGGGGCAAATGTCTTTCATGAGGGCTAGCAGACTGTCTACGGCTTTGTTAGGGAGATTATACTCACATTTTATGTTAACAAGCCGAGACACTACTGACAACTGTGACAGTTCGCAACCCTCATACAAAGGTCGTTTGGACGCTTCTAACATTTCAAGAAATTTTTGCCCTCCATCTGTCGGCTCATTCTCTATTGTTTCGAACACGTTGGACGATAAATCTCCGATGGCATCCGTGAGCATTTCTTGCATTGGGTCTAACACATCAGTCCTCGACGACCCTTCAATTTGGTTCGACGTTTGGTTGAGGATCGTGGCAACGGGAGGCACGTACACCTCACCGTGACTCGTCCACACAAAATAACTTGGTATGAACCCATTTTTGTACAAGTGCACCTTAACATTGTCCTCACGTTGGTGTTTCATGTTTTTACACTTTGAACATGGACACCTAAGTACTTTATCCGATTGGAAGCTAATGGTTTGTTTAGCAACCGGCAAAAATTCTTCTTTCACCCCTCTAACAAACTCTTTGCTAAGATACCCCTCCTCATCGATTTTCTCATACATCCATTTCCTAGTATTTTCCATTTTGTTCAAATCTGCAAAGTTGACCGAATTAGATTTCAAAGTTGTCAATTTGTGCATGTTAACACACTAATTTGCTAGGTGAGCTCACTTAATTATAACAACCAAAAGCATCCAAACTCAACACTTTTCTATGGCATCTACAACTAAGCTATATATGTCAGTAGTCAAGAGGATAATGTTATTACCCGATGAGAGTGTCATTGTTCCTGATAATTTATGGCTGAAAAAAACTTTCATGAGTCTTACCGACTCTCTTTTTATTTGTCTGGTTCCCAAAAAGTAGCGCAATCTCAGCAGTGAAATTGCGCGAGGTCTATAATGCTATGGGAGTTAGAAGCATCTCAGATTCAATACAATGCAGTGTTTCCATTGTGCAACCTGGTGGGCAACAAGACAAGGCGGGAATGAGAGAGAAGCTTATAGTAAAAGGTCTAATAGAAATTGTGTTTCCATTAGACCTTTTACTATCGCCTTCTATCATTCCTTGTCTTGTTACCCACCTGGTTGCCCACTGGACACACAGCATTGTACCGAATCTGAGACGCTTCTAACTCCTACAACACTAGAGACCTCGCGCAATATCACTGCCGAGATCGCGCTACTAAGGAAACAGACAAATAAATTGGAGACTTCGATGCGGCGCGAAAGTATTTTTCAGCCATAAATTATCAGGAACAACCACACTCTCATGGACACTAACAGAACCCACACTCGACCACTTTTAATGACATCTACAACTAACATACTAGAACTATAAATTACCCTACTTTCTAATAACTACCAAAAGCATCCAAACTCAACACTTTTCTATGACATCTACAACTAAGCTATATATGTCAATAATCAAGAGGATAATGTTATTACCCGATGAGAGTGTGATTGTTCCTGATAATTTATGGCTGAAAAAAAACTTTCATGAGTCGTACCGACTCTCCTTTTATTTGTCTGGTTCCCAAAAAATAGCGCAATCTCAGCAGTGAAATTACTGCTGAGATTGCGCTACTTTTTGGGAACCAGACAAATAAATTGGAGACTCGGTACGACTCATGAAAGTATTTTCAGCCATAAATTATCAGAAACAACCACACTCTCATGGACACTAACAGAACCCACACTCGACCACTTTTTATGACATCTACAACTAACAAACTAGAACTATAAATTACCCTACTTTCTACTCTAAACTACCATGACAACTAACCTATTTACTAACACTAAACTGGTTGTTGAGTACTTAAGCTAGCAAAGGGATGTGACATAGTTATTTATAACTCATGTCTTCGTTTGGGGTTATGAATAATTAAGATAGCAATTAGGTTGGATACGAAACAAATTTACGCTAACAACTTAGACTTAATTAAAGGCATGTCTCTAAATGTCAATTCACCCTTGTTGTGATGAACAAGTTATGCGAGTTATATATGAGAAATCCACGCTTGGCGTATCAAATGTCGATCGTTGTGCATTTAGCATCCCAATCACTAATAAAACGAACACCCAGGAAATCAAGATTGAATTCCTGGGTGTTCATTTTATTAGTGATTGGTATGCTACAAAACTCAACGATCGACATTTGTTTTGCCGCAAACGGTGGATTTCTCGTATGTATAACTCCGACGAATTGTTCATCACAACAAGGGTCAATTGACATTTAGAGGCTTGCCTTTAATTAAGTTATCCAACAAAGTTGTTAGTCGCGTAAATTCATTCCTAATCAAACATAATAACTAACTCATTTACTAATAACTACCAAAATCATCCCAACTCAACACTCTTTTCTAATAGTGGTAGATTTCCATGGCGTAGATTCAAATGAATTTTAAGCGTGCTAAAACAATTATATACAACATAACTAACTAAACATTCTTTACACATGTATTAACCTAATCCATACTAATTTACGCATGCTCATAATTTATACACATAAACATACAATTAACAATTTTCATAACTACAACAATAAATATTTCAAAACATTACTAACTAATACAAGTAACATACAATTAATACAAAAAATCAATAATAAAACACAATTAACACAACAATATACACATAAACATACCATTAAACTAATTGACAAATTTCACCACATACCTAACCTAATTAACATACAATACTTAAACAGTAATATAACTAACCTAATTAACATACAATTTCACAACATATCATTAAACTAATACAACTAACACAAAAATTAACCGAATAAATACTAATTATTCACTCAAATTATTCACAAATACTAACCTAATTAATGCATGCTCATAATTTATACAAATAAATATATAATTAACAAAATTATCAAATTTCAAATATTTTACCGGAGAGAACGACGGCGGCAGTGAGCTACGGTGGCGGCAGTGAGCGACGGCGACGGCTTCGGCAATGGCGGCAGCGGGACCAAAAAAGTGGCGGTTCCGGGTCCGATTTGCTAGCAAGAGGGAGGGCTTACGTTGTTATTAACCACCAAAAACTTAGAAGAATTGATAAGGAGGGAGAAGAGGAGGACTTACCGTCGTCGGTTCCGGCGGAATGTGGCGGCAGGCGGCGGTTTCCGGTCCAATTCGCCGGGTAGCAAGAAGAGGGAGAACAGTGAACGGATTTTGAAGTTGCGCAATTGAATGAGAGTGGAGCCGTTAGACGGTATAAAAAGGCGAACGACCGTTCATAAACGACCGTTCAATTGAACGGTCGCTAGGTAACGACCGTACAAAGAAACGGTCGTTCAGTGGAACGATCGTTCAATTTAACGGTCGCTATTTAGCGACCGTTCAATTGAACGGTCGTTCCTATGAACGACCGTTTCTTTGTACGGTCGTTACCTAGCGACCGTTCATTAACAGTCGTTTATGAACGGTCGGCCGCCTCTTTCTTCCGACCGTTTATTAAACGGTCGCTTGAAACGGTCTTATTTGGCCTGCCATCTTGTAGTGTTCTTTGAAAGATTAGTTTGGCCAAAGGGTTGACCTGAGGAAGCAAATTGCTCTTCAGAGGATTGTTATCAAAGAGCCTAGGGCTGACGATGTAAAGCAAATTAGTGGAGACAAGGGGAAAGGAAAGGCTCTTATCTGTCCTAGGCACAAGAAATACTATCACCCTACGGCTAATGGTGAGGGTAGTAAGGGACTAAGCAAGATCCTACTGATGGTTCTACTGAAAGAATGAAGATCGACTAAGCTTGCTGACCACTATTTTTAATTTTTTTTTATTAATGATAAACTGGTCGGAACAAGTAACGCTTGTATGCTTTTACTTATATTAGACCCTTTTCATAAAGGTAATGAATAAACAAAGTAGCCCTTTATTGAAAACATCTCCTTGTTCAACCTTCTTGAATCTATATATGTTCTTACTTAGCATTTTTTTAGGGTGATTATTAATGTTGGACAGTTATTTTGAGCAACAAGTAATGCTTGTATTCTTTTGCTTATGTTAGACCCTTTTTGTTAAGGCAATGAATAAAATAAGTATCCCTTTATTGGAAGTATCTCCTTATTCAACCTTCTTGAATATGCATAGAGCTTACTTGGCATTTTTTTGGTAAAGTAAGTGCCTTCAACATTTCAACAAGTGTCTAAATTGAACTTAGGTGCTTGCCATGTTTTCTAAGTATTAGAACCATTTTAGCTTATCTGAATTAGTTTGTTGTATCTACTCTTCTCCATCTTGAGTGTTTAACTGAGTTGCCCCTCCCGGTAAAATTTCTTGAACAACTTGAGGGCTTTCCAATCTAGGGCAAGTTTACCTCTAGGATCTTGTATGGGAGGTCCCATTTCTTTCAACACTAAGTCTCTCACTTGCAGGTCCCTATCTTTGACTTTTTATTAAATACCCTAGATGTTTTTCCTAAATACATTTGTACATTATGCAAAGCTCTTGGCGTACATTCATCCAGGTGAACTAACTCTTCATATCTGGATTGTGCCCATTCTGCTTCTGGCAGCTGGCTTTCTACAATGACGCACAAGGAAGGGATAACTATTTCTATTGGCAAGACTACTTCCATCCCATAAACCAGAGAATGGGGGGTTGCCCCTATGGTAGTGTGAATTGACATTCTGTACCCCTATAAAGCAACATGAAGCTTATCTGGCCAATCTTTGTAATTTACTGAAGTCTTCTTGATGATTTTAATTATACTCTTATTAGCTGCTTCAATGATCCCATTGGTATTTGGGAGATACGATGACGACGACTACTGATGCTAAATTTTGTACTTAGACTAGATCTTTACCACTTCTTTCTTAAATGACAGTTGTTGTCATTTGTTATCTCATGTAGAACTCTATATCGGCAGATAATATTTTGCAGTATAAACCTGACAGCAAGCTTGTAGCTTATTTTGGCATATGATGTAGCTTCTACCCATTTTAGGAAGTATTCGATACCAAAACATATTCATGTCCTCTCATCCACTTCGGTGATATCTTGCCTACGATGTCTATTCCCTACATTGAGAAAGGTCGTGGGGATGATAAGGAACGTTGTTAGGTAAGAAGTAGGTTTGTGTTTCAAATTGGCATATTCTTGACACTTGAGGCACTTTTTAACAAACTTAAGGCAGTAAGCTTCCATTGTCGACCAACAGTACCTTGCTCGTTGGATCTTCTTCTTCAGGATTTTCTCATTCATGTGGGGGCCACATTCTACACCATGGATAATGCCCGTGATAGTTTTCAAATTGGCATATTCTTGACACTTGAGGCACTTTTTAACAAACTTGAGGCAGTAAGTTTCCTATTGTTTGACGTAGTGCAAATTAATGCCTGTGATAGTTTTCTTGTATAAGAGATCTTGGATAATGCAGTATTGGGCTACCATTAGTCTAATAATTCTTTAAGCTCTCGTGTTTGAGTCAAGTGAAAATTCTCCTTTTTCTTAGCAGTTGTACATGTTGAAGTACCATGCACTTGGATTGACTGAGATCATTTCCAGAAGATATTCATATGCCAGTTTTTGTCGGCATTCTATGTAGATGGTTGTAGCTAGTGTCCCTGCTGGAACGATAAGAGGATAGCTTGGCCAATATGTTGTCTAACACATCATTCGATTTGGGCCAATCCTTGAATTTAATCTTCTCAAATTGTTGGGCTAACTTCTACAAATGTTCTTGGTCAGCCACCAAGGTTTCATGCCGAACCTTTCATGTGTTAGTCACTTTATTTACTATTACACTGGAGTCTGCAAAGACTCTCAATTTTTAGTGGCCTATTTCTATCGTAATTTGGAGCCTGATGATGTAAGCTTCATATTTTGCAGCGTTGTTGGCTGCATGCCTGCATCAAATTTTGGCTTTACTAAAATGGGAGTGTATGCATCTTCTGGTGAGATGAGGAGTATTCTTGCGCCACACCCCATTTTGTTTGATGCTCCGTCGAACTACATTTCCTACGTGACATCATCTGTGAGGAACAGTTCTTCATCGGGAAATTCTATCAGCCCCATGGGTGGTTATTCTGAGGGAGAATCTCTAAGAAATCGGACACTTCTCGCCCCTTAATGGATTTTTGGGGTAGGTATTTGAGACTGAATAATGATAACATTACTACCCACAATATAGTCTGAGTATTAATAGTAGGTTGCTCCATAATATACTTGATAGGATTACTCTCAGTGATCATGTAAACAATGTGGGCCAACATGTAAACAATGATAGGATTACTCTCAACGATCATGAATTATGAAAAGGTTAGGGTGATCTTCTCTAAGTACCTTGTTTCATACTCTAGGAACGTTTTGCTCAAGTAGTTGAAGGCTCTCTCTTGTCCAGCTACCTTTTAGGCTAGCACGGCGCCCAAGGCCATCTCAATGACAGTCAGGTAATGCAAAAGAGGCTTATTTAGTATCGGCAACATCAACACTAGCGAGTTGGTCAAGGACTCTTTAATTATGTCAAAGGCTACTTGACACTTGTCATCCCATTCTGGTTTAACTCCCTTCTTCAAGTTCTTGAATGGAGGCTCGAAAACTATGTTGAGCTTGGATATGAATCTATTGTTGTATTACACCTTTCCTAGAAAATATTAAATTTCCATATCCTTCCTAGGTGGTTTCGTCTCTTGAATTACCCTGATCTTGGATGGGTCTACTTCAATGCCCTGTTGGCTAACCACGTAGCCTAATAACTTGCCAAAAATGACCCCCAGTGCAGATTTTTGAGGGTTTAATCTCATATTGCAATGTTAGAGTCAAAGGAAAAACTTCCTAAGGTGGTAATGTGCCCTAACTTGTGTTATGACTTAATGATCATGTCATTAACATACACTTTGGCATTGTTGTACATCACGTGATAGAGCAAGGTGGTGGTAGTGCACTGGTAAGTGGCACCTGCATTTTTAAACTAAAAGGCATGACCACATAATAGAATATGCTCCAAGGGGTGGTGAAAGATGTCTTCTTTGTGTCTTGCTCTCTTCCTTAGCCATCATTATTCGGTTATTTCCTGCGTATCAATCCATGAAAGATAACAACCCAAGTCCACAATTGTTATCTACTAGGACGTCTATGTAAGGCCGAGGGAAACTGTCTTTGGAACTAACTTTATTCAAGTCCCTGAAATCGACGCATACCCAGATCCTTCTGTCCTTCTTTGGTACCGACACTATGTTTGCGATCCAATTCGGGTACTCGACGGGTCTGAAGAAACCAACGTTGAGGTGCTTTTGTAGTTCAACATGACTTTTGTTGATAAATTCTTTCTTCAATCTTTCGGCCTTCTGCTTGATGGGCCTATCGTCTGGATAAAAGGGTATTCTATGTTTTTGTTGTTGGAAGTGCCCCGACCATGTTCAAATATAACCTAGTACTCAAGCCAACGTGGCACGGTGGTTGATGACTTTGCTAGAAGATCTCTTAATCAGTGATTAAACAGTTCATCACAACCGTGCTAGTTGGTCCCACAGGGTCACACAAGTCAGAGCCCTAAGGCAAGAGTATGTGAGAAATAGGGTCGGATCAATAAAGCATTGAACCAGGGAGGCCGAAAAACCCCTAGGGGGTGAAGAAGGAGCACCATGGAGGGTGGCAAGGACCACGATCTGTGGTACACCATCACGATACGTGGTAGGGTATCACGGTCCGTGGTGATGCATAGGGGCACGTTCCGCATCGGAAATGGAACTCACATTCCGCCCTCTCCCCTATGTAAAGGGGTCTCCTTTGGATGGAAAAATTTGTCTTTCCATCCCAAGCGGCCAATTATAAGGCTAGTGTCTATATTTGAGATTTATGGGATACTAGGAAAAGCTTTCTTTTGAGACTTCCCAGTTTTAGGAGTCTCGGGATGATTTCCGGGAAACCGTCCTAAGGAAGGCGGAAGGGTCGTATTGGATACAGTCAAACATACTCTTTTGACCCTGGTTTGCTTAGAGTTGAAACAGTCTAGCAGTCGTGCCGAAAGGTAAAAAGTGGACCTTTTGTGGAGGATTCCTATTTTGGAATCTTCTACTCGGAGTCCTAATAGTTTAGATTACGTGGGAGTCCTAATAGTTAGGATTCCTATTCTTCCCCTAATCGGGGTTGTCCCGATTAGATCAGGCCCACCTCCTCTTGTGGCCTAGATAGGTCTAGACCACCCTAACCCATCAGCGGTATCAAAGCCTCAATAACATGCTTATGTTTTTTCTATCTCTCTTATATGTTTCAATTGTTGAATCATGTTTAAGTACCCTTGCTAGATTGATTGTTTATGCCTTTTAAGTTATAATCTTGGTAGATGTGATCTATTAGGATGTATGCATGCTAGATTAATTGTTAATTTGGCATGTTATGTTGGTTACCTTGATTATTAGATGTAATCATCTTGTTATGGTTGAATCTTGTCTTTGATTGATTGAATTGGTTTTGGATGTTTGTGTTGCTTATCTCCTTTGTGATCATATATGGGTTTTCCATATTATGTGAGGAAAGCTTTGGTGGTGGCAATTGTTGCCATAACCATCGCATTGAGCTTCACGCCTTGTTTGACAAGGAATCTCAAGCACGACACCAGGTGTCTTACTTGAGATTTTGGCGAAACTCATAGCCTTTCTTCTCTCACTTTGAGCCTCTTGAGTAATTGTTGCGTTTGACGCCATACGTACGATAGCTCTGGTGATCATGTTGGATTCCTTTTGAGCATCTTGAGTAAATTTTGCGTTTGACACTGTACTCTCGATGGCTCTCATGATTATATTGGATTCTTGTCGAGCATCTCGAGTATTTTTTGCGTTTGACACCGTACTCGTGATGGCTCTCAAGATAGCATTGGTTTTCATAAGGTTGGGCATAGTTTGAATGTGTGTAACATGTGATGTCACACTCATAACTAGTGTCACTTCAAGATTTCTTCAAACATCAAACCTAAAAGAATTTGAGGTTTGGGACTAAAATGTTTAGACTTGAAATCTCGCTTTCTATAACTTCCCGGTTAAATTAGATTTAACCTACGGTATTGAGCTGGGTGATTCCATTCAAGTACTGCATTATGGGAAAGGTTGATTTTGGAAATCAAATATAAGTCAATTAGTTGGGCATAAAAAAGGTCGTTGTTGTGGGGTAGGTGGCTGGGAGATTCTAGTTGAACCTCTACAAAATGATCCTCAACATGGAATAGGAATCAACTAAGTAAGTTTGCTCGAGTTTGGAAATTGAGCAAAAATGAGTATGTGTTTAGCCTTGAAATTTGGAATTTCAAGAAGGAAAAGTGTTTCCTATCTCACTTGAAATCGTTTTAGACTGGAGATCTTAACTTAATAAATTGAATTTTGTTGAGTATGCATGCTTAATTTCTTCCTTATGTTTGGGATTTGTTTGATGCTAAAGTATGTTGGCGTTATCCCATGCTTTTGGTTGATATATTGCAATTTAGATGTCTTCTATATCTCTTATTGAAACATATTTTGGCATATGTTGATGTGTCGTGTTGCAATGTTGCAAAAATTATTTGCTTGATCGCATGCACTCTTAGTATGGGCTTAACTAGTCTGGTTTTACCGGCCTGCGTGCTGGGTTGGGTGAAATATGGCCTGCGTGCCGTCGATTTTCAATATTTTTTCAAATTAGTTTAATTAAAGTTGTAATTTATATTTGAAATTATTGTAATTATATTTAATGAGACCCGCTTGTAAATCTTGTAATGTGGAGTCAAGAAGTTGAGTGGGAGCCCAATGCAACTTGGATGTTGGTTTGAGTGGGAGCCAATATATGTATGTTGCGATGTTTCAAGAAGAAGTTTTTGAAAGCGTTCGAGAAGATGTTCTTGAAGTGTCGATAAAGAAAATCCTTGAATCGTTCAAGTGGGAATTCTAGAAGTTTCAAGAAAGAGTTCTTGAAGACTTGAAGACTAGCTTATCTTAATTAAAATTGCTTAATTAAGTTTAGGAGGCCATACTAGGGGTTTTAAGTTTATGCTTTGAATGGTTCTTAGCATGTTTTATTCGTTTATTATGCTTTTCATGCTTGATTCACAAGTTTCACCTAGAATTGCATACTTAGGATAATAAATATGTACTTTCTAAAATTTAGATATGTGATTGCTCACCCTAGCAACATCCACTTGGATCATGGGTAGTCATTGCCCAAACAAGTCATCCATGGACCGGTAACAAGTTGGGTGGAAGTTAGGTCCATTCATAATGGCAGGCTAGAGAGTCTAGAGTCATGAGCAATAGAGAAAGGTGATGTATGAGATACATACACTCTCGCCAAGAATCGTTTAGAACGATTGATCATGAGATGACCTACCTTAGGCGATCTGACACGAGGTTTGTTTGGGCCAAAGCTCACTCGATGTGGATTTGTGCTTGTTGGGTCTTGGTTACATTGAAACACTAATTGAGAGTTACATGTGTTTTAAAGTTGAAATAAAATCGGTTTTGATGGAGATTCGCCTTGCCTTGGTCTCACATATGGAGACCCAAGGTTCATGGAGGGTGATGGATGACGTCCAAGTCCAAGCAAGGTAAAGGGAGGAGTCAAGTCACGTGCAAGGAGACGTCCTAGAAGAGGATTTTTAGTAGTATTTGTGTTTTCCTTATTAGTAGCTAAAGTTTGTAATAATAGTATTTGTAATTTCCTTATTATTTTTGTAAGTAGGCATAATGCCAAGTAATATCTAGCTTAGGCGTCAAGTTAGAAGAGTTTAGAAGAGTCTAGAAGGGGAGAATCCTAGTAGGATTCAATCGTAGTCTTGGACGCCAATTTTGTCTAATCCCATCAGGATTAGGAAAGCCAAAGGGAATCCTAGAAGGATTCATCCTTAGGTTGCTTAGGCGCCAATCTTAGTAGTTCTAGAAGGATTTATTCTAGTATAAATAGGGGAAGCCTGTAACGTTTAAAGACACGATTTATGTAATGAATACAAACAAGCTTTTGCTTACCTTGAGAGTTTTCTATAACCTTCTTTCCTTTTCTACTATTGTGAATTGGCTATTCAAGTGGTGAGGTAGAACTTGTTCCTATACTTAGAAAGTGTTTCTGTAACTAAGTAAAAGAGCAAGAAGCCCTAGGGATTCAACTTGTGGTGTCTCTGTATCAAGTTCGATTCTCCTTTAACTATCCAAAGTATCTATCTTTATTGAGCTGTCCCTACAACAATCCTAGGTTTTGCGTGAACCTTACCCTAAACCTAGATTGGTTGCACGTCTCCCTTGATGTGTCATTGATCAAACCCTAGCCTTGCATCAGTTATACATCAGGTTTAATTTCTAGAGTTGATTGATGTTTAAAATCCTAATTGAATCATTTTGGCTTGTAGATTCATAATTGTTGAAGACAGGGTCAAGGTCCTTCACCGCGCATCCGCGAAGGATCTTAGGTTTTGATGAAAGCCAAAATCCAGAAAAGGGAAGTTGCCTTATATTTTATAATCTGATTATATATTATGAGTATATAATATATATTCTGATTATATACTCAGCTTATGTGTATATAATATATATATTTTGATTATATATTTATATATTCTTATTGTGGGCATGATTCTTGTAGATACAAAAAGGAAACAAACCAAGGGAAATCAATCATGATTATTGTAGCAACAAAAGGAAAGAAATCAACACATAAGGCAAGTTACCGTTGGAAGGACTCAAGTCCAAGCATCAAAAGGCCTCTATAAAAAGAACATTCGTTGTGTCCACATGTGGTGGAGAGATGGTGTGTAGTAGAGCCTTGACGGACTAAGGCTGTGTGAGTTTGTGCTTCAATGTAATCCATCATGTTCAAAATCGCCGCTAGGGTTTTTCCCACGACGATCCTTATTTGTAGCTGACTCAAGGACATTCAGTCTTGGTTAGTGATCCTATCAGTAACTGCCTTCGGGCTGTTACTTCTTGTTTTATTTTGTAAGTGTAACTTGTTCTTTGATTGTTATAAATCTAAAGAGGTATTTCAGTTACATTGTGTTTTGTTCCTTGGTTTGAAACCAAGGAAGTTTGCTCTAACTTCCTTACCTAGTGTGTAGATCTTAATTGTGAACTTCACCCCCCCTCTTGGGCTCCAACAATAATGTCTGTTGCTGATCTCCCTTTCCATCGTTACCTCCTTGAGAAGGAGAAGCTTACTGGATCCAATCACCTAAATTGGGTCAAGTATATGAGAAAATGTTCTCAAGGCTGAGTAGAAAGAGTATGTGCTTGACATACCTAAGGGCGCCTCCTGTCGATAATGGCTCGGAAGTTGAGCAAGCCAAATGGAAACGTCATTGTGATGACGGTACCTATTTGGCTAAGTTGATCTTGGATAGTATGTCTCAGCTGTTCTAAAAGTATTTTGTTGGCATGTCGTCTTTCGAGATTGTCTCGCTCTGTAAATCTTCGTACATGAAGTAGATCATACATGAAAGACATGAGACTGTTAGCAAGATCTTCAACTCGAAATTGGAAGTCGAAAAACCTATAGAGCCACATGTGTTGAAGATGATAATTCACGTCAACAACATGAGTTGGCTAGGCTTTCCTTTTGACCCTATCTTGACTGTTGACATCATCCTGAGCACGTTGCACGATGGATTCCAGTTTTTCATGATGGATTACATCAGGCAAGGGCGTGAGCATAGCTTGTTGAAGGTACAGGAGATGCCAAAGCGGTAGAAAAATATTTGATTGCTTCTAACGAGGCTTACAAGATCGTTTCAAAGGTCAAGAAGGAAAAGCGCCACAGGAGGTGTACTAAGTCAAGAAGGACTTTGAAGATCATGAAGGCTAGCGTAAGGTTGTTGTGCAAGTCTAAGATCTCCAGGAGAAGGCTTGCCCAGAGTACCTGACAGGCTTGGAGCTTGAGAAATGGAATTTCTTAACTTAGGTACATATGTGATTGAATATATCCTAAATGTCTCTACTTTTGGGTATTAGATACTAACTTAAATATCACATTTGTTGAAATGTGCAGGATAGGAGTTGATCTTAGCATAAGAAACAAGCAAGTAGTTGCTAGTTCATGCTTTGAGATTTTGGTTTATCTTTTCCTTCCAAACGACTACTTGAATTCAATAGTTGTTGGTTTATGTAATTAATCAGAAATTAGATTTCTGTTTTGAGTTTTGGAATGGATGCTTATTCCTTTTGAAATTGTAAAGGTGATGCTTTAACTATGAAGGAATGAATCTGTTATGATACTAGCATTTATTGAATGACTAGTATATTTTGGATTAAGATAAACATATTCATCAAATTATATGCAAAATAAGTTGATGGTATGACTCAAACTATCTCATTTTCGGTTTTCCACTTAAGTCATTTTAATCAGAACCGGCATCCATATGTTGCTTCAAGCAGGCATTTTGGATTGGTCGGACTTTGAAACACTAGGTGTTTGCAGAGTATATCTGATAGGGTATGTGACTTCATCATATTTTCTTTTGAATCGGTGAGCGGGCTAGTAAATGGTTTAGGGCTGGTACATATGAGAGGTATTTGGCTATACCAGAAACTAGTACCAAAAGTGTGTGAGAATACTTCATTTTCTTGAATGACAATTCTAATGGACATGGTTATGCCACTCAATTTGTCATGAATAGGAATCTTTAAAGAGTTTCAGGATTTCCAAAATGAAGTATGAGAACTGCTTAGTGAGATAAATTAAAGCCCTTCGTATGAGACAAGGTGCTGAAGTATTAAGCTAAGAGTTTAGTTGTCATCTAAGAGATCATGAAATCATTTCACGGCTCTCATTCCTCCAAAATCAGCATGAGATGGTGTGTCTTGTAAAAGAAATCATACCCTACCGGTTATGGTATGATCGATGATTCTTGAGTCAAAAGTCTTATGTTTGCTATTGATAGTTGTCTGTCTGTTATGACCTTTTCTACCTTCAAAGTTGTTAGAAAGACACCATATACGATATGGAGATGAATTATTCCATGTCTATTTTTTCTTATTTGAGGTTGCGAGAATGATCAATAGGTTTGACCTATTGGCTGTCTTGCACTCGTATCAAAAGATGTTTCTTTATGGATAATCCAAAAGAAACTAAAAGTTCTTCTTATGCACTCGCTCTTATGAAGACATGTTTGTGTCTCAAAAGCTTTCTACTTAGAGACAAGGTGTATCTCTAAGAGAAAGAGTGGGAGAGATTTTATGAACTTACTGAAGTTCATGAGTCACAAACTACTTCTCCCTTTGCTATCCATAATACCCTACTACTCTAACTCAAAACACTTCCTGAGAGTCAGCAAGTGTGAGTTGAGATTCAAGTAGTTGTAGTTTAGATGGATGAGTGCCAAAAGTGTTTGAGGACCAGACTCAAGGAGTTGAGGGCTGGTTGGATGCAGAACATGTGGAAGAACCATTTGGTAAGGTGGGTAGACAGGTACGTCAGCTTAAGAGATGTGGTTATCTAGATGCTGACACATGTGTATTACTTTTGGAAGTAATAAGTCTACCACCTACAAAGCAGGCTTTGAAAAACCGGATTCTATCAAATGGCTTAGAGTCATGAAATCGAATATGGACTCCATGAACTTGGAGGTTTTTGCTAACTATCAGGTTCAAGTAGATCTTTATAGTAAAGAATGACATGGACAGTAAAACATAGGTTTACAAATGCTTAACTGGTTGCCAAAGTATCAGGTTCATTGTTGTGACTATGAAGAAACCTGATTAATAGTTCACTACATTAGGGGTAAAAAAATTTTGATTTGTCAAAGTACCCATTGGTGTACGATAAATACAACCACATAAAAGTAGGAGCTTACATGATTGCTCCATACATATAGAAGAACCACCCAAATGTACACATTTAACTCTCACAAGTACTTTGTAATTAGCTACATATATAAATGTTCATATGTATAAATAGTTACATTTACGTATGATATAATATTTATGAAAAGGTCAAACAAGCAAGCAATTTTGCAACTCCCCTAGGAACAAGGGAAAAACACATATAAGCTGTTATAGCTCTTTTGAAATAGGTAATACTTAATCTCCTTATAGATTCATTTTATCATATATTTTTCCATTTGACATAACCTGAAACGCTGCAATTTTTTTTTTTAATTCTTTGTTATAGGTTCAACTTCATCTGTACACGAGAGTTATGACTTCACAATACACAAACAAGCAAAAAAAGGATAGTCCTTTTGTGATCTTTATTTCAACACTACAAAAGTCAAGTCAACAATTCCACATTTTCAAGAATCAAGTCTTCGCCTACCATCTGTCTCCCTTTTTTTGTTCGCATAATTAACTTTCACAAGTAATCAGAACCATCATAATTAACTTATATGGACTTTGAAATATTTGTACGCCCCTTTAACACATCAGTGAATATAGTCTTCAATGTGAAGAAAGTAGGAAGTCAGGAAGATACATGTGCGTAAGAAAAAAAAAATCTATTACGCAAAATCCTGCCACTAAGTTCTAATTTCGCTCTTTTCTGTTATTCTTCACTTACAGGTTCTATTGGGGTAACTAATATTGAATCTCTCTCACTAAATCACTTTTGGCCTGATTTACTATGTGATATCTTTCTTGTTGGAGGTATATTAACTTAATTACCATAATTACTTATCATTGGCTACTGATTTTTTTCAGCGTTTTCTTTGAACTTGTTGTTTTACTTGAAAAAAATATCATTGTTGGGAGTTACTTTGTGCTGCCTTTTTTTTCGTTTTTGGTTTCTGATAGCTAGGTTCATTCATGGTATCTTTGATTCATTTCATTTGTTCAGGTTCAACTACAATGTTTATTCAATTTATCTTGCATATAAGATACACTTTTCTCGCAAGTTGCTAGGAACCATATAGGTCATTGAATACGTTCTTGTAATAGGGTCATTGAATACACATGTTGAATCAAGAGCCCAACACAGAACAAGCCATATTCTAAAAAATTTGTCTCTTTCAAGTTGAAATCAAGGATATACTGTCCTCTTGAGTGCCTCTTTTAGTGCTTAAGTGTGTCAGCAGATCTTTAGTGAATGGCGAGTTTCAGAAACACAAGCTATCAGTTGACTTTCTTTGATTAAAATCGTAGAATCATGTTGAAAGTTATATGTTCATCTTGGTCAGAAACGTCATTTGACATTTTCTTAAGAACAAGCATGTTTTCCCCCCATTTCCCCTTTCTTTTCTTTTAGTGATGTGGTTATTCAGTGGAATGCATTATTAATTTTTCTAGTGTCATATTGTGAATTACGCAATTCCAACTTGATGAGTTGATATTGAGAAGGTTTTGGTGATCTTCTGTAGAATTGTTTGCAAATGTGGATTCTGTGGGATGGAAAAGCAACAACTAAGTGACTGGGAAAGACTTACAGGGTCCAAGTGAAGAATTGGAAGAAAAGTATTAGGGTCAAAGATTCCATGCTAATGCTGGAGCAATGGGTATGTTTTCAGCATTTGCAATTTCATTACTATCTTATAGTTTTTACAATCTCCGTTGGAATTTTTAAATTTCAAATGGAGGTTATCAACAATTTTGCCATGGAAACTAATAATTTCAGTACTTTCTACTACTCCTGCAGATGCTACAGACGGCTGAGTGTCATGCACAAGTTGTTGCCTTTGCTAAGCTTCCCAAGAATCCATCGATGAAATTAAAAAAACAGAAATTTCTTTCTTTACATGATGGTAACGTGGAGGAGATTATAATTACATACTTTGAAGTTTGAAGAATGTGTTCCATGTGCTTCAATCTTAGCCCATCACTCCTATCCAGTAACTCTAATGACTAATGCCACTCCAGAAGTGACAACCTACACCGAGGAAACAACAACATGATTGGAAATTAAAAGTGGTTGTGGGCTATAAGACTGAAGCAACTATTCTCTGCGTTCAGATTTGACAGAGATGGTTTCTCAATCAAAGTGTTGCTTGGTCTAATGCTGGCTCCTAATCCAAGTGAGTGAAGCTTTAATATGTCAGAAGGGGGGTTAACATTGGATGTTTCTGGACTTTCTTTGGAATATTAGTAGACAAGCAATGCAACAATTCGAAAATGAGATCCAGCTGCCTCAAAAACTGATAAACTTAGTTTTATCATCAAACATTATTTTGGTAATAACTTTAATGGATGAAATCCCGTGCTTCGCACGGGCTCCGTACATTAAGATATAAAGAAGTTCCACAATAAATATTCGAACACATTGGAAGAAAAAGAAATTGAAAGACCTAATTTAGTCATAATCTGCTGCTCGATTTCCTTTGCGGTAGATATGTTTGATGAGAATTGATTACAAGTACTTAAGAAAAGTTTGGCATGCATTACTAAAGTCTGTATCTCCTAAGGTATATGAATTTCTCTTTTTAAAGCTTCGATGAGTGCTTGATTATCATGTTCAATCATAATTGATTGGTGTCCTAAAGTAATCGCAGCTCGAACTACGTACATTTCACATTATTGTTGCCATTGCTACTAAGATAGAAGCAGCTTCTAGATTGGTGGAACCAACTTGAATAATCTCTCATCCCAACTCATGATAACAAATCCTCCTGCTAATGTTGAATTAAGAAGATTTGGATACATCGACATTAATTTTGATGAATCCCCAAGTGGTTTAGCTCAATTGATGAAGTTTGTGTGCTTACACCTTAGCTGAAAATAATGATGATGATGACGAAAAGAAGAAGTTGCCTCCAGGTTGAAAGATTGCTTAGTCTTCCATTCAACGTGAATCCTTTTAACACGAATAATTACTCCAACAGAATTATATATCTCATTTTTAATACAACCAATATGAGAAGAATTCATACTCTACCAAATACTCCATAAGAGAGAAACGCTACAACCAATCTAAGAATAATTAGACTGCCTGTTGGCAAACTGAAGAGCTCTACGATTGACGAAATTAATATACTATAAAAATTTGATTCGAGCCACTTATGTTGAGACACCAAATCCCAAGTACTTTCGGGAATAGAACATTAAGAAAATAGATGATTCATAGACTCCAATTTAGAGTTGTAAATTGGATAGATAGAATCTAAATTCAACCTTCTTCTAATCAAATTTCAATACTAGTAGGTAAAACATTATGACCTCCTCTTTGCTTGCCTCCTTGCTTCCAATTATGTACTCCCCCTATTTTTTTGGATCTACTCCCCAATTCTTTCCAAATAAAGATGAATTGAAATCCACCACTTGTTCCAATTACAAATGGCCACAATTCACAGTCCAAAATTTGACAGCTGCTTTTTCTGTCCAGTTGGAGAGACGTCTGCTAATATACAAGAGCACGTACATAGTTGGACATATATATTGGTGACTGTATTCGAGGACCTCCACATATCGCCATCTTCTCTTCCGCCTGGTATTCTCTTTTCTGCCTGGTAATATGTCATTTCTTAATTATTCTGCCTGATTTCTTCCAAGTTTATCAGTAATATGTGGATGTTGTAAGTCGACCACTTTGTAAATTGTTCTGGTTTAGATTTTATGGAAGAATAACAATTTTTGGTCGTTTAATTTGATATACAGGATGTTTTTTTAATTTATTATATGGATGCATGTTGGCAGATTGATCCAGGTCTTATAAAACAAGCAAACACTATATCACCATCTGAAGCTATAGCCATCGAACCATCTGTCATGGTGTTCCTTTAAAAAAAATTTTGGGCCTATTGACACAAGCTAATTAAGTAGAAATTAGTTTAAAAAATATTTTGTTTTTAATAATTGAAAGGTAATTTTGGGAGATGATTGCTATTTTGGGATGAGAGATTGTTGAATTAGTATTCAGAATTTTCCCCCAAATTGGGATTGGGGAGGATAATTCGTATGCAAATAGGTCAAATTAGGTTAGACTTTAGAAAACATTGTGTTCTTGATTAATGAAAAGTTGATGTTGGGAGATGATTACATTTTCAATGAGAAATTGATTGAATATCAGCAATGGGTACATAGTCTTAGGGCTTAGGGAGGAACTTGTTGGATACAAAATTGACAACAAAATAAGCCTACACAAACCTTCATGAAGTACAAGTGACTGCTCTACTAGCAATATTATATACTCCAAAATCCTGTCTTTCTTATCTTTACTGCCACATAACTTAAACCTACAAAACTGTCACTATATGCACTATTAGTCTTTGACAATATTATTTGGATCAATAGGAATTAGGATCTTTACGTCTGACAATATCGCTGCCTGCACTTTTTCTAAGTGGATGCAATGAATGGATTTTGTTATGCAAACTGCTATTATCAAGCTTCAGCATTTTGTCGCATGGGACTAACCTTTGGTTGGTTTTATTAGGCTGCCTCTGTCCTTGTTTGTAGAAGATAGGGTATTAGTTGGATACTTGGATGGATGGTTTTAACACTATCAATGCGATAAATTTAGGTTGATCAAATTCGATCAATATTAAAGTTTGGACAAAAACTGTTCTCAACACTCGACTTTTATTTGGTCAAATCGAGTCAGACATTTCGAACGGGGCTAAATTTGGGTAAGAACCAGGTTTGGACATTAGAAAAAGAGAAATATATTTTTCAAATACTTGGTTGATTTGATCAATATAAAAATTCAGACCAAAAATCTATATTAGAACCCAAATTTTTTTGATCGGACAACATTGTACCAACTCTATCTTTGCCAGTGTTTCTCCCTGATTATTATACCAATGAGTAAGAGCGGGATTGCCTGACTCATCCATGGATATTTTTTTTGTTTGTCAAAATAATTTTTAAGATTAATAATCTAATATAAATTGAAAATTGGGGTAAAAAATTTGTGATTTGTCAATATTATCCCTATATTAATTAATTAAGAATGATAGTTATTGGAATTATAAAAGGTGATAAATAAAGTTATTTATTAGGGGCAGCAAAAATGATACTTATTGAAATCATAAAAATGACAAACAAATTGAGACAATGAAATTAATCGTAGTGACAAACATTTTGAGATGGATGTAATAATAATTATGCCTAATTTTTGCCTAAACCATCCACCACAATTATCAATTTAAACATGGGAGACTCTATCATAGTTGAAATTGTTCTAAATTATAATAGTTGAAATATATAATTACCCTAAAATATATCTTTAAAAAAAATAAAAATTAATATATATCGATCAAAGAATTTGTTACAATAAAAGTAATCCTATTTGTTGAGGTATAATTTTTTACAAAATTTAATATTAGAAGGATATTTTACCAAACTTGATTTTTTTTTTCAACTATCATGTTGAAAAGTGTAAGTATCATATTATTCTATCATCAGAATTTAAAATTAAAATATATTAATGAAAGTAACTTATTATAATAGTTAATCTTATTTAGTGAGATATAAATCCTTTTAATATATGTGATTTCCCTTTTTTTTTCAACCTAGCTTGTTGCACCGTTCTTTTATGTAGTTAATTTGCGGTGCGGTAAGTTTCGGTTCGGTAAGTTGTGGTTCGGTAAGTTGCGGTAACTTGCGGTGAAAATACTAAAAACGTAATGGTAATTTGTGGTGAGTTGCGGTAATATGCGTTGAGGTTAGCTGCGTTAACGCACAAAAGAACGGTGTCTTGTCTTGACAATTGGATAATGTTGCATACAGTCAAAATACTCCATAACCTACTTTCATGCTTTTTAATATTTATCTTTCATCAATAAATTTTCAATTAAGATCTTTTTAAAAAATGATATTACACTTTTTTATAGTATTTTTTTTAATTAAATCTAATTACCTTAATTTTATTTGGTGATTTGTAATATGGAGTGTAAACTAAGATGTTAACAGTCAATTTTTTTTACACGGAAACGAGGGCAATAGATAAAAGAACGGAACAGTAGCACTGATAATAAATTTAGATTGTATTGGTCAACAATTAGAAATGACATCATAATCGAATAAACCACGTCTATTACACATATTTAAGCCATTTTTCTTAGTTTTAAAAATTATAAATAACAATATGATTTGATACAATTTATATACAATGTTATGAATTTAAAATATAAAACTTTTTTTTGAGAGAAATATAAAACTTTATATAAACACAAGACATTAAAATGTGTCTTGTATCAATACTCATATTATTGTCATCTAAAAACAATACTTTCAACAATAAATATAAAATAGAGTGTTACTCATTCAAAATAGTGTAATATCCTCAGACAACTATTTTGGTTTTTAAACAACCAAAATGGTTATGTTACATAAATTTTTGTTTGGATGACAATAAAATTCCTACTTGTAACATATAAACAAATAATAAAAAATAAATTGTATCATTAGTCAACATAAGTATTTTTTAAGTACTCCCTCGTTCCATATTAATTGACACTGTGACTAAATTTTTACCTTATTGACACTTGTGCGTTGTTTTGACAACTAGCTATGTGCTAACCACTCCCAAATATGGTTGCATGATTTTCAAAAATATCAATTAATATTGAACGGAGGGAGTATTGATTTTTTTATGGTAGAATTAAAATTTTTTCATATATTTCTGAACATATACAATGAGTTGTTATATAAAATTACCACCATTAGATTCGTAACGAAAAATACTATCATAAAGTACGTATAATATTGCAATTGTTAACATATATTATGTAAAAATTATCCATCAAAGAGTTACATTGGAGACCGTGAAAGTCAAAATTATGACAATTAATATGGAACGGAGGGAGTAATTTGTAATCAAAGTTAATCATTAATCTTGACTGTACATACCACAAAATTTCTACCTTTGTCGCAAGCACCCTCAGAGTTACGTATTGAATTGTAGAATTAAAAGATATCCGTCCTAAATTTCCCTCTTAATTAATTTGTCAAAATCAAAGCATACTGATAATGTGATGAAAAGTTTATGAGTTCTCTAAATAATTACCTTGTAAAACCATTTATTCAAAATTGTTGGAATTCTTAATAAATTATTTATTAAAAATAAAATGTGAGCCTTGTTACAATTGTTATTAAAATATTACATAAGAAATTATAAATCAAAAAATGATATTGAGTACCATAATAATACAAAAAAATAACTAACATCGAACGGATTAGTAGCCCGTGCATAGCACGAGCCATTTCACTAGCATTTATTGAATGACTAGTATATTTTGGATTAAGATAAACATATTCATCAAATTATATGCAAAATAAGTTGATTGTATGACTCAAACTATTGCATTTTCGGTTTTCCGCTTAAGTCATTTTAATCATAACAAGCATCCATATGCTGCTTCAAGCAGGCATTTTGGATTGGTTGGACTCTGAAACACTAGGTGTTTGCAGAGTATATCTGATAGGGTAAATGACATCATCATATTTTCTTTTGAATCGGTGAGCGGGCTACTAAATGGTTTAGGGATGGTACATATGAGATGTATTTGGCTATACCAGAAACAAGTACCAAAAGTGTGTGATAATACTTCATTTTCTTGAATGACAATTCTAGTGGACATGGTTATGCCGCTTAATTTGTCATGATTAGGAATCTTTAAAGAGTTTAAGGATTTCCTAAATGAAGTATGAGAACTGCTTAGTGAGATAAACTAAAGCCCTTCGTATGAGACAAGGTGCTGAAGTTTTACACTAAGAGTTTAGTTTTCATCTAAGAGATCATGAAATCATTTCACGGTTCTCATTCCTCCAAAAGCACCATGAGATGGTATGTCTTGTAAAAGGAATCACACCCTACTGGTTATGGTATGATCGATGATTCTTGAGTCAAAAGTCCTATGTTTGCTATTGATAGTTGCCTATCTGTTCTGACCTTTTTCTGCCTTCAAAGTTGTTAGAAAGACACCATATACGGTATGGAGAGGAATTATTCCATGTCTATTTTTTCTTATTTGATGTTGCGAGAATGATCAATAGGTTTGACCTATTGGCTGTCTTGCACTCGTATCAAAAGATGTTTCTTTATGGATAATCCAAAAGAAACTAAAAGTTCTTCTTATGCACTCGTTCTTATGAAGACATGTTTGTGTCTCAAAAGCTTTCTACTTAGATACAAGGTGTATCTCTAAGAGAAAGAGTGGGAGAGATTTTATGAACTTATTGAAGTTCATGAGTCACAAACTACTTCTTCCTTTGCTATATATAATACCCTACTACTCAAACTCAAAATACTTCCTGAAAGTCAGCAAGTCTGAGTTGAGATCCAAGTAGTTGTAGTTTAGATGGATGAGTGTCAAAAGTGTTTGAGGACCAGACTCAAGGAGTTGAGGGCTGGTTGGATGCAGAACATGTGGAAGAACCTTTTTGTAAGTTGGGTAGACATGTACGTCTGCTTAAGAGATGTGGTTATCTAGATGCTGACACATGTGTATTACTTTTGGAAGTAATAAGTCTACCACCTACAAAGCAGGCTTTGAAAAACCGGATTCTATCATATGGCTTAGAGTCATGAAATCCAATATGAACTCCATGAACTTACTTGGAAGTTTTTGCTAACTATCAGGTTCAAGTAGATCTTTATAGTAAAGAATGACATGGACAGTAAAACATAGGTTTGCAAATGCTCGACTGGTTGCTAAAGTATCAGGTTCATTGTTGTGACTATGAAGAAACCTGATCACTAGTGGTGAAGTAGAAGTCCATTAGGATACTCCTAACCATAGTGCACGATATGACCATGAGATGGTGATTGGACGTAAAAACCAGTTTCCTAGAATGGTTTAGGAAATGGTTTATGTATATGACACAACCTTAAGGTTTTGAAGTTCCTAAAAGTTGGGAAGGTCCACAAGCTGAGAACGGTTAGTTGTGATTGTGAACATAAGCATGGAGTTAAAGATCAATGGTTGATCAAATGAGTTTGATCTTCTAAAGAATCTAGATATTCTTGAAGTTGCAAGAAATTCAGTTGGAGCATGGTTGTCCTGTCTGGTCTAGTATGTGGTGACATACTCAAAGTTGAAAATTGTCTTCCTGACCTAATGTTCTGAGGTTAAAGGTACAAAGATTTTCATATTTGAAAGGACCTCGATGGTGCTCATAATTACAATCTTGGAGTTAAGGCCTATAGAGATAGATCGATGCATTTAATTATTTGAATTAAACAACTTATAATGATAAGTCGCTGAAATAGTTCAGCAGAACTCCAAGAAGGGGATTTGATCCATAATGGCATCATTACATCACCTTGGTATGAAAGGATGTAGTTGACATTCGAATCCCAAGAGTGGATATGAAACTTGATCTATTCTTGGGAAATAGGATCAGATATGAATGTCGTTGTCAGTATTTAGCTGTCGAAAGCAAATTATCTGGAGTGTGTAAGGTCAAGTTTCAATTTGATTAATACATTGTACTAAAGTGCTTATCATACTCAAGAGCGTAATAAAACTAAAGAGATGTCTTTGGTTTTATGGAAAGGACGAATGGAAAATGTGTAGAGTGTGTAAAGAGTTACACCGGTACTTCACACATAACAAACAGTGATGGTTACCAGAATCAGTCTAGTCACGTACGTTTGAAGGGGTTGTAACTTGGAAGAGTTCCAAGTAGACACCTCTTAAGGAATCTGATTTTATGTCGAAGTACCTCTCGGCTTGATTGGGAAGTTGCCTTGGTGACTGTGTGGATGAAGGAGTTCATCAGAGAACTTGACGTCTAGTGTTGCGCAACGGAAGCTTGGTTTTCTTTTTAGGGGCCATTGCTTGAGCAAAGCAGACTGGGGCGTAGGACAAGTTCGCACGCGATTGTCACTTGAAAGTCACATCACTCAAATCTTGTTCGAGGTGAGTAATTATTAGATGTGCAAGGTTCATAATAACGTGAATATCACACTCTAAACCCCTATTGTTTAGAAAGCATAATGGTTATGCTTAACTTAACTTGACATAATGGTTATGTTAAGGCAATAGGTCATAAGACACATTAGAGAATGTGATGGATTTTAATAAACTTGTATGAACAGTTCATGAGTTGCAAACGCATTAGAGAATGCGACCAAATTGCTTCTTATGTTTACACTGTTTCACAAATTGTTTTATTCAATAATTAAAAAACTCTAAAAGGTTTAGTTCAATTAAGATTTAAAATTGAAAGAACGTCCAAATTAAAAGGTTAGCTTGTTCCAAAATGGGAAGAACAGATGATGTATGCAATTATGAAGCCCCATTCAGTGTAATTGGAAATGCTAGACCTGGTCGAATGTTGACCGAGTTCCTAATTGGATCATCATGTTGGGAAAATGAGGATTGCAAGCAATTAACATGTGAGATTGATATGATGATCAAGTTTTCATGATCATAGGGACATTGGATGTCAAGATTCAATCACATGAGTAAAATGTTGGAGAACAATTACTGAACTGACCAGCGGTGAGAAATTCCTTAAGTTACTGTAATGTCATAAGAATTCTCACCAACTCAAAGAAATTCCTAAATCCTGAGTTCTTTACAATTCATACATGGTTCATAATAACTTTGGAGCTCGTCCGAAACCTCTCGTAAAAGGAGGCGAAATGGGCAGTGTCCGCGTTATTTTCGATCGTATAGTGATTTGTAGTTGAACAAGATGGCATTGTCCACCCTCTTTGAGGTTTACATGTCTCAGAGGCCACTCGATGAGTTTAGACTGAAAAGTGCTTGGCCAAGCCTGGATGAATCAACAATTGATCATCTATTTTTCAAGTCTGACTCGGAGATCGAGAAACATTCGGGATAAACAAGGATAGCTTGGGCTTACCTTATCAGAATCCAAGACATTAAAGTGACAAGGAAATTTTGTATTTTGAACACTTGTGGGACAAGTGGGAGATTATTGGGAGTGTCCCGACAATGTTCAAATGCAACCGAGTACTCAACGTGGCACGATAGTTGATGTCTTCGCTAGAAGATCTCTTAACCGGTGATTAAATAGTTCAATCACAATCGTGCTAGTTGGTCCCACAGGGTCACACAAGCTAGTACCCTAAGGTATGAGTATGTAAGAAAAAGGGTCGGATCAATAAGGTATTGAACTGGGGAGGCCAAAAAACCCTTAGGGGGTGAAGAAGGAGCACCACGAAGGGTGGCAAGGACCACCACGGTCCGTGGTGCCCTGCCACGGTCTGTGTTGTCCCCCTGGGAAGCCGATTTTGAATCTGCATGTCACCACAGTCTGTGGTGATGCCTAGGGGCGCGTCCCACATCGGAAATGGAACTCACATTCCCCCCTCTCCCTTATATAAAGGGGTCCCCTTTGGATGGAAAAATTTGTCTTTCCATCCCAAGTGGCCATTTATAAGGCTAGTCTCTATATTTGAGATTTAACGAATACCAGGAAAAGCTTTCTTTTGAGAGTTCCCGATTTTAGGAGTCTCGGGGTGATTCCTAGGAAACCGCCCTAAAGAAGGAAGGATGGGACGTATTGGATACGGTCAAACATACTCTTTTGAGGTTGAAACGGTCTAGCAGTCGTGCCGAAAGGTATTGCGTGGACCTTTTGTGGAGGATTCTTATTTTGGAATCTTCTACTCAGAGTCCCTTTGGAGCCTACGCGTTCAAGAGTACAAATTCTGTTATTTATTGTTTTGGTTTAATTAGTTTAGATTAGGTGGGAATCCTAATAGTTAGGATTCCTATTCCGCCCCTAATCGGGGTGGTCTTGATTAGATCATGCCCACCTCCTCTTGTGGCCTAGGTAGGTCTAGACCATGCTAACTCATCACTTCTATCTCATTATCTATCCCGAGAATATTCTCGTAGGACCACGCGAACACCTTCAGTTAACAGTTGTTCGAATTCTCCCTGCTCTACAAGGGTCCATGATTTCCCAATTTTACATTCTTGAGGTTTGTCTTTTGCTCCTACAATAATTGTTATTGTTTCCTCGATTACAATTGTTTTATTTTTGAATTTATTCATTACCTCAGTGAGTTCGTCAAAATTTGCTAGTGTTCAACATTAAAATCATTATTGGAACATCAAGTCAACGAAAGAGGAAAAGAAGAACTTGAGTAAGTAGAAAGATCCATCTCATCAAATGAACCAGAGGGGAACTTTTCTAATGACTTAGAATAATATTCCATGGGCTCAAAACTTGACTCTATGCTAGACTCTCCTATAGACCATATAAACTTAGTCTTTGTAACGTAGACCCAGGTGACTTGGTAGGGCTGTTCATTGGTTCAAAATCGAACAGAATCGGACCGAATAAGAGGTAAAGTGTGAACCCAAAAAAAAACGAATTAAACCGGTTCGGTTTGGTCCAATTCGGTTCTTGGTTTATGCATGCATCTATTTTGGTTTTTATCCGAATCGAGCCGAGGTGAGCTGAATAAACCAAAAACAAATAAGGGGTGAAGTCCGAACCAAATAAAACTCGGTTTGGTTTGGACCGATTCAAACTAGTTCGTTCTCGGTTTATTCGGTTCAAACCGAATAATGCACACCCCTATGACTTGGCGTCAACTTGTGTCTTCTGTTATGACCTGGGTCAGATCAAATTTAGGGATAGATAGTGCTACAACTAGCGGATCGACCTCGCGCTTCTTCTGTCGAGCCTCTTGTCCAAATAGCATTCAAAAGATGTTGTTTTCAAGCAAATGAGTCCATTACGCTGGTGGTGTCTTTTGCCACTTAAGGACAAAATTGGTTGCCACTATGTGAACGCAGCTAATGAAACTTTTAGCCTTATCACATGTCGTCCTAGGTTTTTGACAAAGTATGGCTATGGGAAGCCATATTATGGGAATTTGTCTCCTTCCCTTATATTTTGGTCATTCAATTCGATAAGATACTCTTTGACTTGCCAAAGCGTTGGAGGGTTCTCCATTGCTCTATATATACCAATCTTCATTTTTCAATTTAAATTTGGGTTATTGGATGTTAATATACTGAACTTTTAGAGTGTTGGACAATAATACACTGAACTTTAACCTTGGACAATAATACATTGAACTTTGGTGGGTGTTGAACAATAATGCACCCAGAACGATTCCGGCAGTGGTTGACTCGGTGACAATCCTATTTAATAGGTGGAGGAGATGAATTGACCCAAAAATATTTAAATTTATGATATATCAGCTAATCCACACATAAGCAAAGGGAATGAACTTTGAAAAGAGTAAAAAAAACATAAAACCGCATTTGCTTAAACGTGTTTTCGCTGAGAGACTGTTGTGGTAATTTTATAAAATCACCTTTGCTTGTGTAGATTAGTAGACATGTCCTAAATTTCGATATTATTTGGCCAATTTATCTTCTCGACTAGCCCCGTAAGATCACCACCAAGTCAACCACCATCAAAATTGTTCCGGGTGCATTATTGTCCAACACCCCTCAAAGTTTAATACATTATTGTCCAAGGTCAAAGTTCAGTGCATTATTGTCCAATACTCCAAAAGTTCAGTATATTAGCATCCAATAACCCTTTAAAGTTCCTTATTGTTGTAAGGCTTGACTCCCAGCCCAAACCTGAAAGTCTGCTTGAAATCCTAATACCTTGGTTCGAACTTGTGCTTGTTCTTTCCCTAAGGCATGCTAGGAAAGTATGCTTACTTCTTTAAGGTGAAATGGAATTTGATATTTGAGTATGAGTCAAAGTCGAAAGGCACTTTGTCCTTGTATAAGGCTACCACCATCTCGAAAATGTGAAAGTCCTCATTGACATTGTTATGTCAATCTTTAGAGTCGGTTTTCTAGGATAGCGTTAAGAGCTGACGCATTCTCATGAAATTGTGATCACACAACCTTTATCAACATTTTAACGTTTTGGTGTAAGGTAGATGTCACCCATTGCAGTTGTGTAGCAAGGGCATCCAAGAAGGAGATTGTAGGATGCTTGGATGTTTGGGACGACGAAGTTGACATCTCTTTATGTGTTTCCAAAAGTGACAGGCAGGATCACTGTTCGCAAGGAGGTTTTGGGTGAGTTGTCGCTTACCCGCAAATTTATGACACTTTTTTTTAGATATCGCTACTGTATGCCTAGCATATGCGTAGTGCGCTACGGGAAAACATTGACTTGATCCACTGTCTACTAGCACTAGCGGAATACTCTTATTTGAGCACATGAAGTTAGATAGAGGGCCTTGTTATTTGCTGCCATATCTTAGGACGGTCTTCATCATCGAAAGTAATCATGCTAAATTCTTCATGGTAAGTCTCCTGATTACACTAATCTTAGAAATTTTAGGTGTTTATGTTATGTATCTACCCTTAAACAAGGAATACTTAAGTTGCATCCTCGTGCTATACCTTGAATTTTTCTTGGTTATCCTCTAGGTAAAAAGGCATACAAAGTATTGACTCTTGACACTAAGCAATTTCTTGTTTCTAGGGACATAATTTTTCATGAAAACATTTTCCCTTTTGCATCTCAACAAGATCATTCACAACTTTTCCCTACTCCTCCCATTTCCAATTATCAAGACCTCACAATTGTTGTTTCTGACAGTTTGCATTCTGATGATTCTTTCATTTTTCACAGTTCACAACCATCTAACAATTCACATAATTTTAATTCTAATGTTTCTCCTACTGTTGCCGGTAAGCCTCCTCACTCTTATTCTCATATTGATCATACAAACACAATAACACCCCAAGTTCCCCAGTCTTCTACTACACCCATTTACTTCAAGGGGTCTACAAGAGCACATAAACCTCCTTCCTATCTACACGACTATTCCCTCCTTGCCTCTAATGATATCAACTCCTCAATTTGTTTAGCAACATCTACTAATATTTCCCTTAAACTCCCTAACCTAAATTTTTATGCTCTAACTACTAAATGTCAATCCCTTTTTAAACACTTAAACTACACTGAACCTTCTTCATATTCTCAAGCATCTCAACACCCTGGTTGGAATGAAGCTATGCAAAAAGAGTTTCAAGCCCTTATTGCTAATAATACATGGGAAATTGTTACTTTGCCAGTTGGAAAGATACCAATAGGTTGTGAATGGATTTATAAAGATAAGTATCGAGCTGATGGAACAATAGAAAGACTCAAAGCTAGACTTGTGGTCAAAGGATTCACTCAAAAAGAAGGAATTTACTTCAACGAAACTTTTTCCCCTATTGTAAAGATGACAACAATAAGGACTCTTATGGCAATTGATGTGAAAAAGAATTGGTTTTTGCAACAATTGGATGAAATTACCTCCAAGATTGTTTAGTAACACTCCTAATGTAGTAGGTAAGCTTACAAGGTCCTTCTATGGCCTTAAACAAGCTTTAAGACAATGGTATGCTAAACTTGCTGAAACACTATATACACAAGGCTACAACCATTCTCAAAATGATTACTCCTTACTTTTACAAGAAAAATGGTGTTTTAGTTACTTTTCTTGCAGTTTATCTGGATGATATTTTGCTCATTGGAAATGATATACAAGAGATACAAAATATTAAGACCTACCTGGTACAATACATTCAAGATCAAAGATCTTGGACATGTAAACTATTTCTTACGGATCAAAATTGTCCTGTTTGCCCAAGGTCTAGTTCTTATTCACCATTAGTTCACCAAGGACCTCATCAAGGACTTCAATTGTGAATTTGCAACTGCTCTTCTAACTCCTCTAGATTACAATACCAAGTTTAATCTTGACTCGATCTGGAGATTTATATGATGATCCTGCACACTATAAGTAGCTCCATGGCAAGCTTAACTTCCTCACTAATATACAACCTGATATAAGTTTTGTTGTTCAACACCTAAGTCTATTTATGCAATCTCCTCGTGTTCCTCACTAACAAGTTGCAGCTCACATCATCAGATATCTAAAGGGAAATCCTTCCCTTGGCATCTTGCTCGACAAAGATCATATACTTCTAATCTTAAGGCATCTTCTAGTTGCTGAAGCTGAATATAGAAGCATCAGATGACTTGTTGCTGAGCTTGCTTCGTTGAGTCGTCTTCTGCATGAACTTACTATCACTGATGTTGTCCCGATCCCAGTTAAATGCGACAACCAAGCTACTATTTACATGGCCAAAATCAAGTATATCACGACATAACAAAGCATATAGAACTCGATTGCCACTTTGTTCAAGCTAAGCTTATGGTGGGTCTGATATCTCCTTCTCATATTCCTACTAAATCACAACTAGCCGACATTCTTACTAAGCCTTTGACTGGCATTCAGCACAACCTTTTCTTAAACAAATTGGGGGTTTATCAATCATCAATTTCAGGGGGTATTAGGATTATATTGTTATATATGTTAGTTATTTTGTTTAGAGGTTGTTCGGTTGTTTAGTTGCCCTTTTATAACATCCTTCTATCTTATTATGTTTGTACAAATACAAGGCATGCTCCTTGTATTATTCATTTATTGATTTAGAAAATATAATTGTAATTTTCCTTTACACAATTTCTCTCTGTTGTTGGTTCTTCTTCCTTTTACTTTCTTGCAACAACAATTTGATAAACTTTATCAATAAAATTTAACTCAAATATTAAATGTGCGGACTAAATTTATTTAAATCAACTCGTGCTAGCTAAACTTTTAGTGTAGTAAAGATTAATAGTATAATTATTTAAGGGAAATTGGATTCTAATAATACGAACTTTTGGTCATATAAGACTTAATAATACGAACCTTTGATTTGGTGATAAATAATATGAACTTTGCCCCTAATAACACGCCACCGAGTTAAGTTGAACTTAACTCGGTGGCGATCTGATGTGGCAGGCGGAGGTGTTTGTTTTGACTTTATTGTATATCTAATCAGCATTTGACTTGTCCAAGACACCCTAATCTTCTTTCCTCTCTTCCACCTCACCATCTCCTCCTTTCCTCTCTCTCTCTCTCCTCAAACCCATTCCTGCAACTCTCAAGCTTCAACTTAGAAAACAATGGCATCTCACTTCTCTCTCTTTCTCTCTCCTCTCTCTCTCTCTCTCTCTCTCTCTCTCTCTCTCTCTCTCTCTCTCTCTCTTCCTCGTCATTTCATATTATGTTGGGCTAATTTTGACCCGATATCACCCGCTCCCTCAACTCCTCTCCTTCTCCAGCTCCTGCCGAGAATAAAAAAAGCCCAAAAAATGTGGGATTGTCAGTCAGGCACGACATGGCCTCACAAATCCCCTCGGTTCGAGTGCCAGTGTTTCGAGTGCTACACTGCGTATTGGTTCCGATGGGACTCTTCCCCAAACAAGGAGCTCACCCACCAAGCCATTGAAGCCTTCGAAGACCACCTCGCTAAGTTCGAGCAGCCCAAGAAGACCCCCAGAACTCGCTGGAGATTAGACAAGGATGGAAGCCATGGAAAGCAGCAACAAGAGCAGCATATGGGATTTGCGGGGAAAATGCTGCCGGATGTCATTGGCTTCTTCAATGGCGAGAGTGAGGTTGTCGGTTTCTGTGTTGCGATGGAGAAGTGCTGGTGGGTGAGTCGCTGGCATCGATGATAGGTGAGGATTCGGTGGTGGCCGTGGCCCGAGGGCGGCGTGGTGGTTGTGGTGAGGGAGAGGGACGGTTAAGGTTGAGGGAGGATAGTGATTTGAATTGGGATTAGGGTTTGCAGAATTCAATTGAATTGAATCGTATTCTCGGATGAATGCGAATCACGTTGATTAGGGTAGGATTTGGTAATGACTTGTGATTAGGTGTTTGGGTTGATTGATGATGAATGCAAATTGAGGAGTGATGACACTGATGAAGATTTGGTGTTTGATTAAAGTTAATTACTGTAATTAGATTCATCTTCTTCTGTGTTTGTATAATTTAATGATAATAATACAGAGGATGTATGAATGGGGACATAGCAAAGGTACATTGGAAGATCAGAAATTGATTGTATCTTTGGTTGCTGAAATTGGTTTGATAATTCATGACTCATGAATATACTCACTTGAATCTACAGAGGATGTATGGATTGGGAACATTGTTGTTTTCTAGGTTGAAGTTTGAGAGTTGCAGTGGAGAAGTGAGAAGTGCAGGAATGGGTTTGAGGAGAGAGAAAGGAAAGGAGGAGATGGTGAGGTGGAAGAGAGGAAAGAAGATTAGGGTGAGTTGGACAAGTCAAATGCTGATTAGATACATAATAAAGTCAAAACAAACTCCTCCGCCTGCCACATCAGATCGCCACCGAGTTAAGTTCAACTTAACTCGGTGGCGTGTTATTGGGGGCAACAGGGGATCAAAGTTCATATTATTCATCACCAAATCAAAAATTCGTATTATTAAGTCTTATATGACCAAAAGTTCGTAATATTAGAATCCAATTTCCCATTATTTAAATACTACATTAATATTCAGATAAATAAGTAATATATGAAAATAAGTTCAGTCAAAATAAAAATATTGTGTATGTGAAACTTCAAGACATATTTTCGACATCTAATTCTGTAAGACATGTACATTCATAAAATTTACTATTATTTAATTTTTATTATACTGTACTGTTTACTCTTTAATCACCAATCACCATAATCAAATGTTTTGACTATTCTACAACTTTTAATATATGAATTTGTAATTTGATTATAATTTATTTTGTAATTTAAATGTTATCATGTCACTACAAGAAAAGAGGGCAAAAATCGACCCTTTATTCTCGACCTCTCTAATCTGGGTCGACTCAAAATTTTAACATTGAGACAATTCTCGACGCTATTTTTTATGAACACCATAATCTCAACGAATAAAACGGTTGAGAATTTTTTTCCTTCAACTTGGGCCTCCGATGTTTAAAGGCCAAAAAAAAATAAGAGACTATTGTGACCAGCAATGGTACAGTTACTTATTCCCCTCTCGCTTAGTCACTCAACCTCTCTATATCTTTTCCCCTACCTCTCAACCCTTCTTCTTCCTGAGTGCATAATCTCTTTCTTGATCTTCTTGATAAGCAACGGGTGCCCTCAATAACCTCTTCGATCCGCTGCGATATTTTGCCAAAAACATCGTCCACCTTTTATTAAACACTAGCTATCATACTCGTCCAATGGACGGGTTAGGCTCTGTTTTCTATGATTTATGATAAATTTATCTTATTCATATTTTTAATTAATTTATCCTACCTTTTTCACACTATTCATGCTTTTTTACCTATTTTATGTAATACTACCTCCGTACCTAAATAATATCTTTCTAACGATAGTAATTTCATATTGTAACTCGTTATAATTTGTGACTAATCAACGGTCAAATATTAGTGAAATTAACACTTATTTAGGGACGGAGGTAATATATATTTAAAATTCATATGTTTAGGTTTCGTTTTTTTATCGCATCACACTCTCTAATTTCTACCGCACTTCACCACACCACACCACACCACACCATAGTCATTACCAATATTTTTTTTTATTTTTCTTTCTACCCACTTTTATTTTCTATTTTTCATATTTCTTCTCTTCTTACCTACCCCACCTACCACAACTCTCACCACAACTCACACACTTCACCACACTTTTTCAAATTTCATCGCACCGTACCGCATCATTACCGCACCGGACCAACCGTATAAAAGAACGGAGCGTTAATAAATATTGTGAATGATGTAAATTTCCTTACTTAAAGTATCTTATTAAAAATTATAAACTTGTAAACCCTGAATTTTGAGATTAAGACACCTCTTTCGTTGTAACGCCCTGCTCTAATCCATGGTGATTAATATTGCTCATTAAACGTAATTAAATTAATTCACGCTTTTTATTTCGTCTAACCGCGTGTTTTGCAGGACTTGAACAGTGCAACGGCCATTGATGTTTCAGTATGGTAATCTTAATAGATACTTCTCCAATAGTATTTCCGAGCTTTCCTAGTAAACCAAACCATAATATTTAGGTCCTTTGTCTAACAATTTTTCATTTGGGAGTTTATTCAGATTATTAATATTCAAGAAGTGAAAACCCATGACATTATTTACTATTGAAATTTTTCATAGTTTAGCCTCGTGGAATTTTATTCCGGAACCCAAGTTAATAGTGTCGGGTTAAGGGGGAAAATAATTATAAGAAAGGGAGATGGATTGAGAAATGGATGAATTGAGCCTCATAATTAAATAAGCGCCTTACCTTCCAATAATTAGTGTTGCTCCTCATTCTTTTCTTCTTTCCCATTACATAACGTTCTGTTCTTTCTTCCCTTTCCATTTCACTGCTCCCTTTCTCTCGGACTTCTCTTCTCCATTGTCGTGCCTCGTCTCCGCCTGCGATGACCACCAGCCAGCGGCCAACACTGGCGACGCCACCGAGGTCGACGACCGACTTTTTCCCCCAGCACCACCGTCCTCTCTGTTTCTCGTCTTTCCTCTCCTTTTCTGAGGTATACTCTAAACTCTAATTTCTCCATTCAAATTTCTTGAAGTAGATGGTACAAATTGTGAAATTTTTGGTATAATTATTGGTTTTAGAAGTTAATAATAGTGCAAGTTTTTATCTTGGGTTTTTATTGATAATTAGAGGTGGATTTCTTTTAGTGTCTTATGATGCACATAAGGTGTTCGATGAAATGCCTCATAAAAAAATGGATTAAGATTGGAGAGCTTGACTTGGTGGGAATTGTGTTTAAAGGTATGGTTGATTATGGATTTTGTTATTCTAAGACATACATGTCAACTTTGATGGCTAATTTACTGTGAAAGGTTAAGTCTTATCGATAATTATAGTTGCATGTACTTGGATTAAGGTTAGATTGCCAAATGATTGAGTATTATGGTGTTTGATGATGTATTTAAGAAGATTGTTGTTTGAGATGATGAAGTATGCTAAGATTAGGCTTTGCATGGATGTAAATTGATTTTTGATGGATGGTTTCTGGGTGTATTGCTGTTGGAAAATAAGTAATTCTGAGTAGAAGTTCATTTGGGAGAAATTGTTGTAAGATAATCAAGTGTAATTGTATGAAGAGGCCTAAATAAACACCCTTGAAGACTATGGTTGCAATCTGGAAATTCCAGAGAATGTAGAATATGATTTTGACCTATTTTATGACATGAATAGGTAGCCTTAGATGTTAGCTAACACCTGGTTTTTGAATCTCGGAGTTTCGTTATGTATACCAAAAGTTATGCCCAAAACCGTGAGGCCTCATATCTTAATACGAATTCTGGAGGCAGTCTGGAAATTCATTTTTTCATCTGCTTAGAGACCTTTTTGGGTGAGGTGTTCAACATGAAAGATTTAGAGGATTCATTGAGCTTTCCGGAAAGGTAAATTTCATAGTTATACGATGTCGGGAGTGAGAGTTATGAGTTCCCGATTATGAGGTAGTAATCTGAGTTTATCCAGAAACTTATTTGACTGCTTTGTATTCTTGGCCAAAATCTAACCATTTCTCATGCTCAAATCAATTTGTGATTAAAACTAAAGTTTTTGTACGCTCCACAAGCTTTCCGAAATGGGGTCTTGGGCATTCATTGGACATAGGGAGAGGAAGTTATGACTCATTCTTTTTAGTTATACAATTAAATTCTGCCCAGAAATAATGGTAACCATAGCATATTCTAGACACTTTTAGGACCTTTTCTGAGACTTATATGAGTTTGAGGTCAACATAAAAGTGTAGTATGCATTCCAAGCTTCCCATAGACTACTCTTGTGCACTCAAACGATACGTGGAGATTGATTTATAGGCTTCCGAAACACCACTCCCATACATGTTTTCCCCAAGAAAGCTCGCTTGTTTATCTTATTTCAATTTCATCTTTCCATGTGTTCTTAGTTTAACCTTTAACTAGGAAGTTGTGAGGTGTAATTCGAACCTTTCAAAGAGTCCTCGTGCAAGGTCTTTCAAGATGTGTAAAAAGAGTTATACCTTCTAAGTGTTATGGAAATTCCTGAAATCTTCCAACTCATTGAGTTTTGATTTATTAGTTCTTCAAGGAAATCTTCCCTTCTAAGAGTTCAATCTAAGTCTTATCTTTATTCTTATCTCAAGTTATCTCCAAGAGGTCGTTGCCGCTATCTGTTCAAGTCTGTTTAAGTGCTAGTGGTCCTTCAAGCGGTTCAGTTCAAGGTACGCATATTGCCTACCCTTCAACAAGTATATTTTGACGATGATGATTTATGTTGTTGATTTCATGATGTCTAACTCTTTGGAAAGTTTATGATTTTCGCTCTTTTAATGATGAGGTCTATTGTTATATGGTGCTAATCGCACTGAGGTACTTTCGATGTCGACGGACATCTTTCATGTGACCTGGCCAGTGTCTATGATGAGGTCTATAACGAGGTCTATGATAAGGTCTATAATGAGGTCCATATTGAGGTCTATGATGATGATGTTGATGATGTCGATGTTTATGATGTTAATGATTATGTTTATTTTCTTTTTCTTTGGCTATGCAAGGTTTTTGTGACGTAACTGTGTTTTCCTTTTTCAAAAGAATTTTAGCAATGCGTGAACTAAAATGAACTACTAAAGTTTACATGGTAGGGTATGTGTACTGAGTTTAGCCAACTCATTTGCGAAGTTTTGTTTTTGTTTTTAGGAAGTGCTTCCTCCAAGGGAAACAAGCTCCCAGGTCCGAAAAAGTAAGTGGAGTGTCCATTACCAGTTAAGGTAGGCCTTCAGTAACGAGAATAAGAACTCTTCCGCCTGGATGGTGATGATGAATCTCTCCCTTTTGGAAATAGGAAGATTTTAAATATTTTGATGAATGGATGTAATCCCTAAGTTGTGTTTATATTGGAGTTGTCGATTATGATGTGAAGGAGTTGTAAGTGTGGTGTGAATTTAATTAAGTTACATGTATGGTTGTGTATGGTATTGTATTGGTAGGTTTTTAAAGCCTTGTCCTTTCTTATGGGGACGACGGTAATGCCTTCGGATTATAAATCCCACTGTGCTAATTCTTGGGTTATGAATGGTTTAGTAGTAATATGATGATTATGAATCTGGGGGCTTTACATTTCAGCTCGCCGTACCCCGCGAGGGACACCACGGGGATTTTCCCGGGTCCCACAAAACTATATTAAAAAAATCATGTACTCAAATGTGTGACTTACATTTCCAAACACTATCATATCGACCCACCCCATCCCTCATTTCCCACCCTCCAACTAAGATATCATGATCCAAGTTTTGCAACTATTAAAATGATCAATTTTACCTAAATCTAGATACCCCGACTCGTATTTTCAATGTCAATTGCTCAACTGAATATACACATGACTTGTAGTAGCATTTACCAAATATACACATGAATTGCAGTGGCCTTTATCGAATATACACAATCCTTAATTCAATCCCTCCGTTCGAATTGAAATCTAGTGACATAATTTTTAATTCATGTTAGACCCTTAATTATTGTATTCGAATTTCGAGGGCAGAACAATAAATTCAAGTATCAATATAAGAACAAAGCAAGTCATTTGTTATTAGGGGCTGACAATGGGTTGGGACCCCATAAGGTCAAGAGGGTCGAGTCCTAAAAGAAATAAGGGTTGTCAAAGGGCTAGGTCGGTGAATGGTCGGTGAATTGATCGGACCGGGTCGGCGAATTGATCAGACCGGGTTGGCCTACGATAACTCAAAATAAATAGTTTTTCCTATTATTTTAAATGCTAACCTTATTTAAATATATTATTAATAATCCACATTAAATAATAATTAGCATAATTACTTTTCTTTGTATAAATATATTTAATTTCAACTTTAACGTCAAACGGGTTGGCCCCTTATTCTTATTAAGAAATTCTGACACAACTCATTACTATGAAGGGTCGAACTAGACCCGACCCGACCCTACATAACTAATGGGTAGACCCTGACTCGGCCCAATCAGGCCCGTTGCCCACCCCTATTTGTCATCATGTTGAATTCGCGGACAAAATGATAAATTTAAATGTGAACATAAACTACAAGGTGAGTTCCTTGTTATTATATTATATTTAAAAATAAAATATTAATCTTATAATTAACTCTTATATTTAAAGGTAAAAGACTAAATTTATGTATGAACACAAGCTAGCAGACCTAACTTCAGAACACAAATCACAAAGATCCTTTTCTACTTGATAAGGAAAGGCAAGCACAAATAACAATGGTAAGAACGTCATCCCTTTAATCATATAATTAATTGTCCTCAAGAACGATTTGATGAATAATTAATTAATAAATTTTTTTTATAAAAATATGTCATGCTATTCTAATTCCAATACAGTTAAATCATATATTAATATAGTAATTAATTATTTTATTATTAAAATTATATATTATAATTAATGATCGATGATTGATAAAAAAAAATTCTATGAGAAATATTAAAATCTAAACAATTAATTTCTTTTTTTTGCCAAGGACAAGAAATTTTAACGGTTATCTACGTCTTCTCACATGAAATTTTATGTTAGAAATCGGGATTGATAAGAGCTTTAAGCCGTGAAGGGAATCACTGTATTTAAGACAAGATTTGCCTCTAATGCAAAATCGTGTCTCTAGGATACAACAAAGTTTCCTAGATTGATTGCTTGTATAATAATCAATCCTTTATTCTTCTGTTTGGATAGGATGAAGATATGGATAGTTCAGACTGTTAAGAACAGTTGAATCTGATCCAATTGTCCCAACCGTCCCAACTGCCAAAGATAGGAAAAAGAAAAAAGAAAAATAATAACAGATAACTATATCATCTATTTCTGCTCCTTGATTACGTGCCAAGTGTGCATAATAAGTGACGTACAGCTCACACCACACGCGCATGTGCGTATGCAATTTAATGCAGAGCACATGTGAGCCCACACCATGGGCTTTTGTATTTATAATCTCATGACACTCTTTAATATATAAAGAAATAGACAATATGATATTCTCCCAATGTGGGACAAAATAAAACAATGTATTTATTTCCCTTAAAAATGAAAAATTCTAGTAATCTATCAATGTGGGACAAGCTAGAAGCACTAACTTTTACTAACTATTTAACATCTTACACTTAAAAAGCATATAAAGGAACCCAAAACTCAAAGGTGGTGTAGTTTTTGATATGGTGAATTGATCAAGGAAGCATGACTGTGTCCTTTCTTTAACATCCATTAAAGACATACAACCCCAATGAAAACTTAATTCTCTATATTCACTCATCTAAGCTAAGTAACAGAGAAACTAAAGCAATATCTTTTCCAAAGTGGCCATAGAATCAGAAACCCAGTTGCACACATGATTCTTGTTACCTCCTTTGCATAGTTTTGGCTTTCATATTTCCACCCAACTAATTCTACATGTTTACCAATTTTTGTATTTACTTTATCATCTTTTAACATTTTGCATGAGCCTTTTTACCGTGGAATCCACCAAATCCCACACTTTTTTTATTTTTTTAATGTTTTCTTTTAGTAAAGTTTCTAACGTTTTCACTTATCATGTTTATGGTTTTGTTTGAGAATTATTCATTATTTATTTTATCCTTTTTATTTGAGATTTTATGTAGATTTCTTTTTCTTGCAGTATACTTTTTTAGTAATGTGAAAGTAGTTCGTATTTTTTAAACAACTCCAACTTTAACTATTGCTAGTGAGAAGGCCCGTTTCCTGGACGAGGCTATTTCTGATATTCTCTCTGTCCCAAATAAATTTGTTAGATTTTTTAAATTTTGACCATTAATTTTTCAAATTATATATTGAGTTATGATACATGATTATTATTATTATCATATTTGTAATGGAAAATAACTTTACTCAAATATAATATTACAAATTTTGTTAAGATAAAACATGAGAATTTAATAGTCAAAATCTTACTTCAAAGACCATAAAAAAAATAAAAGGGACACATTATTTTGGTCCAGGGAAGTATTTTATAATCTTGTGCCTCTTGGTTCACTAAGGAAAAGAATATTCACAAATATATACCCAAGTTTACTTACGCCGGTAATTATAGAGTAAAGGTAAACATAATATAAATTTACGATGACAAACAATATATGAAACATTTTCTCTACAATTGTCAAACGTCTGTTTAATTGGAAGGCTGACTCTTCTTTGCAAGATAATGAATCATTTATCCCGTACTTGAATTTGAAACCAAAATACACCCGGGTCATTTTTTAGTGTCGAATTTACCTAAAACCAAAATACACTTGACCTGTATTGACCCAAAAAAAATTTACTATCAAAATACATCTGACCCGTATTTACCAAAATTTGAAATACACCCGAGTCATGTATTTTAGAATGAAATTTACCTGAAATCGAAATATATATGACCCGTGTTTACCCTAACAAGATATACAATCGACCTATATTGTCTAATTATTGTAGTTGAGGGTAAAATAGTAAATGCATATGTGAATACAAGCAAGCAGGTAGGCAGGCAAAGCAGCAAAACACAAAAAGTACCTTCACATTTTTATTAGGATTATTGGACGTCAATAATACCAACTTTGGAGGTATTGGATATTAATAATACAAACTATTTTCTTGGACGTTAGCAATACGAACTATTGACCTATTTTCCTCCAACAGTACACGGCCGAGTTGTTATAGTTTTAACTCATCGGAAAGATGATGTGGCTCCATGATGTGTGATGTGGAAGGCGGAGGTTGGGTAGAAAATGTTGACGTGGATGCTAACATGCCTTCCACGTCACATATTATGGAGCCACATCATCTTTTCGATGAGTTAAAACCATGACAATTCGACGGTTTACTGTTAGAGGAAAATAGGTCAATAATTCGTACTGCTAGTGTCCAAGAAAATAGTTTGTATTATTAATATCCAATACCCCCAAAGTTAGTATTATTGATGTCCAAAAACCCTTTTTATTATAGAGTATATGAAATTTGTCACACAATAGACTCAAATGAGTCACAATTCGCTGCAGATGCAAGATATAATATTGTTACCTTAAATGAATCAAATATGAAACTAATATACATTTTTTTTTTCGATGCTTAGCTAATGTATTTATTTAGAGCCATATTTTTTTTATAAATAGATCAGATGTTATTCAATTTTTAAGATCGGTACATAATGTTGGTTCCATTTAAAGTTTCGTAACTTGGTGGGCATTAGATTTACGAGTTTTTTTAGCATTCTGGACCTTTCATTTTAGGGCAATTAATTTTCTGCACCCTTGGTATCCAAAGTTAATTTTTTGGATCTTAAAGTTTATGGGTTGAATAATAGAGGATCTTAAAGTTTGTGGGTTGAAACAGAAAAGACTCGTGTCCCGTTCTTATTTTTCTTCTCATGCTTGAATTTCTTTCCCGATTGGTGTCAATCTTCAGGAATAAGGTTATATCAAAGCTATAATACACCTTTTTATTCATGTCGGAGCTAGTTAGACCCCTAAGAGCCCTTGGAATTAACCGATGAAACGCTGAACAACCCTACCAAGTCACCTGGGTCTACCTTAATTGTCCCCTTCTTAATGATAGATGCTTACTTTGGCGAATGGTAGCGATCGAACCTCATCAAAGATGTCCTCTGACGTATTCGATGTGGAATTACGTCAGTCGTATTTCATAAAAGGCAACCTTAGAGGGACAAAAGTTTTTCCTTTTTTTTACCAAGTGGTTGATCCACATTCAGTTGCTTGGGGAGTTGTTGTTTTTTTTTTTTTTACCAAGCGACTGATCTACACTCAATTTCTTGCTGAGGTTTTTTTTTTGTTGTTGTCTTTATACTAAGTCGTTGATCCACCTTCAGTTGCTTCATGAGTTTCTTTCTTTTTCTTTTTTTTATTTCTTAGATTTTTTACCAAGTGGCTTATCCACATTCAATTTCTTAGTGTTTTTCTTAAAAAAAACATCGAAAACACAGTGCATCAAAGACTAATTGACTCCAGAATATAAAATGCTGCAAAAGATAACTACGACGTCCATGACACTAACTCTTCTTCATCCCCATCTCTTCAACTTGTGCGAAAGGATAATTGCATCATACGTTGTGGATCGAGAGAGGGTTTGTCTGATTGTGTGATTTTTGAGCTGCCTGAGGGATTGGAAGTTTCGTGGACCTGATCACATCTTCTATCCTATTCTATAGTGTCCAACATTTCTCGGTGTCATGACCGCGACACTTATGATAGTTACAGAACTTCTCGTCATGCCAATACTTTCTCTTTATAGTTGGCTTGAGTTTTGGTACAAGCAGCTTTATTAGGCTCTTATTTAGAAGGTGGCTAGTGCTTGAGCATAGGTAGTATGTGTCTAATGGGGTGTAATGTTCATACTTGGGCTTACTTGCATTCGCTTCTACATGTTGGCTTTATGACACATGTAATTATTTTGATGATAACAAACCATAAAATAAGTTTTATATATGAGGTTAGAAATTGAAGTGATTTAATTATTATGTTACTCATATATAATACTTATGATGATCCAATATATTAATTTGAGAATATTTAATTGGACAAATTTATGATATGATAATCTTGATTAATATTGAAACTAATAAAAGTATGGATATTAATTTGATTGAATTGATCATGATTATATTTTATTAATATTGATTCTCTATGTGCTAAGATATATGCATCTATATATACATATTGTAGTATCTTGGCATATTTGATGAGGTACATTATATACAAGGCAATCAAGAAGATCATATGTCCATCCTTATGAGGATTATGTTGTGATTGATCAAGATTTGTCCAAGTTTGGTTATCGGCTCTTGCACTATAAATACAAGGAGATTGGCCATTGAAGAGAACAAGAGAAGAGACAAGAAGAAAACAAAAGCGTACAACTCACTTGAACGTTATTCTCTTTTACTATTGTTGATTGTGAGATTAAAATTGTATTGAGTTGAGTGATTGAGATAATTATTGTTAGGGAGAGGATTCAAGAGTTGAGAGGTCAACTCCCCACACTTGATTGAGAGGTGATATCAAGTGGTGAGATCTTGAGAGTAGAGAAGGCTCTAAGATCGGTTGTAGAAATTCATCCTAATAATAATTCGAGGTTAAATCCTAGAGTTGGAGAACTCTAGGCGGTGACGTACTCCGAAATTGAGTTCGGAGGAACATCGTAAACAACTACCGGGTTTTGTCTATCTTTTATTTTCCGCAATTTATTTCCGCAATTTATTTATTTAACTAGCATAATTAAACGTTCACTACATTTTTAGGAGGATTTCTAGTTGAACCAGTGGTCCTCCTATTGAGGGATCCAAGGCGGGAGCCCACTTCAGCCGAGGCCCATGGTACACAAGTTAAGTGAGGTTCCATCTTAAAACCAATTGGTGTTAAGAGGAATAGCCCACTTGACTTATATACCAGGTACTTTCTCTTTACTTTTTTGATGTGGGAAATTTTTACTCATGGGTGAATCCCAACACCTCCTATTATTGCTAGAGACCTTCCGTCCTTGGTTGGCAACATTCCTTTTCTCCATACCCTCAAGCTGAGTACAAATTTCCTTCAACTATTCGAAGCAAGGCACGACATGGTATTCAAGCTGGTGAACAAGACTATTCGAAGCTAGGCACGACATGGTGTTTGAGCTGGTACAAATTTTTGGGTCAATAGAATTGGACACTTGGGATAGGGTGTTGTGCCACATTGCATTTTATTCGAGGAATGGTTGAATCATCCCCTTGCGTCCCAGATGTCAAATCTTCAAGAGTGACTTCTTTCTTTTGAAGTGGGCTATAATGTTGGAGAAAAGCCTTCATTAATTGTTCTCAATCCTCTTGGACTTCGGATGGAAGTCCATGGTACGACATCGATGTGGCCCTAGAGTTAGTAGGCGGGTGAACTCCTTTAAGTGATAAACGAAGTTTTTAGAAGGTTCGAACTTGATATTTGTGATCTCCACCTTGCCAGATACATTGGTGGGTAGCTTGGTAGGAATTGGGAAGTCTACAATCGTGGAAGCTAACTTAGGCACCGAGTGGATAATCTTATTCATGTCGTCTACTTGAGCCTCTAATGCCTAGAACTGCGGGTCGTTAGTATCATATGTGTTGGCTATCGTTAGAATCGGGAAGTCTATAAGAATTAAAATGAACATAAAATTTTATACATAAGAGCTGAAAACATTAAACGAAGTTTTTCTTTTCATAATTTATTATCCATCACTGGGTAAAAAGTTTCGTTTAATTAATTAGGCTTGAGTTTACAGTAACTACAAACAACGATACACAAATGAAAATTATTTCAAAAAGTAATCCGATCAAGTAGGAATATTTGCAGGATTTTATCCAAAAATCTAGATAGCTTTATTTTTTTTTTTCACCTCTCTTTCTCAGTCTATAAATGCACATTCTCCGCTTCACCATCCTTCCACCTCCATCCCTCACAAAATAAGAAGAAAAAATAGTAACAAAACACAACAAGAAAAGACAAAAAAAGGAAACAAAAAAAAAAAAAGAAACCACATCCACCCAAGGAAAGAAAAAGGGGAAACAACGATGGAGTATGGCCCTCATCATGATCATCATGATCCAAAGATTAAGCAGATTATTATTAAAATTGTGTTGGGTATTTTAATTTGTTTGAATAATGAAATAGAGAATGTGGAAGCATCTCACAAGAATTATCCACCAGAACTCAAGTCTCTTGAAGCCTCTTCCCCGATCAGTCCACGCCATCGAACTGCCTTTCACTTTCAACCTCCTCGCCATTGGATAAATGGTAGTACTTGACTTTTTTATTTCTTCCTTTCTTTTTTCTTTTTTATTTTTTGTTTGGTTTCCTTTTATCACTTTTCTGCTTTTCATTCTCTTAGAGGCAGGGGGTGACAGATATTTTTTAACAAAAAGTTAGGGCTAATGAAGCTATGCGAATATGCAATATAGGCTTAACTGTTAAACTTAATTATAAGGTTTTTTGAACGCTAATATATTAATATTTTGGGATATTAGATAATAATGTATCGAATTTTTTTCTTGGATAATAATATATGGGTATTGCACAATAATATGCACCTAAAATAATGCTAACGATTGCTAACTCGATGGCAGACTCTATTTTTTTTTAAAAAAAAAATGTAAGTGGGTGGGAAACTTAAATGTTTCTTCTCACAAGATAACGCCCAACATATCTCTCAATATGTTACAAAACTCTGTATCCTCGAATGGAAACCAACACTTTTTATTACTGATAGAGTGACATGTCTTTGCAATCCAATGAATTCTATTTTACTTTAAAAGAAAATTATACTATTAGGTTAGGGGAATGTAGGTTAATAGGGTATTTTTTAAATAAAATAAATCAAAATTCTTTTGCATTTGCTAACATGGCATTAATTTAATCAAGATTTCAATTTTTGTGTACCACGTAGGACCATCATTGAGTCTGCTATCGTCAAATTTGTTTTTGGTGCATTATTGTCAACTTCCCCTAAGTACAAGTATATTATTGTCTAAGAATAAAGTTTGGTGTATTATTGTCTAACATCACCAAAATAAACTATATTGACATCGAATATCTCTAATTATAATTTCAAAAATGTGTAATAAAATTCGAATATCTCTAATTATATATGAACATAGTTATAGAATGTCTTGATTAGTTGTTTTATTCTGAATGACAACTGTTGAATTATGTTGTAGGCGTGACTAAATTATATAAATCTGTTCTTTAGTATCTAAATACATGAGTATATTTGGAAAAACTCATTTTTAAAAAAATAGGTTTCTATTTAATTACCTTACTCTTCAATTCAAACATACTTAATAGTTTTATTTTTTTTATTTACTATATGCTTATAACACATTCAAGGAACATAGATATATATATCTATTAGTGACAACAATTGAAATGTAACTCAATTAATTTTCAAAACGGTACTTATTATTTATAATAAGTTGTGTATGTTTAGAGTTAACCTAAAAGTAACCAAAACCATATCATATTCTTTCATTTAACATAGGATTTTCATATATATATATATATATATATATATATATATATATATGATATTGGTTTCATGATATGTTGTGAATTATTGGTGTTGAAATTCAAATTTTTGATTGCCACACAAAAATATAAAGCATAATATTTGACATCTTTATTCCCAAACTTTTTGAGGTAAATTCGAGGTTCTTTTATTGTCTTTGGCAACTACTCCCTTGGTTCCATGTTAATTGTTATAATTTTGATTTACACGGTGTTTAATGTCACTATTTGATTGATAATTTCTTATTACCTCCGTCCCAAATTATTTGTCTTTTTACCTAATTCCTTTGTCCCAAAATATTCGTCCTATTTACAATTCCAACAACTGTAATTCCTTTTCTACCGCTAATTAATAAATTTATTTATCACTTTTTACAATTCCAACAACTATTATCTTCAATTAAAGTAGGGATAATTTGGGTAAATTACAAACCTTTAATCCAAATTCCCAATATGCATTGGTCCTCCCAAATTAGGTAAATGCACAAATATAATGGGACAGAGGTAGTACATAATACTACCTCTATCCCTAAATGAGTGTCAAATTTTTTAACTACCTTGTCCATTTTTATTTGTCAATTTTACAATTTCAATGATTAAAATACCCATGTTACCCTTATTAATGATGCATTGAAAGTTTAAATACTACTTAAGATGTGAACGGTCATTGCTAAGTGAAAAGGATATACTTGTCCAAGTGTAATTTTTTTACTCAATTTTCTAAGGGCATTGAACTTATAAAACTAGTTAAAGTGACATTCAACAAGAGACGGAGGTATTATATTATTAACAATTGCAATATTATACTTTTATGATAGTATTTTTCGTTATGAATCTAATTGTGATAATTTTATATAGCAACTTATTGTATATATTGAGAAATTTATGGTCAAAATTTTTGAAATTTGACTACACAATTTTCAAAGACGACAATTAATATGAAATGGAAGGAGTATATAACTAATTAGTTAGCTCGTCATGACTATTTTCACGAATCACGACTATTAGATATCTTTCACGACAGAAATTACATGATATTCATTCAAATCTTATTTAATAGTCATTGTTTTTTTCTTGATTGTATAATACCCTTAGAGACTTAAATAGATCTGAAATAATATAATAACCTATTACCTCCGTCTCAAAATAAATGTCAAATTTTCTAACTACTTGTCTCTTTTTATTTGTCAATTTTACAATTTCAATGATTAAAATAACTATTTTATCCATAATAATGATGTTTTGGAAATTTAAATATTACTTAAGATGTGAAAAGTCATTTCTAAGTGAAAGGGGTATACTTGTCCAAATGCAATTTGTTTACTCAATTTTCTAGGGACATTGGACTTATAAAATTAGTTACTTTGACACTCAATAAGGGATGGAGGTAGTATTATATAAGTCTATTACTCAAAGGATTATTAGGTTTTAAAATGCCCAACTTTGGGTTTTGTTTATTATAATCTCTCAAACTTTAGTTTTGATGTGAATATCCCGAACTTTGGGGGATATTATTTATTAGCATCCCAACACTGAATTAACATAAATTAAATTTGGGTTTTTCTACAATGTAGTAGTTGTTTTTTTGGCTAAGACACTTCCATTGTACAAGTCACCTCAAAAAATATTGTTACATCACATAAAATCCTAAGTTTAATTGATGTTAAGTTGGTATTAGGCTACTGCCAAATACGACTTCCCAAAGTTTGGGATATTCATGTTAAATCTGAAGTCGAGAATATTCTCATAAACAAACCCCAAAGTTGGAGATTTTAAAACCTAATAATCCTTACTCAAATCACTACTAAAAATATGTGTATTACCAACCACTTTTTCCAACCAATTTAAAATGGTTGGAAAAACCAACCATTTTAGCAACTATTTAATATTCCAACTATTTTCCAAAAAAATTTGTTGGAAAAATGGTTGGAAATTCCAACCAATTTTACTAAAATGGTTGGAAAATTTTCCTACCACCCTTTTTCCTACTATTTGAAGATGGTTGGAAAAATGGTTGGATTACTAACCATTTTTCCAACCAATTTCAAATAGTAGGAAAAAGGATGGTAGAAAAATTTTCCAACCAACCATTTTTCCCACAAAATTTTTCGAAAAATAGTTGGAATATCAAATGGTTGTTAAAATAGTTGGTTTTTCCAACCATTTTAAATTGGCTGGAAAAAAGTGGTTGGTAATACACATATTTTTAGTAGTGAATTAAATAGTGGTATTATATATGCATTCATGTTATGCTACTTTGGGACATCTATAAGATGCTTTTACTTTTCATACTTTGTTCCCTGTTCTATTTCAATTTTATTTTTTTTTTTTCATTAGTAGAGCATTTACAGAAAAATAGTTTCCTTTTTTCTGTATTATTTCCCTTTTAATTAAGCACAACTGAAGAAGTGCATAATGTTACTAATTAAGCTCAAAGCATGAACATATTGCTTACATATATCCTAATGAGGAGAAAAAAGAAAGGAAAAATGATAGAACATAGTCAAGAAGGATAGCTCTATCTATAATCAGACACTTTATTTATTTATTTATGTATTTATCGAAAAAGAAATGAAGTTGAACAATTAAGTAATGAAGTAGAGATGTTCTAGCTCATACTCCCTAATTAATTACAAGTTTATAACATAATTGAAAAAAAAATTATATCAAGATGATGACCATGAGAATTTAAAGGCAATCTTATTTTACATGAAAAAAAGTTATAGCAAGATTATAACGATGAGAATTTAAAGGAAAACCTATTCCATGAAAGTTTTTATTTTCATCATTGACTAATTTTGGATGAGAGGATCCATTGTCTTCGACTTAATCCGAGTAGACTTGGCATCTAGAGCAGTAACTTAGAAGTAAGCTACCCTAACCATCTTCCAAAGTTCTAAATAAAAACCACAAATTCTTCCCATTATTTGGAAAAGTTCATCTGTCATCTCTAAACTCTCTTTTGACGATGACATAATATTAGATTAAGATTGTGTTCTTTGCAAATATTATTTGACCACCACATTTTCCATCTACTGTTATTTAACTTTCTTTTTCTATCTAAATCTAAGTAATTTTTCCACTTCTAAAACAATTCATCACCTACTGCTACAAAAATTACCTAATCTACTCAAACCTATTAAGCCTTACTTACCCAACTTTACATAGCCACCGAAAAAAAATATGACCTAATTTTTATTTTACATACTTAATCAGAAACAAAAATTTCAAACGTGGGGATATACACATTTATGACCCATACAAGGCCAAGCTACACTACAACCTCGTTCTTTTATACCGTTGGCTGCGGTGTGGTGCGATACGGTATGGAAGAAATGTGGTGGATTATAGTGAGTTGCGAAAAGTTGTGGTAGAATATGAAAAATTTAACTTTTAATAAAATGATAAATTAAATTAGAAAAAGTAGATTGTGGTGGGTTTTGGTAAATTGTGGTGGGTTGTGATAAAATATGGGAAGTTGCGGTGCGATGTGGCACTGCAGCCTGCCAGCCGCATAAAAGAACGGGGCCAAAGTATCACCAACCAATATATATTGCATGCATCCGGAGCATGTGCTCCAGATATTTATGAGTGAACAATCATTGTAATAAGAGTGAACAGTCTAATATCTATGGTGAACAATTTAATACTGTGGATGAACAATCTAATACATATGGATGAACAATCATATAATCTGGAACACGTGCTCCGGAGGCACCTAATAAATTGCAATCACCAACTGTGGGTGTGAGTAACACTTGTGGTTACCAAGAGGGGTTTAATCTTCGATTGTTAACGGGTAAAAGAGTGGTTGTAGGAAAATATGAATCTTTTCATACTCACCTGTGCGGGGAAAGGTAAGAGAATGAAGAGAAAAAATGGAGAGCGATTTATCATTTTTTTTTTCCATTTTCAGTTTCGTTTTCCTTTCTTTCATGTTTTTAAATAGGTGTGTGAGTCATTTAATATTCATTATTATAGGGAATTAATAAATTTGTAGATATATCCACCTATGAATATACTATTTTAAAATATGAGTGAGCCAATCCACACTTACCATTGAGTGCTTTAACTACTGTGCTGTAATATACTTGGAGTAAAACCAGTTTTTACGATTAATTTGTGTTTCTACTTATGTGATTTCTGTTTTCAAAAATATCTTTTTACACTCAAGAATGTCGAATTATGTATGTAAAACAATATTGTTAGTTGTAACAACCCACTACTAGTAATCTTATTGCTCGTTTGTTTAGTTGAATAATTAAAGAATTTCTTTTACGTTATATTTATTTCGGTATCATCTCTTTAAACTAACTATCCTGTCTTTTATGTTTGTTCGTCCTATCCTATACATTTGGTGGAAAACTTGTGACTCCAAATGTAACCCAGATCCAAATGGTAAGTACAAATCTGACATTTTTGCAATACACAAAATGCCAGTTAAATTTGAGTTTGAGATAATAGAAATAATATGTTTATTACAAATGTAATTGTTGAATAGGGCCAATGTACTACAAAGGGCTATATCATCTATTCTACCAGTACAACCCAAGTGGGTCAATATGGGGCAACATAGTTTGGGGACATTCAGTATCAAGGGACCTAATAAACTGGGAGGCCCTTAAGCCAGCGATCCAGCAGTCGAAATCATTTGACATGAAGGGGGCATGGTCGGGTTCAGCCACAATCATACACAACAGACCAGTCATATTGTACACTGGGCTAGACACCCAAAATAGGCAAGTCCAAAACATTGCCTTCCCAGCTAATGAATCGGACCCATTGCTCCAAGACTGGGTGAAGCCCGACTACAACCCGATCATCACCCCGGGCTCTGACATGAATGCCACCGAGTTTCGTGATCCAACGACAGCTTGGTGGGGCGATGGCCATTGGAAGATTGTTGTTGGAGGGAGGAAAAAGGTTAGAGGTGTAGGCTATTTGTATAGGAGTAGGGACTTTAGGAAATGGATTCGGGCAAAGCATCCTTTACATTCGGCCCCCAAAACAGGCATGTGGGAATGCCCCGATTTCTTCCCTGTCTTGGTTAGGGGCCAAAATGGGCTTGACACTTCAGTTATGGGAAAGAATGTCAAGCATGTGTTTAAGGTTAGCCTGGATGCAACCAGATTTGAATATTATACAATAGGGAGATATGACCCCAAGAAGGAGAGGTATTACCCTGATAAGGGTTCTCTTGATGGTTGGGATGGATTGAGGTATGATTATGGAAACTTTTATGCATCAAAATCATTCTTTGATCCCAACAAGGGTCGTAGGATCTTGTGGGGTTGGGTTAATGAATCCACCACTATTATGGAAGACGTTCTAAAAGGATGGGCTGGAATTCAGGTATTAACCAATCCACAATTAATTCTCTTCCTTCCTACCTAATTCAAATTAATGCCCCACAATAATCATTATAAGTTTTTACTTTGCTTCCTAACATGTTGTCTAGGTCTATATTTATTATCTGCTAAGGTAGCTCATCTTAATTAATTTAAGAATATTATTATTTTTTTTTTTAATTTGGTCTTCGGGAGAATCTGTAGATCACTGGTTCATTATAAGTGGGATAATATTAAACTGAATTCAATACGATGAAGTTCAGTTGCATCTAATTTATCCTATTGTTATCTGTAGAAAATAACAAAATGTGAAATTGATGTTAATTAGGCATTGCCAAGGGCTGTGTGGCTTGATAGAAATGGCAAACAATTGATACAATGGCCAGTCGAAGAAGTGGAAACCCTAAGAGAACACAAAGTTCAACTTAGTAGCCTTAACCTTACCTCTGGGGCATTGGTTGAAGTCAAGGGGATAACTGCAGCTCAGGTTCGTTTATTTCCTTAACACATTTCATATGAATCAAAAGTTATTTTTATCCATTTTTGTGATAGAAATGTTGTTTTTATTCAATTGGATGGGTGTATTAAACTTGGAAAAATAATTTTTAAAACTTTACATAATTTGACAGACCAAAATTTTGCTTAGTATTAATTGAGAGCATCAAGAAAGGAAAACAAAGATGAGAATGAGGTTGTACTAGAGCTACAACATGCATGCAATGATGAATTAATAAATATAATGCAGGCCGATGTTGTAGTGACATTCACAATACCAAGTTTAGAGCATGCAGATGCATTTAATCCAAATTGGACAAATGCCCAAGACCTTTGTGCGGCAAAGGGCCTTGCACAATCCGGAGGCATTGGGCCTTTTGGGCTTCTCACACTTGCCTCAGCTAACATGGAGGAATACACACCTGTTTTCTTTAGGGTTTACAAAGCCCCTGATAAACATGTCGTTCTCATGTGCTCTGATGCCCAAAGGTAATAGTCATCATCATCATCATCATCATCATCATCATCATCATCATCATGATAATGTCCTTTGTGGCAGGTCTTCACTAGATCTACAAACATACAAACCATCTTTCGCAAGCTTTGTCGATGCAGATTTGTCTGATAAGAAATTATCTCTTAGAACTTTGGTAAGCAATACCATCCTTTTTTATAAAAATAAAAACTACATGTTCAGCGCCATTAAAATGGTAATGTTAAAAAATAGATCTATAAACGTAAGCAACATTTAAGTATTTTCACCTCTTTCATACATTATCTTTGGCTAAATTGCAGATTGATCACTCGGTGGTGGAAAGCTTTGGAGAAGGAGGGAAAACATGCATAACATCAAGGGTTTATCCGACATTAGCAGTGATGGAAAATGCTCATTTATATGTATTTAACATCGGCATTCAAAGTCTGATTGTTGACGACCTCAATGCATATTCAATGAGAAAGCCACGTAGGATGAATAATTAGACCCAACTATTTTAGTTATCTTATATTAGTGGTAGGTACGTAGGTAGGTAGTTGATTAATTAGTGCTTGGGTGGATTATGAAATTAGTCTTTTCTTTAATTAGATTTTTATAGTTTTGTACCTTATTTCTAACTCATAGTTTGTTTTAGCATTTTGTTTGAAGTCCTTTTAGCTGAGAATAAGATTATGAACTGCTTCTCTAAGCCTTGTTTTTTTTTTTTTTTTTTATTGGTTTGTTGATTCAGACTTGAAAAGAAAAAGGGATGTATAAAAGCAACCGTAACAACAACTTTCCATGAACTAACCATTAAAGCAAGAACTTCTTACAGATCATTTTCGTTAACATAATACTGATCAAGCAAAATAGGCCTGAACCTTTGCAACATCTTCATGAAGAATGTTTGCTGGATAGAAGCTATAGTTCCTAGAAATTTGAATCCCCTAACATTCACAAATTATTTATGTTGGAGGCACTTAAACAGACCAATAGCTTATAAACTTCTAGCTCTAGTGAAGTAGTAATTAGCACTAACAAACAAAACCAAGCTTGTAATTATGACTCAACGTCTTCCCCCACAAGAAATGTTCACTGGAATTGTTTAGGTTGTGTTAGTAAATCATAAGATTGACCTTAGCACGAGAATAGGTTCACTTGCTAATTGTTGTACCAACAAAATTGAGCTAGGATCATTCTTCGGTGGCTACTAGAGTCGCCAGAATATTAATGATGGGTTAGGGTGGTCTAGACCTATCTAGGCCACAAGAGGAGGTAGGCCCGATCTAATTGGGACCACCCTGATTAGGGGCGGAATAGGAATCCTAACTATTAAGATTCCCACCTAATCTAAATTAACTAACCCAAAACAATAAATAACAGAATTGAAATAGCAGGGGCTTTGTTATTACCTCAAGTCTCTCAAATAGAAACGCCTCGGTCGGCCTTGTACTCTTGAACGCGTCAGCTCCAAAGGGACTCCGAGTATAAGATTCCAAAATAGGAATCATCCACAAAAGGTCCACGCAGTACCTTTCAGCACGGCTACTAGACTATTTCAACCCCGATCAAATCGGGGTCAAAAGAGCTTGTTTGACCATTTCCAATACGATCCATTCTTCCTTCCTTAGGGCGGTTTCTCGGAATCACCCCGAGACTCCTAAAATTGGGAACTCTCAAAAGAAAGCTTTTTTCAGTATCCCTTAAATCTCAAATATAGAGAGACTAGCTTTACAAAAAGCCACTTGGGATGGAATGAAAATTTTTCATCCGAAGGAGGGAATCCTTTCATATAGGGGAGAGTAGGGATGGCAATGGGGTGGGGAATCCCCGAACCCGCTGGGGCCCCGTCCCGCTCTGGGGAAAAATCCCACCGCCATTGGGGATGGGGATGGGGACGGGGAAGGGGTCGATTTTTCAAAATCTACTTGGGGACGGGGCGGGGATGGGGACAAATTTTTCCCCATCCCCGCCTACTTTTCCCCGCTGAGGAAAATTCCCTGTCCCCATCCCCGAATCCCTATCCCCAAAAATTTTAAAATTACCAAATAACCTTTATTCTAATTCAATATATATATTAATATAAAGGATAAAGTAGTAATTTTTGAATTTTAAGTCAGAAACCCTAACCTAAATTCGCTTCCTTCCTCCTCCATAATTCCATTCGCTGCTCGCTCCTCCCTTGTCTTACTCTTCGGCCTTCGCTGCTCCCTCCTCCCTTCTCCAATCTCCCTCTTCATGCGTTCGCTGCTCAGTGCTCCCTCCTCGGTTCCTCTCTCCCCCCTTCTCCTCCTCGCCAACCGCCTCGCCACCGCTTTCATTCGGCTACTCACCGCTCAAGATACTGATGATTGGCCCAGGTCACCAAGCTAAAGGTCAGTTCCTTTTGTTTTTTTTATTACTCTTGTTGATGTATTATTATTTGATTTTGATGTATTATTACTTGAGCAAGTTAAATACGTTGTATTTTGAATAGGTTAAAAACCGGGTCCGGCTAAAATTTGGTTGGATTTTGGATAGCTTTAAAAAATTCCCGTTGGGGATGGGGATGGGGATGAGGCAAGAATCATTTCTCGAAGCGGGGATGGGGACGGGGATGGGGACGAGTTTTGGGAGCGTGGATGGGGACGGGGATATACTCCCCCGTCCCCGATACGCCCCGTTGCCATCCCTAGGGGAGAGGGAGGGGAAATGAGAGTTCCATTTCTGATGTGGGACGCGCTCCTAGGCATCACCACGGATCGTGGTACACCACCACGGACCGTGGTGAAGAGCACATCCAAATCTGCAACCCAGGATGACACCACAGATCGTGGCAGGGCACCACAGACCATGGAGACCCTTGCCACCCTCCGTGGTGTCCCTTCTTTACCCCCTAAGGGATTTTTCGGCCACCCCGGTTTAATACTTTATTGATCCGGCCCTCTTTCTCACATACTCTTGCCTTAGGGTACTGGCTTGTGTGACCGTATGGGACCAATTAGCACGGTTGTAATTGAACTGTTCAATCACCGGTTAAGAGATCATCTAGCAAAGACATTAACCACCGTGTCACATTGGCTTGAGTACTCAGTTATATTTGAACATTGTCGCGGAACTTCCAACAATCTCCCACTTGTCCCACTGGTGTTCAAAGTACAAAATTCCCTTGTCACTTTAATGCCTCGGATTCGGATAAGGTAAGCCCAAGCTATCCTTGTTTATCCCGAATGTCTCTCGATCTCCGAGTCAGACTTGAAAAACAGATAATCAACTGTTGATTCATCCAGGGTTAGCCAAACACTCTCCAGTCTAAACTCATCAAGTGGCCTGTAAGACATGTAACCCTCAAAGAGGGCGGATAATGTCGTCTTGTTCAACTACAAATCACTACACGATCGAAAATAGCCCAGACACCGCCCACTTCACCTCCTTTTACGAGAGGTTTCGCACGCGCTCCAAAGTTATCACGAACTATTCATGAAAAGTAAAGAACTCAGGATTTAGGAATTTCTTTGAGTTGGTGAGAATTCTTATGACATTACAATAACTTAAAGAATTTTTCACCGAGGGTCAGTTCAATGAATGTTCTCCAACATTTTACCCATGTGATTGACTCTTGACATCCAATGTCCTTATGATCATAAAAACTCGATCATCATATCTATCCCACATGGTAATTTCTTGTAATCATCATTGTCCCAACATGATGATCCAATTAGGAACTCGGTCCACATTAGACCAGGTCTAGCATTTCCAATTACACCGAATGGGGCTTAAAAGAGTAGACACCATTTGTTCTTCCCATTTTGGAATAAGCTAACCTTTTGGACATTCGTTCAATTTTAAATCTCAATTAAACTTAACCTTTTAGAGTTGAATAAGACAACTTGTGAAACAATCTAAACATAAGAAGCAATTTTGTCGCATTCTCCAATGCGTTTGCAACATATGAACTTTTTATACAAGAGTATCAAAACCTACCCATTCTCTAATGCGTCTTAAAACCTATTGCCTTAACATAACCGTTATATCAAGTTAAGTTAAGCGTAACCATTATGCTTTCTAAACAACAGAGGTTTAGAGTGTGACATTCACGTTATTATGAACCTTGCACATCTATTAATCACTCACCTTGAACAAGATTCAAATGATGTGACTTCCAAGAGACAATTGTGTGCGAACTTGTCATGCGCCCTAGTCTACTTAGCTCGAGCAATGGCCCCTAAAAAGAAAACCAAGCTTCGGCTACGCAATAGTAGACGCCAAGTTCTCTGATGAACTCCTTCATCCACACAGTCACCAAGGCAGCTTTCCAATCAAGCCGAGATGTACTTAGACTTAAAATCAGATTCCTCAAGATGTGTCTACTTGGAACTCTTCCAAGTTACAACCTCTTCAAATGGATGTGACCTGACTGATTCTGGTAACCATCACTGTCTGTTATGTGTGAAGTACTGGTGTAACTCTTTACACACTTTACACATTTTCAATTTGTCATTTCTGTAAAACCAAAGACATCTCTTTAGTTTTATTACGCTCTTGAGTATGATAAGCACTTTGGTACAATGTTTTAATCACATTGAAACTTGACCTTACAGACTCAAGATAATTTGCTTTCGACAGCTCAATACTCACAACGGTATTCATAATTGATTCTAGTTCCAAAGAATATATCAGGTTTCACATCCACTCTTAGGATTTGGATGTCAACTACATCCTTTCATACCAAGTGATGTAATGATGCCATTATGGATCAAATTCCCTTCTTGAAGTTATACTGAACTATTTCAGCGATTTATCATTATAAGTTGTTTATTTCAAATAATTAAACACATCGATCTATCTCTATAGACGTTAACTCCAAGATTGTATTGAACACCATCGAGGTCCTTTCAAATATGAAAATCTTTGTACCTTCAGCCTCGGAACATTAGGTCAGGAAGGCCTTTTTCAACTTAGAGTATGTCACCACATATTGGACCAGACAGGACAACCATGCTCCCACTGAACTTCTTGCAACTTCAAGAATATCAAGATTCTTTAGAAGATCAAACTCTTTTGATCAGTTGATCAACCATTGATCTTTAACTTCATCCCTACGCTGACGATCACAACTAACCGTTCTTAGCTTGTAGACCTTCCCAACAATTTGGGAACTTCAAAACCTTAAGGGTGTGTCATATACACAAACCATTTCCTAAACCAATCTAGGAAACCGATTTTGATGTCTTATCACCATCTCATGGTCATACCATGCACTATGGTAGGAGTATCATAATGGACTTATGCATCACCGATGGTGATCAAGTCACTTTATAGTCACAACTATGAACTTGATACTTTAGCAACCAATCAAGCATTTGTAAACCTCAAGTTTACTATCCATGTCAATCTTTACTTATAAAGATCTACTTGAACCTGATAGTTAGAAAAAACTTCTAGGTAAGTTCATAGAGTCCTTATCGGATTTCATGACTTTAAGCCATTTGATAGAATTCGGTCTTTCAAAGCCTGCTTTGTAGGTGGTAGACTTATTACTTTCAAAAGTAATGCACATGTGTTTACTTTACCTACCAAAAGGTTCTTCTATAAGTTCTGCATCCAACCAGCCCTCAACTCCATGAGTCTGGTCCTCAAACACTTTTGACCCTCATCCATCTAAACCTCAACTACTTGAATCTCAACTCACACTTGTTGACTTTTAGGAAGTGTTTTGAGTGAGAGTAGTAGGGTGTTATGGATAGGAAAGGGGGAAGTAGTTTGTGACTCATGAACTTCAATAAGTTCATAAAATCTCTCCCACTCTTTCTCTTAGAGATGTACCCTATCTCTAAGGATATAGATTTTGTGACACAAACACATCTTCATAAGAAGGAGTGCACAAGAAGAACTTTTAATTTCTTGTGGACAATCCATAAAGAAACATCTTTTGATAAGAGTGTGAGACAGCCAATAGGTCAAACCTATTGATAATTCTCGCAACCTCAAATCAGAACAAACAGACTCCCATATGGTGTCTTTCTAACAGCTTTGAAGACTGAAGAGGTTTCCGATGCGCGGTGGATTGATGAATAAATAAAGCTTGAGTTGTTCTTGTAGAGAAGATGAGAGAAAACCACTTGAAAACCAATGAACAATAGAATAGAGAGAAAAAGATGCTTGAACATCTCAATATTAGCCTTGAACTTGAATAACAATCAAAATCAACCAAGAATATAAACCTTGAACACCAAAGGGATTGGATATGATTTTGGATAAAGGATAATCCACCACAAAAACCTAGTACCCCACCATGACCATCATAAAGGAAACATCCACCAAATGATCAATAAAGGAATGACTTGCTAACACCACCATTAACAAATTGATAAAGTAAGAATAAGATTTTTGAGAGAAAAGGGAAAAAACTTTAACAATGCATTAGCATATCATTCATCAACATAAACTGCCTAGAAAAGAGTGCTAAACATGGTATTTATACTAAACAGAAAATTAGGTTAAAACTCAACAAAAATAAAACAGCACGCGCGTGTCGCGAGGGGGTCGCTGGCGTGACGAGGATGGTTGCGGGGGCGACTGCCTTCTGTCTGCCACAATCTATTGCTGGCCGAGGCGTGTCGCGGGCGCAACAACCATCTAACCCAACATACACCCGGCCCTGCTGAAGTGTGTCGCGAGTGTTACAGATTTGGTCACGGGCGCGACTCCCTTGGCAGGACGACGTCGCTAGTGCGACAGAGAAGACTCGGGTGCGACAGCCCACTGTTGGTGGCACTGCACCATGGTCCGAAGGACTTCTCGGGCGCAAGGGGCTTGACTCGGGTGTGACTGCCTGGTGTCGGTCGCCGCTAGTTCCTTCGTGACTTCAACGATTCCATGATCATTCCCGAACCTTGATTTCTCAATGTTTCTTGTCCCGAGATGGCCCGGTATGACCCCGAGGCCTATGGGATTGGTGGGGAAAATCCCGAGCCTCTCCAAGCTCCAACGTTGGACGACTCGCCTTAACCAGCCCAACCCGATACTCATCAACCAACCTTTTGAGAAGGTATATCGGTTCTTGAAAATGCTCGGGTGAGCGGGTTTAGTGTGGAAAGACCGGGTCGGGGTTCCTTCCTTCTTGCCACCAACCACAAGCCCAGCTTTGGAAGCTCGGACCCAAACCCGACACGGTTCATACTCCCCCTCTTGAAAAAGAGTTGCCCTCAACTCTTGGGAGTTAAAATGAAGGCTCACTTCGGGGCTCGGCCAACCGTTACATGAACTATCCAATACACCGATCACGATCACGCTATGAACTCCACCCTACTTGAAGAAATAGGAATTCTTGAAAAGACTGGGGGGGTGAAGGACAAAGGACGGGAGGAGGAAATTTTTGAGGAGTTAGGGAACGTTCAACCTCACTAAGCTTGCCACTCGGTAAAGACAAAGCTATGGTTCACTTGTCCTCACCAAGAGCACACTCATCCCGTGTTTCGCTCAAAAGGAGGTTCCTCAACTCACTTCCCACCCAGGTTTCGATTCGATGTGGGTTTAAGGGATGCATGTAATCAAAACCAAGTAAATAATCTTCACTCATAACACAATCCCTGAAATATTGCAAATCAAACTTCCGATAGTACCCAATCAACAACATCTTCTCGAATAACCAATGACGACCAAATAACATGTATGACCCATTCAAAGAGTTCATACCACAACGACCAACATGCAAGTAATATTCATTGATGGACAACATACACAATGAGCTCATGGGTTGAGCTAGAATCAAGGTTTCGTGAAGCTTATACTTCTCTCCTAGAACCAAGAAAACACCAAGATTTCTAGCATGCCACTTCAAGCATAGAGAATCATCAAACTTCGACACCAAATAATCATCTTACAACTTATCACGCCAACAAACACTCTCAAACAACCAATATCTTCCAAATAGCATATGCGATTTAATCAAAGACTTCGAAGTACACCCATCATCGAATTTAATCAAAGAGTCTTGGGTTACCTCATCGTTCTCGTTGGGAAGATATAAGTGACCAAGTCGTGAGAGGTGTTGGTGGACAATTTCGTTGTTGCTTGGTTCCTCAAAAAGTTATGTTTAGATGATCATCGGAGCTTCTTGTTGGCTAGGGCTGTTCATTGGTCAGGTAAATCGGACCGGACTGCAGATCGGACGGTGAACTGACCAAAACCGAAATAGCAAAAAGTTGGACCGAAAACAACCGGTCCCAACCCAGACCAACCCGATGAGCATTTGGACCGGACCAACCCAGACCGGTTTGGACCGATTGAAATCTTATTGAAATTTTTCTGATAAAATTTGTAAATAGGCAAATTAAATAATTATGTACGTCTATTGTTAGGAAGCACATTTTTTTTGGTATTGTAAATAGACCTAATTTATGATATATAATATTAAAAGTTGACAATGATAAATTGAAAAAGATACATTATATTAAAGTTTACCAAAATTTAATCATTGTTTTCCATTTACGTGAATATTATATCAATTTAGGACTCAAAGGATCATTAGATTTAGGAAATAGAATAATCTTTCTAGGCTATAATAATATGATTTTATGGTATAAAAATTTAATTTTTATAATAATTGGGTTTCCGGTCCGGGTCTGGATTTTTCCGAGTTTAGACCGACCCGGACCAAAACCCGAAAACTAAAAATACTTGGACCGAAGACCGGACCGATTACCATCCGGTCCGGGTTTGGTCCGGGTTTTTTGGGCTAACCGATCCGGACCGGAATATGAACACCCCTATTGTTGGGATTCTTCAATAAGAACGAGAGGAAGTGCAAGATCGATGGTCTCATCCACCTCTTGGCTTGGAACTTTATCAAGCTCACTATGTACTTCAAGTAGCTCAAGAGGTTTCCCTTCAACGGCCTCAAGGACAATAACCTCGTTCATTGAACTTTTCTCTTTCTCAACTTTTTCAAATTTTTCAAGTGTGGAAGGGAGGTTTTGCTCGACAACTTCTTCTACAATGTCACTTGTTTGCTCTTCCACACCAAAAGATTCTTCAATCCAAACTTCAACCATAACCATTTTTGGGCATAGCAAAGAATCGTGTCCCACACACCGACATTTGACACACTTTCGGGACGTGATGGTCGTTAGCGGGGAATAGTAGAATGGCTTCTCAATCGCTTCCCATCGACGATGGCGTCGTGCCGAACCTCTATCATCGTCACTCCACTCGTAGGAGGGAAGAGAACGGATAGGGATACGAGTGGACCTCCTTCGTTCGTCTCTGGGTGGACCTCGACGTTCTTGGATGAGATTGTCCATCCGCGCCACCATGGCTTCGAGGGTACGCTCGACGGTAGAGAATCGATTGTCATGAGTGGTGGTGAGTCGGTTCTCGAGAGCTTGAAATTGAGAACTACGGTGTCGACTTGATTCCTTTCGATCGGAGCTATGTTCATCTTCCATATCGAAGGAAGGGTGAAGGACGGATTGTGTTTTGGAATTTTTTTGGAGTTTGGGGGTTTTCTTGTGGTTGGCTAGTGATTGGCTAAGGGTTCTTTGTGTTTTTCTCGCTTGGGCATTTTATCGAACACTTTGCGGGCACTAATTCCCAACTTCACCTCAAAGCTCCAATATGCATCAAAATCAACAAACACAATAGCAATAACAACTTCTCCAACACACTTGGAGGCACAAGGGATGGGGAACACCAATATTTCAATCAAATCCAACAAAAGACAACTCTGTTAGTAATGAACAATAGAGAAATGAACAAAACTAAAGTTAATGCAAACCTTGAGCTCTGATACCAAATGGAGCGGTTCCCGATGCGTGGTGGATTGATGAATAACTATAGCTTAAGTTGTCCAAGTAGAGAAGATGAGAGAAAACCAGTTGAAAAACCCATGAACAATATAATAGAGAGAAAAAGATGCAAATCTCAATCACCCATGCTTGAACATCTCAAAATTAGCCTTGAACTTGAATAATAATCAAAATCAACCAAGAACATAAACCTTGAACACCAAAGGGATTGGATATGATTTTGGATAAAGGATAATCCACCACCAAAACCTAGCACCCCACCATGACCATCATAAAGGAAACATCCACCAAATGATCAATAAAGAAATGACTTGCGAACACCACCATTAACAAATGGATAAAGTAAGAACAAGATTTTTGAGAGAAAAGGGAGAAAACCCTAATAATGCATTAGCATATCATTCATCAACATAAGCTGCCTAGAAAAGAGTGATAAACATGGTATTTATACTAAATAGAAAATTAGGTTAAAACTCAGCAAAAATAAAACATGCAGCACACGCGTGTCGTAGGGGGGTCGCGAGCGCGCGAGGACGGTCGCGGGCGCGACGTCCTTCTGTCCACAACAATTTGTCGCTAGCCGAGGCGTATCGCGGGCGCGACGACCATATGTCCCAACATACGCCCGGCCCTACTGAAGTGTGTCGCGGGCGTTATAGATTTGGTCACGGGTGCGACTCCCCTTGGCAGGACGACGTTGCGGGTGCGATAGAGAAGACTCAGGTGCGACAGCCCACTGTTTGCGGCGCTGCACCCTGGTCCAAAGGACTTCTTGGGTGCGACGAGCTTAACTCGGGCGTGACTGCCTGGTGTCAGCCGGCGCTAGTTCCTCCGTGACTTCAACGATTCCATGTTCACTCCCGAACCCTGATTTCTCGATATTTCTTGTCCCGAGCCTCTCCAAGCTCCAATGTCGGACGACTCGCCTTAACCAGGCCAACCCGATACTCATCAGCCCACCTTTTGAGAAGGTATATCGGTTCTTAAAAATGTCCGGATGAGCGAGTTTAGTGTGGAAAGACCGGGTCGGGGTTCCTTCCTTCTTGCCACCAACCACAAGCCCAGCTTTGGAAGCACGGACCTGAACCTGACACGGTTCAAAGACAGAAAAGTTCAAAACAGATAGGAAACTATCAAGAACGTGCTCTCAATAGCAAACATAGGACTTTTGACTCAAGAATCATCGATCATTCCATAACCAGTAGGGTATGATTCCTTTTACAAGGCGCACCATCAACTATGGTGTCTTTGAAGGAATGAGAACCATGAAACGATTTCATGATCTCTTCGATGAAAACTGAACTCTTAGCTTAAAACTTCGGCATCTTGTCTCACACGAAGGGCTTTAATTTATCTCACTAAGCAGTTCTCATACTTCATTTAGGAAATCTTTAAACTCTTTAACAGATTCCAAATCATGACACATTAAGTGGCATAACCATGTCCACTAGAATTGTCATACAAGACAATGAAGTATTCTCGCACACTTTTGGTAATAGTCTCTGGTATAGCCAAATAGATCTCAAATGTATCGATCAGCCCTAAACCCTTTACTAGTCCACTGACCGATTCAAGTGAAAAGATGATAAAGTCATTTGTCCTATCATATATACTTTGGAAACACCTAGTGTTTCAAAGTCCAACCAATCCAAAATGCCTACTCGAAGTAGCATACGGATGCCTGTTCTGATTAAAATGACTTAAGAGGAAAACCAAACTTGTGATGGTTTGAGTAAAAAAAATGACTTATTTTGCATTCAATGTGATGAATATGTTTATCTTAATCCAAAAAATACTAGTCATTCAACAAATGCTAGTATCATATCATATTCATTCCTTAGAAATTAAAGCATCACCTTTACAATTTCAAAAGGAATAAGCATCAATTCCAAAACTGAAAACACAAATCTAATTTCTGATTAATTACATGAACCACCAATTATTGAGTTCAAGTACTCGTTTGGAAGGAAAAGATAAACCAAAATCTTAAGCATAAACTAGCAACTCCTTGCTTGTCTCTCATGCTAAAATCAATTCCTATCCTTGTTGTCCCATCCACTTTTTAGCTTCCGTCCTGCACATTTCAACAAATGTGAGATTTAAGCTAGTATCCAATACCTAAAAGTAGAGACATTTAGGATATATTCAATCACATATGTACCTGATTCAAGAAAATCCATTTCTCAAGCTCCAAGCCTGTCAGGTACTCTGGGCAAGCCTTCTCCTAGAGATCTTAGACCTGCGCAACAGCCTTACGCTAGCCTTCATGATCTTCAAGGCCCTTCTTGACTTAGCAGACCTCTTGAGGTGCTTTCCCTTCTTGACCTTTAAAACGATCTTGTATGTCTCGTTAGAAGCAATCAAATCTTTCTCTACTGCTATGAGCATCCCATGTAGCTTCAACAAGCTATACTCATGCCCTTGCCTGATGTAATCCATCGTAAAAGACTAGAGTCCATTGTGCAAGGTGCTCATGATGATGTCAACAGCATGAGGTAGGGTCAAAAGGAAAGCCCGGCCAGCTCATGTTATTGAAGTGAATAATCATCTTCAATACATGTGGCCCTACAGGTTTGTCGACCTCCAATTTCGAGTTGAAGATCTCGCTAACAGTTTCATGTCTTTCCTATATGATCTGCTTCATGTACAGAGATTTACAGAGCGAAACAATCTCGAAAGACGGCATGCCCACAAAATACTTTTGGAGCAGCTGAGACATAATACCCAAGATCAACTTAGCCACATAGGTATCGTCATCACAATGACGTTTTCATTTGGCTCTCTCAACTTCCGAGGCATTATAGGCAGGGGATCGCCCTTGGGTATGTCAAGCACAAACTCATTATACTCAGCCTTGAGAACATTTCTCAGATACTTGACCTAATTCAGGTAATTGGATCTAGTGAGCTTCTCCTTCTCAAGGAGGTAACGATGGTAAGGAAGATCAACAACAGGCATAATGAATCTATAAGCCAAAGCAATTCAATTAAGATTTAAACATCAATAAACTCTAGAAAGTAAACCAAGTTTAATTTCAACATTAAAATTGATTTAACTCTCAATTGGTGTTTCAATGTAACCTAGACCCAACAAGCACAAATCAACATCGAGTGAACTTTGGCCCAAACAAACCTCGTGTAAGATCGTCTAAGGAAGATCATCTCATGATCAACCATTCTAAACAATTCTTGGCGAGAGTGTGTATCTCATACATCACCTCTCTCTGTTGCTCATGACTCTAGACATTCTAGCCTACCATTATGGATAGACTTGACTTCCACCCAACTTGTTACTGATCCACGGTGACAGGGCCATGGTGTACTGTGTACGGTGTACGGTGTAGCACGTCAAGGTCGATCCCACAGGGACTCAATTAGCAACGCATTTAGCTAGTCCTCTATTTTATTGTTAAGCTAACCGGGTTTAGGTTTTTTGAAATGCTTTTAGAAACTAAAAAGAATTAATAAAGCAGGGAAATAATCTAGGGTTCAATCAAGAGAGAAAGACTTCTAGAGAATTGCTAACCTAACAACGAGCTCGATTATTAAAACCTAGCTTGCACAATCATACATTTAAGAATGAATCAAGAATGATAACCATAAGAACTTTATTGCTCTTTCGATGCTTATAGAATTAACTCAATTAACCTAAATTATAACTTTCATATGCTTTTCAAGTTAATCAAAGTTGAAGGTCTCAAATATTCTGGCTATCAAAAGGGTTCCCCAGTCTGCTATTCTTTTCTCAAATTTCACAAAACTAGGTAGAAAGGTTGGTAGTTAGATTATCCTAATTCACCTTTCAGTACTTCTCATGTTAATCTCAAATTACAAGCATTACAAGCCTAAAGAACACTCATAAACATGGAAAACACAACCTTCTATTGATTCAAAACAAGAATTCACGCACAAACTAGAAAGATTCAGTCAAACTACATTGTTTCGGGTTGCAGAACCCTAGAATTCAAGAAAACTACTAACTCATGTTCAAAGAAAGCACAAAACAAGTTCCAAACATCACAATCAAGTCTCAAAGCAAAGAAGGAATTTGAAAAGAAAGAACAAACTGCGAAGAGAATCCCGTCGAGTCTTTCGATCCCGGGGTTGAACCTTCTACGTGAACGCTGCTACTTTCTTCTCGAATCTTGATCCTTGCCTCTCTTGACTCGATTCGATCTTGAGTCTTGATAGATGGGGAAGAGGAGTAGGATTGGAAGGATTATTGATCTCTTTCTCTATTTGACGGCTAAACGACGAAGAAAGAATGATAGATTCATTAAAATAACCGCCGCCACCTTCTTTTTTCTTCTCAAAAACAGGTTATTCTGACGTGTCCGTACAATCCATACAATCCGTACCACGGTCCGTAGCCAAGACACCACGATATGACCGTGGTGCGTGCTAGTCGTTCTGCCTCGCTTTTGCTAGTTGCTGCACACAAACGGGGACACCACTATCCGTAGCCATCACCACGGTCTGACCGTGATGGCTGCTGGCCGGGTGTTCCGAACTTCGATCCGTGTGAAATTCAAGCCTCGGTCCGTACATCCGTGGAGGATGCCCGTGGTGTATTCGATCCCGCCAAAAGTCGAGAAATCGCTGGTGTTTTGGCCTCAAACCTACAAGTTTTCATCAAAAACAACAACACCAAGCGTAGTAGAGAAATAGGGGGTATGTATATATGTTTTCAATCCAAAACTTCCTTAATCTACTATCAAAACACCCTAGAAATCTAGTCACAAAAAGCACTCATCACATGGATGACTTGCTTTGACAATGACCGCCCATGATCTAAGTGGTGGTTGTCAAGGTGAGCAATCACATGTCCAAATTTTAGAGGGTACATATTTATTATTCTAAGCATGCAATTCTAAGTGAAACTTATGAATCAAGCATGAAAAGCATAATAAATTATTAAAACATGCTAAGGACCATTCAAAGCATAAACATAAAACCCCTAATATGGCCTCCTAAACTTAGTTAAACAATTTTAATTAAGATAAGTTAGTCTTCAAGCCTTCTAGAACTCTTTCTTGAAACTTTTAGAATTCCAACTTGAACGATTCAAGGATTCTCTTTATCATCACTTCAAGAACATCTTCTCGAACGCTTTCAAGAATTTCTTCTTGAAACATCGCAACATACAGATATTGGCTCCCACTCGAACCAACATCCAAGTTGCATTTAGCTCCACTCAACTTCATGTCTCCACATTACAAGATTTACAAGCGGGTCTCATCAGATGAGATTACATTGATTACAAATATCAATTACAACTTTAATCAAATTATATTGAAAATATATTCAAAATCAAATGTACGCATGCCGTATTTCACCCAACCTGGCACGCAGACCGGTAAAACCTGACTAGCTAAGGCCATACTAACAGCGCATGCAATCAAGCATTTTATTTTGGTAACATTGCAATATGACATATCAACATATGTCAAAACCAGCTTCAATAACAACTATAGAAGGATCCAACTTGCAACATATCAACCAAAATCAAAAGGAATAAGGCCAAAACAATTTTGCATCAAACAAACCCCAAACTAAAGCAAGTAATAACGCATGCAAACTCAACAAAATCCAATTTTATTTAGTTAAGATCTCCAACCTAGAACGATTTCAGGCGAGATAGGAAACACTTTTCCTTCTTGAAATTCAAAATTTCAATGCTAGACACATACTCATTTATGCTCAATTTCCAAAATTGTGCAAACTTACTCAGTAGCTTAATCCATGCTGAGGATCATTTTGTAGAGGTTCAACTAGAATCACCCAGCCACCAACCCCACAACAAGGATCTGTTTATGCCCAACTGATCGAATGATATTTGATTTCCAAAATCAACCCTTCCCATAATGTAGTACTTGAACGAAATCACCCAGTTCAATACTGCAGGTTAAATCTAATTTAACCAGGAAGTTATAGAAAACGAGATTTCAAGTCTAAACATTTTAGACCCAAACCTCAAATTCTTTTAGGTTTGATGTTTGAAGAAATCATGAAGTGGCACTAGTTATGAGTGTGACATCACATGTCACGCACATTCAAACTATGCCCAACCTCATGAAAAACAATACTAACATGAGAGTCATCACGAGTACGGCGTCAAACGCAACAATTACTCAAGATGCTCAAAAGAAATCAAACTGAACACGAGAGTCATCGTAAGTATGACGTCAAACGCAACAACTACTCAAGATGCTCAAAAGGAATCCAATATGATCACGAGAGTCATCGCGAGTACGGCGTCAAACGCAACAATTACTCAAGATGCTCAAAGTGAGAGAAGAAATGCTATGAGTTTTAACAAAATCCTGAGTAAGACACCTAGTGCTTGTTTGGCCTAACTTTTGAAAGTGTTTTTGAAGTTCAAAAGCACAAACTAAACCAAACAGTGTTTTTTTTAGAAGGTAATAATTGTTTACCAAAAATAGTTTTAGCCAAAAACAACTCCAAAAGCATAAGCAGTAAATTGTTGCTTACGCTTCTTATAAACTAATCCACTCAATCTATAAGATTCTTTAGTGATTAGTTTCCATAATTTCACATAAATATTCTGATTTTTATAAAGATACCATTTAAATATTTTAATATTATGTTAGAACCTTTAATATTATGTTGGACATTTTTATTATCTAATTTCTTTACAAATATGGTATTTAGTAAATTTTTGACATATAAATATTTAATTTAAAGAATTGTATAGTTAAGTAAGACCATATATAGTTATAATAATTATTATTATAACTATAACTATAACTATACGATTATAATTAATGTTAAAATTAAAATCTGATAATCTGTTTAAAAATTAATTTAAAAAAATGTAAATAATCATATGATAATTTTACTCTAGAAAAACACACATAATAATTTTTAAAAGTTAGGCTAAACAATCAAATTTAATAATAGCACTATATCATAAGTTATGCCAAACACTTTAACTTAGTAAAATCACTTATGTCATAAGCTAGGTCAGACACTTCAATACATCTCCAAAAATAGCTTTTATAAATACTGTTTGTAAGAAGCAAAAACACTTTCTTAGAAATTAGGCCAAACAAGCACCTAGTGTCGTGCTCAAGATTCCTTATCAAACAAGGGGTGAAGCTCAAAAGCACACCTGTGGTTATAGCAACAATTGTCACAACCAAAGCTTTCCTCATATCATATGGAAACCCCATATGTGATCACAAAGGAGATAAGCTACACAATCATCCAAAACCAATATCCAATAAATCAAAGCCAAGGTTCAACCATAACAAGATCATTACATTTAATAATCAAGGTTAACCAACATAACATGTCAAATTAACAATTAATCTAGCATGCATACATCCTAATAGATCATATCTACCAAGATTATAGCATAAAAGGCATAAACAAGTAATCTCGCAAGGCTATCTACACATGATTCAACAATTGAAACATATAAGAGAGATAGACAAAACATAAGTATGCTATTGAGGCTCTGATACCACTTATGGGTTAAGATGGTCTAGACCTATCTAGGCCACAAGAGGAGGTGGGTTCGATCTAAAAGGGACCACCCTGATTAGGGACCACCATGATTAGGGGCGGAATAGGAATCCTAACTATTAGGATTCCCACCTAATCTAAACTAACCCAAAATAATAAATAACAGAATTGGAATAGCAGGGCCTAGTTATTACCTCAGGTCTCTCAAATAGAAACGCCTCGGTCGGGCTTGTACTCTTGAACACGCAAGCTCCAAAGGGACTCCGAGTAGAAGATTCCAAAATAGGAATCCTCCACAAAAGGTCCACACAGTATCCTTCGGCATGACTGCTAGACCGTTTCAACCCCGGTCAAACCGGGGTCAAAAGAGTATGTTTGACCATATCCAATACGGTCCACCCTTCCTTCCTTAGAGCGGTTTCCCCGAAATCACCCCGAGACTCCTACAACCGGGAACTCTCAAAAGAAAGTTTGTCCCGGTATCCCTGAAATCTCAAATATAGAAACTAGCCTTATAAATGGCCACTTGGGATGGAAATACAATTTTCCATCCAAAGGTAGAACCCCTTTATATAGGGGAGAGGGAGGGGAAATGAGAGTTTCATTTGCGATGTGGGACGTGCTCCTAGGCATCACCACGGACTGTGGTACACCACCACGGACCGTGGTGAAGAGAATATCCAAATTTGCAACCCATGAGGACACCACGGACCGTGGTTGGGCACCATGGACCGTGGCTGGCCCTTGCCACCCTCCGTGGTGTCCCTTCTTTACCGCCTAAGGGTTTTTCGGCCTCCCCGATTTAATACCTTATTGATTTGACCCTCTTTCTCACATACTCTTACCTTAGGGTAATGGCTTGTATGACCCTGTGGGACCAACTAGCACGGTTGTGATTTAACTGTTCAATCACCAGTTAAGAGATCTTCTAGCAAAGACATCAACCACCGTGCCACGTTGGCTTAAGTACTCGGTTGTATTTGAACATTGTGGGGGCACTCCCAACAATTATCACACCATAGACCCGAGTCTTGTGATGGTAGATCATGATAAGAGAACCAAAAAGAGTGGTTTTGAACATTGTTATTAAAATTCCGATCCTGACCGACGATCTTACGATTTTATTATCCTTCCTCGAAGTGATTCTACTATCTACATTCCTATCTCTGATTCTACGTGGGCTAATTCTGATCCTAAGTACCCAGTGGATCCGAGTTATGAACTTGATTTAACAACCTTGGTTTTGAATATTATTGTGTAATTCTGTTGTGTCACAAGTTCATCCCTAGTCACCTCTTTAAGTAATACTAAACAAGTTTAACCAAAGGGAGTGATATGGGGATTTATGCTTATAGTAACTACTCTAATCAAATTCATTGATTATGTTGTCATTACTTGTCTGAGGTCAAACCTCAGTCCAACAATACTCCAATATGAGCACATTAGCCTTAATCATGATACCTCTCCCACAAAGACATGTCTATACACTTCATACTAGGAATGAGGCATGCGACCGAAAATAACAAGTAGTTTTATACTTGAGTCACCGTCTAACTAATATAATGCTTTTAAAAACAAACGATCCCTTGAATCAACTGATAAGTTCAACAATTTTGTTTTAAGTGGTAAGTAATACAACCATCAGGTAGCCCTTCTCTCAAAGGTTTACCCGTAACATAATTTTTACTGGCTGCTTTAAATTCTAGCCATGTTCCGTAAGTCAGGACTCCATGAGCAACAACCACCCAATTTTCAACATTAACAAAAATTCGTCCAACCCGAGTACCCGAATTTGTGTGGCCTAATCCAAATTGGGTTTGGTCATCAATTGTTTGTCTGAATTTTAATTCGGTCAATTCAGACATGTTTTAATGTAAAATCGTGTCGGGTTCCGGTTTGGTGTAAGAAATTTGGGTTGCGAGAATCTATATCAAATTCCATCCAAACAAATTCAAAAAAAGGCCGAACCCTAAAATTCAAACAAAATATTGAACGTGTCTAAATTTAGTGTAAATTAGGATTTGAGAATATTCGGACAACTCAAGTCCGGGTTCAAGCATTAGAAAATATCCAAGTTTGAAATTCGGATAGGGATCATATTTGGGGATTTTATCTGAATGGAGCCGAACCCAAATTTTGCCAACTACAGGATTTTAACAATGGAGCCAATTGGCAGTTACAATGATGCGAGACAGGCAACGAAGCCAACGGAGCAAACCAGCAACAGAAGATAACTTTGATCCAATCACCACATTTACATGCCAGTTCTGTTTCCTGCAGTACTGCAAAGGGAAGATCTGAAGCTGCATTACTTTGGCTAACGTTATCTGCCAGAATAGAAGATCAAGTAGGATAGGCTGCTGCAATGGTGCACAATGTGAATGAAATAGTAGTACTGATGGCTTGCAAACTCAATGGTCCAGAAGACTGCATATTTGAATCACAACCAACACAGGGTTGTTCTGTTTGGATTTGTATTTTGTGTTTGCTGTGTTTGTGTTTTGGATGCCCAAACAATTAAACTGCTGTTCGGCTATAATAATCAGGAAAAAAAAAATAAAAGGAAAGAGGAAGGGGAAGAGGAAGAGGAAGAGGAAGTAGATATCGGCTCTATATGTAACTCAAAGTAGCATCAAAATTGTATCCATCTGTCAAGCAACCTCCATAATTCTCTAGAGTACTAAACATCAAACGACAACTCCAAACTACAATGGGTTCAACTGCAAAAAATAAAATTGATGCTCCAACTGCATTTAGTACTACTCAAGCCACATAATAGTAGGAAACATCGCATCCTGTGTTGAATGATAGTCGTTACAACTCACAACCTCCTTCCCCTTCTGCCACCCTTTCTGCGAGTGCTGTCTGTTGGGATGGGGGTGACATCCTCTGGAAAAAGAACAATGTGCATCAGTAGTAGTACTTGTACCTAACTAAACTCCCACATCTACGATAGCAAACATTGTTCCCACTAGCAGATAGCAATTACAGTTTTTCATCATAGGGAGTTGAACACGATTGCAAGCAGCTTTCTCTTTCAAAACTGAACTTTCCAAGTTCGAATTTCTTGAAAATATAGGGGCAAAGTCGGCTTGTATTCTAAGATGCAGTAACAAAGTCAAATAGAGTCAAGTTATTACCAATACGACCAATTTTCATCCCTGAACGGGCAAGGGCTCTAAGAGCAGACTGAGCACCAGGACCAGGAGTCTTAGTCTTGTTCCCTCCAGTTGCCCTAAGCTTAATGTGGAGGGCAGTAATACCAAGTTCCTATCAATGACAACAATGGGTTGTTAGCAGACTATACAAGCTTAAAATAACATGCATACAAACACTCAGCACAATCAATAGCATCAGCTGCAAAAACTGACACACGAGATTAGGAGAAAACTACAAATGGAATAAGACATGTACCTTGCATCTCTGTGAAACATCTTGAGCTGCAAGCATAGCAGCATATGGGGAAGATTCATCTCTGTCAGCCTTGACTTTCATCCCACCTGTACCAACAGAAGAAAACTATATGATTAAACCAGACAGTCCACATGCCAAAGATAAACAAAAGGGGGAAAGATCAGGGATAAAAGTTGACCTAAAAGAAATCATGTTCCAATCATGAAATCGACAATCAGACTAGTATAACAATGGAAGATTTCAACTGAGTTTAATCTCAACAAATGAGCAATATAATTGGTATCCTTCTATGAATTACACCACTTCCTACAGCTTAAACCAAGAGCTATAAGTAATCTTCAACAAATCACGCAGAAAGTACAGTGTTTAACAAATCTGACTGCTAGTAATTCTTCTATGCAATGTGGGACTTCCTCAAAAATGAATTGTTAAGTGCTCTGTTAGTTAAAACAGGTATGATAAGTGTATAAAACACATACAGAAAATTCATCTTCTATGGAGGCTACCGAATAACAATTGTGTCGTTTGAAAAGGGGAAAGTAAGAATTGAATATAAAATTTCATATGCAGTCGTTCAATAAAAGCCAGCGTTTATATTGACAAATAATTGACCACATATTTATACAAATTTGCGGAACATAACACATACCATACTTTATTTGTTTAATTAGTGGACCATATTTACTAACATGGGTCAGGTGTACTAGTGACAAAGCATACAAACACCATTTACAAAAGCTTCAGCAAATTTATCCCTTAAAATCTTTGAGCATTGATGTCCTGCTGGAGAGTTTGTTCACCAGTAAGAGATGTTTCAGGACAAACGAAGTGTTCTCAGTTAAAGAAAAGTAGTCATGAAGAAGATGTAACCAAATTATGTTATAGGGGTTCTCGTTAAGGTATTAAGAAAGGATGAACCAAACAAAACATCACCAGAAGCAAAATACAACAGATACAGAGTTTGAGAGCCTCCAAAACTCCAAGAATATTACAATTGGCAAACCAACAAAACTAATGGAACAAGTGAAAATATAAATGAAAAAAAGAATTATCAGAAGGGTGATGAGCAACGCTAATAATATTTACCTGTAATACGAACAAGGGTTTCTCTACCAGACAAATCAGTGACATGCTGAAATCCAGAAACAATAAAAATCAAGTCAAAGTAGAAAAACAAAACGATGCATACACTGAAAAGCTATGTACATTAGAGAAGCACGAAAAGAAAAGAATAGAAGGATCAAAACATAACATACGATGAAAGTATCATTGAAAGAGGCGAAAATGTGAGCAACGCCGAAAACATGCTCGCCCTCTCTAACAGCAGGGCCAAGGGTGACATTCTCTTCCTTGGGCTCTCTGGTCCTTCTCTTCGACTATAAAAAGCAACAACAAAACCAAAATCAACAAATCAAACAATGGTGGTAGATGGTAGTGGAAGGAAACATTTGATTTTGAGAGGGAGACAATTACCATGGCTAATTGGCTACTGGAGAATGGAGGTTAGGGTTTGCAGCCTCCAAAAACACCTCCGCAACGAAAAGAATAGTTGGTATTTCTTGTTTAATGTTTTTTGAGCTGAGGGAGTTTTATCGCTTTAGGGTTTGACAGAGTGAATGTTCAGCCTGCCTATGCCTGTACTCCCACAATGGGCCAGCCCAACACCCGCATTATGAGCTTATATTAGCAACCCTACATACCAAAATTTTGGGCCCCTCTTTCTTTCCGTCTCAGCCCTTCTCCACGCATTCGCAAAAAAATCAATAATCAACCTCAATGGAGACTATTTGGACTAGCGCGGTAAAATTTCTTCCGACCCAAATTACCCGAATTGGCCGACCCGGAAAAAATCGGGTCCGGATATAAATTTTTCCTCCGAATTTTGATATTGACCGAATTGACCGAATATTCGGACATAAAATTTCCCTTTTTTATATTGTCCGAACCCGATTTTTGCTTCGTTTGAATTGTCCGACCCGGTTCGACCCGAAACAAAACCGGGTCCGGACATGAATTTCTCGTCCGAATTTTGACATTGTCCGAATTTGTCCGACCCGAATTCACCCGGACCCGAATTTTTGTCAGCACTAATTTGGACAAAAATGTCACTCAACTTTAAATTTTAATCAAAAATATCACTTATGTTTAGAAATCTATATATTTATAATGACAATCTATGTGGAACCCAGCAAATACTGCAACGAGAGCGTCTCAAGGAGTCTCAACCAATCACAATTAAGAAAAAAAAGACCCAGTTTTTAATAATTTTTGATTTTATTTTCAACCGAATTTTATTATAAACCTAAGCTGCTAGGGACTCTGACACCAATTAAAGTTGTTCCATAACTGTTTTAAATTTAAATTAATTTTAGAATTAAAAAAAACTATTACAAATCTCATACGTCTTTGGACTTTGATAACGTTTCCAACTGTTCCATATTTATATATATTATAATAGAAATCATTGTTGGTCCCGTAAATAGAGCTTCGAGAGTGACTGTAGCGGAATTGGTCAATCATAACATATAAAATTATATTTTTTTACTATTTTCAATTTTTTTTAATTTCAATCCAGATTCTATTTCAAAATTAAAATTAAAAAAACAGAAATTATCACTAATCCTTGACTGCTTTGGACTCTGAATTAAATTATTTTGGTGTTGCCTATAATAATAATAATAATAATAATAATAATAATAATAATAATAATAATCTATATACAATGACAATCTATATAGGGCCCAGCAAATACTGCAACGAGAGCGTTTCAAGGAGTTTCAGCCAATTACAATTAAGAAAAATACAATTTCTTGAAATTTTTTTAATAATTTCAGAAAATCATAATAATAATCGATGAAAATCAAAACTTAGGCTGCATTGGACTCTAGCCCCATTTTCAATAATTTTTTATTTCATTTTGAACCGAATTTTATTTGAAACCTTGGCTGCTTTGGACTCTGACCTCATTTACAGTTGTTACATAACTGTTTCGGATTTAATTTTATTTTAGAATTAAAAAAAAAACTTTTACGAATCCCATATGGCTTTGGAGTTTGATCACGTTTACAACTGTTAAAATATCTGGTGTAACTGCAGCTAGGTTACGTTCATTACTTTTTCCGGAACATATAAATACAATACTTTCACATACCAGCCAAAATCACAATTGATCTTTGCCGTATTCATCTCAATTGATTATTGACATTCCCAATTCATATTCTATTAAGATAAGTTTCAACTCATTATTATATAGATATTCAAATCTATTGGGTTCTACATTGATTGCGTTCATTGTAATTGATATATTCAAAAACTACTTTAAATTCTGCAGATTCAATTCACATCACCATTCTAAATTTAATCTATATATTATAATAGAAATCATTGTGGGTCTCATGAAATAGAGCCACGGGAGTGACTGTAGGAGAATTGACCAATCACAATATAGAAATTTTTTTTTCTATTTTCAATTTTTTTTGTTTAAGTTTCAATCCGTATTTTATTTTAAAATTTAAAAAACAGAAAGGATCACTAATCCTTGACTCCTTTGGACTCTGGATTAAATTATTTTGGTGCAAATAATATTAATTATTTTGGTGTTGCCAATAATAATAATAATAATAATAATAATAATAATAATAATAATAATAATAATAATAATAATAATCTATATATTATAATAGAAATCAATGTGGGTTCCACGAAATAGAGCCACGGGAGTGACTGTAGGGAAATTGGCCAATCACATCGTAGAAACTTATATATATATATATATATATATATATATATATATATATATATATATATATATATATATTCTGTTTTCAATTTATTTTTAAAATTTTCAATCCGGATTTTATTTTAAAATTAAAAAGACTAGAAAGTATCACTAATCCTTGACTCTTTTGGACTCTGAATTAAATTATTTTGGTGCAAATAACAGTAATTATTTTGGTGTTGCCTATAATAATAATAATAATAATAATAATAATAATAATAAATATAACAATAATAATAATAATAATAATAATCTGTATCTATATAATATTAATAGTAAAGTTTTTGGGGCCCTTTAAATAGAGAAAGGAGATTAATTGTAGAGATTTCGACCAATCAGAAGATAGATAAATACTGAATTAAATTATTTTGGTCAAAATATCAGCAATTATTTTGACAAAATAATAATAATAATAATAATAATTGAAATCATTGTGGGCCCCATGAAATAAAGCACGGGAGCGATTCTCGGAGTCTAAACCAATCACAGCGCAGTAAATTGTATTTTATTTTCAATTTTTTTCCAGATTTTATTTACAATTAAAGAAATTAAAAAATATACTCTTAATCCACGTCTGCTTGACAGCAATTACATTCAAAACGAGTCCAACTAAATCTCAAACAGTAGTGTTCAATTTTAATTTAAATTGTATTTTATTTTCTATTTCTTTGAAGATTTTATTTACAATGAAATAAATTAAAAAAATATATCGCTAATCCACGTCTGCTTGACAGCAGTTACATTCGAAACGAGTCCTACTAAGTTTCAAACAGTAGTATTCAATTTTAATTTAAATTGTATTTTATTTTCTATTTCTTTCCAGGTTTTATTTACAATTTAATAAATCAAAAAATATATCCTTAAACGAGTCCTACGAAATCTTAAACAGTAGTATTCAATTTTAATTTAATTACACCACTAAAACAAAACTGTCCATAACTAATGACGTTAATATCTGAAACACTTCAAAACCATTACCAATTAGATTATTAATATGACCATTGCGGTTATGTCAATGAGATTAATGAGTTATTGTAGATATCTATAAAAATATAACACATCTATTAGAGGTTATATCTATTTCCCGGATATTAACCTATTACTAGTCTTTAACTCGTGCGATGCACGGGATATTTAAATAGTTTAATAAATAAAATAAACATAAATATGTTAATACCCTCGATTCAAGTAAAAATAAAGAAGTCATTTTGAATTGTATGAGTCTTGACAAAGTGTCTTGCCTTGTCATTAAAACTATATTATATATATTAAGATGAAATTTGATGATATGATTGAATTCTATAACTATACTATTACATATAAATTGAATAAAGTTATACTTTTATACATTATTTTTTATATTTCATAAAATGCTTAAAATAAGTTTAATGGAAGGAGTTGATTCGATTAGAGTATCATTTAGTGCTCATTGACACAACCTACGCATCCCAAGTTTCTTATAGTTAATAATTAATATTTACTATTAAAAAAATAGTGTCAAAAATTATAAGAAATAACAATTTGGTGAAGGGCACGATATATAGATTTAGGTGGAGGTAGATTCCTAATTAGATTTTTTTTTTTGAGGGGGGGGGGTTAGACTCCTAATTGGGTTAGGAGGTAGATTTCTAATTAGATAAGGTATACTCCTAATTGATTAAGGTTTTTGTATATTATTTTTTAAAATCGATTTTTTAATTATTATTTCATAGGCGAGAATTGTTTAGTGTAATTTTAATTCGATTTTTTTCTTTAATATATTACAATTATTATTCTATGGATGCACCTTTTTATGGGATGTATGGACTTACATTTCTAAGTGTGATTGTTGCTTTGTCATTAAAATCTTGTTGATGTTACATAACAATTACAGGACATTTAACACATACTATTAAGGGTGGCTCCACCATAAAAAATATGAATATATTGAGATTGAAAATGATGGAGAAAATATCAACAATCATCACGTACTCATTTACAAAGTATGATTTCAGATTGGATTCCACATATCATATATAGTCATGAGATCTAATTTAATTATAACACTTCACAGTTGAAAAGAAACATATATGCTTTCAAAATTTTAAAGTGCCTTTTGGGTTATACATGTATACTTCTAGCTATGTGGACTGATCTCAATCACTTTCACTGGCAGGGGGTTTTCGGACATGCATCACCTTCTCGACCACCACTCGAATCCCACCCACCTTCTAAGTTACATAAAAAAGGAGTAGCAAATAGTTAGGAAAATCCAAATTCCAAAAAGAAATCATAGTGATGATACATGAATTATTAGGTGCCCTGAACAAATACAACTGAGCAAGTTCAGCCCTTAACAAAGTTGCATCGCTTACATTCAAAAAAGGCAGGCCTATGCAACAAAATATAAACATATTACTTTTATATATTAATAGATTTCTCAGGCAATGAGGACTGACGGACAACAGAACACATGCTAAAGCCAAAAAGGGAGGGGTTGAATATCTTCACAGATATTGCGGAGATTATATACTTTCAATCTTTTTAAATTATCGAGAATGCTAAATTGTAATATTCTGATATTTTTCACAATGTAAATCCAATGTATCATGCAAAATTTTATAAAAAAAATTGTAACATGCAAATACATGCTAAAATATATTGATGTGGTACATATTGATAGTACTTTTTGAAAACTAACCTATTTGTATTTGCAGGTTTGCCGAGAATTCAATGGTTGCTTCAAATGTTAATAGTTGATAAATTGGAAGAAAATGAAAGATGTTTCGATGTTTATATATTAGGTCGGGAGGTAGAGTTCTAATTAGATTTGGGTGAGATGTAGAGTCCTAATTAGATTTGGGTGGGAGTTAGAGTCCTAATTCGGTTGGGAAATAGATTTCTAATTAGATAAGGTAGACTCTAAATCTGATTAGACTTGTTAATTATTTTTTTTAAATCAATTTTTTTTATTTCATGGGCGGGAATTTTTTACTATTTTCTTAAATCGATTTTTTTCTTTAATCTGATTGGCCGATAACCCCTACAATCACTCTGGGTTGAGTATTTCAAATTTCGAATATATTACTTTTATATTATTATAGATATAGATATGGAACAGTTGGAAACGTTATCAAAGTCCAAAGCCGTATGGGATTTGTAATAGTTTTTTTTAATTCTGAAATAAAATTAAATTTAAAACAGTTATGGAACAGTTGTAATTGGTGTCAGAGTCAGAAGCTGCTTAGGTTTATAATAAAATATGGTTGAAAATAAAATCAAAAATTATTAAAAATTGGGTCCTTTTTTTCTTAATTGTTATTGGTTGAGACTCCTTGAAACGCTCCAGTTGCAGTATTTGCTGGGTCCCACATAGATTGTCATTATAAGTATATAGATTATACATCTACTTTTTCAAACAACATACTAAATATCCCAAAATTAAACATTTCTTCATTTACAGTTAGAAGCAATCAAGATTAATCTTATCGCACTTCAGAATCATATAGGCATAATCCTTTACATTCCCCATCAATAAGTTTGACATTCATAAACGTTTTCCTCAATATTCATCTGTAAGTTTCACATCCATGACTTTTATGAAATTTCAAAAGTAACTAATTGAGTTCACTCCGTGCATCGCACGGGTTGAAGTCTAGTACTTATAATGACAATCTTTATATTATAATAGAAATCATTGTAGGTCCCACGAAATAGAGCCACGTGAGTACTATAAAGGAATTGGCCAAACACGACGTATAAATTTTTTTTCTATTTTCAATTTTATTTTATTCTCAATCCTTATTTTATTTTAAAATTAAAAAAAACCAGAAAGTATCACTAATCCTTGACTGTTTTCTGAATTAAATTACTTTGGTGCAAATAACAGTATTAATAATAATAATAATAATATCTTCTATATATTATAATTGAAATCATTGTGGGTCCCATGAAATAAAGCCACGTGAGTGATTGTAAGGGAATTGACCAATCATAACGTAGAAATTATATTTTTTTCTATTTTCATTTTTTTTATTCTCAATCCGGATTTTATTTTAAAATTTAAAAAAACCAGAAAGTATCACTAATGCTTGACTGCTTTGGACTCTGAATTAAATTATTTTGGTGCAAATAACAGTAATTATTTTGGTGTTGCCTATAATAATAATAATAATAATAATAATAATAATAATCTATAAACTTATAATGACAATCTATGTGGGACCCAGCTAATACTGCAACGAGAGCGTTTCAAAGAGTCTCAACCAATCATAACGTATAAAATTATTTTTATTTTACTATTTCAATTTTTTTTAATTTCAATCCAAATTCTATTTCAAAATTAAAAAAACAGAAAGTATCACTAATCCTTGACTGCTTTGGACTTTGAATTAAATTATTTTGGTGTTGCCTATAATAATAATAATAATAATAATAATAATAATAATAATAATAATAATAATAATCATAATCTATATACTTATAATGACAATCTATGTGGGGCCCAGCAAATACTGCAACGAGAGCGTTTCAAGGAGTTTCAGCCAATTACAATTAAGAAAAATACAATTTTTAAAATTTTTTTTAATAATTTCAGAAAATCATAATAATAATCGATGAAAATCAAAACTTAGGCTGCATTGGACTCTGACCCCATTTTCAATAATTTTTTTATTTCATTTTGAACTGAATTTTATTTGAAACCTTGGTTGCTTTGGACTCAGACCCCATTTACAGTTGTTACATAACTGTTTCGGATTTAATTTTATTTTAGAATTAAAAAAACTTTTACGAATCCAATATGACTTTGGAGTTTGATCACGTTTACAACTGTTAAAATATCCGGTGCAACTACAACTAGGTTACGTTCATTACTTTTTACAAAACATATAAATACAATACTTTCACATACCAGCCAAAATCACAACTGATCTTCGCCGTATTCGTTTCAATTGATTTTTGACATTCCCAATTCATACTCTATTAAGATAAGTTTCAACTAATTATTATATAGATATTCAAATCTATTGGGTTCTACATTGATTGCGTTCATTGTAATTGATATATTCAAAAACTACTTTAAATTCTGTAGATTCAATTCACATTACAATTTTAAATTTAATCTATATATTATAATAGAAATCATTGTGGGTCCCATGAAATAGAGCCACGGGAGTGACTGTAGGAGAATTGACCAATCACAACATAGAAAATTAATTTTTTTCTATTGTCAATTTTTTTGTTTAATTTTCAATCCGTATTTTATTTTAAAATTAAAAAAAAACAGAAAGTATCACTAATCCTTGACTCCTTTGGACTCTGAATTAAACTATTTTGGAGCAAATAACAGTAATTATTTTGGTGTTGCCTATTATAATAATAATAATAATAATAATAATAATAATCTATATACTTATAATGTAACGCCCCAGAAATTCAATTATAGAAAAGTCAAAGTCAAAGTCAAACTAACGTTAACAGACAAAAATTAGCGGAAGACTCAAACTCTTATTGGGCGTCACTGCCGTATCCCCGAAGGAATACAAAGCGAGAAGGAAAACTACAACTGTCCATCAACGGCAAACCAACTAACAAACTCATACTTAGGAATAAACCTCAAACTAACTTCAAGTCCTTCAAAAAGAACATAACAAAATTAACGACGTCTAGACATTTCGTCCTCACTTCTATTTCTCATCCCCAGCATATTGATCATCACCTGAAAACAAAACATTTCAAAAATGAGGGGGAAATCTCAATAATGTCTACCCCTAACGTTAAAAACAAGTTAAGTTCATTTCAATCCATTTGAGGGAGAGGGAACAAGTCAAACCATTTCACAAACCTTTAATCCCTTAACTGTTTTCCTCAACCCAACCAATCCATATTTTATTATGCGGGCGGGATACCATATCCCTTAGAGTAACATTCGTCTACCAAAGGCATCAAAACAATCGCCTACCAAAGGCATCAAAAGCATCTATCCTATATCAGGGATGAAACCCTGATCTCCTGACACATAACCCATACAGGCATCAAATCCTGGTCTCCGGGTTATCGCCCGCAAAAACATTAGCCTATCAAAGGCATCAAAACAATCGCCCACCAAAGACATCAAAACATTCGCCTACCAAAGGCATCACAAACATCTAACCTATATCAGGGATGAGACCCTGATCTTCTGACACATAACCCATACAGGCATCAACTCCTGGTCTCCGGGTTATCGCCCGCAAAAATATTAGCCTATCAAAGGCATCAAAACAATAAACCCGCTTAATGTTTCACTTTGAATTATTAGTAAATTATTCAAACTCAGCTCATAACTCTCAAGTCAAACCCAACCCAGGTTATCAAAACTAGTAACAAAACTTCTTATAAAAGACCATCACAATTTCCCAACTCATAAATCAACAATCACAACAAATACGCACAGTTATCTAAAACAGATGGTCATATTTCCACAAAAGTCCCCTTTCGGGATGCAATTCTCAAAACATATTAGAAAACATTAAAACACATTTAAAGAGCATCCCAGTGGGGATTAGAGCATAGACATTACCTGGTTAGCTTCACTTCACAGCAAAACGAACACACTTGAGCTCACTAACGACGCGAATTAGCTTGGGCCTAAAATAGAATAATTATTCTAATCAAAACGCGCCCTTCGAAGTTAGTATTAACTACCTTCTAACTAACCCTTTACACTTTAAATTACCTAACACATTCCAAATTATCGTATAATAATACCAAGTAAACCTTTTCAATCAACAACACATTTATTAACAATTTCACATAACAAAACAGATTACAGCATCCACACAAAAAGGGTCGTAACTCGACTTCCCGACATCCTATGGGTCTGGCTTTAGACTTTTCGGAAACCTCGGGATGTCTACTAAAACTCTTAAGTTGAATTCGAGACCCAACACACGCTTTAAGGTCCTCAAAAACCGTCATCTTCCCAAACTATCCAGATCTGACCTAGGTCTGGTAATCGGGGTATAACTCGACTTATAAAATTCCAAAGTCCGGTCCGTAAAATTCCTATGAAAACTAACATCTAAGGAAACCTCCAGTCTAAAGGGTTTGATCAAAAGACAACTACACTAATCTTGGTGACCCGATCTTTAGACCCCATCGAAACTGTCCCGTTACCGGTTTCGATTTAATTTGCAAATTCGGTTCTAACTTCCACCAATCCGATCCCGGGGTCCTAATTTGGGTTTAAAACAGTAACTTAGGTCCAAAGTAATTAACCTAACCCAACTAAGGTCCAAACATCATAATTTCTATAATTAAGACTCACTAAAACCAACTCTAATCAATTTAACTTGATTACCCACAACATTAATTATGATATAACATATCACAACCCAAAGAAACATGTAATTACTTGCTTCATAAAACAAGGATAAAACTTTGATAACCAAACACCCTAATCATGCTTGACCTATATGAATTACAACATAGGTAATTATAAAATACGAATTTCTTAATCAAGACTCAAGAAAGAACTTAAAGAACATGTGAATAACTATAAAGAACATATAACATTTAAACTACTAATCAAGAATCCCAACAACCAATTGCTTTAAACAAGATTAAATCAAGAATCATAAATTAATAATCAAGAATTGAACTTTAGTAATTCAATCAACCTAACTTATTTAACAAGATCTAAACATGAAACTAAACATGAATGAACCCTAAGAGAATTAAAGAACATATGAATATTTAACTAACAATTCAAAAATTAATCTAGGTAATTAAACTCTTTAATTCGTGCATACAATAATAGTGTTATCTAAAACCCTAACATGATTCACATGAAAACAAAGTACATTAAACAATTGAACATTAATAATCTTACTACAACTATTACAACCCTAATACACCAAATTAGAACATAAAATTACACATAATAATTTATACAAAAATTACAAGTAAATAATACAACACAAGGACAATTGATTACAAATAATAACTTAGCAAAATTTACACCCTAATTACCCAAATTACAAAATTAACCAATCAAGAAAATAACAACAACAACAACAACAACAATAATAATAATAATAATAATAATAATAATAATAATATCAGAAAAATAAAGATCAAGAATAGTAGTTTGTTACAAAAATTAGGGTTTTACGCTAGAGGGTGCTAGGGCAACGATTTCCGGCGAGTGTGGGCGGTCGGTCGAGGCGGTGGTGGCGTCGAGGGTGGGCAGTGGTGGAGGGCGTTCGACTAGGGCAAAACGTCAGGTTTGGCGCAACCTGGCTCGACAGCAACATCAACCGTGAGGGTTGCTCTTCGCGAGTCCGGGCGTACGGCGACGACTCCGGCGGTGAAAGCTGCGTCGGGTGGTGGTGCGGCGTTCGCAGGGTGGCGCGGTGATCGATGGTGGTCGTCTGGGCAGTTGCCGAGAGAGAGAGAGAGAGAGAGAGAGAGAGAGAAAGGAAGAGGGAGGAGGGTGGTTGCGGTGGTTTCCGGTGGTGTGGACGGCGGCGCGGCGGTGGTGGGGTGGCGCGGCAGAGAGGGAGAGCAGGGAGGGAGAGAGAGAGGGGGGAAGAGGCTAGGGTTAGGGTTTAGGATTGTTATTAGGATTTTGAGAGAGAAAGAGAGGTTTTTATACTAGCTAATACTTAAGGCCCAATTAAACACTCTTAATCCTAACCTAACCCAAAACTAAAACAATTAAAATCTTATTTTTCTAAAAACCAACTAATAATAATAATAATAGCAATAATAATAATAATACTAATAATAATATTAATAGTAATCACATAGCAAATAATATTCACGTAATTATTCATATAACACAATAGTATTAATAATAATACTAAAATAAATAGAGTAAAACTAATAATACTAAACCCACGAAATTACCGATATACCCTTGTTAGTCTCTCGCGATCCTACGAGCTCAAGTGTTAGCAAAAATAAACACAAGCGAATAATAATAAATAACGAAGTCCAAACCTAATTTACTAACAACGTCACGGTCAACATCTTTGGATTTTTCGGGGTTTTACATATAATGACAATCTATGTGGGGTCCAGCGAATACTGCAACGAGAGCGTTTCAATGAGTTTCAGCCAATCACAATTAAGAAAAATACAATTTTTTAGAAATTTTTTTAATCATTTCAAAATATCATAATAATAATCGATGAAAATCAAAACTTAGGCTGCATTGGACTCTGACTCCATTTTCAATAATTTTCTATTTTATTTTGAACCGGATTTTATTTAAAACCTTTGTTGCTTTGGACTCTGACCCCATTTACAGCTGTTACATAACTGTTTCAGATTTAATTTTATTTTAGAATGAAAAAAAACTTTTACGAATCCCATATGGCTTTGAAGTTTGATCACGTTTACAACTGTTTAAATATCCGGCGCAACTGCAGCTAGGTTACGTTCATTACTTTTTCAAAAACATATAAATACAATACTTTCACATACCAGCCAGAATCACAATTGATCTTCGCTGTATTCGTCTCAATTGATTATTGACATTCCCTATTGATACTCTCATTAAGGTAAGTTTCAAGTCATTATTGTATAGATATTCAAACTTATTTGGTTCTACATTGATTGGATTCATTGAAATTGATATATTCAAAAACTACTTTGAATTCTGCAGATTAATTTCACATCACCATTCTTGATATAATCTATATATTATAAAAGAAATCATTGTGGATCCCACAAAATAGAGTCACGGGAGTGACTGTAGGAGAATTAACTAATCACAACATAGAAAATTATATTTTTTTTCTATTTTTAATTTTTTTAAATTTTCAATCCAGATTTTATTTTAAAATTAAAAAAACAGAAAGGATCACTAATCCTTGACTCCTTTGGACTCTGAATTAAATTATTTTGGTGCAAATAATATTAATTATTTTGGTGTTGCCAATAATAATAATAATCTATATACTTATAATGACAATCTATGTAGAGTCCAGCAAATACTGCAACGAGAGCGTTTCAAGGAGTTTCAGCCAATTACAATTAAGAAAAATACAATTTCTAGAAATTTTTTTAATAATTTCAAAAAATCATAATAATAATCGATGAAAATCAAAACTTAGGCTGCATTGGACTCTGACCCCATTTTCAACAATTTTTTATTTCATTTTGAACCGAATTTTATTTCAAACCTTGGCTGCTTTGGACTCTGACCCCATTTACAGTTGTTACGTAACTGTTTCGGATTTAATTTTATTTTGGAATTAAAAAAAACTTTTACGAATCCCATATGGCTTTGGAGTTTGATCACGTTTACAACTGTTAAAATATACGGTGCAACTGCAGCTAGGTTACGTTCATTACTTTTTCCAGAACATATAAACACAATACTTTCACATACCAGCCAAAATCACAATTGATCTTCGCCGTATTCGTCTCAATTGATTATTGACATTCCCAATTCATACTCTATCAAGATAAGTTTCAACTCATTATTATATAGATATTCAAATCTATTGGGTTCTAAATTGATTGCGTTCATTGTAATTGATATATTCAAAAACTACTTTAAATTCTGCAGATTCAATTCACATCACCATTCTAAATTTAATCTATTTATTGTAATAGAAATCATTGTGGGTCCCATGAAATAGAGCCACGTGAGTGACTGTAGGAGAATTGACCAATCACAATATAGAAATTTTTTTTTTTCTATTTTCAATTTTTTTGTTCAAGCTTCAATCCGTATTTTATTTTAAAATTAAAAAAACAGAAAGGATCACTAATCCTTGACTCCTTTGGACTCTGAATTAAATTATTTTGGTGCAAATAATATTAATTATTTTGGTGTTGCCAATAATAATAATAATAATAATAATAATAATAATAATAATAATAATAATAATCTATATATTATAATAGAAATCAATGTGGGTTCCACGATAGAGCCACGGGAGTGACTGTAGGGGAATTGGCCAATCACATCGTAGAAACTTATATATTTTTTTTTCTGTTTTCAATTTATTTTTAAAATTTTCAATCCGGATTTTATTTTAAAATTAAAAAGACTAGAAAGTATCACTAATCCTTGACTCTTTTGGACTCTGAATTAAATTATTTTGGTGCAAATAACAGTAATTAGTTTGGTGTTGCCTATAATAATAATAATTATAATAATAATAATAATAATAATAATAATAATAAATATAACAATAACAATAATAATAATAATAATAATCTGTATCTATATAATATTAATAGTAAAGTTTTTGGGGCCCGTTAAATAGTGAAAGGAGATTAATTGTAGAGATTTCGACCAATCAGAAGATAGATAAATACTGAATTAAATTATTTTGGTCAAAATATCAGCAATTATTTTAACAAAATAATAATAATAATAATAATAATAATAATAATAATAATAATAAAAATAATCTATATACTTGTAATGACAATCTATGTGGGACCCAGCAAATACTGCAACGAGAGCGTTTCAAGGAGTCTCAACCAATTACAATTAAGAAAAAAAGGACAATTTTTAATAATTTTTGTTTTTATTTTCAACCGGATTTTATTATAAACTTAAGCTTCTTGGGACTCTGACACCAATTACTGCTGTTCCATAACTGTTTTAAATTTAATTTTATTTTAGAATTAAAAAAACTATTACAAATCTCATACGGCTTTGGACTTTGATAACGTTTCCAACTGTTTCATATCAATATTTATATATTATAATGGAAATCGTTGTGGGTCCCATGAAATAGAGCCACGGGAGTGACTGTAGGGGAATTGGCCAATCACAACGTAGAAAATTATTATTTTTTTCTATTTTCAATCTTTTTCTATTTACAATCTGGATTTTATTTTAAAATTAAGAAAACTAAAAAGTATCACTAATCCCTGACTGCTTTAGACTCTGACTAGGTTTACAACTCTTCCATAACCAACGTAACTAATCCCTGACTGCTTTGGACTCTGACTAAGTTTACAACTCTTCCATTACCCTATGTCAATTACTTTCATAACTTTTTGAAAACATATAAATACAATGCATCTGTTATAAATTAAAATCTTTTCATCTACTATTTCGAGCAATCAACATCATAATTGTCGCACTATTTGACATTTAAATCTTTGAATTCTGCATATTCAATTCACATCATCATATTTGACATAATTGATTACCATTCACATTTCATACTCTCAAGTTATCATCTTTAAGGTAAGTTACATGTTACTATTATATGGATTTAAAAATCAGTTTAAGTCTACTTTGATTGCATTCACTGTATTTAACTATTCAATCACTTTGAATTATGCAGATTGACTTAATCAGTGACACTACACCAAATCATATAAGGTACATACTATTATACCGTGATAAGTGTGTTGTTTAATCTAAAACTTTTCATTCTCCTTTGTTTATTTAATTTTTAATCTCCACTTTTTATTTTCCTTCGTTTATTTCATTACTTTGTATCCTCCTAAGTAAATTAGATAGAAATACTTAACTTGGCAGTTGAGTTACCAACTCTGTGTAAATTACAATTTCTATCAATCAAATTTTGAATAATTAAAAGCTGATTTTCTAATTAAAATTTGCCAACTATTTCTCATTAAATTTCTAACAGAACAATTAAAACACTGATTTTCAAACTAAAAATATATTCTAAAAGATTCAGCAGAAACAAAATATGTTGTACCAGATGCATTGGTGGGTTTTCAGGGTTTAGGGATATTATATAGATTTTTGATAACAACTCTGCAAATTACAATTTCTAGCAATCAAATTTTGAAAAATTAAAAAACTAATTTTCTAATTAAAGTTTGCAAACTAATTCTCATTAAATTTCTAACAAAACAATTAAAAAGCTAATTTTCAAACTAATTCTCATTAAATTTCTAACAGAAAAAGATAAGAAAAAAAAACCACCAAAGATTTAACATCAAGAACCAAAACATACCAAGTTTGCAAATAACAACAAACAAATACATCTTAACAATGATTTTTGAAAAACTAAATATATTCTAAAAGATTCATTGATGCACTTTTAGGGTTTAGGGATATTATATAGAGTTTCGATAATAACTTTTAGTAAATTACAATTTCTAGCAAGCAAATTTTGAATAAGTAAAAAACTGATTTTCTAATTAAAATTTGCAAAGTAATTCTCATTAAATCTCTAACAGAATAATAAAAAACTGATTTTCAAATTAAAAATATATTCTAAAAGATTCAATAAGAATTAATCTAATTAAAATTTGCAAACTAATTCTCATTAAATTTCTAACAGAATAATTAAAAAACTGATTTTCAAACTAAAAATATATTCTAAATGATTCAATAAAAACTAAATTTGTTGTACAAGATTCATTGATGGGTTTTTAGGGTTTGGGGATATTATATAAATTTTTTATAACAACTCTGTGTAAATTACAATTTCTATCAATCAAATTTTGAATAATTAAAAAACTGATTTTCTAATTAAAATTTGCAAACTAATTCTCATTAAATTTCTAACGAAACAATTAAAACACTGATTTTCAAACTAAAAAACATATTCTAAAAGGTTCAGTAAAAACAAAATATGTTGTACAAGATTCATTAGTGGGTTTTCAGGGTTTAGGGATATTATATAGATTTTTGACAACAACTCTTTCACACTTGCACTTTCATATGTATAGTTTGTTTCATAAAATTTTATCACTACTTATACGATAATTTAAAATTCCAGGTCAACGTAAGGAAGGATAATGCATCATTCAACTCGCCGTGGTCGGCGTTCATTCACATTTTAGGAAATTTTCTATTGCTGAATTACATGTTTTGTCGGAACAATTTATCATGATGTTTTCTATGTAACAATTTCATTAATATTTCATTTGGTTTATTTGTATCGACAGTTACTTATCCATGATTTTTATAAAATTTCAAAAGTAGCTAATTGAGTTCGTTCCGTGCATCACACGGGTTGAGGTCTAATTATAATAATAATTGAAATCATTGTGGGCCCTATGAAATAAAGCCACGGAAGCGATTCTCGGAGTCTAAACCAATCACAGCGCAGTAAGTTGTATTTTATTTTCAATTTTTGTTCCAGATTTTATTTACAATTAAAGAAATTAAAAATATATTCTTAATCCACGTCTGTTTGACAACAGTTACATTCAAAACGAGTCCTACTAAATCTCAAACAGTAGTGTTCAATTTTAATTTTAATTTAGATTGTATTTTATTTTCTATTTCTTTGCATATTTTATTTACAATGAAATATATTAAAAAATATATCGTTAATCCACGTCTGCTTGACATCAGTTACATTCGAAACAAGTCCTACTAAGTTTCAAACAGTAGTTTTCAATTTTAATTTAAATTGTATTTTATTTTCTATTTCTTTCCAGATTTTATTTACAATTTAAGAAATAAAAAAATATATCTTTAAACGAGTCCTACGAAACCTTAAATAGTAGTATTCGATTTTAATTTAATTACACCACTAAAACAAAACTGTCCATAACTAATGACCTTAATATCCGAAACGCTTTAAAACCATTACCAATTCGACTATTAATATGACCATTGCGGTTAGGTCACTGAGATTCATGAGTTATTGTAGATATCTGTATAAATATAACACATCTGTTAGAGGTTATATCTATTTCCCGGATATTAACCTATTATTATGCATCTACTTTTACAAACAACATACTAAATATCCCAAATTAAACCTTTCTTCATTTACAGTCAGAAGCAAGCAAGATCAATCTTATCGTACTTCATAATCATATAGACATAATAATTTACAATTCCCATCAATAAGTTTGACATTCATAAACGTTTTCCTCAATATTCAACTGTAAGTTTTACATCCATGACTTTTATAAAATTTCAAAAGTAACTAATTGAGTTCACTCCGTGCATTGCACGGGTTGAAGCCTAGTAATAATAATTGAAATCATTGTGGGTCTCATGAAATAAAGCCACGGGAGCGATTCTCGGAGTCTAACCCAATCACAACGCAGTAAATTATATTTTATTTCCAATTTTTTTCCAGATTTTATTTACAATTAAAGAAGTTAAAAAATATATTCTTAATTCACGTATGCTTGACAGCAGTTACATTCAAAACGAGTCCTACTAAATCTCAAACAGTAGTGTTCAATTTTAATTTTATTTGTATTTTATTTTCTATTTCTTTGTAGATTTTATTTACAATGAAATAAATTAAAAAATATATCGTTAATCCACGTCTAATTGGCAGCAGTTACTTTCGAAACAAGTCCTACTAAGTTTCAAACAGTAGTATTCAATTTTAAATTAAATTGTATTTTATTTTCTATTTCTTTCAAGATTTTATTTACAATTTAAGAAATCAAAAAATATATCTTTAAACGAGTCCTACGAAATCTTAAACAGTAGTATTCAATTTTAATTTAATTACATCATTAAAACTAAACTGTCCATAACTAATGACCTTAATATCCGAAACACTTCAAAGCCACTACCAATTAAATTATTAATATGATCCTTGCGGTTAGGTCAATGAGATTCATGAGTTATTGTAGATATCTATATAAATATAACACATCTGTTAGAGGTTATATCTATTCCCCGGATATTAACCTATTATTATACATCTACTTTTACAAACAACATACTAAATATCCCAAAATTAAACCTTTCTTCATTTACAGTTAGAAGCAAGCAAGATCAATCTTATCGCACTTCAGAATCATATAGACATAATCCTTTACATTCCCCATCAATAAGTTTGACATTCATAAACATGTACATTTTCCTCAATATTCATATGTAAGTTTCACATCCATGACTTTCATGAAATTTCAAAAGTAACTAATTGAGTTCACTCCGTGCATCGCACGGGTTGAAGCCTAGAAATAATAATAATAATCTATATATTTTAATAGAAATCATTCACATTTTAGGAAATTTTCTATTGCTGAATTACATGTTTTGTCCATGTAACAATTTCATTAATATTTCATTTGATTTATTTGTATGAATGATTCTTTATCCAATGACTTTTTTCAAAAGTAGTAATTGAGTTCAGATGTGCATCGTGAGCTTCTAATGAATCTATATATTATAATAGAAAAGTAGATGAGCCCCACTGAATTCTGAAAGGAGAGCATTTGTAGGTAATTGAGCCAATAGAAATTTAGATAAATAAATTAATTATGGAATGTGAATTTTACGCAGTCAAACACCCTTCCTCTCAAATCCTCTATTTGTAACCGCCGTTTCCCACTCAACCTAACTGATGCCCCTTCTCTCACTCTTGGCTTCTCAATTTCTCTCTCCTCAAAATTCCTAAATCCTAATTGCATATCGTACCACTGTTTCTCATTCCATAATTTCTTCCTAACTGCTTCTTCGTCCCTCTCTCACTTTGCTTCTCAATTTCACTCTCTTTCTTAAAACTTCAAATCATGTTCTTCCAATTGAATATACTTTACACTCTCCTTTGTCCACCATTGATTTTCTCACTGTCTACCATCAACTCAATGTATTGTTTTTCTTACCATAATTGGTTTAATCGTTAGGTATCCTTACACATCCTGAATGAGTTTTGATGTATATGAGCGAATAGGATTAATTCCCTTCGCTTTGATGATTTTGTATGTTTAGATTTTGAATTCTTGTGTTGGACTGATGTTGTCTTTTCAATTTATTGCCTAGATTTCTTGCAATGTTGATATGATTTGTTGTTGATTTGTTTTTGCAGTTATCGTGAGTGAGGTGGAGACATTGTTTGAGATGTTCAAGAAATTTTGCAGTTTCACAAATGATAGTGACATAATTCGCACATTTGCTCCTTATAATTGCATGTGGATTGTTGAAACCAGTTAACTGGGTTCGTCTTTAGTACAAGGTGTTCTTTCACTTCCATTAAAAAGTGTTCTTTCACTTTTTTGATGAATTAGTGATTTTTTTTTGGGGGCTATTTCACTAGGTTTGTCTTCAATAAATAGTGGTGTTATTTTCATGCTTGCACTTGGTAATTTGAATATAAACTACTTTCATCACATTTAGTGGCTTTTTGGCCATTTGATAATAGTATTTGCCCTTTCATTAGTTGAATTGTCTCATTGTCTTATTAAAATAAAGTAGCATTGCTATAAAGTTATATGTTGTGCTCAAAAAATTGGGTATTAAGCTTTGCACGCTGAATATTGGTGCCCCATTTAATGTTTCATCTAACTTTATTAATTTTTCCTTTCAGGGAGGGACTTGCAACACCTAACATGAATTTCATAGCTATTAATCAAGTTTCTAGGGAATATTGGTTTCATTCTTATTGGAGGGAATACCCTTAAGTTTCTAAGGTAGTGCTCAAAATTAGTTGGGCCTTGATGCAGTTGACTAATTTTGGTACAAATATCAGTAATATAATTATTTCCATTCGAATAACTTATTATATATTGGTATGTATACATATAATTTTTGATTCGAACAACTTATTATGTATTTTATGCAGTTTCATTCGAATAGCTTACTATTATGGAACACAATATTACTCTATTTCATTTAATATTATCATATAAATCGTGATATTTTTATTTTTTGTAGGTTAGTCTATGAGATATAATGTTATTTATTGTTTGTTTTAATATTGATATGTAAATATTTTTATTAATATTGGTACATACATGTATATTAAATTCACAATGTCATTTTATGGTTTCCTTTTAAATTGGTATGAACATGCATATTTCTTAATTAAATTGCTATTTTTGTATTTTTTCCCCCTTATATTTAGAATGTGTATTTATATGTACGTAAATTTATATCATAGTTACTTTTTAATTGTTAAACACATTTTTTTTAATATACCCGTGCAATGCGACTTTGTATGGATAGTTACTTATCCATGATTTTTATAAAATTTCAAGTAACTAATTTAGTTCACTCCGTGCATCGCACGAGTTGAGGCCTAGTAATAATAATAATAATCTATATATTATAATAGAAATCAATGTGGGTTCCACAAAACAGAGCCACGGGAGTGACTGTAGGGGAATTGGCCAATCAGATCGTACAAAATTATATATATATATTTTTTCAGTTTTCAATTTTTTTTTTAAATTTTCAATCCGGATTTTATTTTAAAATTAAAAAGACTAGAAAGTATCACTAATCCGCGACTCCTTTGGACTCTGAATTAAATTATTTTGGTGCAAATAACAGTAATTATTTTGGTGTTGCCTATAATAATAATAATAATAATAATAATAATAATAATAATAATAATAATAATAATAAATATAAATATAACAATAATAATAATAATAATAATAATAATAATAATAATAATAATAATCTGTATCTATATAATATTAATAGTAATGTTTTTGTGTCCCGTTAAATGGAGAAAGGAGATTAATTATAGGTTCGACCAATCAGAAGATAGATAAATACTGAATTAAATTATTTTGGTCCAAATATTAGAAATTATTTTGACAAAATAATAATAATAATAATAATAATAATAATAATAATAATAATAATAATAATAATAATGATGATGATAATCTATGTAATCCAAATTTCACTTTGCCCATTTTACCCCTTGCCACTGATAAATTGTAAGGATATAATAGTAATTACAACGTTTTTTATTTGCACCAAAATAATTATCAAAGAAATTTGTTACCACTAAGATTTGAACCCTTTAGTGCAAAGAAAAACCATCCAATTTCTAAACCACTAGACCACCATATGTTTAGTTAATATTTTTTTTATATATATTCTCTATTTCCCTCTTTCACATTGGAATCGTCATTTGCTTCATTTTATTTTTTTGGGTTTCTATTTTCTCTAATTTATATTATATTATTATTATTTTTAATTCTTTTAGGTTCTATGTTGTTATCTTACATTATTTTATTTTTTGATATTTTGTGCACAATATAATATTAACTTTAATAACCTCTATTTCTTTTGAAAATATTCAATTTCATTTTTTTAAAAAAATCATTACTACATTATACCTAGAACATCAACATATACCTACTTTTTCCTCCAATTTCGTGACTTATTATATTTTCATGTCATAAGTCAACACACTAATTTTTGTATAATTTCTCATTTGCATATTTATCTTTCTTTAATTATTGAGCTTATTATAAGTTGAATTAATCTAAACTTATTTTGAACTTATTATACTGAACTAACTTGAACTTAACCGTTTGATCTTATTTGAATTCAATTGAAAGAGTTGTTTTACATATTTATATTGAACTTATTTAACTTATTTTGAGAAAAAACTGAAAAAAAAGACAACTTTATCTCGACCAAAGTCGAACTATTATTTAGGTTTTTTATTTATAAGCAAAATGAATAGTATCAACCATTTTTTTTCATAAAACATTTCATTTTTAACAAAGGATTAACATTTGTCTTTTTTTATTTATGTACAGCAACGACAACAACAACAGTCCTCAATATAGTCCCATTGATGCAATGTTTTGAAGGAATCCAAATGTAGGCAATCTTCCTCTCATTCACAAGATTGCCTCATATTTGTTTTATGTGATTTTGGAAAAAAATTACAAGAAAGATAATGTTAATCGCAAGAACTAACCAATATTCATTTTTACCCTGGGTTGGACTAATATTAAGGATATTGTTTTTGAAACGCATACACGCTTAGCGTGTATATCAAAACTAGTAATAATAATAATAATTGAAATCATTGTGGGCCCCGTGAAATAAAGCACGGGAGCGATTCTCGGAGTCTAAACCAATCACAGCGCAGTAAATTGTATTTTATTTTCAATTTTTTTCCAGATTTTATTTACAATTAAAGAAATTAAAAATTATATATTCTTAATCCACGTCTGCTTGACAGCAGTTACATTCAAAACGAGTCCTACTAAATCTCAAACAGTAGTGTTCAATTTTAATTTTAATTTAAATTGTATTTTATTTTCGATTTCTTTGAAGATTTTATTTACAATGAAATAAATTAAAAAATATATCGCTAGTCCATGTCTGCTTGACAGCAGTTACATTCGAAACAAGTCCTACTAAGATTCAAACAGTAGTATTCAATTTTAATTTAAATTGTATTTTATTGTCTATTTCTTTCCAGATTTTATTTACAATTTAAGAAATCAAAAAAATATCCTTAAACGAGTCCTACGAAATCTTAAACAGTAGTATTCAATTTTAATTTAATTACACCACTAAAACAAAATTGTCCATAAATAATGACGTTAATATCTGAAACACTTCAAAACCATTACCAATTAGATTATTAATATGACTCTTGCAGTTAGGTCAATGAGATTCATGAGTTATTGTAGATATCTATAAAAATATAACACATCTGTTAGAGGTTATATCTATTTCCTGGATATTAACCTATTATTATACATCTACAAATTTTCAAACAACATACTAAAAATCCCAAAATTAAACATTTCTTCATTTACAGTCAGAAGCAATGAAGATTAATCTTATCGCACTTCAGAATCATATAGGCATAATCCTTTACATTCCCCATTAATAAGTTTTACATTCCCCATCAATAAGTTCCACATCCATGACTTTTATGAAATTTCAAAAGTAACTAATTGAGTTCACTCCGTGCATCGCACGGGTTGAAGCCTAGTACTTATAATGCCTATAATAATAATAATAATAATAATAATAATAATAATAATAATAATAATAATAATAGTAATAATAATAATAAAAATAATAATCTATATACTTATAATGACAATCTATGTGGGGCCCAGCAAATACTGCAATGAGAGCGTTTCAAGGAGTTTCAGCCAATTACAATTAAGAAAAATACAATTTTTAATTTTTTTTAATAATTTCAGAAAATCATAATAATAATCGATGAAAATCAAAATTTAGGCTGCATTGGACTCTGGCCCCATTTTCAATAATTTTTTATTTCATTTTGAACCGAATTTTATTTGAAACATTGGCTGCTTTGGACTCTGACCCCATTTTTTACAGTTGTTACATAACTGTTTCGGATTTAATTTTATTTTAGTATTAAAAAAACTTTTACGAATCCCATATGGCTTTGAAGTTTGATCACGTTTACAACTGTTTAAATATCCGGCGCAACTGCAGCTAGGTTACGTTCATTACTTTTTCAAAAACATATAAATACAATACTTTCACATACCAGCCAAAATCACAATTGATCTTCGCCGTATTCGTTTCAATTGATTATTGACATTCCCAGTTCATACTCTATTAAGATAAGTTTTAACTCATTATTATATAGATATTCAAATCTAATGGGGTCTACATTGATTGCGTTCATTGTAATTGATATATTCAAAAACTACTTTTAATTCTGCAGATTCAATTCACATCACCATTCTTAATTTAATCTATATATTATAATAGAAATTGTGGGTCCCTTGAAATTGAGCCACGGGGGTGACTGTAGGGGAATTGACCAATCACAACATAGAAAATTATTTTTTTTCTATTTTCTATTTTTTTGTTTAATTTTCAATCCGTATTTTATTTTAAAATTAAAAAAACAGAAAGGATCACTAATCCTTGACTCCTTTGGACTCTAAATTAAATTATTTTGGTGCAAATAATATTAATTATTTTGGTGTTGTCAATAATAATAATAATAATAATAATAATAATAATAATAATCTATATATTATAATAGAAATCAATGTGGGTTCCATGAAATAGAGCCACGGGAGTGACTGTAGGAGAATTGGCCAATAAGATCGTAGAAAATTATATATATTTTTTTTCTGTTTTCAATTTTTTTTTTAAAATTTTCAATCCGGATTTTATTTTAAAATTAAAAAGACTAGAAAGTATCACTAATCCATGACTCCTTTGGACTCTGAGTTAAATTATTTTGGTGCAAATAACAGAAATTATTTTGGTGTTGCTTATAATAATAATAATAATAATAATAATAATAATAATAATAAATATAACAATAATAATCTATGTAATACATAAAGCAAAAGGGGTTTATGGTACGCAAATTTCACTTTACTCATTTTACCCTTTCCATTGATAAATTATAAGGATATATAATAGTAATTACAATATTTTTTATTTGCACCAAAATAATTATCAAAAAAATTGTTACCACTAAGATTTGAACTTCTAATGCAAAGTAAAACCCTCCAATTTATATACCACTTGACCACTATATATTTAGTTAATATTTTGTTTTTTTTAATTTATTCTCTATTCCCTCTTTCACATTGGAACCGTCATTTACTTCATTTTATTTTTTTGGGTTTCAATTTTTCCTAATTTACATAATATTATTACATATTTTTTTTAAATTTCTTTTAGGTTCATTGTTGTTATCTTAAATTATTTTATTTTTTGATATTTTGTGCAAAGTATAATATTAACTATAATCATCTCTATTTCTTTAGAAAAGATTCAATTTCATTAAAAAGAAACTATTACTACATTATAGCTAGAGTATCAACCTGTACCTACTTTTCCCTCCAATTCCGTGACTTATTATATTTTAATGTCATAAGTCAACACACTAATTGTTGTATAATTTCGTATTTGCCTATTAATTTTTCTTTAATTACCGAGTTTATTACAAGTTGAACTAATCTAAACTTATTTTGAACTTATTATACTGAACTAATTTGAACTTAGTTGTTAGATCTTATTTGAATTTATTTGAAAGAGTTGTTTTGCAAATTTATCTTCTTGAACTTATCTAACTTATTTAGAGAAACAACTGAAAAGTAAACAACTTTAACTACACTGACTCGCCAACATACACCATGAGCCAAACTCAAACTATTATTTAGGATTTTTATTTGGGAAATTGGATTTAAATAATATGAGTTTTGATCATGATGGACTGAATAATCTAAACTTTAAAAATATCATTGAATAATCTGAACTTTGACCATATTTGATTCCAGTATCATGTCAGCATTAATTATTTACCTAATCCTCATTTAATTAAAAATATTCTCTCTATTTTTAATTATTCCCCTTTTTATTTAAATTCCAATATGGTTAAAGTTCATATTCTTAAATAAAATGAGGATTTGGTAAGAAATTAAGGTTGGCGTAATATTGTAATCCAATATAGTCAAAGCTTAGATTATTCAGTGATACTTTTAAATTTCACATTATTTTGTCTATCACATGTCAAAATTTAGATTATTTAAATCTAATTTCCCTTTTTATTTTAAAGCAAAATCAATAGTATCAATTGTTTTTTTATATAAACATTCCATTATCAACAAATGATTAATTAACATTTATCTTTTTTTATTTATGTACAACAACGACAACGACAACAACAACAACAACTGTCCTCAACATAGTCCCGCTGATGCGGGGTTTGTGAGGGGATCATATGTAGGCATGCAATTTTCCCATCATTCACAAGCTAGATTGCCTCATATTTTTTTAATGTTTGAAAAAAAAACAAGAAAGATAATGTTAATCACAAGAGCTACCAATATTCATCTTTACCCAGAGTTGGACTGATATTAAAGATGTTTTTCAAGCATGTATATCAAAACTTTAACTACACTGACTCGCCAACATCCATCATAAGCCAAAGTCGAATTATTATTAGGATTTTTATTTTTAAGAAAAACAAGTTTTGATTCACACGCATTGCGTGCATCGATTGTTATATTTATTTTTTTGTGTGTATATATACACGCAAAAAATAAATAAATTCAAAAATCGATGCACGCAATGCGTGCGAATCAAAACTTGTAATAATAATAATAATAATCTTTATCTATATAATATTATTAGTAAAGTTTTTGGGTCCCGTTAAATATAGAAAGGAGATTAATTATAGGGATTTCGACCAATCAGAAGATAGATAAATACTGAATTAAATTATTTTGGTCCAGATATCAACAATTATTTTGACAAAATAATAATAATAATAATAATAATAATAATAATAATAATAATAATAATAATAATAATAATAATAATAATAATAATAACTGAAATCATTGTGGGTCCCGTGAAATAATGCCACGGGAGCGATTCTCGGAGTCTAAACCAATCACAGCGCAGTAAATTGTATTTTATTTTCAATTTTTTTTCCAGATTTTATTTACAATTAAAGAAATTAAAAAATATATTCTTAATCCACGTCTGCTTGACACCAGTTACATTCAAAACGAGTCCTACTAAATCTCAAACAGTAGTGTTCAATTTTAATTTAAATTGTATTTTATTTTCTATTTCTTGGAAGATTTTATTTACAAAGAAATAAATTAAAAAAATATATCGCTAATCCACGTCTGCTTGACAGCAGTTACATTCGAAACAAGTCCTACTAAGTTTCAAACAGTAGTATTCAATTTTAATTTTGATTGTATTTTATTTTCTATTTCTTTCCAGATTTTTTTTACAATTTAAGAAATCAAAAAAATATATCCTTAAACGAGTCATACGAAATCTTAAACAGTAGTATTCAATTTTAATTTAAAACAAAACTGTCCATAACTAATGACGTTAATATCTGAAACTCTTCAAAACCATTACCAATTAGATTACTAATATGACCCTTGCGGTTAGGTCAATGAGATTCACGAGTTATTGTAGATATCTATAAAAATATAACACATCTGTTAGAGGTTATATCTATTTCCCAGATATTAACCTATTATTATACATCCACTTTTTCAAACAACATACTAAATATCCCAAAATTAAACATTTCTTCATTTACAGTCAGAAGCAATCAAGATTAATCTTATCGCACTTCAGAATCATATAGGCATAATCCTTTACATTCCCCATCAATAAGTTTGACATTCATAAATGTTTTCCTCAATATTCATTTGTAAGTTTCACATCCATGACTTTTATGAAATTTCAAAAGTAACTAATTGAGTTCACTCCATGCATCGCACGGGTTTAAGCCTAGTACTTATAATGACTATCTATGTGGGGCCCATCAAATACTGCAACGAGAGCGTTTCAAGGAATTTCAGCCAATTACAATTAAGAAAAATACAATATTTTGAATTTTTTTTAATAATTTCAGAAAATGATAATAATAATCGATGAAAATCAAAACTTAGGTTGTGTTGGACTCTAACCCCATTTTCAATAATTTTTTATTTCATTTTGAACCGAATTTTATTTGAAACCTTGGCTGCTTTGGACTCTGACCCCATTTACAGTTGTTACATAACTGTTTCGGATTTAATTTTATTTTAGAATTTTTACGAATCCCATAAGCCTTTGGAGTTTGATCACGCTTACAACTGTTAAAATATCCGGCGCAACTGCAGCTAGGTTACGTTCATATTTTCCAAAACATATAAATACAATACTTTCAAATACTAGCCAAAATCACAATTGATCTTCGTCGTATTCGTCTCAATTGATTATTGACATTCGCAATTCATACTCTATTAAGATAAGTTTCAACTCATTATTATATAGATATTCAAATCTATTGAGTTCTACATTGATTGCGTTCATTGTAATTGATATATTCAAAAACTATTTTGAATTCTGCAGATTCAATTCACATCACCATTCTTAATTTAATCTATATATTATAATAGAAATCATTGTGGGTCCCATAAAATAGAGCTACGGAAGTGACTGTAGGGGAATTGACCAAGCACAACATAGGAAATTATATATTTTTTTTCTATTTTCAATTTTTTGTTTAATTTTCAATCCGTATTTTATTTTAAAATTAAAAAACAGAAATGATCATTAATCCTTGACTCCTTTGGACTCTGAATTATATTATTTTGGTGGTGCCAATAATAATAATAATAATAATAATATTAATAATAATAATAATAATAATAATAATAAAAATAATAATAAAAATCTATATATTATAATAGAAATCAATGTAGGTTCCATGAAATAGAGCCACAGGAGTGACTGTAGGGGAATTGGCCAATCAGATCGTAGAAAATTATATGTAAAACCCCGAAAAAATCCAAGGGTGTTGACCATGACGTCGTTAATTAATTAGGTTGACTTCATTAATTGTTAAATATTTGTTTATGACTATTGTTGCTAACACTTGAGCTCGTAGAATCGTTGGGGGACTAACAAGGGTATATTAGTAATATCAGGGGTTGTGATTATTGTTATAAATACATGATTATTATTATTAGTATTATTAAGTGATTATAATTGTTATATGATTAGTATTTCTCTTATATGATTATTAGTATTATGTGTTGTATTATGTTTATTATTCTTATTCTTATTCTTATTATTATTATTAATCACTATGCTTATTACGTGAAGAATCATGGGAGTGATACTGTTATGTACGTGTATTATTATTGCTAATATGTAATTATTATTATTATTATCATGTGATTATTATTATTACTACGTGATTATTTAGTATCATGTGATTATTGTTATTATTAGTATTATTATTATCTCTTATTATTATTAGTAGCATTCGTAATTATTATTATTATTATTATTATTATTATTATTATTGCTATTATTATTTCTTATTATTGTTAGTAGTGTTAGTTTATTAGTAATAATATGGTTAATAGTATTAATTATTATTATTAATTATTGGTATTAGTAGTAGTGAAGTTTGGTAGTATTAGAATTTGTTAGGGATGGATTCTCGTTCAGGTAGGAAGTTGTTAGAGTTAGATTAGGTTTAAGGTTAGGTTAGTGGGGAGATTAGGAAGTAATAAGTTAGATTAATTCTTTCAAAACCCTACGTGATCCCTCCTTCCTCCTCACTCCCTGCACTCTTCCAACACTCTCTGCCGTCCCCTCCAATCAACGCAGCCGCCGGAGTCGCCGACCGCCACCTCGAGCGCAACAACCATCGCTCTTCCACCCTTTCTTTCTCGTTCACTCTCACTCTCTTCTCCCTCCATTCGATTCTTGCTCCGTCGTGCGGGCGCTGTCGTACCATCGCCGCGGCCGCCTCCCAGGCGAGCGTCGTACATCACCCTCGTTGCCTGATGTTGTTGTGCACACCCAGGACCGACGGAAGGAGTCGTTGCTCCTGTGTCGCTGTTGCGTGTGTTACCGCCATTGCTGCTGTATTCTAGCCCCGAATCCCGACGGTGACGCTGTCCACGACGCTGCATACTCATCGGAATCCACCCCGACAACCACCGCTGCACTAACGTAAACCCCTGTTTCAGTTCACATCTCTTGCTCTGTTCTTGAAGTTAGTCTTGCTCGGTTATTCATCATGTTCACTAAATTGATGTTGTATCAATTAAATTTGATGTTTTAATGAGGTCTTGTATGAAGTATTATGGTATTAACTAGCAAGATGGATTTTTGATTATTGGTTAAGAAATTATGTAAATTCTTAGGTTTTTGATGATGGGTTTTATGTATTTTTGGTTGAGGGACGTTCACATAGTTATTACCAGGTGTGCAGATGGTAGAATAAATGAGTGGGGGAGTGTTTTCCATTATTAGGGAGTCTTGTTGATAGGTTATTAATAATTTTTTTTAGTTAATGATGTAGGTTATTCATGTTTTGCTGTTGTAAGTTTATTACGGAATATGTGTATGTGAGGTGAGTCATGTTAGTGTATCATATTTTATGTATGCTTTAGGATTAGGTTAAAATACTAAATTTTGTTTTCATGTTTTACAATTTGGTTTATATGGTAGAAAGTTTGATGTTTGGACCTTGGTTGGATTAGATTAAATACATATAACTTTAGTCACTGTTTTAAGCCCAAATTAGGACCCCATGATCGAATGGTGAAAGTTAGAACCGAAATTACGAATTAAATGGAAACCGGTAACGGGACAGTTTTGATGGGGTCTAAAGATCGGGTCACCACGGTTAGTGTAGTTGTCTTTTGATCGAACCCTTTGGAATGAAGTTTCCCTTAGATGTTAGATTTCATAGGAATTTTACGGACCGGACTTCGGAATTTTATAAGTCGAGTTATACCCCGATTACCAGACCTAGGTCAGGTCTGGACAGTTTTGAAAGATGACGGTTTTTGAGGACCTTAAAGCGTGTTTTGGGTCTCGAGTTCAACTTAAGAGTTTTAGTAGACTTTTCGAGGTTTCCGAAAAGTCCAAAACCAGACCCATAGGATGTTGGGAAGTCAAGTTACGACCCTTTTTGTGTGGATGCTGTAATATGTCTTGTCATGTGAAATTGCTAATGAATGTGTTGTTGATTGAAAAGGTTTAGTAGGTACTATTATGCGATTACTTAGAATGTGTTAGGTAATTTAAAGTGTAAATTCATGATTGATAGGAACCTATGGGGTTCCTAGGGGAGGGTTAGTTAGAAGGTAGTTAATACTAACTTCGAAGGGCGCGTTTTGATTAGAGTAATTATTCTATTTTAGGCCCGAGCTAATTCGCGTCGTTAGTGAGCTCAAGTGTGTTCGTTTTGCTATGAAGTGAAGCTAACCAGGTAATGTCTATGCTCTAATACCCACTGGGATGCTCTTTAAATGTGTTTTAATGTTTTCTAATCTGTTTTGAGAATTGCATCCCGAAAGGGGACTTTTGTGGAAAATGTGACCATCTGTTTTGGATAACTGTGCGTTTTTATTTGTGATTATTGATTTATGAGTTGAGAAATTGTGATGGTCCTTTATAAGTAGTTTTGTTAATGGTTTTGATAATCTGGGTTGGGTTTGACTTGAGAGTTGTGAGTTGAGTTTTTGTATAAGATACTATTAATTCAAGTGAAACATTAAGCGGGTTTATTTGGTCGTAGCCTGTGGTTGGCAAAAGGTCAGGGACCCTGGTCGTAGCCTGTGGTAGGCAAAGGGTCTGGGACCCTGGTCGTAGCCTGTGGTAGGCGGAAATGTGAACTCTTGATACTCTGGTCGTAGCCTGTGGTAGGCAAAGGGTCTAGGACCCTGGTCGTAGCCTGTGGTAGGCGGAAATGTGAACTCTTGATATTCTGGTCGTAGCCTGTGGTAGGCAAAGGGTCTGGGATCCTGGTCGTAGCCTGAGGTAGGCAGAGGATCTGGGATCCGGTATGATATTTGTTACTTTAAGGGATGTGGTTTCCCGCCCGCATAATAAAATATGAAATGGTTGGTTTGAGGAAAACAGTTGTAAGGGTTAAAGGTTTGTGAAATGGTTTGACTCGTTCCCTCTCCCTCAAATGAATTGAAATGAACTTAACTTGTTTTTTTAACGTTAGGGGTAGACATTATTGAGATTTCCCCCTCATTTTTGAAATGTTTCGTTTTCAGGTGATGATCAATATGCTGGGGACGGGAATTAGAAGTGAGGACGACATGTCTAGAAGTCGTTAAATATGTTATGTTTCTTTATGAAAGACTTGAAGTTAGTTTTGAGGTTTATTTCTAAGTATGAGTTTGTTAGTTGGTTTGCCGTTGACAGACAGTTGTGTTTTCCTTTCTCGCCTTGTATTCCTTCGGGGATACGGCAGTGACGCCCCATAAGAGATTGAGTCTTCCGCTAATTTTTGTCTGTTAACGTTAGTTTGACTTTGACTTTCCTATAATTGAATTTCCGGGGCGTTACAGAATGGTATCAGAGCTCTGGGTTGCGACCTGGTAGCTCCTAAGTGTCTATTAGGCTTTTAGTTAGAGCTTAGGATGCTACGTTTGGAGTGATGAGTGTAGGATGGGGGTGTGGAATGTTTGTCTATTTCTTGGATTTCTTATGTGTTGCAAGTGCGTTCTTGATTATTTTATTTTCATATGTTGGGTTGTATATCGTTGCCTTTGCTATGAGCATGAGGCTTTAGCTCCTCTTAAAGAATTTAAAGCCCGAGGTGGGTGCGGAATATAGTTCGAGAAGGCCCTAGAACCAGAAGAAGACCTCTGATGAGAATTCGGAGGCCGAGAGAAGACTTGACATACGAGGAACAGTCGCTGGAGATTTTAGGTTGCAGAGAAGGTAGTCTCAATGAAAGACCGAGCCTTAAGATGAGGCTCTGGTAGAGTTCAAGGTGGAAGCAGACTCCGAGGAGGACTCTGGGGATGAGTTTGACGATCCTGATTGGACCTCGATCGTGGTCCGCAGGAACCCTCTTTCGTATGAAAATACTCTAAGTAGAGTTAGTAAAAGAGTAGTGGGATTAGTCCCAAGTAGTAATACTTACATGTAATTAGTTTTTGATTGTTTAAATTTATAACCGTTTGGTTTGTTGCTTTTGTTAGCCCCAGTTAGGAGAGAATAAAACTTTATGTGATGCTCGGGTGCAAGAGATATGAAATAATGAATTTCTTTTCTTGAGCTATTGTTATAATCTTATGAAAGTGAAAGGATGTTGGCAAATGATCAAGTGAAATGTGGAGTTAATTTCAAAGATGGAACCCTTGAATTTTGTTGCAAGTACCAAAGTGCTGAAATGTGAGGCTATTAAATGCGATTAAAGTTAAAGTTATGTTTATGGTTCTGTTACTTGTCGAGTTCTTTTATGTTTTAATCTAATAAGAGTAGTTAACTTCAGAATTCGTATTTACGTTGTGAGAATAAGAACCCTAGCAGTCTAAATCGACCCCTTTGAACCAGCATGTCGGACATAAACGGTTCTCAACCCAACAACGTTAATCGAGCAGGCGCAAAACAGCGCCCTCAAACCGCAACTGAACTGCGCCAACGTCTTCCTCACTTGATATCAGGGTCGAGTACAATAGCACCAGGGAACGACCTTGCTAGCCTGCTGATGATTGAGATGCTTAACAAGCACGAGGATCTTCTGAAGAGGGTGGTGGATCGACAAGGAGGAGAAAGGGAAGATGATCCCTCCACTCTTCTCCAAAGGTTTAATAGCTTTAACCCGCCCACTTATACAGGGGTAGCTGACCCCAAAGTCTTTGAAGATTGGGTTAGGGAGATTGAAAAGATTTTCGACACAACCCGTTGTCCCGAGGAGCTACGGGTGGATTTTGCTGCATACCACCTGAAGGAGGAGGCCGATCTATGGTGGGCCAGTGTGAAAGAGATACGAACCGAACTGGGTTTTGATTGGAACCATTTTAAGGTTGTGCTGAAGGATCGGTTCTATCCTATGTCCCTTCAAAAGGCGAAAGAAAAGGAATTCATGGACTTACGCCAAGGAGAGCGTAGCGTGCTTGCTTACTCCACTAAATTCACAGAACTATCTCGGTTTGCACCTGCTCTTGTGTCTAGTGAACAATTGAGGATGGATCGTTTCTGGGATGGATTGAACTGCAAAATTCAGGATCGGATATCATCACGTGAGTTCACGTCTTACCAGAATATGTTGAATGTTGCCCTCACTGTAGAAAGGGTAATGCACGACATGGAGCGACAACTTGGCATGCAAGGGCATAAGAGGAAAGATCTGCCCTGTTTCAACCCACCTCAACCTTACCAAGAGAAGAGGTTCCGCCCCAACAATTGGCAAATCAATCAGTCTTCAGGACGTACGCCCTCGAATGTCCCGACCTGCTGAAACTGTGGCCGACCTGGGCATTATGCTCGAGATTGTAGAACAAGGATTGTAAGGGGAGGATGCTTTAAGTGTGGAAGCCCCCAACATCACATAAGACACTGTCCCCAGTCAACCTCGGAGGGCTATGACAATGAAAGCAATGGAAATGATGGGAACGATGAAAACCAGAGGGCCTCACCTTTAAGTTATCAAGAACCTGGAAAGTAGAAGAGAAGATGACAGCAAGTAGCCTCACCTGTTTCACTCTTAAAGGTACGTCAGGTTTCGAGGACGAAACTTCTTTTAAGGAGGTAATGATGTAAAACCTCGAGTTTTAGGAAGGGCGGAATCGTTAGGATTATGATCGAAACGTTAGGTCTAAATTTAAGTTTCGAGGACGAAACTTCTTTTAAGGAGGTAATGATGTAAAACCCCGAAAAAAATCCAAGGGTGTTGACCATGACGTCGTTAATTAATTAGGTTGACTTCGTTAATTGTTAAATATTTGTTTATGACTATTGTTGCTAACACTTGATCTCGTAGAATCGTTGGGGGACTAACAAGGGTATATTAGTAATATCAGGGGTTGTGATTATTGTTATAAATACATGATTATTAATATTAGTATTATTAAGTGATTATTATTCTTATTATTATTATTATTATTAATTACTATGCTTATTACGTGAAGAATCATGGGAGTGATACTGTTATGTACGTGTATTATTATTGCTAATATGTAATTATTATTATTATTATCATGTGATTATTATTATTACTACGTGATTATTTAGTATCATGTGATTATTGTTATTATTAGTATTATTATTATCTCTTATTATTATTAGTAGCATTCGTAATTATTATTATTATTATTAGTATTATTATTGCTATTATTATTTCTTATTATTGTTAGTAGTGTTAGTTTATTAGTAATAATATGGTTAATAGTATTAATTATTATTATTAATTATTGGTATTAGTAGTAGTGAAGTTTGGTAGTATTAGAATTTGTTAGGGATGGATTCTCGTTCAGGTAGGAAGTTGTTAGAGTTAGATTAGGTTTAAGGTTAGGTTAGTGGGGAGATTAGGAAGTAATAAGTTAGATTAATTCTTTCAAAACCCTACGTGATCCCTCCTTCCTCCTCACTCCCTACACTCTTCCAACACTCTCTGCCGTCCCCTCCAATCAACGCAGCCGCCGGAGTCGCCGACCGCCACCTCGAGCGCAACAACCATCGCTCTTCCACCCTTTCTTTCTCGTTCACTCTCACTCTCTTCTCCCTCCATTCGATTCTTGCTCCGTCGTGCGGGCGCTGTCGTACCATCGCCGCGGCCGCCTCCCAGGCGAGCGTCGTACATCACCCTCGTTGCCTGATGTTGTTGTGTACACCCAGGACCGACGGAAGGAGTCGTTGCTCCTGTGTCGCTGTTGCGTGTGTTACCGCCATTGCTGCTGTATTCTAGCCCCGAATCCCGACGGTGACGCTGTCCACGACGCTGCATACTCATCGGAATCCACCCCGACAACCACCGCTGCACTAACGTAAACCCCTGTTTCAGTTCACATCTCTTGCTCTGTTCTTGAAGTTAGTCTTGCTCGGTTATCTACTGTGTTCACTAAATTGATGTTGTATCAATTAAATTTGATGTTTTAATGAGGTCTTGTATGAAGTATTATGGTATTAACTAGCAAGATGGATTTTTGATTATTGGTTAAGAAATTATGTAAATTCTTAGGTTTTTGATGATGGGTTTTATGTATTTTTGGCTGAGGGACGTTCACATAGTTATTACCAGGTGTGCAGATGGTAGAATAAGTGAGTGGGGGAGTGTTTTCCATTATTAGGGAGTCTTGTTGATAGGTTATTAATAATTTTTTTTAGTTAATGATGTAGGTTATTCATGTTTTGCTGTTGTAAGTTTATTACGGAATATGTGTATGTGAGGTGAGTCATGTTAGTGTATCATATTTTATGTATGCTTTAGGATTAGGTTAAAATACTAAATTTTGTTTTCATGTTTTACAATTTGGTTTATATGGTAGAAAGTTTGATGTTTGGACCTTGGTTGGATTAGATTAAATACATATAACTTTAGTCACTGTTTTAAGCCCAAATTAGGACCCCATGATCGAATGGTGAAAGTTAGAACCGAAATTACGAATTAAATGGAAACCGGTAACGGGACAGTTTTGATGGGGTCTAAAGATCGGGTCACCACGGTTAGTGTAGTTGTCTTTTGATCGAACCCTTTGGAATGAAGTTTCCCTTAGATGTTAGATTTCATAGGAATTTTACGGACCGGACTTCGGAATTTTATAAGTCGAGTTATACCCCGATTACCAGACCTAGGTCAGGTCTGGACAGTTTTGAAAGATGACGGTTTTTGAGGACCTTAAAGCGTGTTTTGGGTCTCGAGTTCAACTTAAGAGTTTTAGTAGACTTTTCGAGGTTTCCGAAAAGTCCAAAACCAGACCCATAGGATGTTGGGAAGTCAAGTTACGACCCTTTTTGTGTGGATGCTGTAATATGTCTTGTCATGTGAAATTGCTAATGAATGTGTTGTTGATTGAAAAGGTTTAGTAGGTACTATTATGCGATTACTTAGAATGTGTTAGGTAATTTAAAGTGTAAATTCATGATTGATAGGAACCTATGGGGTTCCTAGGGGAGGGTTAGTTAGAAGGTAGTTAATACTAACTTCGAAGGGTGCGTTTTGATTAGAGTAATTATTCTATTTTAGGCCCGAGCTAATTCGCGTCGTTAGTGAGCTCAAGTGTGTTCGTTTTGCTATGAAGTGAAGCTAACCAGGTAATGTCTATGCTCTAATACCCACTGGGATGCTCTTTAAATGTGTTTTAATATTTTCTAATCTGTTTTGAGAATTGCATCCCGAAAGGGGACTTTTGTGGAAAATGTGACCATCTGTTTTGGATAACTGTGCGTTTTTATTTGTGATTATTGATTTATGAGTTGAGAAATTGTGATGGTCCTTTATAAGTAGTTTTGTTAATGGTTTTGATAATCTGGGTTGGGTTTGACTTGAGAGTTGTGAGTTGAGTTTTTGTATAAGATACTATTAATTCAAGTGAAACATTAAGCGGGTTTATTTGGTCGTAGCCTGTGGTTGGCAAAAGGTCAGGGACCCTGGTCGTAGCCTGTGGTAGGCAAAGTCCAGGACTCAGTCGTAACTGTGGTAGGCGGAAATGTGAACTCTTGATATTTTGGTCGTAGCCTGTGGTAGGCAAAGGGTCAGGGACCCTGGTCGTAGCCTGTGGTAGGCGGAAATGTGAACTCTTGATACTCTGGTCGTAGCCTGTGGTAGGCAAAGGGTCTAGGACTCAGTCGTAGCTCGTGGTAGGCGGAAATGTGAACTCTTGATATTCTCAGTCGAGCTTTGTGGTAGGCAAAGGGTCCAGGACCACGGTCGAGCTGTGGTAGGCAGAGGATCTGGGATCCGGTATGATATTTGTTACTTTAAGGGATGTGGTTTCCCGCCCGCATAATAAAATATGAAATGGTTGGTTTGAGGAAAACAGTTGTAAGGGTTAAAGGTTTGTGAAATGGTTTGACTCGTCTCTCCTCAAATGAATTGAAATGAACTTAACTTGTTTTTAACGTTAGGGGTAGACATTATTGAGATTTCCCCTCATTTTTGAAATGTTTCGTTTTCAGGTGATGATCAATATGCTGGGGACGGGAATTAGAAGTGAGGACGACATGTCTAGAAGTCGTTAAATATGTTATGTTTCTTTATGAAAGACTTGAAGTTAGTTTTGAGGTTTATTTCTAAGTATGAGTTTGTTAGTTGGTTTGCCGTTGACAGACAGTTGTGTTTTCCTTTCTCGCCTTGTATTCCTTCGGGGATACGGCAGTGACGCCCCATAAGAGATTGAGTCTTCCGCTAATTTTTGTCTGTTAACGTTAGTTTGACTTTGACTTTCCTATAATTGAATTTCCGGGGCGTTACATTATATATATGTTTTTTCTATTTTCAATTTTTTTAAATTTTCAATCCGGATTTTATTTTAAAATTAAAAAGACTAGAAAGTATCACTAATCCTTGACTCCTTTAGATTCTGAATTAAATTATTTTGGTGCAAATAACAGTAATTATTTTGGTGTTGCCTATAATAATAATAATAATAATAATAATAATAATAATAACAATAATAACAATAATAATAATAAAAAAATAATAATAATAATAATAACAATAACAATAATAATAATAATAATAATAATAATAATAATAATAATAATAATAATATGTATCTATATAATATTAATAGTAAAGTTTTTGGGTCCCGTTAAATAGAGGAAGGAGATTAATTGTAGGGATTTCGACCAATCCGAAGATAGATAAATACTGAATTAAATTATTTTGGTTCAAATATCTGCAATTATTTTGACAAAATAATAGTAATAATAATAATAATAATAATAATAATAATAATAATAATAATAATAATAATAATTGAAATCATTGTGGGCCCCGTGAAATAAAGCCACGGGAGCGATTCTCGAAGTCTAAACCAATCACAGCGCAGTAAATTGTATTTTATTTTCAATTTTAATTCTAGATTTTATTTGCAATTAAAGAAATTAAAAAATATATTCTTAATCCACGTCTGCTTGATAGCAGTTACATTCAAAACGAGTCCTACTAAATCTCAAACAGTAGTGTTCAATTTTAATTTTAATTGTATTTTATTTTCTATTTCTTTGCAGATTTTATTTACAATGAAATAAATCAAAAAAATATATCGCTAATCCACGTCTGCTTGACACCAGTTACATTCGAAACGAGTCCTACTAAGTTTCAAACAGTAGTATTCAATTTTAATTTAAATTGTATTTTATTTTCTATTTCTTTCCAGGTTTTATTTACAATTTAATAAATAAAAAAATATATCCTTAAACGAGTCCTACGAAATCTTAAACAGTAGTATTCAATTTTAATTTAATTACACCACTAAAACAAAAATGTCCATAACTAATGACCTTAATATCTGAAACGCTTCAAAACCATTACCAATTAGATTATTAATATGACCCTTGCGGTTAGGTCAATGAGATTCATGAGTTATTGTAGATATCTATAGAAATATAACACATCTGTTAGAGGTTATATCTATTTCCCTAGTGTTAACCTATTATTATACATCTGCTTTTACAAACAACATACTAAATATCCCAAAATTAAACATTTCTTCATTTACAGTCAGAAGCAATCAAGATTAATCTTATCGCACTTCAGAATCATATAGACATAATCCTTTACATTCCCCATCAATAAGTTTGACATTCATAAACGTTTTCCTCAATATTCATCTGTAAGTTTCACATCCATGACTTTTATGAAATTTCAAAAGTAACTAATTGAGTTCACTCCATGCATCGCACGGGTTGAAGCCTAGTAATAATAATAATGATAATCTTCTATATATTATAACATAAATTATTGTGGGTCCCACGAAATAGAGCAACGGGAGTCACTGTAGGGGAATTGGCCAATCACAACGTAGAAAAATATTTTTTTTCTATTTTTAATTTTATTTTATTCTCAATCCGGATTTTATTTTAAAATTAAAAAAACCAGAAAGTATCACTAATCGTTGACTGCGTTTGTAACGCCCCGAAAATTCAATTCTAACTTTACGATCAAAGTCAAACGTTGACTAACATTAACAGCGGAAGACTCATTTTTTTTTAATTCCTGAGCGTTACTGCCGTATCCCCGAAGGAATACAACGCAAGAAAGATGAAATAACAACTACTAATTATTTACTTCAATTTTACAAACGGAGGAAACTCGAATTCTAGAGACAACACATACTAAACATTTACTGATTTCATTTCTACCACACGAACAAAGCTATATTCTCAAACTCCTAACTTTCAGACTAACGTCCTCACTTCTAGTTCCCGTCCTCATCACAAAAGCCTTTACCTGAAAACAAAACATTACAAACATGAGGGGGAAAACCTCAATAATGTCTACCCCTAACAGTTAAAAACATTATACAATTCATTTCAATACATTTTGAGGGAAGGGGAAACAAGTCAAACATTTTCAAATACCTTTACCAGAAGATCTTACCGTTTCCATATTTTAAAGCGGGCGGGGTTTCCACACTACCCCTCGGAGTCAAAGACTCGCAGAACATACTTCTGAGTCCCAAGGACTCGCATCAACAACATCATTCGACTGATCAGCGCATAACTCATTTCTTTTCTTTTCTTTTCTTTTCTTTCTTTCGGAGTCCCACGGACTCGCATAAATATTCCTATTCGACTGATCAGCTCCTAACTCACATCCACAATACCAGGCATCACCTGGTCTCTTGACAGTCCCCCTCACAGGTTCCACCTGGTCTAAGGGGAGACTGCCCGAACCTGCTTTTTAACTCGTATCCTTTAATTAGTCAGATTTCATATCTCATAACATTTCAGTACCAACATTTCCAAATCCAATATTTCCAAAATCAATACTGCTAAACCACAATTCCAAATCAATACACTTTTCAACACAAAAACCAAGGAATGTCCAAACTTTATTAAACAAAGATAAAAACTCTTTCTCAATCAAACGAACAATCTAGTTTCATTTAAAGGTCCTCGTCGGGATGCAAGGTTCAAGACAATAGTAATATCAACAAAACAGTTTAAGAGCATCCAAAGGGGAGTGAGGGCATAGACATTACCTGGATGTCGTCGCTTCATTTCAACAACCACACTTACGCTCATTATACGCGTCGAGCCAGCACGAACCTATTAATAGAGTTCTAAAATTAATGGTTGTCTCACGAAATTAGCTTACGCACCCTCTACCGTACCCGAACCCTAGGTCATTTAACGGTTCTCAATACTCCCCCATTAATAAACACATAATCGAAAAGAATTATTTTTCATATAATAAAACTATTTATTTAAGTAAAAGATCGAATAATTGTACTTACTACCACGTCCCTGTTATAATGGTCATAATTCGACTTCCTGACTTCCTATAGACTTGATTCTTAACTTTCTAGAAACCTTATAGAGTCTACTACAACTTTCATGTTGATTGTAAAACCAAAACCACACTCCAAAGGGTCTAAAAATAGCACATAACAGGTATATCAAACTTTCGACAGGTTCCTGTTTAACAGTCTATAACTCGGGTTATACAACTCAAACACTTGAACCCAAAATTTCCTATTAAAGCTAACTCATGGAAGAACATCCCAACCAAATATTTCGATTAAAAACCAACTACACAATTATTGGTGTATGTTTAAACGCGATCCTTTAAAACTGTCCCAAAACCCGATTTACCCTCTCTTGAATTGGCAACCTTTACTCCAATCAAATCAACCCACGAATCCAACGTCCAATCTTGCATATAAACTCTCCATTACACATAACTTACCACCCCATGACTTTATAATACGACCACAATCATACCAATCCTGACTGTATTATAAACACAATAATAAAACTGTTACGTAAACCTGATAATCGTCGATAATAATCCTAACCTAACCATATGACTAATCCAAAGCCCAACCTTTCACAAGGATACTGCCTTCATAGCTTAGCTAACTTTGAAATCTGATTTAACTCATTCTACATAGAACTTGATAGTAACCATAATAACTCAATACAACTTCAAACCTCCATAAAACTAATTCATTTGTATAAAAAAAAATCGCATTATTCCTGACCAACAACAAAACTCTAATGAGATAATCATCATTCCAAACCCAAATCCTAATAATTATACTAATCCTGATTAGTACGAACAATGTAATAATATTATCAATGGAGTACAAAGCTAGGGTTTAGAGTGGTTACTATTCATAAAGCAAAGGCAACAGCCTGGCGGTGTTTCGGCGTCCAGTGGCGTCGAGAAGGAGCGATGGTCGTCACACCGAGGTGGTCGTCTGGGTGGCGCACTTGAGCTCAGTTGACTGACGGTAGTTAAAACAGAGGGGAAGAAGAGGAAATCCAAAAGAAGAGGGGCGACGGTTACCGGAGGCTACTCGGGACGGTGGTCGTGCGCGAACAGTGCCGGCAGACTGGTCGCCACTTCAGAACCAGCAACCAAGGGCATCGGGGCCGGTGGTGGTGAGAAATCCGACCAAAATAGAGAGAGAAAGGAGAGGAAAGAGGGGGCAGTTCTGGCGAAACTGGGCGGCAGTTTGGTGGAGCTCCGGCGGTTGCGCAGGTGCTCAGGTGGTCTAGGATGGCGGTGCAGCGACGGTCGACTAGGGGTGGAGGTGCGACGGTCGGTGGTGAACAGGGACGCGACGGCGAGGGATGGTGGCAGGTGTGTTCAGGCGGCTGAGAGTGGTGGTGCGGGATGGTGTTGGGTTTGGTCTGAACATTAGGGGGTCGGGGTATTGAGTTATCGGGAAAGAGAATAAAGAAAGAGAGGGTGGGAGGAGAGAGAAGGAGAAAGAGAAGAGGGGAAAACGGCGGAGAAGAGGAGTAAGAGTAATTGTATTAGGGTTAGAAATTCTAGGGTTTTAGTTAGTAGAAGGGGTATTTATACCCATAATAATATTTCCAAAGGTTACCAAAAATAATTAAAAACTTAGCTAGATAGGAAAATAATTTTAGGAGTAAATTTAAGTTATCAAACACTCCAAATATTTACACCGTAGTTCATGAAAATACCCACATAAATAATAAAGGTAATATTAGTTAATCACGAAAAAAATTACCAATCTACCCTTGCGAGACCTTCAACGGTCCTACGAGTTCGAGTGTTAATAGATAATTTCATGGAAAAAAAAACGGAAAACAAAATAAACAAACAACGACGTGACAGTGAACACAATCAAAATTTCTGGGGTTTTACATCATTACCCCCTTAGAAGAAGTTTCGTCCTCGAAACTTAAACTTAGGCCTAACGGGTGGGCTAACTAACTAACAGTGCAGCTAACCAAAAACTTGGGGTTTTACATCATTACCCTCTTAAAAGAAGTTTCGTCCCCGAAACTTAAACAGAGACCACCATCAAACAACGCTTAATTCTATTCTAGCAGAAAGCTCTCGTACAGTGACCAAACATGAAAATCAGTAGACGCGCCTCCCAAATGATGACAAGAATCTTGACACGATAAAGGTTCATACGCTAAATCGAGGAGCAATTAGCTGTTTCTAATCCATGGTAACATATGATAATTTTCCAAGAGTGGCCTACAGTCATTCTCACCTTGAGCATCCTTAATTAGAGCCAACTTATAATTAAGCCTAAACCCATCTTTACCTTAACTATCTTCATCATCGACCTTTTAAACTATAAAAGAATCTCATTAGAAATACACACCACAGCTAACTAATAACCAACACCCAAGATATTATAAGTTTCTTGAATCTCCAACTAACAACAACCTACTTCTTTCGGGCGTAAGATAACATAAAATGCTGGTACCTTCTCAACAGTTTCCATATTTTGGCCCAATATAATAGCTTATAGTGGTAACTCTGCAACCAATTTCATGTAAGACTTCAAGGAATGCCGAAGTGTTAAGTATTCCTTTAACTTAATTGTAAAGCTTTTTCCTTCCCATCTTCAATGTCACAATGATGCCGAACATTGCAAGATTATTCGAGAACCGCACACAGTCGAGTGACATGACCTCTTTAAGAAAAGCCTATTAACCATATGAGAAAGGGGAGTTCTCGCAGATAGTCCCACACGTCAAAATACTAACTTGATGTCTCCATGTTCCAATAGGCCTCAAACGTTTCTCCTATAAAATGACCAGAAGCTAAGCCCAATTACCTGGATTAAGAGGGAACTCCTACTGTTGGAGAACGATACATAAGACACAAGGGAAGATTAAAGTGATAATGGAAGCAACTAAGTAAGGACTTAAGTATTTGGAACTTCACGACCTTGTGGCCTAAACGGAAGGAAAACACTCACTGGTTGTTAAGATGGCGTTAAGGGATAGATACAAATCTGAAAAGGCTCACTTATAATTACCCAAGATATGATCAACACTACAGTTAATTTGTAAGTCACTCTTTAACTCTAAGACATTTAATCCTGCCAAAAGACTTTTTACTTAACTTGCAAATTCCCAACAAAACTAACACGTACATATTATTATCCTCTCAACCCATCGAAAAGGAGTTTCGTCCTCGAAACTCGAATATCGGTACACAATAATTTCTAACGCCCCAAACAGGAACCAAGCTTAAATCCGCTATTTCCTTAAGAGTATTAATTTAACTTCAAATCCGACAATACCCAACTGCAACATTAAGAGTTTTCATGTACTTACCTCATCAAAATCATTCTTAATCACTAAACCTGTCCTAGAACCACTGATTGTGATAAAGATCAACATGTCGCATGTTTCAAGCACAAAAGTATAAGGACTAAGGTTAGATGACGACCTTCCTTGGTACATCTAATCATTTAGTTCTCTTAAAGGTACTCGGTGTAATTTACATATAAATACCTAAAACATGATCAAATACTTCACATAGCTCATCGAATATATACATACTAGGCGCCTAATATCCATCTGACATAATTTTCCCCCTCATAGTTCTAGATAACAAGAGTTACTAGTAATAGAGTTGATTAATCGCAGGAAAGAAATTTCAATAATAAACATACGATATTTAAACGAACTCAATTAAATGATACTCCACAACTTAATCAGGTACAAACCCACAGATTTCTCAACCCCACACAGGTTTTCTCAACAACATTCATACAGTCCAATTCAAATGATATTCAGACGTAACTTAATCAGCAGAGATTCAAACAAAGTTGTGTGCATCAACCTCTTGCAAATTTCCTCATGGGTTAGACCCACTTCACAGATGATCGACTTAACTCATTCGCACGTTCATAATTAAAAGGCATGTCATCAAAACTTGACAATCAAGTACACAAACTCACAGGTATAAATATAACAGTATGCAAGTTACTATAGATGAAACTTTGAATCGTAAAAAAAAAAAATCATAATACTCACATCAATCACTTAAGAGGAGAAGAGATTATATCAAATAGTTACAGATCAAATTGATCTCATCCATGAGTGACCGATACTACAAGAAATAATCATTTTGCATTCTTAACTATCTAATCATTTTTTTTCCACACACTATTTGCATTCCTTGCTTCGAAGACCTTGGTGCTATAGCTTGGAATCCCTATAAGTGTCATATCTCAAAAATCATGTTTAGCTTAGCCTCACCGCAAAAATAAAAAAAATTCACCTAACCTTAACACTTTAAAACCAGAATTTAATTCAATCTCTGCTTAAAATATCCAAATCACCATTCAAAAGTCAAATTACACATACGATCCTTGACGAAATCTCCGTCTCAGCTCCTCGTCTCCTAACAAGTTTCTTTTTCCTTAAAAGTGACCCTTTACACCCGAGATCTTGATCAACCAAGCGTAATCCCCATGTTACTCTAAGCTCTTCCTTATAACCTTGATACCCAAAAAGAAAAATCGATGCAATTCAACTTTTCTGGAAGTCTCCAAAAATCAAGCCTAACTTATAATCGCCTACATGATCGTCACCTTGAATACCAACTTTAAAACCAATCTCTGACCTCATTGTTTCTTTAAAGATGTTACTTAAACTTGAAACCTCGAGAGAACTGCACATAACCCCCATTGTTACCTCAAGATCATTTACTTAACATAGATACAAAAAGGAGCCAACTCTGAACTCAACTTTACCCTATATTCCCCCCCCCAAGTGCACTCTTTTAGTCCCCAGTTCAACGCTAACTTCCCAATTCAACCTCAAAAATAACATGTCGTGGCAAACAATTTCACTCATTCACTCCTTACTCAAAGATAATAATAATGATTAGAGGCAACCATGCTGAGTCACCTCCTGATGTTTTCTCATCATTCTTTATTCTCAGCTAACCCAAAACACCATAGTTCATACTATGATGCCTAAAAGGCCAAATCCCCAATCTTCATTCCATTTAACCATTAACATAGGGATAACAATACCTAATAGATTCAACAAACATACTAACATTAATGTCATGATATTATACTCACCACCATAGTATTAGTTTCGTGCAAAACATATTTCAGTACTGGTAAAATAAATCAAGTCACATATTAAGCATGCATACATTATTATAACATGAAGAATCAATCAAATAGATGCACCCAGCCCACCTACACTCACACTCCGAACGTAGCTTCCTAAGCTCTAACTAAGAACCTAATAGACACTTAGGAGCTACCAGGTCGTAACCCAGAGCTCTGATACAATTCTGTAACGCCCCGAAAATTCAATTCTAACTTAATGATCAAAGTCAAACGTTGACTAACATTAACAGCGGAAGACTCATTTTTTTTTTAAATTCCTGAGCGTTACTGCCGTATCCCCGAAGGAATACAGGGCAAGAAAGATGAACTAACAACTACTAATTATTTACTTCAATTTTACAAATGGAGGAAACTCAAATTCTAGAGACAACACATACTAAACATTTACTGATTTCATTTCTACCACACGAACAAAGCTATATTCTCAAAACTCCTAACTTTCAGACTAACGTCCTCACTTCTAGTTCCCGTCCTCATCACAAAAGCCTTCACATGAAAACAAAACATTACAAACATGAGGGGGGAAAACCTCAATAATGTCTACCCCTAACAGTTAAAAATATTATACAATTCATTTCAATACATTTTGAGGGAAGGGGAAACAAGTCAAACATTTTCAAATACCTTTACCAGAAGATCTTACCGTTTCCATATTTTAAAGCGGGCGGGGTTTCCACACTACCCCTCGGAGTCAAAGACTCGCAGAACATACTTCGGAGTCCCAAGGACTCTCATCAACAACATCATTCGACTGATCAGCGCATAACTCATTTCATTTCTTTTCTTTTCTTTTCTTTTCTTTTCTTTTCTTTTCTTTTCTTTTCTTACTTTCGGAGTCCCACGAACTCGCATAAATATTCCTATTCGACTGATCCGCGCCTAACTCACATCCACAATATCATGCATCACCTGGTCTCTTGACAGTCCCCCTCACAGGTTCCACCTGGTCGAAGGGGAGACTGCCCGAACCCGCTTTTTAACTCGTAGCCTTTAATTAGTCAGATTTCATATCTCATAACATTTCAGTACCAACATTTCCAAATCCAATATTTCCAAAATCAATACTGCTAAACCACAATTCCAAATCAATACACTTTTCAACACAAAAACCAAGGAATGTCCAAACTTTATTAAACAAAGATAAAAACTCTTTCTCAATCAAACGAACAATCTAGTTTCATTTAAAGGTCCCCGTCGGGATGCAAGGTTCAAGACAATAGTAATATCAACAAAACAGTTTAAGGGCATCCAAAGGGGAGTGAGGGTATAGACATTACCTGGATGTCGTCGCTTCATTTCAACAACCACACTTACGCTCATTATACGCGTCGAGCCAGCACGAACCTATTAATAGAGTTCTAAAATTAATGGTGGTCTCACGAAATTAGCTTACGCACCCTCTACCGTACCCGAACCCTAGGTCATTTAACGGTTCTCAATACTCCCCCATTAATAAACACATAATCGAAAAGAATTATTTTTCATATAATAAAACTATTTATTTAAGTAAAAGATCGAACAATTGTACATACTACCACGTCCCTGTTGTAATGGTCATAATTCGACTTCCTGACTTCCTATGGACTTGATTCTTAACTTTCTAGAAACCTTATAGAGTCTACTACAACTTTCATGTTGATTGTAAAACCAAAACCACACTCCAAAGGGTCTAAAAATAGCGCATAACATGTATATCAAACTTTCGACAGGTTCCTGTTTAACAGTCAATAACTCGGGTTATACAACTCAAACACTCGAACCAAAAACTTCCTATTAAAGCTAACTCAAGGAAGAACATCCCAACCAAATATTTCGATTAAAAACCAACTACACAATTATTGGTGTATGTTTAAACGCGATCCTTCAAAACTGTCCCAAAACCCGATTTACCCTCTCTTGAATTGGCAACCTTTACTCCAATCAAATCAACCCACGACTCTAACGTCCAATCTTGCATATAAACTCTCCATTACACATAACGTACCACCCCATGACTTTATAATACGACCACAACCATACCAATCCTGACTGTATTATAAACATAATAATAAAACTGTTACGTAAACCTGATAATCGTCGATAATAATCCTAACCTAACCATATGACTAATCCAAAGCCCAACCTTTCACAAGGATACTGCCTTCATAGCTTAGCTAACTTTGAAATCTGATTTAACTCATTCTACATAGAACTTGATAGTAACCATAATAACTCAATACAACTTCAAACCTGCATAAAACTAATTCATTCGTATATAAAAAAAATCGCATTATTCCTGACCAACAACAAAACTCTAATGAGACAATCATCATTCCAAACCCAAATCCTAATAATTATACTAATCCTGATTAGTACGAACAATGTAATAATATTATCAATGGAGTACAAAGCTAGGGTTTAGAGTGGTTAATATTCAAAAAGCAAAGGCAACAGCCTGGCGGTGTTTCGGCGTCCAGTGGCGTCAAGAAGGAGCGATGGTCGTCACACCGAGGTGGTCGTCTGGGTGGCGCACTTGAGCTCGATTGGTAGCGGTAGTCAAAACAGAGGAAGAAGAGGAAATCCAAAAGAAGAGGCGGCGATTCTGGCGGCTGCGGACGAGCGTCTGCGCGGTCTGGTCCCCTGAACCGTATCGGGTTCATTCTCGGGTCCGGGTTCCTTTCTCCTCTCTGGTGACCACCGCCAAGCGAACCGCTTCGTCCAACTCGAGCCTCGAGTTGCAATTTCCGGTCACTTCGGGAGCTGGGAGGCTAGTCTCGGCCATCCGATGGATGGTCCCGGGCTCCTTAGGAGGGCCCGCTCACAACATCGACCGAGGCCTCGGATCGACCGGCCCTCTCGAGACTAGAGCATAGAAGGTATCGAGTGCGAGTGTTTAAAACCCCGGGATTAATAAAACCGTGGCACAACCGCCATCGAGAGCTTGCTCGACCGAAAGCCACCTCTGGCTCACCCGAGCAATGCTTCTGCCGAGCGTGAACTGGGCGTCAGGGGGCCTGCTCGCCCGGCGGCGTTCGTCAGCCGTCATCGTCGCACAACCACGCATCGAAGACTCGCCGCCGAGTGAACTGCCGAGATCTGCCGACGCGACCTCTGACGATCGACGACAGTGCGAAGGCACCTTTCGCGCCGCCCTTACGCTTGCGCCAGCGTTCTGGAAGACACCTTTTTTACGCTGTTTTGGCTTAATTTTGGGTTTAGTATAAATAACTTGTTATTATATTTCTCCAGGCACTTTTTGACTGATTAATGAATATGCTTATGCATTGCTTAGGGTTTCTCCCTTCCTTCTAAAATCTTGCTTTACTTTATCCATTGATTAATGGTGGTGTTTGCAAGTCATCTCTTTATTGATCATTTGGTGGAATCATCATTTATGATGGTCATAGTGGGATGCTAGGCCTTTGGTGGTGGAGTTTCCTTTGTCCAAGGTCATATCCAAATCCTTTGGGTGATCAAGCTCTTATTCGATTGTGAATCAAGTCTCTCAAGCTAGTCCATCAATCTTTCCTATCACGCCAGGCTCTATTTGGTATCAGAGCCCCAGGTTTTTCATCTAGCTTGAGTTTTATCATTGTTCTTGTGAGTGTGTTCTCTAGTGTTGATTTTTGTGGATTGTATGCAAGTATTGGTGATCCCCATTCCCTTTGCAATCCAAGAGTATTGGAATACTTTGTATTGTGTTTGTATTTGGTGTTTTTGGTGCATATTGGAGCTTTGAGGAAGAGTTGGAAATTTGTGCCCACAAGGTGTTCGATAAAATGCCCAAGTGAGAAAAACACAAAGAACCCTTATCCAAACACAAACCAACTAGAAGAAAACCCCCAAACTCCACAAAATATCCCAAACACAATCCGTCCCATACCTTTCCCTCGATATGGATGGTCACGATGATTCCGATCGAGAGGAACCTAGCCACCGGAGGAGTTCCCGAGTCCAAGGAATTGAGGACCGACTTGCTACGATGGACGAGAGGTTCACTTCTCTTGAGAATCATAACGCTAACATTGAGCGGACTCTTCTAGAGATTGCGGCACAAATGAACACTTTGACAGTGCAACGTCAAGGGAAACCATAAGTTCAACGTCGGAGACGTGCACAAAGCCCTATCCGTCCTCCTCCAAACTTTGAGTCGAGTGACGATGCTAGAGGCTCTCCACGACACCGAATTCGTCGGAATGTGCAAGATCCACCCCCTCGTGACGACTTCCAGGACATTAAAATTGACATCCCCGAATTCAACGGCTCCACCGACCCGGATGACTACCTCGAATGGATCCAACTGATGGATAGGATCTTCGAGACCAAGGAGTATGATGATGAGAAGGCTTATAAGATTGCGAGCTTGAAACTCACCAGGGCCGCTTCGCTTTGGTTTGAGAATATGAAGTTGCAACGGACTCGTGAAGGAAAAGCAAGGATTTCTACTTGGACGGCCGCAAGTGATGAATCGCGCTTTGCCAAACACTTACCGTCATGATGTTCTGAAGAAGGCCTATGCCCTTACCCAAGGCAAACGAACCGTCGGAGAATACATTTCGGAATTCGAGCAACTTCTTATCAAGAGTGGCCTCCAGGAGCCTGAGGATCAAACCATGATGCGATTTTTGAATGGCTTGAACTCCACAATCGCTAAAAGGGTTGAGGTCCAACCATACTATTCCATGGATGAATGTGTAGTTTGGCTCTCCGAGTTGAGCGAAGAAGAATGGAAGGATCAACACCAAATCCTTATCTAGACCCGTCTACTCACCATCTAGCCGACCTCCTCGAGTGAAGCACTCCAGGTCTAGCGAGACAGGAGTCCACACCAACACCAAGAATTGACAAAGGAAAGGGGCTTGCTACGGAGACTCCAACGGAACCTCCTCGACGAGCGGAAGGCCGGAAATGCTTTAGATGCCATGGTTATGGCCATTTTCAAGCCGATTGTCCAAACCGTCGGGCTTTGACACTCCAAGAGGTCCATGACATCGATGATGAGCTTCGAAAGGCTCAAGAGGAACCCGAAGTGTTGGTTGAAGATGCGATTACTAGCGATGATGAGGATGCCGCTCCCATACCCCCCGTGCGTGGGAGTGCACTTGTTGTGAGGAGAGCTTTGCATATCCATGAGACTCCACTCGATAAGGTCCAACGGGAAATGTTGTTCCAAACGCGGTGCTTCGTAGGTTGAAAAGTGTGCACTCTTGTCATCGATGGAGGAAGTTGCACGAATGTCGCATCTACCACTATGGTCGAGAAGCTTGGCTTGCCTCTATTACCGCACCCTCGGCCCTATTCACTCCATTGGCTCAACGATCACAACGGCATCAAGGTAACTAAGCAAGTCTTAGTAAATTTTTCTTTTGGATCTAACTATGATGATTCCCTTGTTTGCGATGTTGTCCCTATGAGCACTTGTCACATTTTATTGGGGCGACCATGGCAATATGACAAGAAAACGGTGCACAATGGGTTGAACAACACTTATACATTCACCCATAAAGACAAGAAAGTCAAGTTACTTCCCATTTCTCCGCGAGAAACCGAAACTTCAAAAGCCGGGATGGGTAGTGAGTTGAGGAACCTTCTCATGATGAGCAAAACACGGGATGAGTGTACTCTTGGCGAGGACGAGCTCCCTTTTGCTTTGTCTTTGCCTCGTAGTGAGCCTAGTGAGATTGAGAGTTCCCAAGCACCACATAAAAATTCCCTACCGCCCCTTAACCCTTCACCTCCACAAGACAAGCCTCCTTCTACTTTCTTGCATATGGATGATGGGTACATTGTGGGATTTGAAGATTGTGGGTTGTCAAGCATGTTTGTTCGAAGCGTTCGGGAAGTTCGGAACTTCATGGGGACGATTGATGAAGAGTGCTTCAGTTTTAACCCCCAAGAGTTGAGGGCAACTCTTTTTCAAGAGGGGGAGTATGAACCGTGCTCGGGTTGATGTCGTCCGGTTCCTTTCTCCTCTCTGGTGACCACCGCCAAGCGAACCGCTTCGTCCAACTCGAGCCTCGAGTTGCAATTTCCGGTCACTTCGGGAGCTGGGAGGCTAGTCTCGGCCATCCGATGGATGGGCCCCGGGGCTCCTTAGGGAGGGGCCCGCTCACAACACCGACCCCGGAGGCCTCGGGACTGGACCGGGCCGTCTCGAGACTAGAGCATAGAAGGTATCGGGGTGCGAGTGTTTAAAACCCCCGGGATTAATAAAAACCAGGGCACAACCATGGCCATCAGAGAGCTTGCTCGACCGAGCCACCTCCTGGCTCACCCGAGCAATGCTTCTGCCGAGCATGAACTGGGCGTCGGGGCCTCGCCTCGGCCGCTTCTTTGCTCGCCCCGGCAGCGTTCTGTCGGTATCATGGTGCGCACAACCACGCATCCAGAAGACACGCCGCTCGAGCCTTCCTCCGCCGCCCCGAACTGCCGAGATGTGCTGCGACGCGACCGCCGACGATCGACGACAGTGTAAGGCTCGCCGCCCGAGCCGGCGTTCTGGAAGACACCTTTTTTACGCTGTTTTGGCTTAATTTTGGGTTTAGTATAAATAGCTTGTTATTATACTTCTCCATGCACTTTTTGACTGATTAATGAATATGCTTATGCATTGCTTAGGGTTTCTCCCTTCCTTCTAAAATCTTGCTTTACTTTATCCATTGATTAATGGTGGTGTTTGCAAGTCATCTCTTTATTGATCATTTGGTGGAATCATCCTTTATGATGGTCATGGTGGGATGCTAGGCCTTTGGTGGTGGAGTTTCCTTTATCCAAGGTCATATCCAAAGTCTCTCAAGCTAGTCCATCAATCTTTCCCATCACGCCACGCTCCATCGCCACTTCAGAACCAGCAACCAAGGGCGTCGGGGCCGGTGGTGGCGAGAATCCGACCAAAATAGAGATAGAAAGGAGAGGAAAGAGTAGGTAGTTCTGGCGAAACTGGGCGGCAGTTTGGTGGAGCTCCGGCGGTTGCGCAGGTGCTCAGGTGGTCTAGGATGGCGGTGCAGCGACAGTCGACTAGGGGTGGAGGTGCGGCGGTCGGTGGTGAACAGGGACGCGACGGCGAGGGATGGTGGCGGGTGTGTTCAGGCGGCTGAGAGTGGTGGTGCGGGGTGGTGTTGGGTTTGGTCTGAACATTAGGGGGTCGGGGTATTGAGTTATCGGGAAAGAGAATAAAGAAAGAGAGGGTGGGAGGAGAGAGAAGGAGAAAGAGAAGAGGGGAAAACGGCGGAGAAGAGGAGTAAGAGTAATTGTATTAGGGTTAGAAATACTAGGGTTTTAGTTAGTAGAAGGGGTATTTATACCCATAATAATATTTCCAAAGGTTACCAAAAATAATTAAAAACTTAGCTAGATAGGAAAATAATTTTAGGAGTAAATTTAAGTTATCAAACACTCCAAATATTTACACTATAGTTCATGAAAATACCCACATAAATAATAAAGGTAATATTAGTCAATCACGAAAAAAATTACCAATCTACCCTTGCGAGACCTTCAACGGTCCTACGAGTTCGAGTGTTAATAGATAATTTCACGGAAAAAAAAAAACGGAAAACAAAATAAACGAACAACGACGTGACAGTAAACACAATCAAAATTTCTTGGGTTTTACAGCGTTAGACTCTGAATTAAATTATTTTGGTGCAAATAACAGTAATCTATATACTTATAGTGACAATCTATGTGGGACCCAGCAAATACTGCAACGAGAGCGTTTCAAGGAGTCTCAACCAATCACAATTAAGAAAAAAATAATTTTTAATAATTTTTGATTTTATTTTCAACCGGATTTTATTACAGCTGTTCCATAACTGTTTTAAATTTAATTTAATTTTAGAATTAAAAAAAAACTATTACAAATCTCATATGGCTTTGGATTTTGATAACGTTTCCAACAGTTCCATATCTATATCTATATACTTATAATGACAATCTATGTGGGACCCAACAAATACTGCAACGAGAGCGTTTCAACGAGTTTCAGCCAATTACAATTAAGAAAAAAACGACCTTATTTTTAATAATTTTTTATTTTTCTTTCATCCGAATTTTATTATAAACCTAAGCTGCATTGGACTCTGACACCAATTACAGCTGTTCCACAACTGTTTTAGATTCAATTTTATTTTAGAATTAAAAAGAAAACAATTACGAATCCCATACAGCTTTGGAATTTGATCACGTTTACAACTGTTCCATATATCAACTAATCACTAAAAAATCTTGTGCAACTACGGCTAGGTCAATCATGTTCATTACTTTTTTCAAAACATATAAATACAATACTTTCACAAGCAAGACAAAATCACAATTAATGTACACCAAATTCGTCTCAATTGATTATTCACATACACTTTTCATACTCTCTTTAAGGTAAGTTTCAAGTCAATTTTATATAGATATTCAAACCTATTGGGTTCTACATTGATTGCATTCATTGTAATTGACATATTCAAAAACTACTTTGAATTCTGCAGATTCAATTGACTTCATACAATCAAGTTATCGTCACTAAAGTAAATCACATATACCTTTGTTTAATCGCATTCACTATACTCGCTTTCTCCTTTGAGTATTTCATTTTATTTTTAATCTCCACTTTTTATTCTTCTTTGATATTTCATTACATTTTCCCGTTATTTATTTCATTGCATTGTACCTTTCCAAGTAAATTAGATATACATACTTACCTTCACAATTGAGAAATGTTTCTGATGTAGCTCCAATTTGAAGCCAACAGCATAATGCTTGAACCATTAGCACAGAACCCATAGGGTCCTCTCTCCATCTGTAGCCCCCTTACCCACCACACCATTATTCACAAGACCACTCCCCATATTACAATAGAATTACAAAAGAAAATACATACATTACAATTGTTACATCACATTAAAATTACATACACAAACCAAACTGCTTTATAGCCTCCAAAAACAGAAACCATTGAATCCAAAGGCATGAAAATACATGAAAATACCAATAACAAGTGGTTACCATATTAAAAAACAAGGAAAGCACATCTATATCAAACTTAGATTGTTTTAGTTGCATATACAGACAATAACATACAAGAATATGCTTATCTCAGAAAGTCTACTTTTAATCTCAAATAATAATAAGTCATTAGTTGCTTAAAATTTGGCTTAAAAATATATAATCGCTAATTAAACCAGATCGATTTTTAGGGTTTAGGGATATTAATAAAATTTTAGCTTTTATATAAGATGCCTATGTTAATTACAATTACTGAGATAAACTACTTAACATCAATAACAAAACCGACCAATGCAAATAAACTTAAAAAAGAAGTTAAATAAAACCTAAAACTGATTTTAAAAAAAAGGAAATACATTCTGAAATAAATCCCAAAAAGAAGATAAAGATAAAACTGATTTTTAGGGTTTAGGGATATTATATAGAGTTCACAATTTCTAGCAAGCAAATTTTGAATAAGTAAAAAACTGATTTTCTAATTAAAAGTTACAAACTATTTCTCATTAAATTTCTAACAAAATAATTAAAAAACTGATTTTAAAACTAAAAACAGACCAAGTTTGCAAACATCAATGAACATAATTAATTACAAATCTTAACAATGACTTTTGATAAACTATATATATATATATATATATATATATATATATATATATATATATATATATATATATATATATATATATATATGCAAAAACAAAGCCTTCAGTTTTATGTCTAATATTTTTTCCTTAAAAAAGTATCCAATTCTGTGTACTTTATACACTTCTAAATCCTTAGGTTAAAACTATATAATCACAAATTAAACCTGTGAGATTTTTATGGTTTAAGGATATTAATCAAATTTTAGCTTTTAGATAAGACGTCTATGTTAATTACAATTGCTGAGATAAAGACAATGTGTACTTTATACACTTCTTAATGCACAACTAAAAACTATATAATCACAAATAAAACCTGTGGGGTTTTTATGGTTTAGGGATATTAATTAAATTTTAGCTTTTAGATAAGATGTCTCTGTTGATCACAATTACTGAGATAAAGGCAAGAAAAAAAAAACCTGTATAGAGTTTTAACATCAATAACCAAAACTGACCAATGCAACTAATCCCAAATAGAAGTTAAATAGAAGCAAAAACTGATTTTAAAAAAAAATACATTCTGAAATAAATCCCAAAAAAAGTTAAAGATTAAATTGATTTTCAAAAATTATATATATACATTCTGAAATTAATTCCAAAAATAAAATAAAGATTTTTTTTTGAGATATTTGAATTTATTAATACAATACATTCACCACGATCATCATCATTACAATAGTTCTATAACCCAAAAAATATATATTCTAAAATTAATCCCAAAAACAAAATATACTCTAAAAGTTTCATTGATGGATAACTTTGAATAAGTAAAAACTGATTTTTTTATTAGAACTTGCAAACTAATTCTCATTAAAATTCTAACAAAATAATTAAAACTGATTTTAAAACTAAAAACAGACCAAGTTTTTCTAACATTTTTTCCTTAAAAAACGTATCCAATTCTGTGTACTTTATATACTTTTAAGTGCCTATGTTAACTACGATTACTGAGATAAAGACAAGAAAAAACTAAACCTGTAAAGATTTAACATCAATAACCAAAACCGACCAAAGCAAATAATCCTAAGAAGAAGTTAAATAGAACCAAAGACTGATTTTTTTTTTAAAAAAAATACATACTGAAATAAATCCCAAAAAAAAGTTAAAGATTAAACTGATTCTCAAAATAAATATATATCATTCTGAAATTAAACCCAAAAAGAAGTTAAAGATTGTCTTTGGGATTTTAGACTATATAAATACAATACATTCACAACCAACATCATCCTTACAACTGCTCCATACCCTAAAGAAAAATATATTCTGAAATTAATCCCAAAACCGACCAATGCAAATAGTCCCAAAAAGAAGTTAAATAAAACCAAAAAATGATTTTTTTTATTTTTAAAAATACACTCTGAATTAAATCCCCAAAAGAAGTTAAAGATTAAACTGATTCTCAAAAAAAATATATATACATTCTGAAATTTTCTATTACTGAATTACATGTTTTGTCGGAACAATTTATCATGATGGCTTTCATATAACAATTTCATTAATATTTCGTTTGGTTTATTTGTATGGACAGTTACTTATCCATGATTTTTATAAAATTTCAAAAGTAACTAATTGAGTTCGTTCCGTGCATCGCACAGGTTGAAGCTTAGTTATCAATAATGTCACTTTAACCTTCTATAGCAGGTTTATAGGTAACTTTGAAACTTGTTATTGGTATTTGAGCAAAATTGACACTCAATTTTTCCAAAAAGTCAAAAACACCACTATCCTCAATTAAAATTGTGAAAAGTGTCATCACCTTTAAGAGCTACCAAAAATATGGGTCTGGGAAATATCGGACTCAAACAAATTGGACATCGGACATACATACATACATACATACATACATACATACATACATACATATACACAAACACACGCGCGCGCGCGCACACACACACACACATACATACATACATACATATACACACACACACACACACACACATATATATATATATATATATATATATATATATATATATATATATATATATATATATATATATTGGATCCGATTGGAAGAGAGTTTAGGTGGGAAAGGTGAAAAGAGTAAATTCCAGCCATTGATGTTCATCTGTTGATGTGTGGTCTTGGATATTAAAGGGGTGAGGTCATAGATTTCATTACCACACTTCCTAATATTAGTGACCACAGTCCCTAAAATGCACGACCATATTCTCTAATATCTATGACCACACACTGTTAGATACAAAATCAATGGTCGAGGTTTATTCTTCTTACCTTCCTACCTGAAGATCCTTCCTACTGGATCCCTTCCCTATATATATATATATATATATATATATATGAACTAAGCAAGAATCAAATCTATACAATTCATGTATTTCAGAGAAGTTTTCCCCCTGTCTACCACTTTATACAGAATATGCTTTTTCAGCCTTTGTACAGTCACCCTTGTATCTACTTGAATGTTCTTAAATCTTTTGAAATTTCGAGCATCCCAAATGGCACACAACACATAAGGGATACACGCAACTGCCACATATCTCACATCTTTATTTTTCCTATTCTTGCTCCATAGTTTTATCCAATCTTCAAATTCCAACCGGGTTTTGTTAAACCCAGCCAAGTCCCTACTGAGCTTTGAACCTGAGAAGCAACTTGGTAGTCAAACAAAATGTGATATACTATCTCTGCATCCACTCCACATAAACTGCAACAAGGATCAATATCATTGCCATGATCTTGAATCCTACTGGCAAGGGGTAATTTCCTCAGAATACCTAGCCATGTAATGAATGAAACTCTAGGAAGGGCAAGCTTACTCCAAATACAACGATGCCAAGTGACATTTTATTCCTCCCCACATATCATTTATATATTCTAGAGAGAATTAATTTTTGTCTGTATTCACTATCTCCACTAATCTTGGTGTTCACCATCTTCTCAAAATCATCCTTGATATAACACAACCTTTTCATATACCAACAAGTGTCGTAGGCTGGGGTAAATTTCCACCAACTCAAAACCTCTCAAATATTTGGAATGTACTCATTGGATCAACAAGTTGTCTTTACTGAGGGCAATATCCCAAATCAACTTGCTAGCACAAGCTTTATTCCACTTCACAGGACCTCCAAACTTCTTTCGCAAACATAGTTGTTCCCAGGCCACATAAGGAGGATTTTAATAGGAACAACTTGCATTCTAGATATAATTGCGACATATCTAGATTATCTGGTCCATAACTCCCTTAGGAAGAATAAACATCCTCACCCAAAATCTAAAAATCTCCATTAGGACTGAAATTACTAGTGCAATTCTTCCAGAGTATGAAAGTTTCCCAGAAGACCACAATCTTACTCGAGCAGTAATTTCCTCAACAAATTTAGTGCACTCAAGCTTGGAAATCTTATTGGAAGATAGGAACCCCTATGTACTTGAAAGGGAATTGTCCACCTTGAAATCCAGTAATATCTTGTAAATTCTTGGAAATATGATCGGCATAACTAGCCACTATAAGCTGAGATTTCTGGGTATTAGTTGTTAACTCAATTGTTACCCCAAAATCACGAAAAATCTCCATAATTCTCTCCACACTATAAACATCAGTCGAACAAAACACAATTAAATCATCAACAAAGCGAAGGTGATTCAACCTTAACTTTTTACAACCAAGATGAAACTTGAACTTGGGATCAAGGTGAAGAGAGTCTAGGTTTCTAGACAAATATTCGATCACTATCACAAAAAGTAAAGGAGATAATGGATCTCCTTATCTCAAACCCCTACCTGCCTTGAAAAAACCATGATAACTACCATTCAGCTGAATAGAAAACGATGTAGATGCAATGCACATCATAACCCTAGAGATGAAAGAAGTGGAAAATTTGAAAGCCTTAAGAGCCTCCTCAACACTCTCCCAATATGTTTTCCGGAGATCTATCTTCATCATACACCGATGAGAGATGTTTTTATTGCTATAACCTTGTGCAAGCCTCTTAGCATAAAAGCACATTATGGACGATTTCCCTATCGTTCACAAAAGCCCCTTGATTAAGGCTAATAATCTGAGGCAACACACTCTTAATTCTTTCACAAAGCATCTTAGAGAGGCATTTGTAAAGAACATTGCAACAAGATATAGGTCTAAAATCAGCAGGGGACTCGGGATTCAACATTTTAGGGAGAAGGGTCAAATTCGTAGAATTAATGGAAGGTAGCAGCTTACCCTTACTTAAAGAACGGGATAGCTTCAGAAACCCATCTGCCAATTAAAGACCAATTGTGATGAAAGAAGACATTGCTATACCCATATGGGCCAGGAGCTTTCGAAATAGGATCGTTCAACTTAGCATTCTGGACATGATCATGAGAAAACTCCTTGATAAGGCTTATCCGTTGTTCTATAGAAAGAACCGACCCGCGTCTAATAATGTCCTCTGCAACATGTTGTCTTGAATACTCTTGTATTCCCAAAAGATCATCATAGTAGTTGTCACAGGGAAAAAAATTGCCTTAGTTAAATTCACGTTTTTCCGTTGTGGGGCAGCCTAGTTCGCAACCAACTCAACCTTAACAATTGAACATACAAAATGATAACAACACAATAGAGTAGGGACAAGGCATCACGATCTTTATTAAATAATCTGGATGCAAAGCTTTTACATTCGAGTATCAAGGCATCAAATGCAACAACGTTCTTCCTAGGGACAGGAGACTATTTATAATAGATGGCAGGGACAAGACCCCCACTGCCTGGGTGAAGATAATAACCAAAACTCAACCATCACTTTGGATTGGATAAATTTTGATTTCGTTGGCATAGTAGGCTTCACAAAGGATTAGATTCATCAAACTCAAAAACCTACGTCAACCAAATGGAAGTTGTAACTGCCGGCAGTTATAACCGACTGCGGTTACTCAACTGTCGACCCAGAACGTCCACCAGTGGACTTGGCATGCCAGCTGACTCGACAACTGACAGTCTTGGCATGCAGCTGACACCGCGTATCAGCAGTCTCGGCATTCCAGCCTACCTTGGCATGCCAGTCTACCTCGGTATGCCAGTGTGCCTCGGCATGCCGACAAGTCCGCAGCCTTGTCTTTAGCCAAGCCTACCCCTTGGCCTTTGTCATTGGTCATGCCAATGCTAGTCTGGTCCAGCTCACTTAGGATCCATCTATCCCCTTGCTTGTCAAGACAAGTCTCTCGGCGGCATTACCATGGTTGGGACAAAAAGGGTCTTACAAACCTCCTCCACCCAATGGACTTGACGCCCTCGTCAAGTAGTCAAGGATCTTATCAAAAAACTGCCAGAGGTTAATATCTCATTCCCACGTCGCTTCGGCCTCACTTTTCTCTTTCCATTGGACTAAGTACTTAACCCTCTGGTTTTTCTTACTTTTCCGCTTTTCCCTTCTGTCAAGGATCTTCTCCACATCCTTGTCGATTGCTTCCGAACCGTGGGAGGATTCAATTCCTTAGGATGGGTGGGTGCAAGTTGTCCATATCAGGATAGTAAGACTTAATAAAGCTAACGTGGAAAGTAGGATGCACTTTCAACCGCTTGGGCAAGTTTAATCGGTACAACACATTACCGATCTTTTTGAGGGTCCATCGTACCCCTCGATATGAAGGATCGTTGAGCAGATTTATGACAGGGCCGCAAGCGCACGGTGTACGCAATAGCACGTCAAGGTCGATCCCACAGGGACTCACTTAGCAGCACAATAAACTAATCTCTATTTTGATTGTTAAGCTAATCAGGTTTTAGATTTTGGAAAAGGTTTAACAACTAATTAAAACTATAAAAGCAAGGGAAAAATCAATCAAAGGTTCTAATCAAGAGAGAAAGATTTCTAGGGAGATGCTAACCTAACAACAAGTTCGATTACTAAAACCTAGCCTGCACAATCATACATTCAAGAATGAATCAAGAATCGATAACCTCTAAATCCTATCGCCCTTTCGATGCTAAATAGAATTATTCTAAACAACCTAATCAACAAATTTCGTGTGCCTTTTAGGTTAAATAGAATTGAAGGTCTCAAAAGGTCAGGTTATCTAATGATTCCCTAGTTCACTACTCCTTTTTCAACTTTCGCAATCCTAGGTAGACAGGTTGGTAATCAGATTACCCTAATTCACCTTTCAGTAGTTCTCAGGTTAATCTCAAATTTACAAATATCCAAGGCCTTAAGAATACTCATAAACATGGAAAACACAACCTTCTATTGAATCTAATCAAGAATTCATGCACAAACTAATAATATTAAATTAAACTACATTGTTTCGGGTTGCAAAACCCTAGAATTCAAAGAAACTACTCACTCATATTCAATGAAAACACAAAACAAGTTCCCATCATCACAATCGAATCTCAAAACTAAGAAGGAAATCGAAAAGAAAGAATAGAATTGCGAAGAATACAACCCGTCGAGCCTTTCGATCCCGGGGTAGAACCTTCTCCGCGAACGTCGCTCCCTTCCTTTGCGAATCTTGATCTTGGTTTCTCTTGAATCGATTCGGTCTTGAATCTTGATGGTGGGGAAGAGGATTACACTGGAAGTATTAGGGCTCTCTTTTCTCTCCTTGACGGCCAAAGAATGAAGGAAAACTGATAGAAAATGACTCTCCCTTGAAAAACCGTCGCTTCCTTGCTTTTCTACTCGCGAAAACAACCGCTCAACATAGGCAGTCCGCCTCGGTTCGTACAGTCCGTACATGGACCGTGGTGATCACCACGAGCTGCCCGAGGTTGCCACTGTTTCGTTTCTTTCTTCTTTCCTTCGCAAAAAATGAGTTGGGCACAAGGAGCTGAACCGCCACGGACCGTGGCCACCACCTCGGGGTGCCCGTGGTTGCTGCTGCCCGGCCATTCCTTGCTCCTTTCCGTCCCAAATTTGTACCACGGTTTGGGTTTGACATGTAGAGGTCCGTGGTATATTCACTCTTGCCTGAAGTTGAGTGAAAGTTGGTGTTTTGGCCTCAAAACCTACAAATTCACATCAAAAATAACAACACCAAGTGTAGTAGGGAAATTGGAATAAAAATCAAGGTTCACACTCAAAACTATCCCTAATTCACTATTGAAAACCCCCAAAAAAATAGTCATGAAACGCAGTTATCAAATCCCCCCATGCTTACTCCTTGCTTGTCCCCAAGCAAGTACAAGACTCGAAACAAGATGAAAGGACTCAAAAAGAAAAACTAATCACACCTCCTCCAATAAAGGGTATATAGGATTACCAAAACAAGCATACACTCAAGGACTCCCTAGCGAGAATAAGATTCAAATAGAAACGAAAATTGTGGTTCGAAATAGAGTCACATGTCAGGAAGGAATACAACCAATCTATCACAACTCCTATGCAATCAAAATTCATTCACATGTTTGGCGAACTAGCTAGCTAGGATTGGTAGGACCTCACTTTAGGGTATGTGAATCACTCCCCTCATGTGTTTGCAAAAGATATATCAGTTCGCTCAAAACCTTCAACCGATGTAAACAACCTACCATAAGCTTGACAAGACTCTCAATTCTCTACCGCTATAGACAATATGCACAAATGTTAATAATGAAGACTTTTCGAAGGTTGTAATGGGGCTAAGGTGTAGGGTAAAGAGGGAAATAGCTTAGGAAATGTGGAGCTAAAAGTCAAGGACCTAAAGAGCTACATTCCCATAGCATAAAATACAACACCTCCTACTTCACACTTCGATTAAGCTCAAATATATTCCCATCAAAGAAAGGTAAGGGAAAACAGTCGATATAAGCAAGAGAACAACCATGCTAATCACGTTATTCCTCAAAACTTCTGTTTTTTTTTTATTTTTTATTTTTTACTTTACTTCTTTCTTCTTTTATTTTTTTTTTTTTTTGTGGTGAATAGCATGGATACATAAAATGGACTCATTTTCTTTCAACCCAATTTCAACCTCAAATGAAAAGAGGGGATAAATAATGATTATGAGCAATGCTTCCCTCATCAAGTAAACCAACCAACGAAGTCACCAAAGATATAGACTACAAAAACTGCTTCCAACTGAATTGTTGCTCCACTAATTTGGCTAAAGGGTATGAAATTAAGAACAGGCCAAAGGTGCGTACGAATAGGGTAAACAACAAGACAGGAAAAGTGGTTAGTAAAGGGCTAGCAAAAAGAAGTCAAGATGTCAGGTGGCTTTTTGGCTATGTGGCTACAAAATGGGCCTCAATCATATTAACATAATGCATAAGTCAAATGCAGTTTCAAAGAGAGTTAAATCAAGTTCTAGAGATGCAAACATGGTAATGTCACACTCAAAAGAATACGAGACTATGAAAATGATAGTCTTTTAGGCTCAAAATGTCTCACGGGTTACCCTACCACAATCACTACAACTAGTTCCTTTGATGTACCAAACATAAGAATTTCATTATCATGCACAGGAATTGATCAAGACTAGATGAATCACAATTAAGACAGGCAGCCTAAGTCAAACAAACAACCAAGTCTCTCTTATCATCTACATCAAGCCAATAAAATCTCATGAGTACACACTTGCAATGACAATCCAAACACACCTCATAAAGGCGAAAGGCTATCCTAATTTTTTTCTTTTTTTTTTAAACTTTTAGCAAGAAAGCAAGAAACCTACTCCTATATGCAACCTAGATGCAAATTCAATGCCTAACAAACACAAAAAGAAACTAACAAATATGCAACTATAAACGTCAGTCTCACTCAAGCACATGATTTTAAGACAATCAACGCAAACCCCCCCATGCTTGGACAAAGCAGTGTCCGCAACGCATTTCGAATAAGGGTAGCATGCACAAGAGGGAAACGACATAATGCATCACACTCTAAAAAAAACGAAGAAAATTAAAGGAACGAAATAAAACCTAATAAAGCAATTAAACGCTTGGGTTGCCTCCCAAGAAGCGCTAGTTTAACGTCTTTAGCTAGACGAAACTCACCTCAGAAGCGGTTAACGCCCTTAGAAGCTTGTCAAACTCCGCAGCATGCGGTTCACAAGCCTGCAAATAAGAGAGCAACAAAATACTCATGGCAAAGAATGTTAGTTGCACTCTCTCAAATAAGTCAAAAGTACTAGAAAAATCAAAATAATCAAAATAAGTAGTCCACATGATTTTTCTAGCTGAGTCCTCTAGGCATTCACAATATGGATCAAGATAGGGATGAAACCCTTCTAAAGTGCCTAAGGACAAGTCAATAACATTGTTGGTCCCCTCAATCACAGTCAGATCAGAAGAGTCAACCACACACCCCACATCAACATGAACATCAATGGTCTTTTCACAGGGAAGGGGCTCCTGAAGGTTCTTAGGGGCAAGGGAAGATGGTGAACAAGGAATAGAAGCATGGAATACATCATCAATTTCTTTTCTTGAAGGTTCTAATCCACCCACAAACCCCTCACAAGTCTCCTCATCAATAGCATCAATTGACTCATGACAAACATCATCGTCATACCTAGAATCAAACCCATCGGAATCACTCACCTCTAACCCCGTCGACTGAGAAAAAGGTAAGGATGCATTATGAAAAGCAAAGACACCATCAATAGTGTCTCTAGGTAAGCTAGGATGAGATGGAGCAACAGTTGGCAAAGATGACTTAGAAGGGTCAACTATTTCATCTATTTTCTCTAGACAAGCTTCCAACTTATCTTGTTGCTCTTGCCTTGCCCTCATCAAAAAATCAAGTTTGACTAAAACAGGGCATATAGACTCATCATGGTCAAAAGAACTACATAAACGACAAGGAGACAAACAATGGGGTTGAGTACATAATCTAGCATGAGATGCACAAAGATTGGGGAAAGAGGATGCACAATAATAATTTTCAAAATCACGAGTATCACGTGCAAGCCACTCAAGCAAACTCTAAGCTTCATCAACAGTTTTAGCATAGAAACCAAAATACTCTAATAGAGTACGAGTCTCTCTATTCACCCTCTCAGCAACAATGTCAAGAATATCTGATTTCCTATGCACAATACCATGTGGAACAGGACATGCAAGTAATCGCTCAAAATAGTGCCAAAATAATTCCTGCTCAAATTAGGGAAAATCAAGAATTGCCATTTTTTTTGTTTTTTTTGAAAAAAAAATCAAAGAAAGAAAAAAAAAGAAAAGAAAAAAAAGAAAAAGAAAACAGATTAGTCAACCTAAGAGGTTCGTTCACCGGTTGCTAGGGACAGAGTCCCCGGAAACGGCGCCAAAAACTTGACAGGGCCGCAAGCGCACGGTGTACGTAATGACCTCAGAACTGGCAAACATCTTCACTGAGCTGGAAAGTCCTCAACAGCTCTAAAGTGAAGTCTTCAAAGTACTGGTGAGGACCTCAATCCAAAGATATGGAATTGAGAAACAACCTCAGTGGCTGGCTGTTGTTGCTGATGTTGATGTTGTTGTTGTTGGACGACCTCATGACTTGTTGGACCATCATGAAACACTCCTGGATGTCAGTGTTTGATGCTGAAGATGGTGAGGTCGTTGCTGCTCTTGATGCTGGCTCCTGATCACTTGGTGCTGAACTTTGGTTGTTTGATGGAGGACCTCCATCACTTTCATTTGGACGATGAGTACATTGTGGGGTTCGAAGCTTGTTGGATGTCTAGTGTGATTGATCGTGGCGTTCGAGATGTTCAAGGTTCTTTGGAGCCGAATTATGGGGAGGGCCTCGGTTTTAATTCCAAAGAGTTCAGGGCAACTCTTTTTCAAGAAGGGGAGTATGGAGCGTATCGGGATGGGGCCCGAACCTCTAAATTCATGATCGCTAAATCGTCCCGCACCCCCTCCACGAAACACAATGAAAATAGCTCCGAGTACGGGTGTGGGGTCCATTTCAAGGTGGACCTGGGACCTTGGAGGCGTATTCGTGTCATCACCGGGTGTGGTATCCACTTCAAATGGGACCTCGGACCATGGGAGTGGAGCTACGGGTCCTCATTGAGACCTACTTCGGGCCTTTAAAAGGGTTCGGAGTCATTCGGAAAGAATAAGCGGAAAAGGGTCAACGTGTGTTGTCGGAATCGATGCGCCTTCACGCTTTGGGTCATAACTCCTTCAATTTAACTCCGAGGGATCTCAAATTTTGGGAACTTAAATTATACACTGAGAGCTTTCTATCGATATCTTACGGACCTAAAACAGAGTTTGGATGAAGAAGTTATTGGCGTTTGAAGTCGGTAGGGAAAAACTGCCCCGAAGACTGACTCGCCCGAGTCATCATGTGACTCGCCTGAGTCACCTTGCTGCCCAGGGACGTCGAGCCCGCGACTCCTAGGGTCGCGCTCGCGGCCTCCTTCTGCCCAGACCTACTGCTGCTGCTGCGTGTTGTCCCCCCCCCCCCCATTCCTATATATACCCCCTCCCTGGGCATTGTTTAAAAGTTTTTGGACATTGTGTATGAAATGCTTTGGCATTGTAGGGGTTTTTCCCAATTTTCTCAAAAATCTTGATTACTTTATCCAAGTGATTTGGTGGTGTTTCAAGTCATTGCTTTAGTGATTATTTAGTGGATTACCTTGGATAATCATGGTGGGGTGTTAGGCCTAGAGTTGTGGTTCTCCTTGCTCAAGGTCATACCCATCATTTGGGTATTCAAAGCCCTTGTTCTTGGTGATTATCGATTCCATTCAACTACTTAAGCTAATCTTCACCCTCCACGCGTACGGTAACGCTCCACCATCGTTCATTAAATTACAAAAAGTAGCCGGGGAATTCGTCAACCCAAATGGTATAACAACAAATTCATACAATCCATATCTAGTAACATAGCTTGTCTTGGGCTTGTCTCCCTCAGCAATTCGGACTTGCCAATAGCCCGAATGGAGATTTAACTTCGTGAAGAAGGACGTCATGGACAAACGATCAAACAGATCATCAGTACGCGGAATCAGATATTTATTTTTAATCGTTACTTTATTCAAAGCACGATAATCAATACACATACGCAACGTACCATCCGATTTCCGTTGGAATAGCACCGGCGCCCCATAAGATGCCTTGGAAGGTTGAATGAACCCAGTCTGTAAAAGATCATTCAACTGTTTCTGTAATTCGGCTAACTCTGTCGGTGCCATTCAATAAGGTGTCTGTGTTGGGGGCTTCGCGCCCTTCTCCAACTCAATGTCGTGGTCCACCACACGCCTCGGAGGTATCCATCGAGGCAGTTCAGGGGGCATCACATCCTCAAACTCCCCTACCACTGACGCCACTGCATCCGGTACTTCCATGGTTCGGTCAGGATTGGTTTCCACCAAAACCGCGGCAAAGGTCGACTCTACTTTGCGAACCCCATCCTTTACTTGCATTGCAAACAAGAGCAGGGATTTCTGCTCCTTGTCCAGGCTCACAGCCCGCGCAAAGCATGGAGTCCCCTCATCCCCGATGAGTATCCCACCAAGGTGTGGCATAATCGATACCTTTGCTTTTCGCCAAAACTCATTTCCCAAAATGACATCAAAATCATCCAAAGGCACAACAAGGAAACCCATAATACCCAACCAATGATCGACCCATGTTCGGTCTCGTTCTGAGCCGAATTCTTCTCTTTTATAGAGTGTTTTTATGTGTTCTAACCCCTTTATATATGTTAGTTAAGTTGTTTTCTTAGTTTTGTAGGGAAATAAGGTGTTGAGCCAAAACCGAGCCAAAACGGAGCAAAACTTCACAAAGAATGGAGAGCAGAAGCAGAAGTACTAGTAGGATGACTCGCCCGAGTCATATCCTGACTCGCCCGTGACCACCATCTGTGGCCTTGATGCATGCAAAAATCAACTAAGTAAGAAGTGAAGATCAGGATGCTGACTCGCTCGAGTCACCTAATGGCTCGGGCGTGACCAACTTCTGCAAACCGAGATTGAAGCGAAGAAAATGGCTAAGGCAAGGAGCAACCAGAAGGCTGACTCGACCGAGTCACTTGGACGACTCGGTCGTGACCATGTCCTGTGCAGCCGAAGAAAATTTGCCAAGAAGACATCCTCGAGGGCGGGCCGACTCGCCGAGTCGGTGACTCGCCTGAGTCGGGTGACTCGCGAGTCACCACCTTTCTGCGCATAATCTCCGGTTAAAATGCTGCGTTTTGTGTAACAACTTTTGCTTGTATATAAACCCTTAGGACGAAATTATCAGGAGCTTTAGTTTTAGTATTGTTTTACTTTGTTTTTCAATTGAATTTCCTTCAAGTTATTGCATTTTACTTTCTCTCTCTGAGGGTTTCATTGTTTCTTGTTCTCCAAGCTCTTATGTTTTTTAGTGTAATCAACATTTTCTTCAAGTAATTTCAGCTAAGTTTCTTCTTCATTTACCTTGTGCTTTTGATTTCATTGAGTTTGTCATTAAAAGTTTCTAGGTTAGCCACCAAATCAATCATTTTAGGGAAAAGTGGGATTAAGGGCAACAAATCTTTCTGAAGTGAAGATCTGAGGGTCCTTAGTAACTTGATTCACAACTTTCTATTTTGTTCGGGGAAAGTTGCAATTGAAGATGAAGAATGAAGAATAGAGATTTTGATTAGTCATCAAGGGTATGGACTTGATACTCAACTTGTTATTAGTTAATTAGTTGCTTGTTAATTGCTTGTTAATTGCTTTTTGATCATATTAATAGTTTAAGGTGTTATTGAATGTTTGCTTTGCTAGTATTATAGATTTCTTTTGAATCAATTGTTAGTAATTACTTGCTTAGTTGTGTTACTTTCTTAATGGTAATGTCTAGTATCATGCTTAGGAATAGTTTTAAAGCTTAATTTACATACTTTACTGCTTTCCGTATTCGAGAACCCTTAACAAGCCGAAAACCTAAACAGGCCTCACACCCATCCTCGTGTTCGACATCCCGACTTACAAAACCCAATTTACACAAATGAACAACCCACAGTGACACACCCTCAAGCATACCGACTGCATCCGACGTAACGACATTCACTGTCTTTCGTTGGGAGTTAGTGGGGGATAAAGGAAAATTGAATCTCACAGCCACCTCAATTTTCATAAAATTATGTGTCGCGCCTGAATCCACTAGCATAATCACCTGCTTTCCCGAAATACTAACATCCAAGTACATCAAATTTGAAAGTAAAGGGGTCGATTGTGTACCTTCATGCAAGGCACCCAACCTTTGCAATGGATTGATGCGAACAGGGACAATCTCCTGACCTGTTGGCTCCTTGGGACCCTCCTCAAACATGGCGACTACTTGTTGGCATTTGGGGCAATCCCTTGCCAAGTGCGACCTTCGACAGATAAAATAGCCGTCAGCGGGACGAGGCTTCTTGGTCGGATAGGCTTCAGCGGACGCCTTTCCTTTTGAAGAAACTCTAGATGCCTCCTCCCTCTTCCGCTTCCCTTGGGGCTGCTTCCCTTTCGATGGTCGACCCTTTTCCCCCTTCTTGCCATGGCGACGAGCCTTTTCTTATGGTGGCCTAAAGTCCACCAACGCCTCAGCACAAGCAATTGTCGAAGGTAAGTCCGCCACTCGTTGCCGCCGTAATTCGTTCTAGACCCATGGCTTCAAACCAGTGATAAATTGAAGAGTTTGTCCTCCTCTGACATCCCCCTGATGTCTAGCAACAGGGAGGCAAACATCTTCACATATTCCCGAACAGTACTGGTTTGATGAAGTTCCCTCAAACGATCATGGGACGTCCAAGATATGTGATGAGGCAAGAACTGTGCCCTAATTTCCCTTTTCATATGGTCCCAAGTAGAAATGGGAGCACGTCCAGAATCACGATCATCCTCAGACCGGGATCGCCACCAGATCTTGGCATTCCGTGACAAGAACATAGCGGCTTCCACCACCATATCTCGATCTGGCACCCTTGATGCCATAAAGTACTGTTCTAAATCCCATATAAAGTTCTCAAGAGTCTTTGATTCATGAACCCCATCATAAGGCCTAGGGTCAGGGACTTTCACCCGCGGACGATCATTCGAATGAGAAGAAGTCTCGAGTTGTGCCTTCAAGGCAGCCACTTCCTCGCAAAGACTCTTGACCAACAGTGAATTATCCAACTCGCTGTTGGAACGAACCTCGTTGGGGTCTTTCTCCATCATCTTCTGGAGCATGTGCTTCATCTCTTGAACCTGCCCTGCCAAAGTCTGCAATCCGCGAATGACAGTGAATCCCTCCGTGATCTCTGTCTCCTCAGTCACTCTAAGAATATTTTCGAGATGGACCACACATGCAGGCGTTTTTCGAGCCATAGATACTTTGTTAGAGCACCGACTTGGCTCTGATACCAATTGTCACAGGGAAAAATTTTGCCTTAGTTAAATTCATGTTTTTTCGCTATGGGACAGACTAGTTCACAACCAACTCACCCTTAACAATTGAACGTACAAAATGACAATAACACAATAGAGTAGGGACAAGGCAACACAATCTTCATTAAATAATCTGGATACAAAGCCTTTACATTCGAGTATCAAGGCATCAAATGCAACAAAATTCTTCATAGGGACAAGGGACTATTTACAATATATGGAAGGGACAAGATCCCCACTGCTTGGATGAAGATAACAACAAAAACTCAACCGTCACTTTGGATAGGATAGATCTTGATTTCGTTGGCACAATAGGCTTCACAAAGGACTAGATTCATCGAACTCAAAAACCTGCATCAATCGAATGGATGTTGTAACTGTTGGCAGTTATAACCGTCGGCGGTTACTCAGCTGTCGACCAAGTCCATCAGTGGACGTACTTGGCATACCAGTTGACTCGGAAACCGATAGTCTTGGCATGCCAACTGACATCGCATATCGGCAGTCTCAGTATACCAGCCTGCCTCGGCATGCCAACCTGCCTTGGTATGCCATTCTGCCTCGACATGCCAGCATGCCTCGGCATAGCATCCTGCCTTGGCATGCTGACAAGTTCCTAGCCTTGTCTTTAGCCAAGTCTACCCCTTGCCCTTTATTGTTGGTCATGCCAATGCTAGTTTGGTTCGACTGTTTCAGGATCCATCCATCCCCTTGCTTGTCAAGACATTGTCAAGACAAGTCTCTTGGCGGCATTACCATGCTCGGGACAAAAAGGGTCTTACAGTAATCCACCATAACTTTTGCCACCTCCTCAAACTCAGAAACCATAACTCCATCCTTATTTTTGATTAAAACACAAAAGATTCTAACTGCTTCTGCTTCATCTTTGAGATAAAGATGCTAGAACTTTCATCCTTGTTTTGACTCCATTAAAACTTGGCCTGTTGTTCCATTAAAGAGTGGCTTGATTGAATGATATGTCAATAATCACTTCTAGCTTCCTTATCTTGACCTTGAAGATCAATGTTGTCCTTATCCTCATACATCTCTTGCAACTAGTACATTGGACAACCTTCTCAATAATAACTTCAATCTACTTACTTCCATCTACTTATAAATATCAAAATACTTAGATTTGTGTAGCTTCTTAAGGCAGCCTTTAATATCTTTAAGAAAGCAGCAATTCTGATACATTGGACAACCTTCTCTTTGTGTGAACATCTCTTGTTGAATGAACCCCGAACATGAGGGATCCAATTAGGGATCCAATTGGCACATTTGTGTAACACCCCAACACCCTTAAACACAAGACTAACATAATACAAACACTAAGCCTGTGATTAGCGCAGCGGAACACCTAGGATGGAGGTATTACCGCTGTCCCCTAGGCAAAACTCACATCTTACATCCTCTGTAAAAATCAGATACCTTTTATGTCTTTGATTCTTACTTTGGTGCCTCCTTTTGGCCTCTAACTTGTACTAATTCACAACCAAAGCCCAAATTAACTATTACTCATGGTTCTTCCAGATTTTAATACTCAAAGATTACCACAAATAAGCTCATGAAACTCACATGCAACCCTAGATTACACATGCAACTATAATTAACACTTGAATTAACACTCTTTCACCCGTTTCCACACTAAATTCCTTTCATCCATGTATATAACCACTTAATTAACATAATAAACAGCCCAAATCAGTCCCTTAATCATCATATTTCTCCTCCAAAAACCACATGCAAGCAAGAATTTCAACATTCAACAAGAACTTAGCAAGAACTCATCCAAAATCCAATCAAACTACACATGCATCCTTCTCAAACTCAAACCCTAATTAACCCAGCTTAACCACAACTTAAATTCATGCTTAGAAATCATAAAAGAGATGAAAAACTTCAAGAATAATACAATTTATAAGTGAAATTCTGTAACGACCCGGAAATTCAATTATAGAAAAGTCAAAGTCAAACTAACGTTAACAGACAAAACTTAGCGGAAGACTTCAAATTTAGTTTGGGCGTCACTGCCTTATTCCCGAAGGAACACAAGGCGAGAAAGGAAAACACAACTGTCTGTTAACGGTAACTACTAACAACTCAAAACAAAACTTTAAGACATCATAACGAAAACAAAATAAAAAGATTCAAGGACTTCTAGACTCGTCGTCCTCACTTCTAATTCCCGTTCCCAGCATTTAGATCTTCACCTGAAAACAAACATTTCAAAAATGAGGGGGAAATCTCAATAATGTCTACCCCTAACGTTTAAAACAGTTTAAGTTCATTTCAATTCATTTTGGGGAGAGGGATCAAATCAAACGTTTTACAAACCTTTAATCCCATACTGTTTCCTCAACCCATCCAATCCATATTTTAAGTTGCGGGCGGGATATCAAATCCCCTAAAGAACATTGCCTACTGAAGGCATCAAACAACTATCCTATATCAGGGATGAAACCCTGATCTCCTGGCACATAACCCATACAAGCATCGAATCCTGGTCTCAGGGTTATCACCCGCATAAACATTAGCCTCTCAATGGCATCAAACAGTCGCCCACCAAAGGCATCATAACATCTATCCTATATCAGGGATGGAACCCTGATCTCCTGGCACATAACCCATACAGGCATCGAATCCTGGTCTCAGGGTTATCACCCGCAAAACATTAGCCTGTCAAAGGCATCAAATCAACAACCCGCTTAATGTTTCCACTTTGAATTACTAAATCATTATTCAAACTCATCTCACAAATCTCAAGTCAAACCCAACCCAGATTATCAAAAACAATAAAACCACTTATAAAAGACCATCTCAATTTCTCCACTCATAAAACAAGGTACAACGATTACAACAGTTATCCAAAATAGATGGTCATAATTCCACAAAAGTCCCCTTTCGAGATGCAATTATCAAAACAGATTAGAAAACGTTAAAACACATTTTAAGAGCATCCCGGTGGGGATTAGAGCATAGACAATTACCTGATATACTTCACAGCACAGAAAAAAGAAGAACACACTTGAGCTCACTAACGTCACGCACTAACTCGGGCCTAGAATAAGAATAATTATCTAATCAAAACGCGTTCTAACGAAGTTAGTATTAACTATTAACTACCTAACCCATCCCCTAGGAACACTTAGGTTCCTATTATTTATGAAATTACACTTAACACCTCCAAGAAAACACATAACAAGATCACATATTATTTTCACTCAACAATTCTTTATAAATAAAAGCAAGAAGAGGACAGATTATAACGTTCACATAAAACGGGTCACAACTCGACTTCCCGACATCCTACAAGTCTGGTTCTGGACTTTTCGGAAACCTAAGGATGTCTACTAAAACTTCTATGTTGATGTCCAAGCCCAAATCAGTCCCGAAAAACTCTAAAAACACCCATCTTCACAATTGGTCCAGTTCTGGCAGGTTCTGGTAAAACGGTTATAACTCGGGCTATACAAGTCAAACGTTCGATCCGTAAAATTCCTATGGTTCCTAACATCTAAGGGAACCTCCAGTTAAAAGGGATCGAACAAGAGGTAACTAAACTAGCCGTGGTGACTCGATCTTTAGACACTAACGAAACTGTCTCGACAACGGTTATTGATTAATTTGTTATTTCGGTTCTAACCTTTACCAAACGGTCTTGGGGTTCTAATTTGGACTTAAAACGATCCTTAGGGTCTAAGATATAAAGTCCAACTTAACTTAGGTCCAGCAATTAAGCTTGTAGTATTAAACCTAATTTAGAAAACATGAAAGACACTTTAATAAAATTTAAACAATCCTAAAGTCATAAAAGAAATAAATTACTTAAAACATAAATTAATTGACCAAGATTTTAAAGATTAAAACATGGATTATTTACAAGTAAGTTATAACAAAAATAAACAAGAATTTCAAGAACATTGAAGGTGGTTAAACATGTGGGTTTCTTAATTTAAGAATCAAGAAAGGCTTAAAGAACATGTAAAATAAAGTACAATAACATGTAACTACTAATCAAGAATTCAAGATTTTATTAATAAGAAACAACTTGTAGTAGGTTAACTAATTTATTAACAAACTTAATAAGATTTATTTTTAAAGAACAATAAAGAACATAACGACTTTATAACTAAAATTCAAGAATTAACCTAGGTAATAAATTTCCAATTTCGTACATACAATAATAAGGTTATCTAACCCTAACATGATTTACAAGGACAAGTGCAATACCAATTGAACCCTAACAATTTAACTATTACAATCCTAATAACAAAACACATAATAATAATTAAACAATTTATATGTAAATAAAACAATACAAGAACAATAAATTACACATAACAACTTATTACAAATTACACATAATTACAACAAGAATAAAATTACAAATAATTTCCCCTAATTACAAAATTACAGCAATTATAAACATAAAAATTATAACACGGTGATAGGGTGTGACGGCGGTTGCGGTGGCGTGCGACGGCGACAGTGATCAAGCGCCGACGTCGGCGTTGGTGGTCGTCGGTGGTGGTGGCGCAGCGAAACTCGATCAGAGAGTGAGAGAGAAAGGCAGCGAAAGAGAGAGAGAGAGGAGGGAGATAGGTTTCGCGGTGGTGGTGGCGGCGCTGCGGCGGCGGTGCCGTCTGGTGGTGGTGGCCGGCGGTTTCAGAGAGAGCAAGAGAGAGAGGGAGGGAAGGCTAGGGTTTGGTATTAGGGAGAGAGATTAGGGTTTGATATGGGTTTAGGGGGGTTTTTATACTAATACCCAATTTAGGCCCAAATACTAATCCTATTCCTAACCCAACCCAATTAAACCAATTAAAAACTGATTTTTCAAAAAATCCAATAATTCTAATAATAGTAATAATAATATTAATACTAATAATCATATAATCACATAGCAAATAATATTCACGTAATTAATCATATAATAATATTAACCAGCGGAAATTACTATTCTACCCTTGTTAGCCCCTCAACGGTCCTACGAGCTCAAGCGTTAGCATAAATAAACACAAACGAATAATAATAAAACACGAAGTCAAACATAATATACTAACGACGTCACGGTCAACATCTTTGGATTTTTCGGGGTTTTACATCATTACCTTCTTAAAAGAAGTTTCGTCCTCGAAACTTAAACTTAACCCTAACGGTCCAGTAAGGAAACTAACGGTTTCATTCCTCCTAAAACTCGATGTTTTACAACATTACCTTCTTAAAAGAAGTTTCGTCCCCGAAACTTGACGCGCCTTAGGCTTGGAACAAGTGAGGGTACTTCTTCCTCATTTCGTCTTCTGTTTCCGAGGTTGCTTCTGTTGTGGTATGATTTGCCCATCGTACTTTTACCAAGGGAACTACTTTCCTCCTAAGCTGCTTGTCTCTACGGTCCAATATCTCTAGCGGTTGCTCTTCATAGCTCAGATCTTCTTGTAGTTGCAGCGGCTCAGGATCAATCACGTGAGTCGGGTCCGGAACGTATTTTCTGAGTTGTGACACATGAAAGACATTGTGCACTCTAGGGAGTTCTCCTGGCAGCTGTAACTTGTAGGCGACTTCTCCGATGCGTTCCAAGATTGGATATGGCCCGATAAATCTTGGTGTCAATTTGCCTGACTGGCCAAATCTCATGACTCCCTTTGTAGGTGAGACCCGTAAAAACACATACTCTCCTACTTCGAACTCCAAAGGTCTTCTCCTTCTGTCAGCATAACTCTTTTTTCGACTTTGTGCTGCCTTCATCTTGTCTTGAATGATTCGAACCTTCTGAGTAGTGGCCTGTATTAGGTCCGGTCCGATCGTTAGAGCTTCATCGATGTCCTGCCAACATAGGGGAGTTCTACATCTCCTTCCATACAAAGCTTCGAAGGGTGACATCCCTATACTAGCATGATAACTGTTGTTGTAGGAGAACTCAATGAGAGTCAACTCGTCATCCCACGAGTCCTTGAAGTCCAATGCGCATGCTCGTAACATATCTTCGAGGGTTTGGATGGTTCTCTCTGTCTGCCCATCTGTAGCTGGGTGAAAAGCGGTACTGAACTTGAGCTTTGTACCAAACGCCTCTTGTAACTTTTTCCAAAAACCAGACTGGAATCTGGTGTCTCTATTTGAGACTATAGAACTGGGTACTCCGTGTAACCTTACAATCTCCCTTACATAGGCTTGAGCTAGCTGATCTAAGGACCAGTTGTTGGCGATGGCTAGGAAATGAGCTGACTTGGTCAAATGATCTACAATCACCCATATTGCATTGTGTTTCCGCCTGGTCCTTGGTAGACCTATCAAAAAATCCATTGATATCGAATCCCATTTCCACTCAGGGACGTCTAACGGTTGCAGAAGTCCGCCGGTCGCGTTGATGCTCGCCTTGACTCGCCGGCGTAAGGCACTTTGCCACAAAGTCCGCCACTTCTTGTTTCATATTACTCCGTAACATCTGTTTGTGTCCTTGTAAAGCTTATTTCCTCCCAGGTGTACAGAATATGGCGTGACAGCCCTTCTTCTAAAATCTTCCTCTTTAACTCCTCCATGTTAGGTACATGACGGTTATGGAAACGTAATGTACCATCTTCGTGAATCACGAAACCAGGGGCTTTCCCCTGCAAAACTTCCTCCCGTATCTTGACAAGCTGTAAGTCCAGCTCTTGAGTCCTCTTGATCTCCTCCATTAGAGTAGGTTGTAATTACATGGCATTTAACACAGCTTTCCTTCCAGGTGTCACCACATTAATCTCCAATCTCCTAATCTCCTCGCACAGCTCATGCGGTACCATCATCAAGTGGTTTATAGCAGGATACGGTCTTCTACTCAGGGCATCAGCCACTACATTTGCCTTCCCGGGATGATATTGGAAATTCACATCGTAATCCTTCAGGAACTCTAACCATCTTATGCACGAGGTTCGGCTCATACGTGTGAAAAGGTACTTCAAACTCGATGGTCCGTGAATATCTCGCAGGTACTCCATAAAGATAATGCCTCCAAATCTTAAGTGCAAAACCATCACTAACCTGCATCATGAGTGGGGTAATTCTTCTCATACGTCTTCAGTTGCCTGGATGCATATGCAATCACCTTCCCCTCCTGCATGAGCACACAACCCAATCCACCATGTGATGCGTCACTGTAGATAACAAAGCCTTCGTTCCCTTGAGGTAAAGCAAGAATAGGGGCCGAAGTAAGCCTCTTCTTCAACTCCTGGAATGCTTGCTCACATTTTTCCGACCATGCGAACTTTATTGACTTCCGAGTCAAATTGGTCAACGGGGTGTCGATTTTTGAGAAATCTTGCACGAACTTCCTATAATACCCTGCCAAACCCAGAAAACTCCTAATCTCCGTGGCATTCTTCGCTGTCGGCCACTTGGTGATGGCCTCCACCTTTTGGGGGTCTACTGCTACTCCTTCCTTGGACACCACATGTCCTAAGAAAGCTACTTGTTCCAACCAAAACTCGCACTTCTTAAGCTTCGCATAAAGCTTGTTGTCCGTAGAGTCGTCAATACTTCTCTCAGATGATTCGCATGCTCCTCTCGTGTTCCTGAATATACCAATATGTCGTCGATGAACACCACTACAAACTTATCCAGGAACGGCTCGAACACTCTGTTCATCAAATCCATGAAGGCGACTGGGGCATTTGTAAGCCCAAAAGGCATTACAACGAACTCATAATGACCATACCGAGTTCGGAATGCGGTTTTAGAGATATCTTCTTCGCGAATTCTTAACTGGTGATAACCTGACCTCAGATCTATCTTAGAAAACGTTGTTGCTCCTCGCAACTGGTCGAAAAGATCATCAATACGAGGTAGAGGATAACGATTCTTGACGGTAATCTTGTTCAACTCCCGGTAATCGATGCACAACCTCATGCTACCATCTTTCTTCTTCACGAACAGTACAGGTGCTCCCACGTGACGCGTCTTGGCCTCGGATATATCCCTTTTCTAGCAGCTCGTCTAGCTGAGTCTTCAACTCCTTAAGCTCTGCGGGCGCCATGCGATATGGGGCTTTTGAAACAGGTGCGGCCCCGGGCTCCAAATCGATGTAGAAATCTACCTCCCTGATTGGAGGCAGACTCGGGATCTCCTCCGAAAATACATCAGAATACTCCCGCACTACCGGGATATTCTCAATCGTAAGCTCCTCCACCTTGGTGTCGATTACGTTGCATAGAAATCCTTCACAACCTTGACCCAGCAACCTCTGGGCCTTGAGGGCAGAGATGATCCGCACACTCTGAAGATGCCTATCACTCCAATGCACTACCTTCTTTCCATTCGGTCCCATTAAGGTCACCTTTTGCTTATAACAATCTATCTGAGCTCTATATTTTGCTAACCAGTCCATCCCCAAAATAACGTCGAACTCCATTAGGTCAAACATATAAAGGTCGGCCTCAAACTCCTGTCCTGCTATCACTATAGGACATCCACCATATAACTCTCCACAACTAATGGTATCCCCTGTAGGTAGGGCTACAGACATAGGCTTACTATTCTCCGAGGGTTTCATCTTAGCCTTCTCTACTATAGCTCGTCCAACAAAAGAATGGCTAGCACCAGAATCAAACAAAACAGAGATATTGTAGAGGTGGAGAGAGAAGGTACCCGTCACAACGTCTGCTTCATTCTCAGCCTCTTCTTTCCTCATTACGTATACCCGTCCTCCTGCGTTGCATGGTGGTTGTCATGACGAGGCGTTTGCTTGGCCTTCCTCGTTATTTCGATTTCCACTGGAACCATCCCGGTTTTGTTGTTGTGGCCTTTGATTCCCATTATAGCCTCCCCGATTTTGATATGTTGTCTGCAGGGCTCTCCAATTCCCGTTATTCCCATTGTTTCCATTATTTCCACCATTATTACCCCCTGAGTTCTGTAAAGGGCACTGCCTGATGTGATGCTGGAGACTCCCACATTTAAAGCATCCTCCCTTTGTGGCTCCTGATCTACAATTCCTAGCAAGATGGCCAGGTCGACCACAAATCCCACAAATAGGTACATGGGTTGGTCCACGTCCCGAAGGTTGGTTGTTTTGCCAGTTGTTGGGGCGGAACCTCTTTTCCTGATAAGGTTGAGGTGGGTTAAAACGGGGTGGCTCTTTCCTCTTTTGCCCCTGTATGCCTAACTGTCGTTCCATGTCATTCATCACCCTTTCTATAGTGAGGGCAACGTTCAGCATGTTCTGATAAGACGTGAACTCCCGTGATGACATGCGATCCTGAATCTTACAATTCAATCCATCCTAGAAACGGTCCATCCTTAGCTGCTCAGTGGCTACCAAAGCAGATGCAAATCGAGATAGTTCAGTGAACTTTGCAGAGTAGGCGAGCACGCTAGTTTCCCCTTGACGCAGATTCATGAATTCTTTTTCTTTCGCCTTCTGGAGGGAAATTGAGTAAAATCGATCCTTTAGCACAATCTTGAAGCGGTTCCAGTCGAAACCCGGTTCGGTCCTTATTTCCTTCACACTGGCCCACCACAAATCAGCCTCTTCCTTCAGGTGGTACGCAGCAGAATCCACCCTTAACTCCTCAGGACAGCGTGTGGTGTCGAAAATCTTCTCAATTTCCCTAACCCAATCTTCAAAGACTTTGGGGTCAGCTACCCCGGTATAAGTGGGCGGGTTGAAGCTATTGAACCTTTGGAGGAGAGCGGAGGGATCATTCTCCCTTTCTCCTCCTTGTCGATCCACTACCCTCTTCAGTAAATCCTTGTGCTTGTTAAGCATCTCAATCATCAGCATGCTGGCTAGGTCGTTCCCCGATGCTGCTGTGCTTGGCCCGGATATCAAATGAGGAGGCGCTGACAAAATTCAGTCGTAGTTTGAGGCCGTTGTTCGGCTGCAGCTTGCGGGCGCTCCCGAGTACCGTGGTTGGGTTGAGAACCGTTCATGTCCGACATCCTGATTCAAAGGGTCGATTTAGTCTACTTAAAGGGTTTTCCAATCCATTGTCTCAACATCATTCTAGAGGTAGCTACTTGGTCCGGTCTTCTCATAGGGTGCTAAACAATACGAAATTGTAATTCTATTTCACCAAGTAATTTCTTATGTCATCAGTTTATTTCATGAATTTTCATCACATATTGAAAGGTCACAAAACAATATTTCTATACACCAATGTAATCATATGTACAATATTCCCCATCGGGACAATTACCCAAAAGAAACAACATGCCAATATCCAGATTATATCACAGTTCATCAAAAATACAAACGTAACAACTATACACTAATACTCAACACATCGTGGCCATCCCACTCAGATGATCCTCCTGCATCGAGGGTTCTTCCTCGCTGAAACTGGAGTCCACTTAGGATCACTCGTCTCATCCCCCGAGCCCTCCTCGGGGTCTTCTCCGTCCCGGCCCACCTCATCCTCCTCCTGGGCGGATCTCATGCTCGGGCTCGACGGCGGGTGCGCAGTGACTAGAGGTTACCTCGGGCTCGGGATCCCGGGTGCCGCCCTCGGTGGGATCCTCCTCGGATCTTCTTCGTGGTCATCCTCATGATCCTCACCGCGCAGGAGTGGGTTCACTGGACCTCTCTACTCACAGATCCCAATCCGGGTGATCCTAGAAAAGACCCCCGGGATTCGATGCTCCGGCTCTACCCGGTACTCTGACACCAACAGCACGGGTGTGGGTACCCCTCCTCCGGAAGCAGGGGTGGCAGCAACGACGGCACAGTATGGCCCCACCAGGGATCGTCTCGTAAGGTGAGTAGAAAAGCATTGGCCTGAGCTTCCTCGTTGCCATGCAAGCAGGAGTTCGTGACATCCTTGGTGTATCGATCGATCTCATCGTAGAAATTCAGCATGTGGGTCCCCAAGTACCCACCAGGAGGAATGGGTGTGTAGCGGTGGAAACACGGCGTAGGGTGCTGGTGACAGTGTGTGCGTTGTGCCATCCTACAAGGTCAGAACGCATTACACATAAAATACTGATGATATAATCACAAATATTTAGGGAAAGCATGAAACCATTTTCCCCCACCCTACGCTCATCACTCCGAACTTAGCTTCCTAGGGTCTATCTAAACCTAAAGGACTCTGAGGAGCTACTAGGTCGCAACCCAGAGCTCTGATACCACTCTGTAACGCCCCGGAAATTCAATCATAGAAAAGTCAAAGTCAAACTAACGTTAACAGACAAAACTTAGCGGAAGACTTCAAATTTAGTTTGGGCGTCACTGCCGTATTCCCGAAGGAACACAAGGCGAGAAAGGAAAACACAACTGTCTGTTAACGGTAACTACTAACAACTCAAAACAAAACTTTAAGACATCATAACGAAAACAAAATAAAAAGATTCAAGGACTTCTAGACTCGTCGTCCTCACTTCTAATTCCCGTCCCCAGCATTTAGATCTTCACCTGAAAACAAACATTTCAAAAATGAGGGGGAAATCTCAATAATGTCTACCCCTAACGTTTAAAACAGTTTAAGTTCATTTCAATTCATTTTGGGAGAGGATCAAATCAAACGCTTTACAAACCTTTAATCCCATCGCTTCCTCAACCCATCCAATCCATATTTTAAGTTGCGGGCGGGATATCAAATCCCCTAAAGAACATTGCCTACCGAAGGCATCAAACAACAATCCTATATCAGGGATGAAACCCTGATCTCCTGGCACATAACCCATACAAGCATCGAATCCTGGTCTCAGGGTTATCACCCGCATAAACATTAGCCTCTCAATGACATCAAACAGTCGCCCACCAAAGGCATCATAACATCTATCCTATATCAGGGATGGAACCCTGATCTCTTGGCACATAACCCATACAGGCATCGAATCCTGGTCTCAGGGTTATCACCCGCAAAACATTAGCCTGTCAAAGGCATCAAATCAACAACCCGCTTAATGTTTCCACTTTGAATTACTAAATCATTATTCAAACTCATCTCACAACTCTCAAGTCAAACCCAACCCAGATTATCAAAAACAATAAAACCACTTATAAAAGACCATCTCAATTTCTCCACTCATAAAACAAGGTACAACGATTACAACAGTTATCCAAAACAGATGGTCATAATTCCACAAAAGTCCCCTTTCGGGATGGAATTATCAAAACAGATTAGAAAACGTTAAAACACATTTTAAGAGCATCCCGGTGGGGATTAGAGCATAGACAATTACCTGATATACTTCACAAGACGTAAAAGAAGAACACACTTGAGCTCACTAACGTCACGCACTAACTCGGGCCTAGAATAAGAATAATTATCTAATCAAAACGCGTTCTAACGAAGTTAGTATTAACTATTAACTACCTAACCCATCCCCTAGGAACACTTAGGTTCCTATTATTTATGAAATTACACTTAACACCTCCAAGAAAACACATAACAAGATCACATATTATTTTCACTCAACAATTCTTTATAAATAAAAGCAAGCAGAAGACAGATTATAACGTTCACATAAAACGGGTCACAACTCGACTTCCCGTTTTAGTTAGGGTTTGGGATTATACAAATTCAGATTTTTCGGGGTTTTACAAATTCAGATTTGAAACATAAAGAATAAAGTTAGGGTTTGGGATTATACCACTTGGAGAAGTAATTGAAGGAGAAAAACAAGAGAGAGGTATGGAGGTGGTGCTGCTCGGAGTGCTGGTGGCCTCCGCCACACGGGCCGGGAAAAACAGGGCTCACTGGGGTGGCTGGCGCAGAAGAGGGAGAGAGAGGGGAGTGTAAAGTGAAGTGTTAATTATAGTTGCATGTGTAATCTAGGGTTGCATGTGAGTTTCATGAGCTTATTTGGGTAATCTTTGAGTATTAAAATCTGGAAGAACCATGAGTAATAGTTAATTTGGGCTTTGGTTGTGAATTAGTACAAGTTAGAGGCCAAAATGAGGCACCAAAGTAAGAATCAAAGACATAAAAAGTATCTAATTTTTACAGAGGATGTAAGATGTGAGTTTTGCCCAATTGAATCTCCGAACTCCTTTAGTTGGGGAAACTTTAAGAAAAACACGATCTCCAACTTGAAACTCGAGCGGCTTCCGCCTACGATCAGCATAACTCTTTTGTCTACTCTGGGCAGTCTTAATATGTTGTTGGATGATTCTGATCTTATCCGTGGTGTCCTGAATCAGATCTGGACCTATGATTAACGTAAAAGAAAGAAAATTTTTAACCGCATAATTTAGTTAATCACCGTGATTAAGGCCTTAATTAATACGGGTTTAGGGCGGGTCGTTACAATTTGACAGTAACGAAAAGATGAACTGGCCTTTGGAACTTGAGGGAATTCCAGATGTATTGGTGCATGGTCAGACATGTGAAAAGGTTTGAACTCCACCCTAGTATATCTCTTTATAGACTGCCACTGATTATTAGAGAAAACCCTATCGAGTCTTGACCATGTATGACCATTAGACCAAGTGTAATAGAGTCCAATGAATCTCAATTTAGTTAAAAAAACATTCACTTAGGAAATTATGAAAAGAAATATCTCTACTTTCAACATCAAATCCCCCTATTACGTCCTCCTCATAGAGAATAACATTAAAGTCCCCTAAAACCAGCCAACCTTTAAACATAGCAACTTGTTTAAGATTATCCAACACCTGACTCCTCTCATGAGCAAGATTATGTCCATAAATCCAACTAACGAAGAATTCCACCCCATCACTTACTCGAACAATTTTAGAGTGAATCCATTGCTCTTGAGAATCAACCATATCCACCTGAAAAACCCGAGGATTCCATGCCACCAACATGCGCCCCTTCTTTTGAGAATTCGCATTAGAAATGTATCTCCATCCTAGGAAGGTGCGTAAAGCCATATCCTGTTCATTCTCCTTCTTCAACTAAGTTACCAAAAGGGCTACCAGACCAATATGAAAATGATGTAAATACCTCCTAAGATCAAGCTGCTTACTAGGACTATTAAAGCCCCTAATGTTCTAACATAGAATATTATCCATGGTTACCAGTCATCATCCCCGCTACCTTCTCTATTAAAACCTTTACAACCTCTTGGGAAATCCAGGATTGGATTTGGGCTATTAAAGGAGAATTCGATGACATAGGTAGTCCTTTAGAGGGGGTAAATTCATATGCTTCAGTTGTTGGAATGTTTAGCAACACATTAGAATCCACTATAGGAACATCATGATTCTAAATTTGCTTGGGAACCCAAACTTTTTGATTTTGACCCTTCTTTCCACAATTCTCTTCCATATAACAAAAAATGTTGCAATGGTTACACTAGAAAGGCTTCTAATCATAAGTAATCCATTGAGATATAACAATCCCCTGCTCATCAATGAACTCCACATGATCCGGAAAGTTCCCTTTAACCTCCATTTCAATCACAACACAAGCATATCTATAACTAGACCGATCTCTAGTAGCTTTATCCGCCTTAATAGGGATACCAAGAATACTCGAAATACGACTTAAACTTTCTCAATCCCAGAACTTTTGTTTCAGATTAGGAAATTTAATCCAAATTGGTGGAGAAGATATTTTCTCTTGATCAATAATTCCCACAGCATTCCAATCAACAACACAAGGTTTCTTTCCAAAATAATAAGCCCTTCTCCTAAGAGCTTCAATCTTGATCAATTTGGAAGAAAACTTCACAGAAAAACCCCTTCCTTAGTCATAGCAACTGTTTCTACCTTCTGCCCCTGCCATAAACCCCTAACAAAAGTTTCCATAATACGCAGAGGATGATTAATTCCCAAGATCTGAATTAACACCACATTATCCCAATTTTCATTCATTTCCTCAACAATATTCGAAAGCCTAGCAGATCTAACCCCATCAATGGTCACAAGAACATAAATCAAAGAAAGATCACATAAAGGATGTACAAGTCCTACAAAAATAGAAGTAGGAATTGAAAATACCTTATCTTTTGCACCCTTTGTTGCATATGTTGCCTTCACCTGTCCCCAAATCCTTCGATCCATGGTCTTTACAAGGCGACTGTTTAATTGGACCCTTGTCTCCCCACATCTTTCTGCTAATTGCTCAGCTACCGACCATGTAATCCTTGTAGAAGAATTAAGCATCGAGGAATTTTCTTCGAAGATTTAGCCAGATTCAAACCATATTTCCTCTTTACTCTCGCTATAGCCGAGATCTTATGAGAGAGAAGGTCTTAAGAATCCATTCTTATATATATATATATATGTTATCAGTGTGTTTAATAACTAACCATAACCAATTGTAATTATGTTACTAAACAGGTTTAATTAACTAAATCACGTATTTCAATTCAATTAATCGTTTGTGTTTTTGCAGGACTCAAGTAGTGCAACGACTGCCACACGTCAGCTTAGTATTTCATTTATTTATTATCTATGTTGTAATTATAATTATTTAGACTGACCCCAAATTTTCAGTGTGTTTTTACAATTAAGCTTTGTTAAGTCCGACCGACTTATAGTTATTATCATTATTATTATTATTATTATTAGTTATTTTTAATATTGTTGTTATTATTGTTATTATTTTTATTTATATTTATATTTATTTATTTATTTTTTTATTTATTTATTTATTATTATTATTAGGGAAATTCCAAATGGTAGGCACCAACTTTTGGGTATTCCAAATGGTAGACCCACTTTTTATCTTTTCCAAATGGTAGGCTTAAAAACAAAAATTATCCAATCCATAGGCCTTGTATGAAACTGTCGTTATCTATCATTAAAAAAAAATGAGTTTTGAATTCTATGCCTGCTCCTCCATTGCTCAGACTCATTTCAGTTGGGTGAGTAACATGGGCATCTTCTTCTTTCTCATCATCTCCACTGCCGCACTCTCTACAATTGAATCGGTAGCGGTAAGTGAGTAGAACACTGACCTTACCAATTAACTGCTTCTAAACCCTAATCCTCCATTAACCATTGTAAGTTATCCAAGCCAGCCAACATGTAACTAATTCATATACATTCGCAGCAGCAGCAAGGCTCAAACTGCGTATACACAGTGTTCGTGAAAACTGGGAATCTACCCATTAACTATTGTGAAATTACTATATTTGCTTCGGCAGTAATCCCAAATCTTTCCAACAGTTCAATCTCTCGATCCCAACTCAAACCCTAAATCCCCAATTTCTTCGTCCCAAAACTCCCTCCATCAATGGCATGAACCAAGCAAACCTCCCGGAAATCCACCGGAGGGAAGGCCCTGAGGAAGCACCTGGCCACGAAGGCCGCCCGGAAGTCAGCTCCGGCCACCGGAGGAGTGAAGAAGCCCGCTTCCGTGGGAACGATCGCTCTCGGGAGATCGAAAGTACCGGAAGAGCACCGAGTTGCTCATTCGTAAGCTTCCATTTCGTAGTCCGTGAGAGAGATTGCTGTGATTTCAAGATCGATCTTCGCTTCCAGAGCTTTGCAGCTTTGCTCTCCGTGAGGTCTTGAGGCTTACTTGGTTGGTCTGTTTGAGGATACCAATTTGTGTGCTATTCATGCTGAGAGGGTTACTATCATGCCTAAGGATATTCAGTTGGCTAGGAGGATCAGAGGCGAGAGGGCTTAGGGTTTGGGATTGGGTTAATTAGGGAGGTAGATGTGGTTGTGGTTTGTGGTTTTGGGTTTTGTTGAGCTTTGATGTATTATAGTATCAACTTATCAATGGAGGTAGGTTGTTAATTAGCTTTTGACGGTAGCAATGTACGGCACATCATGGATTATGCTGGTTAATAGGAAAAGATTTTCCCTTGCTCAAAAAAAAAAAAATTTGCTTCGGCAGTGGAGATGCTGAGAAAGAAGAAGATGCCCATGTTACTCACCCAACTGCCATGAGTCTGGGCAATGGAGGAGAGGCAGAGAATTAAAAACTCAAATTTTATTTTCTTTTTCTTTTTTTTTAATGATAGATAATGGCAGTTTCATACAAGGTCTACGGATTGGATTATTTTTGTTTTTAAGCCTACCATTTGGAAAAGGTAAAAAGGGTGTCTATCATTTGGAATACCCAAAAGTTGGTGCCTACCATTTGGAATTTCCCTAATTATTATTATTATTATTATTATTGTTGTTGTTGTTGTTGTTGTTGTTGTTGTTGTTGCTGCTGCTGCTGCTGCTGCTACTGTTATTTTTGTTTCTTTAACCTAACTCTAAATTTTACTTATCTCACCTCTCTAATTGTTGACATGTGAAAAATTTAATTACTAGAATTTTATTTTATTTTTTTTGTTTTGTGTTGCCTTGTTGAGTTATAAGGAAGAGAGTAATAATATTAGAAGAGGGAGTAAGGAATTTACACGTTAATTAGTCTTTGTTGGGCTTTAAAACACTAACCCACAAATACTCTTATTTTGCTTCTTCTCTCAAAAGTTAAATCAATTGTTTGGATAAAATGTCACCCAACATTTCGATTTAGTCAAAATTGTCATTGAACTTTAAAAATTGTCAAAAGTGCTACTGAATTTTCCATATTAGTTAAAAAAATGCTCTTTTACCTGCTACGACCAGTAAACCCTATTCCCCAAATTTATCCTCCATTTTCCCAAATCTTTTTTCTCTCTCTAAATCCCCCCAAATTTGCTACCCAACTTCCATTAACCCTGCCCCTAAACTTTTAGCCCAAACAATCTGCCCTCTCTCTTCCTCCCTCTTCCATTGGCAGTTCATCTTCATTTGATCATCTCCATCCCCTACTTCATCATCTTCATCCCTACCAAAGCTCTTAGTAAGTCCAAATCCCTAAGGCTTGAACCCAGACCCATTAACTCCACTATCAAAATCTCTCTCCCCCTATCAAAATCTCTCTCCTTACCCTTCCCAGAACTAGAACCTTGCAAAACACATTGATAAGCTCTCTGATCAATTCGTTGAACACTTGGTGTACATTTTTCAGATCAAACAAATTCAACCTCAACCTCCTATACCCCCAGGCGTGGCGACAGAGAGCGGTGCATCTTCATAATCTCTGCCACCACCCCATTCACCATTGTAGGATTATCCATTAGCAACCAATAAACGACCCACCAAATCAAGAAATAAAAAGGAAACGAAAAAAACTAAAATTTACCTAGAAAGCAAGGGGGGATTTTGGGGATTGGATTGTGCTGAATTTTTCTACAAAGTTCTAGAACCCCGAAAAAGGAAGCGGTTGTTCCTCCATTAATGTAGAGTAGTTCAGCTGCCATATTAGGGGCCTAATTTGGAATATTGGGGGGTTTGCAAATGTTACAGACTTACAGTTAATTCCTCCATCAACCTGCTATAGCATTTAAAAAATTAAGTGAATGGCATTTATTAGCTAAATTGGAGAGTTAGATGACATTTTTGACACTTTTTAAAAATCAATGGCAAATTTGACTAAAACGGAAAGTTTAGGGGCATTTTGATTCAAGAATTCAAGTGAAATCAAATAACTCTCCTCCCTTTACTCTCACCCTTACTGCCTTTGTGTTCACATGCCGCTAGACTAGCACGGCCGACCATCGGCACGGGTCTCCACCGCCATATTTTCGTCGACCGGACCACCAACCTGCCCATCTACTTCTTTCTTTGTTCCATATCTTTCTTTTGCGTATTCTCCTCACCCCTCACTTGAAGGTAAACCCTAACTTTTCTATTTCAAATATGAATTTTATTGTTTAATTTACAAATTTGGGTGTTTTCCTTGAATAATTTAGCTAGCTATTTTAAGTTTGCACGAGATAATCAGAATGGGTGTTGTTTTGGTATGAATGGAGATGAAATGACGGATTTTGATGTATGAAGGTTTGGATGAACTTGACTGTGGTTGATTGTAGTGTGCATGTTATTTTTAATGACCAAAATGCTGTTAATTTAGAAGTTTTAATGCTAGATTCTATTGCATGTGTTATGCCAATGAGCTTTAGCTCAAGTGGCATGAGGGTAGGAGGATAAACATCCCAACCAAGGCCTCAAAGTGGTGTACCCCATCCCCTTTGGCCTAGTAGGCCTATTGGGTTCTCCCTGAGATAGAGGACTCAATAGGTGGCCCAACTTATCAATGTAAAAAAAAGAAAAAATATTGCATGTGTTATAATTGATGTTGGGATGTTGAAGAGATGCAAGTTATGTATATCAATGGTGAATTAAGTTGAAATATAATACTTGGTGTTGTTGAAATTTGATAGTTTGAACTATGCTTGTACTCTGAGTGAATGGAAATAGTTATATTCGAGTTATAAGTTGCAGTGTTTGATGGTTATCAACAAGATTGGGTGGGTTAGTTTGAAGAAATTAATTTCTTCGACAACTAAGATTTCAAAGGTACCTTAGTGTATTTGGTTGGGTGTTTTGTGTGTTTTCGGGACAAGTGGAACGTCTTGTGACCAAAATTATAGTGCGCACTAATAGTCTTAGGTATTAGCTTCCACTCAGGCTTTGAATTTGGGGAATTCGATATGTATAGCTCGAGTTGTGGTGAATTTAATATAGGGGTCGTTATATACGTTTTTTTTTTTTTTGGCAATAGGGCTTTTAGCATTTTAAGGTATCAAGAAGGTCTTAATAGCTTAAGTGATCAACATGAAAGTTGTATTATACTCCGCAAGCTTTTCGGAATGGTCTCTTACGCTTTCATCGGATATCGGAGGAAAATGTTATGAACTGTTAAGGTCAACCCAATACACATATTTTGCCCAGAAAGTTAAAAGTGTCATAGTATGTCCAAGGTATTCTTTGAGGTTTTTCCCAGGCCTTTATGAGGTTGTGGTCAACACAAGGGTTGTAGAATATGATTCAAGCTTTTCATAGACTGCTTGTACATATTCATGCGATGTCTATATTTTAAGTTATGAATTTTCAAAGATCCTTTCGCTAATGTAATTTACTGCAGACCAGCCACACGTTTTGCCCTTTCTCAGGTCTTTACACCCATTTCTAGTCTTAGATTTCAACTAGAAAGTTGTAATTTGTAATTTTAGCTTTCCGAAAAGTTATTTTATAAGATATTTCGATCACCGTCATAAGAGTTATGATTTTTACTAGATTATCGCAAAATTTCCAAATCTTTTCATTTTCGGTCTATCCCTTTAACTTAGTAAGGCCATTATCTTCTTCAAAAGCTCCAAAATTAATTTACCTTGTTTTGCGCATTCCAAGTGTGGTTCGTGCGGTTTCTACTTTTTACTCGAGTTCTCCCAAGTCGTCGGAGTATTTTTACCTGCAGTTTGCAGCTTTAAAGTACACATATTGCCTGTACCATACCCAAATTCGATCATTTTAGTTCAAATAAAGTATGGATGTTATTTAACATGATTATTTTTTTTTTTACACATGTTTTCTCCCTAAATGTGGTCCCGCTCAACTTTATACATGTCAAAGTGCATCATTTACTTCATAACCTGGTCAGTGTCAACCGGTTAACTTCGTCCAGACATCTCGATTGGTCCGGGTATGCGCATATGAAGGTTAAGTCCAATGATAGTAAGGGATCACTCAGATAATATTAATTGTGCAACATGTGTTTATTTTATTTATTTCTTTTCTCTTTGTTGGAAAATGAATTGAAATTAATGCGCGAAATAAAATAAGTTACTTAAATAAATATTTTACTGTATAGGGGTATGCGTATTGAGTTTCGACATATCTGCAAAAATACTTTATGTTTTGCTTCAGGTAACGCCTCTGCTGCAGGTGAATCAAACTCTGGTAAGAAGTCAGGATAGTTTGAGGAGCAAGAAGTTTCCCTTATTTAAATCCTCTATTTTGACGTATGTTTTGCTATGGTTTGATGTACCAACGAACCTTGAATGTAAGTGGACTTTAGATTTTTATTGTAATTTTCCTCTTATGGTGGTGTAATACGATTATCCAAAGGTCTAGTATGGCATGTGTGTGATTTTTGGGGGTAGTGGTCATCTTATGGTTTAAGGTGGCATAAATATGAATTATGTAGAATGCTCATGGCTGTCTTGCAAGTATTATGTGGTATTTGGAATGAGGTGTTGGTCGTTAGCCTAATTCTTTGTTATGGATGACGATAATGCTTTTGGATTCTCTTATCCGCTGTGCTAATCTTTGGGTTAGGGGTTGTTGAATCCTAACCTAGTGATCATGAATTTGGGGGCATTACAGTGTGGTTCCGGTTCATCGCATGTTTGAATATCCCAAATCAGAACCGCCCCGTTTAGCATTCAATTTTCCGGTTCCGTGCACCGGATTTTCAAAAGCGATATGGTTTTGCCGGTTTACGATGCAGTTTTGTTGATTTACAGTTCAGTGTGGCGGTTCCAGATTTTTTGAACACTCTTGATTTCTAGAATGCATTCTCATATCTATTATTCTCCCTCTCAATCTTCTAGTGCCTTGTACCAAGCGGTCTTTAATGACATTTGTCACAAATGAATTCAAAATAAATATTGTTAAACATATGGGTAAGCAATTCAAGATCTGAAGCCTAATCGAAATCTATCAAATGGATAGGTTCTGGAACTGAAACTGATCAAACGAGTAAGGGTAAGGTTCCTAAAATTTAGAAATCAATAAAATGAATAAGAGCAAGGTTCTTAAAATACTCAACAACTTGTCACAGAAGTTCTAGGTATTCAAAACCTGTAATCAAGAAACGACTATGTAATTTTTAGAAACTAAATGTGTCATTGTTGTTTATGAAAAACCAACTTATAATATTATTTGTTTATGTTTCTGGAATGGTTTGTTGAGATATTGGAGTGAAACAGATTGGCAGACCGCATACATATATAGCAGTAGATAATAGCTAGGTTTAATGAAAATGATAGAAAATAGATGTGTCATTTCCTTCTTTTTAATGAAAATGTCAGAAACTATTATAAGTGTATAATAGATGTGTATCTGAATCGAACTCGAAACTGTGGGCAAGGTAAGGATCCTAAAATGAGGAACTAGTTTTAACGAGAGCACGGGTTAGGTAGTTAAATTTTAGGAACCGGTCAAACAGGTACGTGTGAGATTCCTAGCTAAAGGTCAGGGTATTCAGAATCGCTCATCCTACTTAAACATATGAGTTGTTGCATTGCAAAATGACTGCTAACCTTAAAACATGGGGGCCTGAAAATACATTCTAAAAACATGGAGTCTAAAAATAGTTTTCACAAAATATCAATAGAGCTATTGATTGCTACTGCCAATTACTATTAACAATAAACTCAGTGTGACAGCGTTCCATAGTTTATCAGTCACTGCTGACACCCCAATTCTATATGTTGCTAGAACTTACGAGGTTAAAAGTACAGGATAAAGCTGGACACTGTTGCGTAAAATAGAACCAAAGCTAGTAATGCAATTGATGCATCATGCATCCTTTCTGTGGGTCTTGAGGATACAATTTTGTTGAGCCTCTTCCTTGGGACAACACTATACACAGTGCTGAAGTGTTTCGATGTTTTTTTTTTTTTTTTTGGAGGGTATAAAATAAAATTTGATGAGTGGAGTCTATGGAAGTAAAGATGCATCTGCATTGCAATAACACTTGTGCAATGAATCAGGATCTTTTCTTGAAATTGATTGAGGCAATCAAGTTTCAATGCTTGAGCCCTCTTAACTAATTAATTGGGTCAAATCCTAGAATACCCAAAGGCCTATATAGCAAATTGCGGCAGTGAAAATGTCAAGCAAATTGTAAAGCGGCCACAAAAAAAAGGTGAAGAGTTTTTACAGAAAGAAAAGTACCTCATTGAATAGTTAAAGCGTATCCCTTCAGACTTTGGATGTCTCTCTCTCTCTTGATGCGCAGAGTGCTACATGCTAACAGAAGATTCCAGCACAAGTACAGGAAGCTATCTAACTGAATCATTTCTCAGCAAAACACTTCTTATGTTCTTCTCTTCTAATGTGCTCGCCTCTTTCCTACAGCTACTTCTCATACCAAGGTGTAATGCGAATAAATCATTTCCAAAGGTAAATCTGAAAAACTTACGCTCTAAGCATTTTAAAACTTCAAAACTCACCCCAAAAGGGGGGGAAAAGAACCATGGTCATCGAATGACAATTAAGAAAAACATGCATCAGCGTTTGAAAAATGAAAGCCATACTGTATGAGACTCGCATGTGAGAACAGCAACAAACATAAAATAAATCATTCAACATTCGGAACAGTCAGCTTATATTGCAGGATGACAGGGGTTGGCACAAATGCTTTCACAGGGAGGGAGGGCACATAACTGCAACAATACAGTACACATAAATATCCAAAAAATATGCCTTTACAAGAATGTGCTTCTTTATGACCAAATCTGGAAATACAGGTGAAAAGTGCAGCCTCTTTTTCACTCTTCATGGATATCATCAATCACAGCAGTCTGGACATACTATATGGTGATTACATAAGAATACATAAAGGCAACTGCAACTCAACAAAAACTGCCTTCAAATGATACAAACAAAAAGAAAATTAGACTATGGTCTCTGAAATCAAAAGCCCTTACTCTCTCCTCAATTCAATAGCCTTAGCCTACTCCAGTACTCATTCAAATTCTATGATATAAGGGTATGAGTAATCTTCCTTACCCACTAAACTCATTCTTGGGATTGTGTGTTTGATTCTTCAGTTTGTTCCCCAAGAGTAAAGCGAGCAAACCGGCGAACCTTGATGTTCTCCCCTAGTGAAGCCACAGTCTGCTTCACCAAATCCTTCACCAAGATAGTGTCATTCTTAATGAAGGGTTGCTCCAAGAGAGCAAGCTCTCCGAGTCTCTTTGAAATTCTTCCTTGAACAATTTTCTCCCTAATATTCTCAGGCTTGGATTGAATGTCTTCTCTCTGCATCTCGATCTCCTTTTCCTTGTTGACCATGTCTTCTGGGATGTTTTCAACAGACACATACTGAACTTGTGGGCAAGCTGCAACTTGCATTGCCAAATCATCCACCAACTCTTTGAAAATTTCGCTTCTACCCACAAAGTCAGTCTCACAGTTGATTTCGAGCAAAACTCCAATTCGAGCATCATGGATGTATGATCCGATCCTGCCCTCTGCTGCAAGGCGGCTCGATTTCTTGTCAGCAGAGGAGAGACCTTTCTTCCTCAGATAATCCTGAGCCTTCTCAAGGTCCCCTCCAGTTTCAGCCAGAGCCTTCTTGCAATCCATCATCCCTGCACCTGTTTCTTCCCTTAATTGTTTCACCAACGCAGCAGACACTGCAACACCCGTTGCCCTGAGAAATATGCATTATATTAGCACTTACAAATATTTCGTCAGCTAATTCTCAATCACTTTTGTCTTTCTTCTGCTTTATTCACTCTGCGTGTGTTTTTGTGGGGGGTGTTGCAGAATGAGCTTAATGTATACAATTTGAGTTATTCATTTTTGTTTTATTTATTTATTTATTTGGCTGCGATTTTCTCTGTTAAGGGGTAAGGAAGGCTGCCTATATTTAAATTCCCTTCAACCTTGCTCAGGCAGGATCCACATTGGTGTTACCTGTGTTTTGCCCAAAAGCGGCAAAACAAATCTTCAACCAAACAAGGAGCTTTAATTTAAAATATATTGCTTCCCAAAAGTGGTGAGAGTTGCGAGGAGGGACCTGCTTAATCTGATATACTAGGATATAACCTAAAGGATAGCTGAAGCTGGAGTTGAGTAAGAGTATGAGTACTCTCTGAAATCTCCATTACCAAGACACACACACCTATCTGTGGGTGGGACGAGAAGATGCAAAATCCTGAAGGAAAGGAGAAGGAAAGCAAAGAAAAACTCTTGGTTGTAGTATATATGCATCTGCAACAATAACAATGCCTAGCAAGCATGCCATCTTTGGCAGGTTGATGTAAACCTATCACTGGACTATACTACCAAAACAAACATACAGATCACAGTTCCAGTTCATTTGTAAATGTTAAGCTGTTGAGAAACACCAATATTTGTGAAAACTAGTGGGTCCTGGGGCTGGCCTATAATTCAAAGGAGGTCAAGTAAACCCAAAAAAAAAAAAAAACAAACAAACAAAGGTCTTATGAGCTCGGAGACATGTAAAGATCAGTGAACCACTTTGATTTGTTTTCGGTTGACAAAGTTGGCTTTGTAGTGTAGGGCATAAAGCCCCTAACTTATGCTAGAAAGCACAGCCTAATTGAACTGACAATTGTTAATTACTTATGGTCGAGAAATATACATAAAGCTTTGCATCAACCGTCAATCGAATCCAAGCAGGACCCAATAGATCCAATAGTATTGGAAATGGATACACCAAAAATCCAAAGGATAAACCAGATCTAAACAACCAATTTACAGTTCAGATCTCAATGAACCCACCATAATATGACAAATTACTATGCTCAAACACAGATGCAAAGGCAACCATGTACAATACACACTATAAACGAAATTCATTTAAGTGGGTGAGAAAAAGCAGTATAACACATCAGAAGAAAAGTAATAACTTACTTCTCAACTGGGTTCTCAACCTGAGCTGCAGGAGGCTGCTCTTCTTGTGGTGCAGGTGCTGCTTGTGTGGCTGTTTGAGCAGCCACCTCAGCAGCAAAGTTTTGGTTTTTCTTCTCCAATCCCTCACCAAGGACGTATTTGACAAATCTCCTCACTTTCATGTTTTCCCCAATGGTCGCAATTGTCTGCTTCACCCATTCTCCTACAGTCTTCTTGTCATTCTTGATGTATGGCTGTTCCAGCAAAGCCAAATCAGCAAGCCTCTTTCTCACCCGACCTTCAACAATTTTTGATCTGATTTGTTCAGGTTTTGATGACAGATCTTCCTTCTGCATTTCAATCTCTGTTTCTTTGTCCACAATTTCTTTGGGAACATCTTCTATAGAAATGTACTCTACTTGAGGGCAAGCTGCTACTTGCATGGCTAGATCATCCACCAGCTCCCGGAAAATATCACCTCGAGAGACAAAATCAGTCTCACAGTTAACCTCAATAAGAACACCGATCCTGCTGTCATGAATGTAGGAACCTATTCTCCCTTCGGCCGTTGCTCTGCTGGCCTTCTTATCTGCACTGGCCAACCCTTTCTTTCTCAGGTATTCCTGAGCTTGTACTATGTCACCCCCAGTTTCAGCAAGTGCCTTTTTGCAGTCCATCATTCCTGCTCCCGTTTCTTCTCGTAACTGCTTTACAAGAGCAGGGGATACAGCTCCTGAAATCATGAAATGCAAACAACTAAGAAAACACACCAAGCAATTTGTTCATCACCAGAGGAAACTCACTGAGGCTGGAGCGGAAGGATTTGCAGTGCTCTGAGGCATGCTTTATGAAGGAAAACTAGTCTGACACCATAAGGTCGGTTTAAAGTTAAGTTTGCTAATTTCATCAATACTAATCAAACTTAAACAAGAAATATTCACCACACTAATTACTTCAGATATTATTTTTGGTGCACTTCTAAAATCTACATAAAGAATTTCTGAAAGCCGTTAAGCCTCACAGTAATGAGTAATGTGCCCTAAGCTACTGTAAGGTCACGAAATGGAACCTATATTAATTGGACTCCTTATCTTGCTCCAACTACCCGTGTTGGAGACTCCACACCAGACATAGGCATGTACACTGTATATTCCATTTTAGACCAAAAATGAACAAAATTTTCCAACAAATTGTTGCCTGCGATGGCACCCAGCTGGGACACTCCACAGTTCAACATGACCATGGTGAGTTTCAGCAACACAGAACAGAAGCGTAACTAGGACAGTTGGAACAGCAACAAAGTCTAACCTATGTTACTTTGACTCTTCATTTTCCCTACTGTACCCATGCCCGACCTTCCACCCCTGGACAAGGGTACGACACTCGACACTTCAACTTACAATGAAAATATGCAAATTTTCTTAAAAATAGCCGAGTCTCACATCCATATCCGTGTCCACATCAGGCGTGCCATATAGGACACTGGACACCTGTATCCACTATCCGAGTCCGAGTAACATATCCAACAACAACCACAAACTTCATGAACCAATGTGTATACGGTTGAGGAGTTGAGGTGTAGTCTGGATAGATAGAATTTACATAACTTTACAATCAACAATAAGGCTACAGTTTCTATGTTGCCTAATGAAATCAAATAAACCAGCATCAATTAAGCATCCACAAACCTTTGGTAACACTTGCATCACTAGAAGATTCAACTGAGCCTTTGCTTGAGCTGGTGGCACTTCCATTGACCCCAGGAGTTGAAGGTTCCAGTTTGGCTTCTTCTTTTGGGGCTTCTGCTGGAGCCGCTTCTTGTGGGCTGCCATTCTCAGCTTCCTGCATAACTGAGGAAGCTTCGTTCTCTGTATCACTAACTTCAGCTGAAGAGGCAGCAGATACTTCTGCTCCAACATCTTCCTCAACGGGAGTATCAGCTTGAGTTGTTGCCGTAACCTCTTCACCAACATCTATGTTCCCAGTTGATTCAGAGTTTTCACTCTCTGAGCCCTCTGCAACAGGAGTCGGTGTTGGCACTTGAGATGCCTCAGACACAGACTCAGCTAATTCTGTGGCCTCCTCTGTCTCCTCTTTGGCTTCCGTCTTTGTTGGGCTTGCAGAGGGTTGCTCTGGTTGCACTCTCTCATCCAGAAAAGTAGCAATCTCCTTGTTTTTACGGAAAGCAATGACAAAGGGATTTGTTGCTGTAAAGACAACACCCTCCTTCAGCTGCGAATCAAGCTTCTCAACATCTTCCTGTTTCTTCATGGTCAATGTCACCTTCCCTCGTGCGATACGCAATACCCGGACATTAACCTCTTGTCCAACTTCCAGTGATGAGTTCCCCATCACATTCCCAAACCCATCATCTGGTTCTTCTGACTGGGGAAGAAAACCTTCCTCACCCTCTGGAAGGGATATGAAAGCACCAGATCGGCCCAGGTTTTTAACAGTCCCCACGAGATCCTGCCCCTTGACAAACTTGGTGGTGTTCTTTGCTTCCTCCTTCTTCTGAGTTGGTTTCGAAGCGTTCTTTCTGGGTGATCTCGGTTTATCACCACTGGCAACAGGATCTTTCTTTTCCCGTGGCTTACTGTCATCTTCATCCCGCATTGAGAGAGATATCCGGCCTGACTCTTTGTTCACTTCTACTAATTTCACCTTCACTTCTTGGCCTAAAGAGACTACATCATTGACATCCTTCACGAAGCTGTTACTTAGCCTGGAAACATGCACCAGACCATCTGTAAAAGCTCCAAAATCAACAAAAGCCCCAAATGGCTGTATTGATCTTACTTTCCCAGTGAACACTGCCCCAGGAATGAGATCCTCATCCCTGACAGGCGGCATCTCACTCTTCCTACCTTGTCTTCGTCTTGCCCGTGGAGCAGCACTGACATCAGACTTGGAGGAGGGTTCACCATTTGTTTCAATCTCTTCAGGAGGTGCAGCAGATGCTTCCTCAGCCACTGATGAATCCTGTTCCTCTACTGCCACATCAGTCCCTGTGGCTGATATTCTTTGGATTCGAGATACGCAAGTTTTTCTAGTCTGTGGGAACACTCCTGATGCTCTTGGCAGAGTGACAAAGAATCTTTGTGAGCATAATGACTGTTTTGTGGGGTTTCCAGGGAAGTTGTATTTTGCCAAGCACCTGTTTTTCCTTGCTGTAAAGGCTACTCCAGGAACAAACAAAACATTGCTCGCTGAACAAGGAATTACAGGGGTCATGTTGTCTAAAGCATAAATTAAAGTTGCCTTCGTTCTGAAATTAGTTGATCATGCTACGCACCTGGCAAAAAATATTCATAAAGCATTAGCTGACAAACAAGCTCCCTCTAAAGATGATTTCAAGATGCTGAGGCTGAAAAACAGTTATCTGTGAATTATATATGGGCATCATTTTCACCCAATCTTATTGAGAAACATGCATGTTGTTTGCAATTAATGGTTACACATCAGATAACAAACTTTACTATGCATGCATGCATTGCGAAGGAATATGCATCTATATCCATTCAATAACTGATATTGGTAAACGTGCTAAAAATCTATTGGGGACATATCATGGCCAAGTTCTTGATACGTACACCATTGGAATGTCTACATCTAAAGGTCTCACTGAACTAAAGTCAAACCACATTATCACCAAGTTTGGTATCTAGAACCAGGCAGTGTATTGGCATTCTTGACATGTTTAAGTCTGAGGGTAGACATCAACTCATACCAGAACACTCTAAACATAATGGAAGCAGGCAGCTTTGACACCTCTAATAGTGTAGATATGCAACAATTCCAGATGGTAAGGTTGAGTGGAAGTAACATAGCTGACAGCTTCTTTGCCAGTGAAGTTTTACGTCCTTTACAAAATGCCTCCAAAAATACTTGAATACAGATATACATCCAAAGCTCAAGCATATGAACACAACAAAATCACTATCTAACCCACTTTCCACAAATTGTGCATAATTCAGTTCGATTAAGAATGTCTTGGAGTGATTTAGCATGTCTCGGCTTGATTCAGCATTAGATTAAGCACCAATAAGCATTCATCAAAAGTATAAAAAAAAAAAAAAAAAAACATGGGTCAGGTAATTTATTCTCCACCCAACAAATTTACAATATTCCTATGTTCCATATCCTAGAAAATTAATTGTAACATTAAGTTGTCCTCATAGGGAGAACAGAAGATAAAAATTTTATGACAATTTCCTGAAATGCTGAAGACAAAAGAGCCAAATTTCGTGACATATGCAAGAGAAACACAAACATCATAACAGAACCTAATACAAAAACAGAAAATATGAGACGATTACAAAACAACTAGGCATTCACCATCCGAAACACAAGAAGCAGTTGAGACGATTACAAAACAACCATACCCACAAGAATTTGAGGGAAAAAAAAAAAGAAAACCCAGGATGACATTCGCAACGAACACTCATAGTAACTGGAGAAAGGTCCATTACTACATGAAAGAATATGAACAAGCCACTAACCATAGTTTGAGAATTCAGCAAATTCAGTTTTAGATGAATTGGTAGCTAGTGAAACAAAAGGATAATAGTCCCAAGTTAAGGAATATGAAATAGATGTCTCACCCAGAAAGAGGATAACCCAGTAAGGTTAGGGGGTCTCTCTCTCTCACTCAGTCGACTTGTGTTTCAGTTGGGTGTGTGTGTGTGTGTGTGTGTGTGTGTGTGTGTGTGTGTGGAAGTGAAGTGGGAGAGAAATGAAGGGCGGGGCTTAAAATCCTTATCTGGATGAATGATAAGACTCCTCATCCCCGCTTTTGTAACTGAATCCCATGATTAATCTTGTCTGCTCTATCAGCCCAAAAATTTTATTGGCCCAAATTCCAGCTGGCCCGCTCAACTCCATTTTTTTTATCTATCACACATGACACTGTGCCGAAAACTTTGATTACTAATATCTTAATTTATATAATGATTTATCATACAAATTAATGTCGTTAAATTCATAACAAAAAAATTAATCCCTCTGTTCCATATTAATTGTCGTCTTTGAAAATCGGACAGTCAAATTTTAAAAAGTTTGACCATAAATTTCTTAATATATATACAATGAGTTGCTATATAAAATTACCACCATTAGATTCGTAATGAAAAATACCATCATGAAAATATAATATTGCAATTGTTAATAATATATTGTGTAAGAAATCATCAATCAAAGAATGACATTGGAGACCGTGAAAGTCAACATTATGACAATTAATATGGAAGGAAGGTAGTATTAGAAAAGTATAATATTATATTTTTTTATAAAAGTATTTTGTGTAAAAATTATTGATGAAATATTAATCTTGAAAAGCGTAAATGACAGATAAACAACAGAGGAGTCTATTCTTTAGTATTAGATAAATAGAGCTGAAAATTGAAAGAATTTACGTCAAAACTGTAAAAAGTTGGAAGAAGTTGGTCGAAACTAGAAGAAGTTGGAAGTTGCAAAAAACTGGAAAAGTTGGAAATGATCAAAACTGCTAGAAAAAAGTTGGAAATAGTTTAAAAAAATTTTAATAGATATACAATAAGCATTTTTCTTGTAATTTATTTGTAAATTAAAATTATAAATACAAGTATAAAAGAAAAGAAAACACAAGTAAACTAAAAATTAAAACTAAAAGGAAAATTAAAATTAAAATTAAACGTAAAATTGAAATTATAAAAGTTAAGATATACCCAAGTAGCCAACAAAACAAATAGTAATAAACTATTATGACCAAATTAACGACGAATGTTTTGATAATTATCATCCCAGATGAGATTGGCTTATATCATATACTATTTCATCTCTAAACTATTTTGTTATGAGTGTGTTTGTTCAATATATATTACATGCACTCGGAACATGTGCTCCATATACTTGCAAGTGAACAATCATATGAATCAGAGTGAACAACCGTTTCCGTAACAATCTGGAGCAATTATAAAATCTGGAGCACGTGCTCTTAGAGCACCTAATAATTTGCAGTGTTTGGTAGGGGGGAAACATTTCTTTGGAAAATGTTTTCCCAATTTTCTAGTGTTGGTACAAAAAAAGTTTAGAAAATCATTTCCAAAGAAAATCATTTTCCTCTAAAGGAATGAAATTAACTTCCTTTGTTCAACTTAGAGAAATCATTTTCCACCATTGATTGTTGGAACGATTTTCTCTACTAACACTAACTGAAATTTGAGGCCGAAATTTAACATTAATAGTTTTGCTCGAAATTTTGTAACACGATAGAATTGATTAAAAAAACCTCAAATATAAATTTTTAGCTCGAAATATTTTTATTTGATAACATTTACCACGATATATACCAAATCTGAAGTTTTTGTCACTAAAACTAACTGAAACTTTTAAAAATTCAAATTGAACTGTTTGAATCGAAACTTTATGATTTGATAGTATGGGCTAAGAAAGGCTCAAATATAAATTTTGAGCTCCAAATATTTTCATTTGTAACATATATCGCCACTTTTGTTGACATTTTTTTGCGGTTAAATATGACTGAAACTTAAAAGCAAATTTCGATTTTATCGGTCACGAAACTTTACAACACGATATAAATGATTAAGAAAAGCTCAAATATGAATTTTGAGCTCCAAATATTCTCATTTCAACATATATCGCTACTTATATTGACATATATGGTCATTTTCCGAAAAATTAATTTGTCTCCTACCAAATAAGGAAAAATTTGGTATGAAAAACCGTTTTCCTTGGAAAACCATTTCTCATGGAAAACAATTTCCTCATAAATCATTTTCCTTTCAACCAAACACACCCTATGTGTTTAGTCTGCTCATCAAGTAACATAAGTCCCGGTCTTGATTAGGTGGTAGCATGCCTTAATGATACCCTTTTAATAAAAAAGAAAAGGCTAAAATTTTGTAGTGTACATACTGCAAAAAAGTACTCGAAGGTACCCTAACTTTTGGTGAAATGTTTTTCAGGTACCCCAACTTTTCAAAACTCATTTTGGGGTACCCTTACTTTTTGGGTTAGAAATTATTAGGTGTTTTTTCGGTCATCAATTTGGTTAAGTGACCGAAATACCCTTATCTTCCATTTTTTAAAAAATACACTTAAAGAAGAAGAATATGGGTATTTCGGTCACTTAATTGATGGCCGGAAAAACACCAAATAATTATTAACCCAAAAAGTAAGGGTACCTCAAAATGAGTTTTGAAAGTGAGTAAAAATAGTTTCCCAAATCTTTGGGTACCTCAAGTAATTTTTACATCTTTATAATAACTTCAACCAATTGCTCTAATTCATTTGAGACTTCCTTTGAGTATATTACATTTACCCTACTTGAGATTTGTTGTAATAATTTTTACACTCTCCACATTTATGAAATATTTTTTACCTTACCTCACAATAGCTCTAAGTGTTTTGTATCATACCTGAAGATTGACATAATAATTATTATACAGCCACCTTTCTAAAATAAATTTTACCTTACCTCATGTAAACTGTAAGTGATTTTTACTCTACTTGAAGTTTGTTGTAAGTGTCACTGCAACCAAGGTTGTTAGAATCAGGATCCTAACTCGGATCCATGGGTCGAAATTAACACACGTAAGTAGGATAGTAGATCGGAATATAGATAGTAGAATCGCATCGAGGATTTTGGATCATAAAATCGTAGGATCTTAGATCAATATCGGGATTTTAATAACTATGACTGCAACACTACAATATAACAAATATACGACGACTTAACAAAGCGATCGATATCATATTGGTCGTAGAATTCTTTTGCGCGGCCGATAGCTTATATAATGAAGTGTTTAACTTGGAGTAAGGGTATTTTTTATTTATCACTTTTTATTATTTTCTGTAGTGAATTATTTAAATCATGAAGTGTATGAATCAATAACTGACTATATATGGGTAGATTCACATTTTGGTGGGAATCAACGACCGAGAAAAAGGGTTCAAGATTGATTTGCGTGATCGGCAGTGGAGAGGGTAACAAGGGAGGAATGAGAGGTTAGGGAAAGTTTAATGAAGCATAGATGGCGGAGACTGAGATTTCATTGTAGATTACTTCATGTTTTGTTCCTAGGATGACATTTTATGATATTCAAATGTCGTCTTGGATTCTAGATCTACAATAGTAAAGGCGGAAATTGAAGATCTAGATTTTCAGTAATACTTTTTTTTAAAAAAAAAAAAGGGTAATACAACAAACACTAGGAAGCCCTTCTCTCAAGGGATCTCCCAAGTGCATCCTCACTTACAATAACAGAAAGATCTCTACGGAAACTGTGGCTAGAATAACAAGGCGATTGCAAAGATAATCCATACTTAGCTAACCAATCAGCAGCGCGATTCCCTTCCCGCAATTTATGATGAATAACAACTTCGTCACACTCCCTCATAAAGGCTCGAATGTCTCGTACTAAAGATGCAATTTCCCAAGGAACATGGAAGATACCATTAATCGCATTAACAAGAGTGATATTATCTCCTTCCACTATCAATCTTCGAAATCCAGAAGAAATGGCATCACGAAGTTCATTCCGCATAGCTATCGCCTCCGCAACTAAAACTGAGGCGTTGTTTAAATTGAAGGCTGCGACTCGAAGAACCCGACCTTGATCATCTCTAATGATAAATCCTCCTCCAGCCCTGCGATTACTCCGAGCCCCATCTGAATTGATTTTAACCATTCCCACAGGAGGCTTAGACCAAGAAACCCATCTCCCAGCTGTCGGAGTAGAGGCAGTCACTGTATACCCCCCACCACCAACAGTATCAGCTAATCGATCCCGAATTCTCCACTCAGCAAATGCACGCTTAGCCCGAATCAACGAATGTCCAGGAGGCGTTGATTGTTGACTGAAGACAACCAAATTCCGAGACTTCCAAACACTCCACAACAAGGCTGCTCCTCTATCTATAACATACTTAGAAGAATGGTATCGACACCGGTGTAGAAAGGAATCAAGTGAGTCATTGGGCCCCGGGGTAAAAGGGAGCCACCCATGATTTTTGGCCGATTGCCAAACTTCCTGAACATAACCACAATGCAGGAAAAGATGGTCCTCACTTTCAGTAGAATTGCTACAAAGAGGGCAAGAGGGAAGGATGTTGAACCCACGATAGGCAAGATGGGTTTTTACAGGAAGCGCATCTTGGAACATCTGCCAAAGAAACACTTTCAGCTTTGGTTGAATGTTCAACCTCCAAATCCACTTAAAGTCCCATTGATTACGGAAATCAACACAATTATGGGCCAGCCAGGTAACAAATTTTGTTGAAAATTCACCCGAGCTAGTTAGGCCCCAACAAAGGGCGTCATCCATCGAATTAACTGGAATTGGGACTGCTTTGATAGAACCCAACACATCAGAGGGTACTAGAGTGCCCAGCAGCTCCTCATTCCATGATCTATCATCCTTAATGAAATGAGCCACTGTCAATGAAGTATCCAAATTGGATAGATCCGAGCCATGGATTTTTTCAGAGAGACTCACTTGCCCACACCAATTGTCTAGCCAAAAATTTATGTGTTCACCATTTCCCACCTGCCAGCGGGGACCCTTCGCAAAGGTGTCCCGAACTTTCAGCATAGACTTCCAGGCCCAAGAATCCGTTGCATTAGTTTTGAGCGAGAAAATGTCTCTATTCTTTACATATCTAGACCGGATTTGATCTACCCAAAGCTCGTTCCCAAACATGACTTTCCAAAGTAGCTTACACATAAAGGCCGTATTAACCGCGTCAGTTTTCCTTAAACCCAACCCACCAAGAGCTTTTGGTCGACAAATTTTGTCCCAAGCCACCATGGGCAAGCCTCTATTAGAATTTAAATCCTTCCAAAAGAAGGCCCTATTTATCGAATCCATCTGATTTGCAACACTTGTAGGAATCTTAAAGCATTGCAAAGCATGTGAAGGAACAGACTCTAAATGAGACTGAATAAGAACAACCCTACCGGCTTTAGAAATATACTTAGCCTTCCAAGGCTGTAACTTTTCTTGGGCATTTGAAACAAGATAAGCAAAGGTATCCTGGGACGGTCGACCCTTAAAGATCGGACACCCCAGATATTTTCCAAGTGCACTGTGCTGGTTAACGCCAAATACACCAGCCACCATATGTTTTTTTTCTATTGGTAGCATTCTTAGAAAAAATTACGGACGATTTGTGAAAGTTAACCAATTGGCCAGAACTTGAACAAAATTTATTTAGAATATGATGTAACCTTTGGCAATCTTCCTGTTTGGTTCGACAAAAAAGTAAACTATCATCTGCAAAAAATAGACAAAGAATCTTCTGTCCAGCCGGAGTTAGCTTTACACCAATGCCACTATTGCCAGGTGATGCAGCTTGGGAGAGAGAAGTTATAAGCCCCTGTATACAGAGCAGGAAAAGGTAAGGGGATAAAGGATCACCCTGCCGAATTCCCCTTGTGGGCCGAAAGAAACCAGTCGACTCCCCATTAATTACTAACGAATAAGACACCGTAGTCACACATTTCATGATCCAAGAAATCCATTTATCAAGAAAACCAAATTTAATCATTATTTCCTTGAGATAATCCCATTCAATCCTGTCATACGCCTTCTCCATATCCAATTTCAACGCAACCCAACTTTTCTTGCCTTTCATATTTTGAAACTTATTGAAAATTTCATGCGCAAGGAGAATATTATCTTGGATCGAGTGGCCAGGAATGAAAGCACTCTGAGTCTGACTAATGATTTTATCCAAAACAGAGCGTAGACGATTCACTAGAAGTTTAGAAATTATTTTATACAAGCAATTACAAAGACTTATTGGCCGAAAATTATTGGTTGATGCAGGATTGGCAACCTTAGGAATTAAGGCAATCAGAGTATGGTTCACCTGTCTCAATAGTTTCCCATGGTGAAAGAAATATTGCACCGCATCAGTCACTTCCCCACGAACTACATTCCAATGATTCTGGAAAAAAGCAATTCCAAAACCATCCGGCCCAGGAGCTTTGGACTTATCTTGCTGAAACACAGCCTGCTTAATTTCCTCCTCGGAGACTTGCTGAGTAAGCAAATCCTTGTCTTCCCTCGAGAGCTCATTTTCGACGTTGATATCAATAACCCGAGAGTGTGATTGGGCACTCTTAAAACGGGCTTGGAAATCTTGAAGAAACCGGTCCTTAATCATATTTGGGTCGTCGATCCAAATATTATAATACACCTTTAGTTTAGAGATGATGGATCTTGTTTTCCGGGCTTTCATCGAATTGATGAAAAAATTTCGAATTACGATTACCCTTAATGAGCAAGTCCTTCCTGGCAAGCCGCCCCCAATACTTTTGATTAAAAAGGAGCATTCGTTCTCTTTGTTTTAATAGCCGAAAATGCCAATTATTAAGACGATTATTATTAGGATTAGCAATAAGACGGGCCTCAACCGAATGTAATTTCTCCTCATTAAGCTTCATCTTATTAGCAAAGTGATTAAAAGTATTGCGATACCAAATTTTCAGTTCTTTTTTAATCTTCGTCAACTTCTGAACAACTCTAAACAGGGGAGAGCCGCGAACATAGCCATTCCAATTAGTACGTACGATCGAGCGAACTTTATCGTAGGATGACCAAGCGTCCTGAAATCTAAAGGATGGCCGCTTTCGCTCACCCGTCCAAGGCTTAGTATCCAACATAACATAAGCATGATCCGAGCACGTGAAAGGCCCATAAGTGACCCGATAGTGAGGGTGCACATCTTCCCAGTCAGAGTTGAAAAGAACTCGATCTAGTTTCTCATAAATTATATGACCTTTACACCGTTTTTTCCAAGTAAAAGGTCGACCGGCAACAGCGACATCGGTGCAGCCTGAATTGAGGAGGAACCTATTTAAACGATAATATCTACTGGTTGTGAAGATGGCCCCACCCACTTTCTCATTGGCAGACAACAACTCGTTAAAATCTCCGATAAGACACCAAGGACCAGTGACTGATTGTGAGAGATTTATCAGCTTGTTCCAAAAAAAATCTTTATCCCTGTCCTGTGCAGGTGCATAGCAGGCAGTGAGGAAAAACTCAGACTGCGTTAACTTGTCTTCCACTAGGCAGTGAAAGAATCGATCATCTTTATGAGAAACTTGCAAATGTACATCACTAGAATTCCATAAACACCAAAGACCTCCTGAGTGAATAACCGGGTTGATAAAATCATAAGATTGAAGACCTAATTTATTGATCAAAGTTTGAGAGTTCACTTCTGAAACCATCATTTCAAGAATAAAAAGAACATCCGGCTTAATTGTACGTTGTAAGAATTTCAATTCATTCCAAAAGCCAACTTTCTTGGCCCCCTGAACATTCCAGCACATGATTTTCATCAGAAACCAATTGTTAAGGAAAGACCCCCGCGATCACCATGAAAACGTACAAAGAGGCCTCCGCAGCCAAAAAGAACACTTTTACAACCTAAAGAGTTACAACACCAGCAACACGTCCCGCTGAGAAAAAATGAAAGAGTGAACAACACACAACCAAAATCAAAAAGCAAACAACTAACGGTCCCACGCAAGGGACAAAAAGAACTAGGAACACCATTTAGCTCCAACAGCCAGAGCATGTCGTGACCTCGCCAACCCTTCAAAAAACCAGACAGCCTGCTTCTAAAGCAAAGTCCTGCACAAAAACATAAACACCCAGCAAAACCCACCAAAGAACCAACTAAACAAAGACCTAAAGAGCAACAGTAAAGGGATACACTCCAGAGAATCAAGCATAAGTAAGTCCACCAAAAAGATGGAAAAAGTCTCAGGGCCTGATCAAGGTAGTATCTGTTAGGGTACCGAGAGAAACAAGGCTCATCCTCGACAAAAATCAACCACAGCAACCCATCCGGAAGGGGCGGACAGCCACACATCAACCGAATGCCCAATCTATGGCCATGGTGGTGAACAAGCCACTCATGACACATAGTGTGCAGACAGGTCAATGGAAGGCAATGCCCCGACCCCCAAAAGAAGCGCACAAGAGTAGCAAGGAGCACCCCTACCAATCCTGCGAAAAGCCTACACATCCCAGCTGTCCAAAAGCAGAGTGTAGAAGAACAAACAGACAGCAACAACCAAATAAACAAAGGCGGATATAAGAACTGCCAGGCAGTCACCAGCTTAGCAAACCATAGCCACTCGAACAGAGCATGATAACAATAAAAGAAATAAGCCTTAATAACCACCCAGATGTGAAAGGGGTGAGACATCGGCCATCCACTGACAGGAGGATTAAAAAACAACCACCTGTTCCAAGGATGAGCAAGATTGGAAGTTAAAACGGTAGACGTCCCACAAAGGCATAACACAGTGATAACATGATCAGAAAAAGAAAGAGGGACTGTTGCGCTAGGCAAAGAAGGAGAGCAGGCGAAATCAATCCAAGCATTTACAAGGAAAGAAGAAAAATTAAAAGGCAAGAGTATCCTAAAAAAGAAGGAAATAAACCAAGCAAGGTAATCAAAATATTGGATTTTATTATTCCAGAAATCAAACCGGGATACGTCAAATCCCACTTGAACTACAAAGGTAGAACTCATCATAAAAACATCTATTTAGGATGAGAGGAGAACTCCTCACCATCAGCAAATTTTCGCTTCTTCGATGAGTCCGAAGAAAGACCCGGACCTAAATCTTCCAAGTCCATAAATATATCATCATCCTCTTCAATGTAATCCTCCTCAAACTCCTCAAGAGTATCAAGGATGTGGGTAGTGGTAGTATTAACACCATCAATTGAGGGGGGAGTAGAGGGGGCGTTGGAAAACTCAAAGGATGTACCCATTCTAGAAGGCCCAGCACCATCACTAGGTACCGGATTGACAGGCGCTGCATCTGTATTAGAAGATAGAGTCTCAGAAGGGGGCAGGTTAGAGGTACTTTCGGGAAACATTTTTTCTTTCCCCTTTCCTTCAACAATAGGAACAACAGTTTGTTTATCATGTCTCCGGGCCACCCTATCTTCAGAAATTCGGATCCCTGAGTGTTTCGGTTTAGAGGGTTTAGAAGAGCGGTCCCGTTTTTGCGGAGCCACCGAAACCCACTCCTCCTGTTGAGCCGCTTGCATCGAGCATGAAGGGGAAATCCCCGTCGTTTTGAATTTTATGACCATAAGCTCTAGTCTAGGGGCGACCGGCGCGTTGGGACATAACTTTAGCAAATGGTCCCGAGAACCACATAAGGCACATATTTCAAACAGACCCTCGTAGGTAATTGGAACCGTGAAGACTCTCCAAGGTGATGGAATAGAGATGGAAGCCGGAAGAGTACGTGTGATATCAATATTGACGAGAACACACGCAAAACGACCTTTTTTCCTCAAGAGAGTGTTTGGGTCGACACGAATTACTTGCCCGACTGAACGAAGAATTCGTTTTAGGACAAACTCAGTCCAAAACTCCCATGGTAATCTGTACAAACGAACCCACTGGTCTATTGATGAAATTACAGATGAAAAAGGATCAAAGAACGGCTGCCATGGCCTACACACAAGGTTAAGGCTCTTAATGAACCAAGGCCGGTTAAACCAGACATACTCCTTGTCCATCTTATTAGCAAATTTAATAAGGAGCCAGCCTAGACCCAAGTCTATATAATCCACAACACCTCGCACATGCTTCCAGTCCGTTTTAGTTTTAGACATAATAATTGGTAACGGAACAAACTCACCCCACAACTTGGCTATCAGACATAATTGGGACAGTTCTTCCAAGTCAGACTCCTTCAATAACTCAGGCAAGAACAACTCATCAGAAAGATCAGCAGGTTCAGCATCCTCTTGATCCGTAGGAATAGAGGGGTTTGTTGCACTGGGTAAACCCTGGGCCCGATTCATTCCACTGGATGAACCACCCGGAGCCCCGTTAGGGTGAAGGACAGACTGTGGAGACGATGAGGAACCAGGATTTGGATCCACACCTTCCACTCCGAACCGTAACGAGTCGGCGAAAGAGGGATTGGTGGCCCTAATTGTTCTGCTCGGATGTGGAGGTGGACTCTCACCCATGTCACTCGGGTGGGAGTTTGGGGCTGGACTCGGAGAATGGGAACCGTCGTTATGAGGGAAATTAGTATCGCCATTAGAGGACGCACAGGCGACAGACAAGAGTAAGACGAAAGAAAGAAGGGCGAAGAACATTGAGGGAGATTGAGAAACAGTGAATTGGCGAAATCATCCAACAATCAAACCACTATATATAGAACTACCCAATTCAATGCTTGAGTATAAGCAATAATTTAAAAATCCAACAACAGTAATTGCAGGAAAAGGGAAAAAATCACTTTCTTAACATAAGACAATTTTTATAGCGTAATAACTTTTATGAGTGTGGAAACTAAATCAGTGTGCATTGTATTTGAATAATGAATATAGTATTACTTATAGAATTATATATAATTGTATTGTTGTTTGTAATTTTTCATACTTATTAAAATATATAAGGTAAACTAAAATATGTTATAATATGCTTAATATAATATTGTAGGAGGCAGAAAATTGTCGGCAAATAAGAAAAAGACACGTGGAAAATAAATTAATTTTTATTTGGCCAATCACAAGCTGCAACGTGTTAAATTGACTTCGGCGGTCCATTTAATTAAATTTTAAATGGAAATGTATCATGACCAATAATATCGTGACACGTGTCAATTATGATGCAGAAAATAGTAATTATTTGTTTACTTAAAATAAAGGGATAATTAATTAATTTGGGCCTAAGCCCAAAGCCCGACTCAAACCCTAGGCAACCCTAGGCCTCTAGAGCCTATAAATAGGGGTCCTCTCCTTCATTTTCAACACACTCTACAGTCTACCCCCGACGACATTCGGCATTTTGCACTCCAGAGGCTTCAGAAGATCAAACTGCCAGTAGTCTCCAGCTACCAAGCGCCAAGGATCGAAGTCTGCAAAAGCTCAAGATCGAGTCTTCAAGCCTCTACTGCGTCAAGATCAAGAACTGCTTCAGAGTTCTTCAGCAAGACCTGTAAAGCTTTCGGAAGATCGAACTACAGACGCTCTCCAGCTACCAAGCACTAAGCCCTCGCATCCAAGAACCAGGAGAACTATAACCAACAATCAACCTTCAGACGGTTAAACTTCAAGAAGACTCCAACTACCAAGCACTAAGGGGATCAACGCTCAAGACCTTCAGCTCAAGAACTACTGCAAGAATTCTTCAGCTAAACCTGTGTTCGAGATTGAGATCAAGTGCTCGCGCCCTCGGCTCACCCAAGTTTCAGGAGATCGAATCAGAGGACTACCTTATTGTATTTAATACAGAGATTGTACCCGCATACATTCAAATATTAATACAAAATTATATTTGTTTCTCAATTTCTTGTCTTTATTTATTTCAGGCTCGAAATTTGTGTTTACAAATTTGGCATGCTTGGTGGGACATCTCTGCCTCTCATCTCTTTCTCAAAGAATTCAAATTCGACCTTCGATCCAAGCGACATGTTGGCTGTCAACATGGAAGCAAAGATAGCTAAACTTAAGTATATGTTAAACAGGCTCGCCATGGAAAGTGAAGAGAAAGACAAGAAGATCAACGAACAAAGTGAGCAGATCGCAAAACTGATGAAGAAGATAGAGAAGCGCCCGTATCAAGACTCCAATGAAGATTCAGACAAAGAGGAATCAGACAAAGAGTCTTCCAAAGGTGATGGCGATGGGGAAGATAAGAAGATTAACTCATCTTTAGAATCACTGACTGTGGAGCAGATTCAAAACTTAGTGGCAAATGCAGTGCGGGCTCAACTCGGAGAGGGATCAAACAAGAATCAATTGTACATGAAGCCATACACAAAGAGGATCGACGCCCTTCGAATGCCACGAGGATATCAGCCCCCGAAGTTAAACCAGTTTGATGGAAAGGGTAACTCTAAGCAACACATTGCACATTTCATCGAGACTTGTAGTAATGCTGGCACGGAAGGAGATCGGCTAGTGAAGCAAGTCGTCCGCTCTCTAAAGGGGATCGCATTCGACTGGTATACGGATTTAGAGCCCGAATCTATCAACAGTTGGGAAGAAATGGAGCAAGAGTTTCTCAATAGGTTCTACTGCGCTCAACGGGTCGTCAGCATGACAGAGTTGACAAACACCAAACAGTGGGAGGGCGAACCAGTACTTGACTATATCCATCGTTGGAGGGCTCTTAGTCTTGAATGCAAGGATCACCTCACCGAAGCTTCAGCTGTCGATATGTGCATTCAAGGTATGCACTGGGATTTACTCTACGTCCTCAAGATGGTCAAGCCGAAAACCTTTCAGGAGTTGGCAATTAAGGCACATGATATGGAGATCACCATAGCAAGTCGACGAGAAAGGTCTTCATCTTCATATGATGCAAGGAACAACAATAGGTATAAGAAGAATGACAAGTGGCCAATAACTTCAAAAGAAGAGTCAATGGCTATTTCAACAAGCGAACAAGTGCGAATCTCTACTAAACCTAAACCCAAAAGGGAGAAAGTCACTTCTCCAAAAGATGCTGAAAGGAAGCGCCCTACACTGAAGGAGCTTTAAGAAAAGAAGTACCCATTTCCAGACTCCGATTTGTCAGGAATGCTCGAAAACCTGTTAGAGACGGGAGTTATCGAACTTCCACAACCAAAGAGGCTGGAAGAAGTGGGAAGAACCACGGACCCAAGATATTGTCGCTATCATAGGGTAGTTAGTCACCCTTTTGAGAAGTGTGTCATACTTAAGGAGCGGATCATGAAGCTAGCTGAGGAAGGACATATAATATTAGACTTAGATGACAACGTCGAAGCCAATTATGTTTCAGCACAGCAGATTCCAGCCAAGAGAAATGAATTCTTGATGATTCAGTTTGGATGTCAAAAACCAGTTCCACTTTCTGTACGAGTGAAGGCCCCTCAAGATGAACATGAGCAAGTCTCTAAAACTTTTGATGAAGAGGAAGGATGGAGCTCGGTGTCTCGAAGGAAGACTAGGGGGCAAAGTGAAGTCCAAACAACATCGCCTCACAAAGTAAGCAACAAAGGAGAAGTAGGAATCCTCAACCTTCGATGGAGAGCAAAAGGCTTGAAGTCATCAAGAAACAAGGAGTGGGTTCAACTGAGTTGCTTGAGCGAGGTCCTGTGTTCCTGTCACGTTGGAGGAATACTTTCCGAAGTACTTCTTTGGAGAAGTTAACAATGTTACAGCTGTGAACATGGTCTCATGCTTCGAGATCAAAGAAGATGATAGCGAAGGAATGGAGTATCAGCCTAAGTCAAAGCTCTCCGCATTCGATAGGTTGGGACAGCCAGCTTCCCGCAAACAAGCATCTGTCTTTGAGCGAATAGGGTGTCCAAGAGAGCGCAAAGCCTCGATCTTCAGCATGATCAAGGATGGTTCAAGACCAAACTCTTCTATATTATCAAGGATCAAACAAGCTGAAGATGTGTCAAGCTCAACACACCGCCAGGAACAGTGCTCCGTATTCAGCCGCCTTGGGGTCATCAATGAAGTTCAAAGCTCCATCCCATCTCGCAAAAAGCGTTGTTCAACGTTGGTGGTTAAGACTGAAGGATCCTTGAGAGTGAAGAGACGCACTGTGATCTTCACCGGCCATCAAAGCAAAAACAACATTGACATGGAGCTTGAGCGAGAGGAGACGTTTTCTTCTGCCGAAGTCAAAATCTAGAAAAGTGAAGATGTAGCTCCTGAACAAGAGCCTAAACTGTTCACAAAAAAAAAGTTCCTTTCTTTTTAGTTCTTTTCAATTTTGTCGTTGTAATACTCCTGGCCCGCAAGAGTATAAACTGTGTACGGCTAAATCAATAAATAAAATTTTATTTCTCCATCTTTAAATTCGAACTACGTTTGACTTGATCCTTATGGCAATCCTATCCCTTAAGGTACGTAGGCAATTTGGGTCTAGACCCAAATACAGTCATACCAAAAAAAAAAAAAATCCATCGCGGGTCAGCAAATTTTGAAGACTTTCCTGGTCAACAAACTCCAAGACTTTCAAGTCAACAAACTTTAAGGACTTACAAGTTAGGAAATTCAAGGCTCACAAGTCAAAGTTCAAGACTTTCAAGTCAAAGACTCTCAAGTCACCAAAGTTAAAGACTCCCAAGTCGAAATTGAAGACTTTCAAGTCAAGGACTCCCAAGTCAATCAAATAAAAGACTTTCAAGTCAACAAATTTCAAGACTCTGAAGTTACCAAATTTACCGACTTCCAAGTCAACAAAAAATTAAATACTTCTAAGTCAACAAAAATTCAAGACTTTCAAATCAATAAATTTCAAGACTCTTAAGTCACCAGGTCCCTTGACTACCAAGTCAACAACAAGACAAAGACTTCCAAATCAGTCAAATCTTGCATCAACAAGTCTCCTGACTCCCAAGTCGATAAAATGAAAGACTTACAAGTCAACCAAATTCAAATCAACAAAACACAAGGACTCACAAGTCAAGGAAAAAAAATCACAACTCCCAAGTCAATAAAGTTCGAGATTTTCATGTCAACAATGCATACGACTCCCAAGTCAGCAAATCCAAAGACTTTTAAGTCAACAAACTTCAAGACTCTTAAGTCATCAAACCCACCGACTTCCAAGTCATAAGAAATTGAAGACGTCCAAGTCAGCCAAATTCAAGACTACCAAGTCGTCAAAATCAAATTTTAAAGACTTTTACGTCATCACAATAAAGACTCTCAAGTCAAAAGTATAAGAAATAGACCGACTTCCAAGTCATTATGATTGTAGGCTTTCAAGCCGCACTCTAGCTTGCCAAGATCATCATGTCGGTGGTTTTCTTAAAGTCAACACCATCAATGGAATACTCAGGCTGATTGAGAACTTCCTTCAAACATGCAGCGGGAAGGGGCATCGTAATCGTGTCCGTCGACTTCCTCTCCAAGACGATGTCATCATCCTTCAAATTAGCGGCGCCCTCCTTTGGGTAAGTAGTAGACTCTTTCAAGCTGGCGACATCAACGTCTCATTCAAGTTAATATTGGGGGCAAGCCAGATTGCGGTGTCCTTTCTGTCAATTGATGACGCTCGTAGCCGAGAACAGATTAGGTAGCTTATCATGGATCTTCAGAAGAAAGTTTGACTGATTCATCATGGCTCAGTAGAAAGTTCAAGTCCTCTCTTCATAACGTGTAGACAGCGGAAAGTCCAAGAGTAGTAAGCCAGGCGACGACGCTGTCGACTCAGGTCAGTTCTGAAAAGAGACACCTCAAAGATGTCTAATACATCAGAATGTACCCGAGGAGTAAACCTGATGATGACTTCCGTCGACCCAGGTCAGTTCTGAAAAGAGACACCTCAAAGATGTCTTATACATCAGAACGTCCCCAAGGAGTAAACCCGACAATGACTTCCGTCGATCTAAGTTAGTTCTGAAAAGAGACACCTCAAAGATGTCTATTACATCATAACGTCCCCAAGGAGTAAACCCGATGATGACTTCCGTCGACCCAGGTCAGTTCTGAAAAGAGACACCTTAAAGATGTCTAATACATCAGAACGTCCACGAGGATTAAATACGATAACGACTCTGTCGACCCAGTTCAGTTTGAAAAGAGACAACTCAAAGATGTCTAATACATCAGAACGTCCTTGAGGAGTACCCACGAAAGCGGAGATGACGATGCAGTCGACCCAGACAGTTTTGAAGAGAGTAAGTCTATGACTACTCGTCGATCTGGAGAGTGTTCCGTGACGATGACCTAGTCGACCACGGTATCGTTTTGAGATAGTTGTTCAGGACAACTCTACATCAGCAGCCAAGGGAGTAATCCACCTAAAGCGAAGTGATGACCCAGTCGACCCTGACTGTACTGTCGTTTTTGAGAGAGTAGTTCAAGACAACTCTACGCCAGCAGCCAAGGGAGTAATCCACCTAAAGCGAAGCGATGACATTGTCAACCCAGACAGTCCTGAAGAGAGTAGTTTAAGACTACCCTACGACAACACGCTGAGGAGTTGGCAAGATACCGACGAGGACGAAAGACAATTTCAGGTAGATCGCAACAACTCCCAACAACAAAAAAAAAGCACACAAAGAAAAGGGAGCGATAAAAAAAACCAAGGAAAGCCATTTATTTGTAAAATCAGTCGCTACGTATACACTATTCATGTGTATATTTGATTGGGCTTCAAAATGTACATGAAAATTCATGTTTACATGAAGTCAACGCAGGTTTTGTACAAAATTACTTGCAAAATTTTACTATATGTATTTATTGGGTGGAGCCCACAAAAAAAATCTAAAGAAAAAAAAACACATTTGCAGTTTCATGCAGATTTACATAATTTTTGTTTCTCTTCAAAATGGGTGGATCCACATGATAAAGCGAAAAGAAAAAAAAAAAGAGATTAGTATTGCGTAGGATTAGGATGGGTGAATGGAAATTCATCCACATTCATCACTCATGTGGGACCCACCACTTAAGTGAAAAATAAAAAAGAAAAGGCAATTTGTAAAAGTGAATCTCTTCGTTATTTGTGCAGTTCGTTGAAGAAAATAAAACATAGCAATTACTGGAGTCCACTACCACAATTGTGTCTCTCACTCCTTCTATGTACCTGGGTCATTATCAGCTTTAAGGAAAACAGAGAAGGGATAGATGTTGAAATCGGAGCAGAGTATAAGAAGAAAAGAAGCAAATTAAACTAAATCTCATAACTAGCTTCTGATCTACCATTCCTTCCTGGATTAAATTCAAGCGATGACAAGATGAAAATTTCAGAAAAGGGAAGCGAAATTGCAAGGGCAATTACAGTAAAAAGAAAAGGTCTGCTATGTCTCTACAAGAAGTAAAAGGTCATATAAATTCCGAAGAATTGAGGTGTGCAGTCAAGATTACCCAACTGGAAGGTTTCGTTGCTTGCAAAGCAACACTCAGGGTGAGTTACAAGATGCGCACAACTCAATTTTCTAGTCAAAGATGAAATATCAAACTCTATAAAAAAGGGGAAAAGATACAGAGCAAGGAAAAAGAGAAGAAGATCGATTTCAATCAGAGATAGAGAGAGGATGGTTTGCAGAATGATGAAGGCTTAGAGGTCCTTTTTATATAGAAATTGGTATGCAATCTCCTAGTCTGTTAAGTCTCCTAATCATACTTCAATTCCGCTTCCAAAATAGATCTTATATGAGGAAGCCTTGGGGAAGCAAGATTGTTGTAATCGGGGGCAACAACTTTATCTCGGTAGTTGTATCTTCGTTCAATTGAAGTCGAATCCAATTTGAAAGCTTATGTGCATATTTTACAACAAGCCAACTATGAGAAGGCCCACGCTCATTTTTTATGGATCGATGGAAGTATCAAATATCAAAAAAAAAAAAAAAAGATTGGAGTATTTATGTCTAGAAAATATTCGAGACTCAACCGCTTCAAACACTTCAAGTTCGTGTACGCGGCTGACTCTCGAATCCAATTTGAAAGCTTATGTGCATATTTTACAACAAGCCAACTATGAGAAGGCCCACACTCATTTTTTATGGATCGATGGAAGTATTAAATATCAAAAAAAAAAAAGATTGGAGTATTTATGTCTAGAAAATATTCGAGACTCAACCGCTTCAAACACTTCAAGTTCGTGTACGCGGCTGACTCTCGAAAGGGGCATTTGTAGGAGGCAAAAGATTGTCGGCAAATAAGAAAAAGACACGTGGAATATAAATTAATTTTTGTTTGGCCAATCACAAGCTGCCACGTGTTAAATTGACTTCGGCGGTCCATTTAATTAAATTTTAAATGGAAATGTATCATGACCAATAATATCGTGACACGTGTCAATTACGAGGCAGAAAATAGTAATTATTTCTTTATTTAAAATAAAGGGATAATTAATTAATTTAGGCGGCGGCGGCTGACTCAAACCCTAGCGCCTCTAGAGCCTATAAATAGGGGCCATCTCCTTCATTTTCAACACACTCTGCGATCTACGACGGCATTCGGCGTCTCGCACCCGAGGCGGAAGATCAAAGCGCGGCGATCTCCATTCTGCGCAAGGATCGAAAGTGCAAAGCTCAAGATCGAGTCTTCAAGCCTCTACTGCGTCAAGATCAAGAACTGCTTCAGAGTTCTTCAGCAAGACCTGCAAAGCTTTCAGAAGATCGAATTACAGACGCTCTCCAGCTACCAAGCACCAAGGACCAACGTCGGCTAGTTCAACAACCATCGCCACATCAAAGATCGATGCGTCTTCCTCGTTTGGTTCATCGGTCGTGATTAAGCACTAAGCCCTCGCATCCAAGAACCAGGAGAACTACAACCAACAGTCAACCTTCAGACGGTTAAACTTCAAGAAGACTCCAGCTACCAAGCACTAAGGGGATCAACACTCAAGACCTTCAGCTCAAGAACTACTGCAAGAATTTTTCAGCTAAACCTGTGTTCGAGATTGAGATCAAGTGCTCGCGCCCTCGGCTCACCCAAGTTTCAGGAAATCGAATCGGAGGACTACCTTATTGTATTTAATACAGAGATTGTACCCGCATACATTCAAATATTAATAAAAAATTATATTTGTTTCTCAATTTCTTGTCTTTATTTATTTCAGGCTCGAAATTTGTGTTTACAAATATATATATTTTTTTTGAAAGCCCAGAAGGCGATATTCATTACTCCAAATTAAGGATATCCTGAACAATTACATCCAGCAAAAAGTTTGGTAAAGAAGCAAAAAAGAAAGAACTTGGGCCGTTAGACAGAGCCCAAGAAGCTAGTTTATGAGCCACCATATTTGCTGAACGTCTAGCCCACCTAATCTCCCGAATTGGACTATTCTCCCATTTGTGGATAATTTCTTGTGCATCCAAAGCCCAGATTCTTCTCCCAGGGTTTTTGGAAATCAGGAGATGTACAACACTCAGCGCATCACTCTCAATGACCCCTTGAGACACACCTCTCTCTTTGCTCAAATCCAAGGCTAAATCAATGGCCTTCAACTCAGCAACCTCCACAGGCCAGACCACCTTCATTCTTCTTACAACTACCCACTGGAAAACCCCATTTCCGCTCCTTGCTACACATCCAACAGACATTTGTCCCCCTTGTCGATCGATCGCCGCATCACAGTTTAGAATGATGGTGTTGGCTTCCCCTCCAGACCAATTATTCTTGCAATCTTGCTCATTTTGTCGAAACCGCACCTCTTTCTTTTGTTGATATTCGGTGTAGCTATCCAGAGCCCTAGCAGCCACTGATTGCGGATCTGCTCGTCTCACTCTGGCGGTCTCCTTATTGCGCGCCCACCACAAGCTCCACAAACCGTAGCTACATAGTTCGGCCTTCGAATTCTCCAACATAAGAAGCATGTTCCACACCCAATCCTTGCTGCTGTATCCAGGTATGCATGTTACCTCAGATAAACCCAGAAACTGCCACACTTGATTCGCCCAGTTGCGCTCGAGGAAGGCGTGCTTCTGATCTTCCACCGCTATCTTGCAAATTGCACACCGATTGGAGTCCACACTATGCTTCTTTAGCAGATTGGCCATTGTAGGCAAACTATTCCTAGAAAAACGCCACACTAGATTCTTAACTTTGGGATGCACCTGCAGGTTCCTAACCTGCTTCCACAGCCTTCCTCCTTGGTCATTTGAAGGGGACTTTATTGTTGTGCTCATAGCTAAGTGGCAACCGCTCTTGACCGTGTACTCGCCATCCTTTGTGTGAAGCCATCTTATTTGATCTGGTACCTTGGTGGACGGGATAGGGAGAGCTTGAATGGCTTTGATTGTATCTTCTGAAAAAATCCCATTCAGTTTCTCAGTATCCCATTCGTTTGTATCTATGTCTTTTAACAGGTCCTTGACTCTCCATTCCTCTTGACCTGCACCTGGCACCCCCACGAAGAAAGATCCCTCAGCTGCAACCCACTTATCCTTCCACACCTTGACGCTTTCACCATTACCAATATTCCACCCCAAGCCCTTTACCAAGAGATCCCGTCCTTCTAGTAAGCTCCTCCACACAAAGCTTGGCCTAAAACCGCTTCTCGCTTCCAGTAGACTACAACGAGGATGATATTTTGCCTTTAAAACTCTGCTAGCCAGTGAATCTTGATGTATCAGTAACAGGTAAGCTTGCTTGGCCAGTAAAGCGAGATTAAAGTCTTTTAGACTTCTGAATCCCATCCCTCCATTGTCCTTTTGAGAGCACATTTTGCTCCATTTCACCTAATGGATACCCCGTCGATTAGCTGACCCACACCACCAAAATTTACTAATCAGGCTTTGAACTTCTTCAAGAAAAGACACTGGGAGTAGAAAAATGCTCATCGCGTATTTGGAAATAGCTTGAATGACTGCTTTAATAAGGACTTCACGGCCAGCTTGCGATAGGAACTTCTCTTTCCAACCGTGAACCCTCGCCCAGATCTTTCCCTTTAAATCCTCAAAAATTACCTTCTTCGAGCGACCCACAGTTAGAGGTTGGCCTAGGTACTTCTTCTTTGGCTGCATCTCCTCCATTCTCAAAAAATCCAGGATGATGTTTTTCTTCCTATCTTCCACATTAGCACTGAAGCAAACCTCCGATTTCTCTGAATTTATTTGCTGGTCAGACATCAGCTCGTATTCCTTCAAAATTTGCTTCAATACTTGCGCTTCAGCCTCATTAGCCTTTAGGAAAAAAATACTATCATCGGAGAAAAGTAAGTGGGAGATCGGTGGTGCTCCTCTACAAACTCTCGTCCCGCTCCACTGCTTTCTTGTGACTGCTCGCTGGATAAGCGAATTAAGGCCCTCTGCCACTAGTAAGAATAAATAGGGCGACATTGGGTCACCTTGTCTGAGCCCTCTCTCCGGTCTTAGAAACCCCACTTTTCCGCCGTTGATGCAGAAGGTATATGTTACCGATCGAACACACTCCATGACCAGACAGATCGTTTCCTGTGGGAATCCCATTTTCCTCATGATAAGCTCCAGAAAACTCCACTCCACTCCACTCGATCGTAAGCTTTGCTCATGTCTATCTTCGCTGCCATCCAACCCGTCCTTCCTTTCGTTTTCTTCTTCAAATAATGAAATACTTCAAAGGCCATTAGCGTGTTGTCTGAAATAAGGCGACCCGGGATGAGAGCCGACTGTCGCTCATCAACCACATCTTTCAAAATCGGCTTGATCCTGTTTGCAATCACTTTCGAGATCAGTTTATAAGTCACATTGCATAGAGCAATGGGCCGAAGATCTTTCATACGATCCGGATTCTTCACCTTCGGGATGAGGGTGATGAGGGCGTGATTAAGGTCTGTCGGCATAGCACCTCCGTTCAACACCCCGAGAACGACCTCCCCAACTTCTTTCCCTATAAACTTCCAATATTTTTGGAAAAACAGCGCACAAAAGCCATCCGGGCCAGGTGCTTTCAGACCCCCCATCTGTTTTAAGGCCCTTTCTACTTCATCCATCGTATAGGTTCTGGTTAGATCCCTCCTCATCTCATCGCTTATTTTATTGTGCAATTTCAGGGAAGGACCTCCCATCGAGCTCTGGATTACAAGAAGTAAACAATTCCCTGTAATAGGCCTCTACAGCTTGGTGTATGGCTTCCTTTGAAGTATGGCAAGTTTCGCTCGAGTCAATGATCTTCCGGATCATGTTCTTCTTTCTCCTTTGCTTAACCCTTGCATGAAAGTAAGCCGTATTCTTATCTCCATCTTTCAGAGCCTGGTGATGTGCCCTCTGTGCCCAGTATGTTTCTTTTGCAGCTTCCAGTTTCCCCAGTTGTATTTCCATCTCTCGCAGCGAGTCCAGGTTATGCCGTGTGGGTTCCGACTGCCTGAGACGTTGAAACATGTTCCTCAACTCCTTTATCTTTTCTTCTAACTTCTCGAACTTCTGTGAACCCCAGGCTGCGAAAGCAGCGCCACATCTTTGGAGTTTTTCCGATAGTGAAGATGTACCTGCTTCCTTATCCCATTCTCCCTTTACCACTTCAGCAAAATCCTCGTGATCGGTCCACATAGCCTTAAAATTTTTAATCCTTGGACTCTGGATCAGTCCCTGTTCTCTCCGATTTGTGTCCAGTAGGACGGGAAAGTGATCAGAACCCTCACAACAAATATGTTCAACCCAAGCATCTCGCCACAAATTTCGCCATGCTTCACTGGCCAAGAATTTATCAATCCTTTCTTCTATATGGTGATTCGACTCCCTTCTATTGCTCCAAGTATAGGGGTAGCCATGAAAACCCAAATTCGTAAGTCCCCAATTGTCCATGGTTCTGATCATATCAGCATCACCTTCAAAATCAAAATTACTCCCCCCCTCTTATCAGCAGGGAAAGTGACCTGATTAAAATCGCCACACACCATCCATTCGCTATCGCACTGGCCCCCTAGGAAATTTAGAAGGTCCCAAGAGTTCTTTTTCTTAGCTTTTTCTGACCACCCGTAAAACCCGGTGCCTCTGAAGCTCCTCCCTTCCGCCTTTATGTCAGCATCTATATGGTGATCCGAATAAGTTTTGATAGAAACCTCTATGTCTTCCTTCCACAGTAAAGCAAGACCCCCAGCTCTGCCCCTGGCCGAAACCTCCATACAACCTTCATACCACACCTCACGCGAATCCTGTCCATTTCTCTTGTATTACGCTTTGTTTCCATGAGGAAAAGCAAATCCGGAGAGTATTTCCGAACCAAATGTCAGATAGAAGCAACTGCCTCGGGACTCCCCAACCCTTGGCAGTTGTAACTGATGAGTTTCATTGTTCTCGGCAAGGGTGGCTGTCGCACACCCCCGCCGCTCTAATTGCATCCACCATTATCACATCATCAGTCCGTCCCCGCTTTTCTCTTACTTCAACTTCCATAAATTGTGTTTACAAATATATTTAATGTGCATTACTACACCATATATATGTAACAAAACTGTAATTTTTGGCATGTGCCTTACACTTGTAGCCTTTCCTAGTAGTTTGGTACAAGAGTTTTATTTCCTTTTTGTACTAGTTTTTTGTGGTATATTTTTATTTTTATTTTTTATTTAGGGTGGGTTTGGTAGGAACCCATTGAAAATTTTTCTGGATTTCGGGAAAAATTTCCTTTGCCTCCCCCCCTAGGAAAATTTTTCCTATGAAAATGTAGGAAATGATGGGTTCCCTATAGAATTTTTTCCTATGTCAACCTACATCCAAACATGAAAAAATTAAGTTAATTTGGAAAAATTGACCATTTCGTGAGATTTTTTTACAATCCAAACGCACCCTTGACTACTTCTGTGGTTGATGTTTTCGTATATTTTGTGTAAGTTAGTACTCGAGTAGAGTTTCCTTGTTTGGCGTTATAGGTTTTTAGTGGTGTTCTTTATTTGTATTTTTTCAACCATGGTTGACTTTTAACATTCCAAAAAAGAAAAAAAAAATAAACAGAACCGATCAAGGCAAGATTTTTGTCTTTTGTCACTAATCAAGGCTAGAATCGGTCATACTCATAAATACCAACTATATAGTTCCAAAAATTAAAGAATTAATCCAAAAAGCCCGGGTCCGGATGGAATTCCCTTAATGTTTTTTGAAAACCGTTGGCCCATTATGGGAAACAGAGTGGTGGATGCAGTGTTGCGGGCTGTAAATGAGGGGCTTTTGGTTGTGGAAATCAAAAATACCAATATAGTGTTGTTGAAGAAGAAGCCAAAGGTGTAGAGAGTAACTGAGTTTAAGCCGATTAGCTTGAGTAATGTTTTGTATCGAATCTTTGCGAAGTCTTTGGTGGAGCGGCTGAGGCCATGTACGGCATCTCCGGTGTCGAAGTCGCAGGCTGCTTTCATTCCAGGAAGGTTGAAAGAGGATAATGTCTTGGTGGTTCATGAGATCCTACAAATGCTGATGAATAAAAGAAAGGGGAAACAATATGCAACTTTAAAGGTAGATATGAGTAAGGCCTATGATATGGTGTAGTGGATTTCGTTGAGGCTGTTTTGCGCAAGATGGAGTTTCTTGACCACTGCATCACCCTAATAGGGAGATGTATATTGATGATTAAATATTCAATTGTAGTTAATGGCAATGCGACCCATCAGATAGTGCCGATTGTAGGCTTACGAAAAGGGGATCCCCTATCGCCATATCTGTTCATTTTGTGTATGGAGGCCTTGTCGGAGTCGATCCAGGCAACATTGGATAAGGGTGAGGTGAAGGGGGTGGTTGTTGCTAGAGGAGCTCCCCTAATATCACACATGATTTTTGCGGATGACGCCATGTTTTTTTTACGGAATTAGAGGTGTCAGCATGCTTGGCCCTGAAGAATGTGATTGATCAGTATAACTATGCTTTTGGATAGGTTATTAATGTAAGTCATCAATGTGCTTCTCTAAATGGGCTTCCCAAGAGGATAAGGAGGGCATGAAGGTGATCTTTGGCTACCCGGAAGGAGGGTACTTTTGTGTTGTTCTGATCAATGCAATTTAGTGTTGAGAGTGTCCCGACAATGTTCAAACACATCCGAGTATGCAAGCCAACATGGCACGGTGGTTGATGTCTTTGCTAGAAGATCTCTTAACCGGTGATTGAACAGTTTAATCACAATCGTGATAATTGGTCCCACAGGGTCACACAAGCCAATACCCTAAGGCAAGAGTATGGTAGAAAGAGGGTCGGATCAATAAGATATTGAACCAGGTAGGACGAAATACCGCAAAATGGAGCGAAAGAGGACACCACGGAGGTCGCAGGGGACACCACGGTCTGTGGTGCCCTCCCACGATCTGTGTTGCCCTCCTGGGTTGTTGTTTTGATTTTGAACCTCACCACGGTCCGTGTTGGGGTACCACGGTCCGTGGTGATGCCCAGGCGCGCATCCCACATCAAAAATGAAACTTCATTCCTCCCCCCTTTCTTCCCTATGTAAAGGGGTTCCCCCTTTGGTTCAAGTTGTCTTTCCAGTCCCAAGTGGCCATTAATTATAAAGGCTAGTCTCTAATTTGAGATTTAAGGGATACCAGGAAAAGCTTTCATTTGAGAGTTCTCGGTTTTAGGCGTCTCGGGATGATTCCTGGGAAACCGCCCTAAAGGAGGGAAGGACGGGTCGTATTAGATACGGTCCAACAAACTTTTTTGACCCTGGTTTGACCGGGGTTGAAACGGTTTAGCAGTCATCCCGAAAGGTGCTACGTGGACCTTTTATGGAGGATTCCTCTTTTGGAATCTTCTACTTAGGGTTCCTTTGATGTCGGCGCGTTCAAGAGTACAAGGCCGACTAAGGCGTTTCTATTTGAGAGACTTGAGGTAATAACTAAGCCCCTGCTATTTCGATTATGCTATGTATTGTTTTGGGTTAGACTAGTTTATATTAGGTGGGAATCCTAAAAGCTAGGATTCCTATTCCGCCTCTAATTGGGGTGGTTCCGATTAGGATCAGGCCCACCTAGGGGTGGTTCCGATTAGATCGGGCCCACCTCTTCTTGTGGCCAAAATAGGTCTAGACCACCCTAACCCATCAGTGGTATCAGAGCCATAATAGCATGCTTATGTTTTGCCTATCTCTCTTATATGCTTCAATTGTTGAATCATGCGTAGATAGTCTTGCTAGATTACTTGTTTATGCCTTTTATGCTATAATATTGGTATATATGATCTATTAGGATGTATGCATGCTAGAATTAATTGTTAATTTGGCATGTTATGTTGGTTAACCTTGATTATTAATTGTAATGATCTTGTTATGGTTAAACCTTAGCTTGTGATTGATTTGATATTGGTTTGGATGTTTGTGTTGCTTATGTCCTTTGTGATCATATATGGGTTTTTCATATGATATGAGGAAAGATTTGGTCGTCGCAATTGTTTCTATAACCATGGATTCGCACTGAGCTTCACCCCTTGTTTGACAAGGAATCTCGAGCACGACACTAGGTGTCTTTCTCGGGATTATGGTGAAACTCATAGGCTCATAGCCATTCTTCTATCTCTTTGAGCATCTTGAGTAGTTGTTACGTTTGACGCCAGACTCACGATGGCTCTCATAATGATATTAGATTTCCTTTGAGCATTTTGAGTAGTTGTTGTGTTTGACGCCGTATTCTCGATGGCTCACGTGATCGCATTAGATTTGCTTTGAAGTATCTTGAGTAATTGTTGCGTTTGACGCTGTACTCATGATGACTGTCATTGAATTTCCTTTGAGTATCTTGAGTAGTTGTTGCGTTTGACGCCGTACTCACGATGGCTCTTGTGATGGTTTTGGATTTCACTCGAGCATCTCGAGTAATTGGTTCGTTTGACGCCGAACTCGTGATGGCTCTTGTGATAGCATTGGTTTTCATGAGGTTGGACATTGTTTAAATGTGCATGACATGGGATGTCACACTCATAACTAGTGCCACTTCATGATTTCTTCAAACATCAAACCTAAAGGAATTTGAGGTTTGAATCTAAAATGTTTATACTTAAATCTCGGTTTCTATAACTTCCCGGTTAAATTAGATTTAACCTCTGGTACTGAATTGGGTGATTCCATTCAATTACACCATTATGGAAAGGATTGATTTCGGAAATCAAATATCAATCGATCAGTTGGGCATTAACGGATCGTTGATGTGGAGTTGGTGGCTGGGTGATTCCAGTTGAACTTCTACAAAATGATCCTCAACATGGATTGAGAACCTGCTGAGTAAGTTTGCTCGATTTTGGAAAATGAGCAAAGATGAGTATGTGTCTAGCCTTGAAATTTGGAATTTCAAGAAGGAAAGGTGTTTCCTATCTCACCTAAAATCGTTTTGGGCTAGATCTTAACTTAATAAAATTGGATTTTGTTGAGCATGCATGCGTAATTTCTTGCTTATGTTTGTGATTTGTTGGATGCTAAATTATATTGGCTTTATCCCTTGATTTTAGTTGTTACATTGTAAGTTGGATGTCTTCTATAATTGTTATTGAAGTTGGTTTTGATATATGTTGATGTATCGTGTTGCAATGCTGCCAAATTATTTGTTTGATCACATGCGCTCTTAGTATGGCCTTAGCTAGTCTGGTTTTACCGGCCTGCATGCTGGGTTTGGTGAAATACATCATGCATGCCGTCGATTTTGAATATATTTCCATTTTAATTTGATTAAAGTTGTAATTTATATTTGAATAAATGTAATCTCATTTGATGAGACCCGCCTGTAATTCTTGTATATTGGATATGAAGTTTAGTGGGAGCCCAATGCAACATGGATGTTGGTTCGAGTGGGAGCCAATATATGTATGTTGCAATGGTTCAAGAAGGAGTTCTTGAAAGCGTTCGAGAAGATGTTCTTGAAGTGCCGATAAAGAGAATCCTTGAATCGTTCAAGTTAGAATTCCAGAAGTTTCAAAAAAGAGTTCTTGAAGGCTTGAAGACTAGTTTAGCTTTAATTAAAGTTTGTTTAATTAAGTTTAGGAGGCCATACTGTAACGCCCCCAGATTCATAAACATCATATTAAGGCAAATCATTTCATAACCCAAGGATTAGCGCAACGGAATTCATAATCCGAAGACATTACCGCTGTCCATGATCATGGATAAGGCTAACAAGACACTGTTTCCAACCTAACATTCTAAATGCTGATATGCATATTAATATACCACAATATACATGCCATACTAACTTAAGATCAACATAACACCCATCCCAAGACAATATATTACACCCAACATCCAAAAATCATATATCTTCAAGACTCTTATACATCAAGCTATCAAACGTATACCCCAAAGGTGAAAGATAACTTCCTTAAAACAAAGGAACCTTCTACTCTTCAATTTGACTCGACTTCTTCGTTTATCCGCACTAGGGCATCACCTAAAACAAAAACAGAAAACTTCGCAAATGAGTTGGCTAAACTCAGCACACATACCTCTACAGTGTAAACTTTCACAGTTCATTTTAGTTCGCGCCTTAAAAACTCTTTTGAAAAAAAAAATCACAGTCACGTCATAAAAACCTTGAATAACCAAAGAAAAAGAAAATAAACATAATCATTAACATCATAAACATCATCATCATCATCATCATCATCATCATCATCATAGACCTCATCATAAATAGACCTCGTTATAAACTTCATCATAGACACTGGCCAGGTCGCATGACAGATGCCCGTCGACATCGAAAGTACCTCAGTGCCATTAGCACCATATATTACAAGAGACCTCATAATTGAAAGAACATAATCGTAAACCTTCCTTGCGTTAAACATCATGAAATCATTAGCATAACACATCAGTATAAATCATCAGCATAAAACATCATCATAAATAAAACACTCTTGGGAAAGGTAGGCAATATGCGTACCTGAACACCTGAAACTTAAACACCAACTTGGACCCGCACAAACTTGAACAGGTGGGCGCACAACCTTTTGAGAACTTTTAAGAAAGAACAACAACCATGAATTAGAGCCTAACTTGGATGAGAGTAATGAAGAATATCGTAGTAGAATCCTAGGATTACTTGATACTTAAACTTGCTTCCTAAGGCTCACTCGGAAGGGAATAACTTCTCCTACAAGTATCGTATCATAATGCATAAGAACTTTTTGGAAAGTTAAGCTCATGAACTACAACTCTCTAGTTGATCTTGAAGGTCAAAAACATGGTTAAGGAGGGTAAAAATCCCTAACAAAGAAGGTTGTCCAGAACATTCAAGAATGGATACCGGTTTTTCGGAAAATCATAACTCGGGTTGTAATCCTCGGTTGGGGACGTGTAAACTGTCTATGGAAAGCTTGAAAGACATACTAAAACTTTCATGTTGACCATAAACTGATTTGGATATGGAAAAGCACGAATTTAGGCCATGAACACAGCAGAACCTCTAAAAAATTATGGGCAGAACTTAATTTCGTAGCTGGAAAGAATGGGTCATAACTTTCTCTCCCGATGTCCTATGGACGCATAAGATCCTATTTTGGAAAGCTTGAGAAATCCTCTAAATGGTTTATGTTAAACACTCAGCCCAAATAAAGCACTAAACAGATGAAAAACGTTGATTTCCAGACTGCCTCAGAAATCCGTATTTGTGAGCGACTCCTCACGGTTTTGGCCATAACTTTTGATATACCTATCGAAACCTCGTGATTCAAAAACCAGGGTTTAGTTAACATCTTACGCTACATATTCATGCCATAAAATGGGATACATTAATACTTCACACCCCCTGGAATTTTCAGAATTCAATCAGATTGCAAAACTACTCAAAGAATTGCTTGCATGCATGTTTAACCTCTATAATCCATCTTAATCACTTCCTAAAAATACTCTCCAACCATAAATTTAAATTTCCAGAATTGATAACATAAAGGAAACCTTCATTTGAGTCCACATTGAAGGCATACAAAGCAAAAACATCCCATAATTGAATTCCCTATTCATAATCCATCATCACTACAAGAAAATCTATGTTTTGTGGCAATTTATTAGTAGCAAATTTAAAATTGCCACAATATGCAAAAAGTTGTAAACACAATAGTAGCATATATGATTTTGCCACAAAAGGGAGGGTCTATTGTAGCAAATAGCTTGAAATGCTACAAAAGACACTTAATAATTTTCAAAGAGGAGGGAAGATAAAAATTTTCCCTCTAATTTTTATTCAACTAATTATACTTTCTCTACAATTTATTGCGAATAAAAGAAAGAAATTAGGTGAATTAAAACCAAAAAAAAATAAATGAATTGAAGTGAGGGTGTCAAACATGATTCTGTTTCCCTACAACCAAAATATTCCAGAAATTTAAACAAAAATTTGAATTTCCCCAGCTCTCCAAATTCATAACTCTAATTCATAATGCTCCCAGCCTCCCACCTCTCTCCACCCACACTTCTCCCAACTGTATAAACTTCCTGGATGAATTCCCACTCTCCATCGTCGATGTTTGTTCAAACGACGAAATCCCGCTTGAGTCAGTGACCTCGCAAAAGTCACTATCCTCAATCTCTCCGGCAACATATTTTTTTGGCAAAATCTTGCCTTTGGGTCTACCTCAACATTATCAAATCAACCATAACCTCTACTGCTGGTAGGAAGCCGGAGGGCCGATAGTCGTCGTCTCCACTGCAGCTACTGGATGAACTGCACAGCTTTGATAAAACCAGATTCTTGGGCCTTGGCCACCCTCTCCTCAATTGCATCACCCAGCTCGCCGCCGTTCATGGCTTCCACGTTTGGCTTTTGGATTTCGACCCCGACGCTTTCACTCGGGCCACTGAATCCATCACCAAATCCATCCAACGCCTCATTTCCAAAGCCCTATTTCCCCTGGTACGTTACTAACTACTCTACTTTGTCATCAAACTTGCTCTACTACACTCCTGGGGTTCCTTCGAATTGTTACTGAAAGTCGAGGCGTGGCTTATTTCTGTTTTGCTTGGTGCTGTACGAAAATTTGAGGTTTGGTTAAAGAGTTTTGGTAGTTCTGCTAGGATTGTAAACTCCATATAAAGTCAAACCCATCTTCTCTTGTTAATTTCCCCCCCTTTTCAGACACTTCTCTTCCTCTTTCTCTTCCTGCTGGTGTTGAAACTGCTACATCCCCTCAATTGTATGTCTTCAGTTTCTTCTATATGAAGTTCTCTACAATATACCAATTTGATAATCACTTTGTATAATTGATATTCCAAAGGTAAGAGGACCCGTACTTGCATAAATTCCAAAGCACCAACCCTCTTCTGAAGTCGAAGCTTCAATTGGACCCCAAAACCAACAGTTTTTGTTCTCTTTTTTCTTAGATGAATTCGTATTCTCTTTTTTCTTGGTATTTTTATTGACTTCTTATACTAAAATTTTGTATATTTTTAAATTGTTGTGATTATTCTAGGAGTATTTGGTGTTGGAATTTTGGAGGAACCGGGATGCTATTGCCTGTTGTTGTCTATTTGCACTAGAACATCAAATTAAAAGCTGCTAATCTAAGGGTTTTTCAATTTGTATGCCTTTGCTTTTTTTTTTTTCTTTAGTGTTTTGGAATGTCTTGATGGTCACCAAGTGTCTTGGATAAGTATTTGAATACTAGGTTGATTTTGGTTGAGTTTTACATTGAAATTAGATTATGAAGAGGTGTTTCTTCTACTGTGGTGATCTTGTGTTGCTGTTACATTAGTTATTTGCTTGTGTGCACCTGCTTATCAAGTTTCAAGCCACTACCGCTCTGTTTTAACACTAAAACCAATTCTTCAACTTGCAGAATAGGAAATGGTGATGCCAACGTTCAAGAGACAATGGACAAAGAGTTAGAAACCCCTCAGCTGGAGCATGACCCCAAACCATGAAAATCCCTCAGCCTAATAGTGAAGATGAAGAGGAGGTAGAATAAAAAAAATGTAATTAAACAGCTAAGGAAAGTTTTTGGGTGCTCTTAATTTGGTTTCTTGCTTTCACGAACACCAAAACCCAATGCAAAATAGTTTTGCCGTAGCTATATGGACTCTCAAGTCTCAATCCTCAACATAATTTTAATTTTGATCTGCCTCAGGGAGAATTTCTCGGAAGTCAATTATGCGAGGGTAGGTATTCTCTCAATTCAGTCTGTCAATCTGGGAATTCAACCATTGTGGGCAGTTTCATATTATTTTTGAATTTGATTTATTTTATCCGTAATTGTCTTTCAGTAGTCGAGTTTCATTAGAGCAATTCAGAATTTAACAAGTCGAGTCTTTCAGTTGTTGATTTTCAGCTTCAGCAATTCAGAATTCGATCTTGGTAGCCGAGTTGTTCTACAATCTGAAATTCCTTTATTCTCTGATAGACAGTACTAAAGGTAAGGTGACTATCTTGCCTTGATTTTTATGTATATATACTCTGTTAGACTCCGAGCGTGTAGCTCGTGATGTACTCCGGCGTGTGGTCGTTGAAGTTATCATTTTTATGTGAATTTGATATGTGAGGCACTTTGCCTAGCATATTACCAATTTTTATGGGAAATGCCATTGGATTTTTTTGTAGTATATTTTTAAGAATACTTCTAATAAAATTGTTTTCTCTTTGCAGTTACAAATTCAATCATATACTTTTTGCACGATATGTACTACAAGCAAAGATGATGTTGCAGATGCAAAATTTTTTGAGGCTCCCAAACTTGAAGATTTTAGTTTAATAGGATATTCATGATATTATTTTTATTTTTCTTAATTAGTTTAGAACAATAAAGGTGCTTACCCCTATCCATCCAAGAAACCAAATTAGAACGATTTTTATGTTTATTCTAGGAATTGGATAGGTAGAAATTATGATTTATGAACAAAGTCTTCTTTTCATGTTTAGTTTACATTGTCTACGATATATATAATAAATATTTATATATCATTGAAATCTAGTACTTTTACCTTCATATGAGTTCACTGTTTTATATATATATATATATATATATATATATATATATATATATATATATATATATATATGTATATGTATGTATGTATGTATGTATATATATGTATTATATATATATATATATGTATGTATATATATATATGTATATATATATAGATATGTATATATATATATATATATATGTATATCTATATATATATATATATATAATACATATATATACATACATACATACATATACATATATATATATATATATATATATATATATATATATATATATATATATATATATATATATATATATATACACATATATATACATATACACATATATATACATATACACATATATATACATATATACATATATATATATATACATATATACATATATATATATATAGGGAACGGATCATGTAAGCATGCTCTTATGGTGAGCATGTAAGCATGAGTCATCTCAACCGTTGGATCCCATCTGATGGCTGGCTTTATTTGGAGAATTGGATTATTTTTGGAGCATATCACGTGACTTTCCAATTCTAATGGATTGAATATACCGCGGAGATTTGGGGAAGGAGAGAGAAATACACAGAGCACCCCCTCAACTTCCACAAACACAACCCATGCGATCTCTTCGGGGTGATACTGCCTGACTGCTCATCTACCGTAATTGCGAAGAACAAATTTGAAACTCAAAAACGGTGATAGTCCTGCCGGTCGTCGACAACTCCAATTGGTTAGTGTGGCTCGACGACGAAACTTTTTTTACGCCCAATGCTCTGTTTTTCATGTTTGTAGCTTGAAGTTTTGTTTTAGGGTTCGGCATGGAAGATTTGACAGGGGTGTCCGGAGTAGGCAACGAAGGGAACGACTGTCGTAAAGGAATCCGAAGGTTAGTATTATGCATGTCGTTTTTGTGATTGGTTTGATGAATTGCAAAATTCGGATGTCTACGTTAAAGCCGGCTTAACATTCAATGTGTGATTTTGATGAATTAATCGATAATTTTGAGTTTGGTTTGTTGTTATGAATCGATTTTTGATTCAGAGTTTGAGTTGTTGCCCTTAATTCTAAATGGAATCGCGACGACCTCGTTTCTCTGCTTTCCAGGTCCTTTAGTTTCTCCAATTTGTCAAAACCAAAATGGGGAAAAGTAAAACACAAGTAAAACATTAGCGTCTGGCTTGAAATTGCAGAGGTTGTATTGTTTAGAACATTTGTCAAATAGCTAGGCTTAACTGTATCAGTGTAAGGAGGAGACTAAATTTCAAAATTCGGATGTTTGTTGTTGTAAAACTCAATGGACATTAGGCACGTATGTAATATGCATAAATTGACTATGATAATGGGCATTAATTCAGTCTAAAATGGGGATAAATTGAGTTTGAAATGAGCATAAGTTGATTATGAAATGGGCATTAACATGTAAATAATGATTTTGTGGTCCCCTATTTAGGTAGTTAGTGGATGAAATTTGCAAGGATAAGCATGTGACGGAATCGGTTGGAACGGTGCTGACCGAAATAACGTTGAGTGGCATGATGAACATGTGTGACAGCTCCAGTAGCCCCCTACCACCCCTATATTTCAGGGGTTTCTGATCTGGTGAGGGAGGAAGTTAACGTTGGGTTGACCTACTCAAGCCCTCAGCTGACACAGTCCACACCTGTGGTACCGGACAAGACTGACTGCCTATCAATCCCCGTTCAACAACTGAAACGGATAAGATGATGAAAATTCTATGATGTGATTGTCTATCTGATGAGGAGCTCAGATTCTTATAGAGTTGGGTTGTTTGATAAATTAGTTTGATGAGTTGTGGTATTAATTATCAATGGAAAAAAAAATTTTAGTGAGAATTATCCAGATAAGATGATATGTTGCGGTAAATATGGTTTAATATAGCTTTTAAAAGGGTGGCTGAGTATGTGACTGAGTATATGTGATTAGATATGACGATTCAATTTGCATACGTGTGTAGGGTGCAGGGAGGGAGGACATCAAGCATGTACACAATGGGCATGAATTGTTTTTGAAAGGGGCATCAAAATGTAACTCATGAATTTGTTGTCTCTTTCAGGTCGCTAGTGAAGGAACTAAGCAATACTCAACATGTGATGGATTCTGTTAGCACAATGCTAAATGCAATATCACAAGTTGACATGGTGAATGCGTGCGACAGACCATGTAGCCCTCTTCCACTTGTACTTGATGCTTCACATCGCTTGGTCATGACTACAAGCACGTTTACAATTTTCTATAGGCTGAGGGGTTGTTGGCATTGAGAAGACAATATTGTCATGACATGGTTACGTACGAAGGCAATCGAGTGAAGGATCAAATTATAGAGATGGCGATGTAGTTGCATAAACACGCCCGTTTCCACCCGGCGTGAGCATTAGATGAAATGCAAGCGGGAATAGACGCATTGCTTTTGTTTTCCTATATCTTTTTTTTTAATTTTTTTTCTGGAATCAATTTAGATGTGTTCCCACATTAGGTAGACATTATTTTGTCATTAAGGTGTAATGAAACCAAGAATGAGACATAAGTATTTGTTTTTATTATGAACACATGCAGTGTTGGAACATTATACGCAATGAAGTCATCGTTTGGTCAGTTGGATGTCCAATTTAGAAAGCACTGATGTGCACTCTATGTCCGTTGATGTCCATAATAAAGTTACCGGCTTGAACAAAGCTAATGTTCGATGGTGGTGAGTGTATGTTGAATCTGGTGTTCATGCATGCTAGACATAATTGATGTCCATATTTACATCCCTTCAATGAGCACCTCAGAAAACGTAATGTCCAGTATGAACCTAATACCGTCCTTTTCCAATCTCACTGATGTCCATTCCAATTTTACTTTGATGTCCATTCTACAAAATATTTATTTCCCCAATTTAACATTGAGTTAGTGTACATAACAAATTTGTCATAATAATGATAACTCAATCTAGAGCGCATATTAGGCAATGTGGAGGATTATGCTCAGTTGATAACTTTACACAACATGTTGTCCGATTAAACCTTTTTTAGAGTTCCAACATTATGAATCACCTATGCTTGCATCAAATGTCCATTTCATTGAATGTTGATGACCATTCTCACTAAATGTATTGTCCATTGGTGTGTTAACAACTAACAAAAGAAATTCACCCATTGTTGCAACATTATGTATCACCTATGCTTGCATCAGATGTCCATTTCATTGAATATAAATGACCATTCTCACTAAATGTGTTGTCCATTGGTGTTTTTAACAATTAATAAAATAAATTCATATAACCCATTGTTGCAACATTATGAATCATATATGCTTGCATCAGATGTCCATTTCATTGAATGCTGATGACCATTCTCACTAAATGTGTTGTCCATTGGTGTGTTAACAACTAACAAAAGAAATTCATATAGCCCATTGTTGCAACATCATGAATCACATATACTTGCATCAGATGTCCATTTCATTGAATGATGATGACCATTCTCACTAAATGTGTTGTCCATTGGTGTTTTTAACAACTAATAAAAGAAATTCATATAGCCCATCGTTAACATTTTGAATCACATATGCTTGTATCAGATGTCCATTTCATTGAATGTTGATGATCATTCTCACTAAATGTGTTGTCCATTGGTGTTTTTAACGCCTTAGACGACCCCTGGACTCCTCGCAACCCTAATCCTCTTCTTTCCCGGCCCTCCGGCCTCCGCCTCTTACTCCATCTTCTGATCGAGCTGCAGGCAGGTGCAAGGCACTCTTCCGGTAAGGAAATTCTAGCAGACCATCCTAGGGTCCCGCTTCCTGACACGATTGGCCGGCGCAGGAGAATTGGAGGTCGCCGGAGAATCTAAAAATCTGAATTTGCATTCTGAAAATCTGAATTTCCACTCAGAGAGAGTATGTCAGAGGAATGCTATGATTTCCTCATGAAAATAAAGGAAGAAGAAAGGGTTTCTCACAAGGTAATGGCGATGGTGATGATGATTGTGATGGTGATGATGATGATGAAAAATTATAGAGTCGGAGTTTGTCTTTGGTTTGAATTCGGATGATGAAGAAGATGATGATGATGAAACCAAAATTTGATGATGATGAAACCAAATTGGAAAGGATTTTGTTGTTGCATTCATCTGTTATTTTGGGATCTTAAACCCTCCCATAAATCACGCACAACATATCTGAAATAATAAGAAATTTTGAAGGGGAAAGTCACGTGCTTTGCTGCAAAAAAAATCTAAAGTCTCCAAAATAAATCAGCCCTTAGATGTGGATCCAATGGTGGATATAGATCATGCTTACATGCTCACCAAAAAAGCATGCTTACATGATCTATTCCCATATATATATATATATATATATATATATATATATATATATATATATATATATATATATGCCTCATTACAAGCAATGTTATAAATTATATTACAATTATTCAATAATTAAAGATACATATTATGGCAAATGTAAGTTGCCACAAATGCACTTTTAGAATTAAAATATGATTTATAGCAAATCAAATATGCCACAAATAATATATATTTGTGGCAAAGTTAGTTTTTGTGGCAAAGTGAATTTGCTATAAATTGTATGATATTGTAGCATTTTAAATTTTGTAGCAACTCAAAATATGCCACAAAAGTCTTATATTTTGTGGCAATTTCAAAATTGCTACAAAAACCTTTTGTAACAAGGCATTTGTGGCATCTTTGTGGCATTTTTAAAAAATACTACAAAAGCCTATTGTACCAATATTTTTATATTTTGTGGCAAAACTTGATGCCACAAATAACCATATTTCTTGTAGTGCATGCATCCACATCAAAAGTTATGAAACTCACCAAATTGATAATTCAACCCTAATCTACCCACATGATACTAAACTTAAACCAAGAATTCAACTTTTCACAGTGAAATAAACCACCAAAATATCATGCATGTACAAATCTCAACAATCAAACATCAACCATAATCCCTTCTTTTATGAGGCATTTCATCGAACACTTGATGTGCATCATATTACACTAACAATCCATCTCTAATTCATCATATCATGACCCAATAACTAATCTAGGATAGTACTTTACTTAGAAATTAACATGCATAACCAAATTACAACCTTCAAATACAATTCTAACCATCTCCTATTTGAAACACCCAATTACTAACACAATTGACTCTTCAATTACTAATAAAACCTCAAGATTTAAATTTCTACTCTTATTACTCTCTACAACAACAAGTTATACTAAGAAACTCATAATTTGTATCATCTACCTCAAAGAACTTGAATAGAGAAAGTAGGATTTAGAAATTACCTTGAGAAGGAGGAGAGAAAGAGAGGAACTGAGGTGAGGGTATCGTCGCTGGAACGCCGCCGGCCACCGTCCGCGGACGTCGCCGATGCCCTGGCGCCGGAAGCCGTCGTCCAGCGATGGAGAGAGGGAGATAACGGGTGGCAGAGGGTGAGAGACAGTGAGAGGCAGAGAGAAGACAAGTGAGGAAGAGAGAGAGAGAGCCTTGAGCGTTTAAACGTAATTCTGAATTTTTTGAAGAAAAAGAATGGAAAAGTATATTATAAACTCTTCTTACTTATAAGAATGAGGCCTACTTCTTTCAAAAGAGTTGGGTTGTCCAAGGAGAGGAAATAAAACAAGCCCAATCACTTATTAATTCCTCCCTTTTCACCCGGTACCATTAACTTGGGTCCCCAAAAAAAAATTTCAAGGCTAAAATATGAGAACTTCAATAATAAGATTTTCCCTGAGTACTGACATTCCAAATAATAACAAATCTGAATAAACCCGAATGAGAAATTGTCAGACAAAAGATGTGAATATTATTGTTTACTAGGAAGGATTGTTAACACTATTTGAGGAGTGACTACCGAAAATATTACACTGGAGGGACGATGGTCGTTGCACTGTTCAAGTCCTGCAAAATACATGGTTAGACGAAAATAAAAGCGCGACTTTGGTTAATAAACTTGATTAATTAACTTAATTAAACGACCTTAGGGTCTAATTAACACTAGGGTTATTACACATACTAGGGGTTTTATGTTTATGTTCTGAATGGTTCTTAGCATGTGTTTAATCGTTTATTATGCTTTTCATGCTTGGTTCACAAGTTTCACCTAGAATCGCATGCTTAAGATAATAAATATTTACTCTCTAAAATTTGGACATATGATTGCTCACCCTGGCAACCACCACTTGGATCATAGGCGGTCATTGCCAAAGCAAGTCATCCATGGATAGGTAACAAGTTCGGTGGAAGTCAGGTCTGTCCATAATGGTGGGCTAGGGGGTCTAGAGTCATGAGCAACAGAGAGAGGTGATGTATGAGATACACATACCCTCGCCTAGAATCGTTTAGAATGATTGATCATGAGATGATCTGCCTTAGGCGATCTGACACGAGGTTTGTTTGGGCCAAAGTTCATTCGATGTCGATTTGTGCCTGTTGGGTCTTGGTTACTTTGAAACACTAATTGGGAGTTAAGTGTGTTTTAATGTTGAAATTAAAATCAATTTAATTTTTGGAGTATATCACTGTTTAAATTCCTAATTGAATCGTTTTGGCTTGTAGATTCATAATGTCTCTTGTTGATCTCTCATTCCATCGTTACTTCCTTGAGAAAGAAAAATTAACTAGATCCAATTATCTGAATTGGGTCAATTATCTGAGAAATGTTCTCAAGGGTGAGCAGAAAGAGTACATGCTTGACATACCTAAGGGAGACCCCCCTGCCGATAATGCCTCACAAGTTGAGAAAGACAATTGTAAACGTCATTGTGATGATCACACCTATGTGGCTAAGTTGATCTTGGGTAGTATGTCTCAACTGCTCCAAAAGTATTTTATGGGCATGCCGTCTTTCGAGATTGTCTCGCTTTGTAAATCTTTGTGCCTGAAGAAAATTATACATGAAAGACATGAGACTGTAAGCAAGATCTACAACTCAAAACAGGAGGTCGGCAAACCTATAGGGCCACATGTGTGGAAGATGATCATTCACTTCAACAACTTGAGCTGCCTAGGCTTCCCTTTTGACCCGATCTCGACTATTGACGTCATCTTGAGCTCGTTGCACGATGGATTCCAGTCTTTCATGATGGATTACATCAGGAAAGGGAATGAATATAGGTTATTGAAGCTACATGAGATGCTCATAGTGGTAGAGAAAGACTTGATTGCTTCTAACGAGGCTTACAAGATCGTTTCGAAGGTCAAGAGGGGAAAGCGCCATAGGAGGTCTGCTAAGTCAAGAAGGGCCTTTAAGATCATGAAGGCCTGCATACGTAAGGCTGTTGCGCAAGCTGAAGATCTCCATGTAAAGGCTTGCCCAAAGTACCTAACAAGCTTATAGCTTGAGAAATGGAACTTTTTGAATCAGGTACATATGTGATTGAATATATCCTAAATGTCTCTACTTTTGGGTATTGGATACCAGCTTAAATCTCACATTTGTTGAAATGTGCAGGATGGAAGCTGAAAAGTGGATGGGACAACAAGGATAGGAATTGATCTTAGCATGAGAGACAAGCAAGTAGTTGCTAGTTCGATTATGTTTACTATTAAATTATTCGACGTGTGTTTTCTTTCTGTTAAATATATATATATATGTTTTCAGATGGAGCTTTTAGGACCGAGAGTGGGTTACTTGGAATTTTAAGTGACTGAAAAATATTAGTTAGGAAATTTTCGTTCTTCGGGTAATTTTATAAGGATCAGTTTGTAGGTATTTTCAAAGTTTTCCCCCTAATTTTCCCCCCTAATTTTCCCCCCTAATTCCCCTCTAATTTTCCCTCCCTTTCTGGCTTTCAAATTAGCTAAGATGTTTTTCCCCCCAAATGGTGTTTAAGTAAGATAATTCCCCCTCCCCCCCCCCCCATTTCTACTGCAGGCCGTCCCTCTCTCACTCTCTTTTACCCATTGGTTAAATGAACCCCCCCCCCACATGCAGCATATGTTTCCCCCATGCAGTGTACGAAACCTCCACCCCCCGTCTCACCTCTATATATTACTATTCCTCCCTTCTTCTTCTCTTCGCTCACACAGACAACACTTTCCCCCTCCTTTCTTTTCTTCTTATTCTGCTTTAATACAACCCCCCATCCCTCTTGTTTCTTTCTCTTTCTTTTTTTCTCTACGTGATTCCCTAGCCAACCATACTCCCGCACTTTTCTTCTTCTTCTTCTTAGTTTCACAAACAACCCACACACCACACCCCTTCTCCTTCCTTCCTCCCTTTGTCGCACCACCGCACCACCACCGCCGCTTCACCGCCGCCCAGGACGCCCCCAGAACACCACCGCAGCCACGCACCCCCTACTTCCCCTGAATAACCACCGAGTTGAACTTCTTATTGCGGCCCGACGCACGCCCAATTTGCACCGCCATCACTAACCACCCTCCATTTGCCAATATTTTCCTTCCAACAAGTACTTGAACTCAATAGTTGTTGGTTCATGTAATTAATAAGAAATTAAATTTTTGTTTTGGGTTTTGGAATGGATGCTTATTCCTTTTGAAATTGTAAAGGTGATATTTTAATTTACAAGGAATGAATCTATCTTGATACTAGCATTTGTTGAATGACTAGTATATTTTGGATTAAGATAAACATATTCATCACAGCAAATGCTAAATAAGTTGATTGTATGACTCAAACCATTGATTTTTGGTTTTCCGCTTAAGTCATTTTAATTAGAACATGCATTCATATGCTGCTTCGAGCAGGCATTTTGGATTAGTTGGACTTTGAGACACTAGGTGTTTGCAAAGTATATTTGCTAGGGCAAATGACTTTATCACCTTTTCATTTGATTTGGTGAGCGGACTAGTAAAGGGTTTATGGCTGGTACATATGATATGTATTTGGTTATAACGGAGACTAGTACCAAAATGGGCGATAATACTTCATTGTGTTGTATGACAATTCTAGTGGACATGGTTATGCCACTTAATGTGTCATGAATTGGAATCCTTTAAAGAGTTTAAAGATTTCCTAATGAAGTTTGAGAACTGCCTAGTGAGATAAACTAAAGCCCTTCGTATGAGACAAGGTGCTAAAGTTTTAAACTAAGAGTTCAGTTTTTCATCGAAGAGACCATGAAATCGTTTCACGGTTCTCATTCCTTGAAAGACACCATAGTTGATGGTGTGTGTCTTGTAAAAGGAATCATACAATACTAGTTAAGGTATGATCGATGATTCTTGAGTCAAAATTCTTATCTTTGCTATTGGGGGCATGTTCTTGATAGTTGCCTATTTAAAGATGTTGGAAAGACACTATATGGGATATGGAGAGAAATTATTCCATGTCTGCTTGTTTTGATTTGAGGTTGCGAGAATCATCAATAGGTTTGACCTATTGGCTGTCTTGCACTCGTATCAAAAGTTTGTTCTTTATGGATTGTCCAAAAGGAACTAAAAGTGCTTCTTATGCACTCGTTTTTATGAAGATGTGTTTGTGTCTCAAAAGCTTTCTCCTTAGAGACAAGATGTATCTCTTAAAGAAAGAGTGGGAGAGATTTCATGAATTTACTGAAGTTCATAAGTCATAAACTAGTTCTCCCCTTCCTATCCATAAGACCCCACTACTCTCACTCAAAACACTTCCTGAAAGACAGCAAGTGTGAGTTGAGATTCAAGTAGTTATGGTTTAGATAAGTGAAGGTCAAAAGTGTTTGAGGACCAGACTCAAAGGGTTGAGGTCTGGTTGAATACAGAACTTGTGGAAGAATCTTTGGTAGGTTAAGTAGAAAGATGCGTCAGCTTAAGAGATGTGTTCATCTAGATGCTGACACCTGTGTATTACTTTTGGATGTAATAAGTCTACCACCTGCAAAGCAAGCTTTGAAAGACCAGATTATATCAAATGATCATTATGGTAAAAGCTATTAGGAGATAAAGTGGATCATTATGGTAATGAAGCTACATGGATGGTTAATTGAATGGTTATAAGGCTTTATTGGTTGTTTGTAATCTACTTTCTTAGTGGTGACTATGAAGTAGACTTTAAACCAGTAGTGAGCCCTTAACCCACAGGTCCATTAGGATACTCCTAGCCATAACCACATAGTATGACTGTGACTTTTGGCAAAAGGACATTGAGTTTTTCTTTTGTGGATTTAATTCCAGAAACCGGGAGTGTGTATGTCACGTCCTAGAAGTTTTGAGGTTCCCAAAATTGTTGGGAAGGTCCACAAGCTGAGACCGATCAATTGTAATCGTCAACATAGGGATGGAGTTAAAGATCAATGGTTGATCAATTGATAAAAAGGTTGATCTTCTAAAGAATCCAAATATTCTGGAAGTTGCAAAAAATTTAGTGGGAGCATGGTTGTCCTGTTTGGTCCAGTATCTGGTGACATACTCCAAGTTGAAAATGACCTTTCTGACCTAAAGCTCTAAGGCTGAAGGTACAGAGATTTTCATATTTGAAAGGACCTCGATAGTGCTCAATACAATTTTGGAGTTAAGGTTTATTGAAATAGATCGATGTGTTTAATTATTTGAATTAAACAACTTATAATGATAAGTCGCTGAAATCGTTTTAGCAGAACTTCAAGAAGGGAATTTAATCCATAAAGACTTCATTACATCACTTGCTATGGAAGGATGTAGTTGACATCCGAATCCCAAGAGTGGATGTGAAATATGATATATTCTTTGACAATAGGATTAGTTATGAGTGTCGTTATGTGTATTGAGCTGTCGAAAACAAATTATCTTGAGTATGTAAGGTCAAGTTTCAATTAGATTGAAACGTTGTTCTAAAATGCTTATCATACTCAAGAGTGTAATAAAGCTAAAGAGATGTCTTTGGTTTTAAAGAAGGAACAAATGGAAAATGTGTAAAGTGTGCAAAGAGTTACATCGGCACTTGACACATAATAAACAGTGATGGTTACCAGAGTCAGTCTGGTCACGTCCACTTGAAGAGGTTGTAACTTGAAAGAGTTCAAAGTGGATTCCTCTTGAGGAATCTGATTTTAAGTCTAAGTACATCTCGGCTTAATTGGGAAGTTGCCTTGATGACTGTGTGGATAAAAGAGTTCATCAGAGAACTTACCATCTAGTGTTGCGCAATGAAAGCTTGGTTTTCTTTTTAGAGGCCATTGATCAAGCTAAGTAGACTAGGGCGCAGGACAAGTTCGCACACGATTGTCTCTTAGAAGTCACATCACTCGAATCTTGTTCGATGTGAGTGATTAATAGATGTGCAAGGTTCATAATAACGTGAATGTCACACTCTAAACCCCTGTTGTTTAGAAAACATAATGGTTATGTTTAACTTAGCCTAACTTAACTTCACATAATGGTTATTTCAAGGCAATAGGTTTTCAGGTACGGGTGAGCAGGAAAATCGGGTACCCGGATCCACATCCTGAACCGGTTAGATCTAGTGGATCTAGATTCGGATCTTAGTCATCTTGATCCGAGACTGGATCCTATAATTAGGATCCATCTGTCAATGGATCCGAGACAGGACCCTAACATCTTGGATCCAGAACCAGATCCGGTATCCAGGATCCATATACTTATTTAATACAAAAATTATTTAGCTCTTAAAATTAAGTGAATACTACTACTCAATCACCCCAAACTCCACTCTTGGATCCATGATCCATGTTCCAAGCCCATGTGTTGAGAAACATTAATTTTGCTTATAAGTTAAGTCGTTACTCCTTTAATCCTCACTTCCACATATCTTCTTGATAGAGACCATCATGCACCAGCCACAACTATACCAGCAACCTTGGAGGCCTCAGCACCAGCAGTGAACTATCCAACAGTCTTAGTGAACAAATCAGCAGCAACAGGGAAGCCAGCAGGCTTCCAAGCATCTTCCGCAGCAGGATTAGGATATTCTACATCATCTTCATCACCATCATTAGCAGTATCTTAAGCAATTGCCCCAGCATCAACCCCAGCAAACCTTGATGTGAAAAACTCAACAGCAGCAGCATGTCCAGCAGAAACAGCAGGCTTCCAAGTAGCAACATTTCCATTTAAGGAATCTACATCAGCCACCATGCCACCAACAACATCCATCCAAGCTTGTTACACACTTGTGAAGTAAGTCCTGGCATCTATAGCCACTCAGCCCATCAACATTGGTCACTTAGACCAAGATCGATTCCCAGCAACAACAGTCCAAGAAGCACCAATTCTCAATATAATATCTTTGGATTGAGGAAGATTCAGAGAAAATCCCCTAGGAGAATTTTGTTCTTTGCCATGCCATTTTCAAGTCCAAGCCAAGTCCCAGCATATTGAAGCATGGTATCCTTGAGTTTTAAGTAACAAAATATGGTTCCTATACATATCAGTTTTTCCAGAACCCCAGTTATGTGTAAGTGTTTTGCCTATAGCACTATGGGGGATATTTTGGTGTTTTCCCTCCTTCCTTAAGCTGTTAAGATTATATCCAGCTTAGAAATGACCAGGAAAATTACCATAGTAACTAAGTTTTACCCTCCCAGCTAGGAAAGCTTTTGATTGGTTCAAATTGCCACTCTTTTGGTGTTTGGTCCAATCAGAGCTTAGCTTGTGTTTTCTTTATTTTTTTCTTGCAAATGTAATCCGGATAGTATTAGATAGGTTAAGATGTAATGTGATGTATTTATTTTGTTTAAATAAGTTTAGATTAAGCTAGGGAGATTAGACAGAATGCTTATGCTTAAGAATACTACTAATCAAACTGATTAGATGTACTATATATGTTGTGTTTCAGCAACTTAATGGGATCATCAATGTTTGTTCAATAGTATTCTCGAGTGTAGAAAATGGGATAGTATTAGACAGCTTAATGTGTTCCTAGAAGAAACTTCAGGGAATTGCTTGTTTCTGAAGTCCATGGAGGGAGTCTAGCAGGTCACATTGGAGTAGAGAAGACCTTAATGATGTTGAAAGAGCATTACAGTTGGCCAAAAATGAGGAAGGATGTTGAGCATCTACTGAAGAGATGCAATGTATGTCAGCTGGCCAAGTCACACGGCCTACCCCAAGGCCTCTATACCCCACTGCCAGTCCCAAGTAGCCCCTGGGAATATGTCAGCCTAGATTTTATTGTGGGTTTGCAAAGAACTCAGAGAGGCAGAGATTCAGTCATGGTGGTAGTATATAGGTTTTCAAAGATGGCACACTTCATTCCTTGCCACAGGACATTTGATGCCACCAAGATTGCTGATTTATTCTTTCAAGAAGTTGTGAGGTTACATGGAGTGCCAAAGACTATGGTTTCTGACAGGGACACCAAGTTTTTGAGCCACTTTTGGGTAACTTTGTGGAAGAAATTGGGTACGCGGCTCAAGTATAGGACCACTTGCCACCCCAGACTTATGGACGGACAGAGGTCACTAATAGAACACTTGGAGTCCTATTGAGAGCACTGATTCACAAAAATAAAGCAGGATGGGACACTCTTTTGCCCCATGTTGAGTTTGCCTACAATAGAGCACCATGCAAGCCACATACTACTCACCATTTCAAGTAGTCTATGGTAAAATCCAATTTCCCCTTTGGATTCAGTTCCAGTAACTACTTCTGTCAAATTTAGTTTTGAAGCAGGTAAAAGAGTAGATTAAATCAAGGAGCTTCATCAGCAAGTGAGAGCAAGGATTACCAAGTACACTGAGCAGGTATCTACATCAGCCAACAAGCACATGAGGAAGGTGACATTCCAGCCAGGAGACCTAGTGTGGATCCATCTCAGGAAGGATAGGTTTCCAACTAAAAGGAAGGGCAAGCTACCACCAAGAGCGGATGGACCATTTGAAGTGCTTGAAAAGATTGGACATAATACCTACACATTGGATGTTTCAGAAGAATATGGAAGCTCAACAACCTTCAATGTAGTAGACCTCAGGCCCTATTTTTTAGCAGATGAAGATCTTTCAAGTTTGAGGACAAACTTTCCTCAACTTGGGGAGGATGATGGAGACCATCATGCACCATCCACGACTACACCAACAACCTTGAAGGCCTCAGCACCAGCAGTGAACAATCCAACAGTCTTAGTGAACGAATCGACAGCAATAGGGAAGCCAGCAGGCTTCCAAGCATGTTTAGCAGTAAGATCGGGATCTTCTACATCATCTTCATCACCATCATCAGCAATATTTTCAGCATTTTCCCAGCATCAACCCCAACAAGCCTTGTTGTGCAAAACTCAGCAGCAGCAGCATGTCCAGCAGAAATAGCAGGCTTCCAAGTAGTAACATTTCCATTTAAGGAGTCTACAACAGCCACCATACCACCAACAACATCCATCCATGCTTGTTACACACTTGTGAAGCAAGTCTTGGCATCTACAACTACTCAGTCGATCAACATTGGTCACTTAGACCAAGATCAGTTCCCAGCAACAACAGTCGAAGCAACACCAATTCTCAATCTCATATCTTTGGATTAAGGAAGATTCAGAGAAAGTCCCCTAGGAGAATTTTGTTCTTTTCCATGCCATTTTCAAGTCCAAGCAATGTCCCAGCATGTTCAAGCATGGTATCCTCGAGTTTCAAGCAACAAAATATGGCTCCTACACATATCAGTTTTTCCAGAACCCCTATTTTGTGCCAAGTGTTTTGCCTACAACACTATGGGGGATATTTTGGTCTTTTACCTCCTTCCTTAAGTTTTTGAGATTATATCCAGCTTAGGAATGCCTTGGAGAATTACCATAGTAACCAAGTTTTACCCTCCTAGCTAGGAAAGCTTTTGATTGGTTCAAATTGCCACTCTTTTGGTGTTTGGCGCAATCAGAGCTTAGCTTGTTTTTTCTTTATTTTTTCTTACAAATGTAATCCGGATAGTATTGGATAGGTTAAGATGTAATGTGATGTATTTATTTTGTTTAAATAAGTTTAGATAAAGCCAGGGAGATTAGACAGAATGCTTATGCTTAAGTGTACTACTAATCAAACTTATTAGTTGTACTATATATGCTGTGTTTCAGTAGCTTAATGGGATCATCAATGTTTATTCAATAGTATTCTCGAGTGTCTTAGAACCTCTGTATGTTGTGAGTTTCAAATAACTCTCATCCTTGGTTAATTCAGCTCCTGTCACTGGATTTTGGCAAGAATCCAGCAAGTGTTAGCTGAGCTTGATCATTCATACTCTGGTGTGTTTGTACGAGTGTGATTGTGAGAGTCCTTTGCCCTTGATTGCAGCTGTGGTGTGTCTGTATCAGTTATAAGCAAGTCTATCTTTATTATCTATCATCAGGTTGTCATCTCTTCCAGCTAATTGTGTTTAATTAGTTTTGTTTTATTACAATCATCAGTGTGTGTGTGTGTGTGTGTGTGTGTGTGTGTGTGTGTGTGCGTGTGTGTGACTGTATGGTGTTTGTAAGTTCAATACTCTTATCTTTGTGCGCTTCCATACATCATCTTGGTATCAGAGCATTGTGATCTGTCTTGGAGGAAGTTTGTTTGTGATTTTCAAGTTGTTAAGCAGCAGCAAGACACCTCAGGAGATTGCAGAACAAGCTTTGAGAGAAAAATATGAAATGGAGAGACAAGTGAAGTATCTGAAGGATCAATTGAAGAATTATTTGTATTTGAAGCAAAAATAAATTCAAGAGGATGAGATTGAGAGAGATCACGGATATGAAGAGGAGGAAGTAGAAGTAGAAGATATATTAGAAGAGGAAGAGGAGGAAAATCCATTTGGAGACTATGGTTTTATAGGAGAAGTTAGCAGGGGATCTCTAGCAAATAGGAGATTCATTAGGAGAAGCTATAAAATGAGAGGTGGACGAGGAGATCGACACTTCAGGAGAGGGGGTGATCAAGAAGATAGGGAGGACATGGAGGAAAGGAGAGTGCAAAAATTAGATTTTAAGGTAGAGATACCTGAGTTTAAGGGAGATTTACATGCTGAAGTATTCCTAGATTGGTTGCAGACCATAGAGAGGGTGTTTGATCTTAAGGAGGTATCAGATGAGAATAAGGTTAAGCTTGTAGCTCTCAAACTGAGAGGACATGCTTCAACTTGGTGGAGTAATTTGCAAAAGAGGAGATTAGAGAAACCTGGGAAAGATAAGGTTAGAACTTGGGAGCAAATGAAAAAGAAGCTGAAGGAGAAGTTCTTGCCAGAGAATTGTATGCAAAGTAACTATTCTAAGTTACAACATCTGATTCAGGGAGGAAATTCAGTGGAAGAGTACACTAAGGAGTTCGAGCATTTGTTTTGGAGATGTGATTTGAAGGAGAATGATGTGCAGACTCTGGTCAGGTACTTGTCAAGGTTGAATGATAACATCAGGAACATTATGGAGCTTCAAACTTACTCTAGCCTAGAGGAGTTGAGCTATAAGGCTCACAAAGTGGAGCAGCAAAGGAAGAATAGGTCCAGAGAGTATTTATCCAAGCCCCAACCCAAATCCTTTCCACAAAAACAACCTTGTTCTTACCAAAAGCTAGCCTATAATCCACCACCCAAACCCCAACCACCGCAAGCACCACAAATTAGATTCCTCCCCCCCAAAACCACCTTAAACACAGTCTCAAACCTATCGCCAAAGACCCCCAGCACCTGCAGGAAGGACATTCAATGAGAGAGGGTGTTTCATATGTCAAGGCCTAGGGCACATTGCCTCAGAATGCCCAAACAAGAGAATGGTTACTCTTGCCGAGTACCAAGCAACCTTGTTTATTGACTCTAAATTTATGCAGGAAGAAGAACAGGTTTATGAGGAGCCTGAACATGATCCTATCTATGATGATGCCATAGATGACGGTCCAGATGAAGGTGAAATGTTGGTGATCAGGAGGGTTTTGAGCAGCTCAGCAGTAGAAGAGGCTGAAGAGCAGAGGGATAACATCTTTTACACAAGGTGCACCATTGGAGGGAAAGTATGTTCAGTAGTGATTGTGGACAGTGGAAGTTGTACCAATGCAGCATCCAACACCATGGTGAAGAAGCTGAACCTAGCTACCAAGCCCCACCCAGCCCCTTACACCATTCAATGGCTCAGCTCAGGGAAAGGTATCCAAATATCTACTAGATGCCTTGTGAATTTTTCTATTGGTCAATCATACAAAGATGAGGTTTGGTGTGATATTTTGCCTATGGATGCATGTCATTTATTATTGGGAAGACCTTGGTTGTATGATAGAGAAGTGAGCCATTGTGGAAGAGCCAATACATATACCCTCACCTCAAACCACAAAAAGATTACCCTTACTCCCATGAAACCTTCACAATTGGCAAAAAAGTCCAAGAACCTATGCCTTGAGCCTAGTCTCGATGTGTTGCTATTATCTGATCAACATGAATTTAACACACAGAAGGAATTTATCCTTTTAGTCCTTGAAGAACCCTCAGCCCCAAAAAATGTCCATCCCTTATTCCTACCTTTACTCCAGCAGTACATACATGTTCTTCCAGAAGAAATGCAACCTGGTTTGCCACCTAAAAGGGATATCCAGCACAAAGTAGACCTTGTGCCTGGATCAGTGTTACCTAATAGGCCAAATTATAGGACGACACTAGCAGATGCCAATGAAATCCAAAGGTAGCAGATGCCAATGAATTATTGGAGGGAGAGTCTAAGTCCATGTGCAGTTCCAGCTTTGTTAGGGCCTATGAAAGATGGGAGTCAAAGAATGTGTATTGATTGCAGGGCCATTAACAAGATCACAATCAAGTATAGGTACCCTATACCTAGATTGAGGACATGTTAGATGAGTTACATGGATCAATAGTCTTTTCTAAGATTAATTTGAGGAGTGGATATTACCAGATTAGGATCTTTGAGGGAGATGAGTGGAAAACTGCATTCAAGACCAAGGAAGGCATATTTGAGTGGTAGGTCATGCCTTTTGGCCTGACTAATGCCACATCCACATTCATGAGGCTCATGAATCAAGTTTTAAAGCCACTCATAGGCAAGAGTTTTGTGGTTTACTTTGATGACATTCTTGTTTATAGCATGTCTGAGAAAGAGCATGTAAGACATTTGCAGGAGGTTTTAAAGTTTCTTAGCGGGGAGCAATTGTATGGAAATCTCAAGAAGTGTCACTTCTTTACCTCACAAGTGACCTTCCTGGGATACATTATCACAGCAGAAGGTATCCAGGTTGATGAGGACAAGATCAAAGCCATTAAGGAATGGCCTGTACCTACATATTCAGCAGGTCAGGAGTTTCCATGGCCTGACATCATTTTACATGAGGTTTGTCAAGAATTTCAGCACAGTCCTTGCACCAATGACTAAAGTGGTGAAAGAAAGTTCTTTATTTGGACTGCAGCAGCACAAAGGGCATTTGAAGAAGTCAAGGAAAGGCTCACTTCAGCCCCAGTATTAGCACTGCCCAGCTTCAGCAAAGTTTTTGAAGTAGAGTGTGATGCTTCAGGAGTTGGAATTGGAGCAGTTCTATCACAAGAAGGGAGACCAGTAGCTTATTTTAGTGAGAAGCTCAATGATGCAAAAAGGAAGTATAATGTGTATGACAAAGAATTCTATGCAATTATAAGAGCACTGCAGCACTGGAATCACTACTTGATTGGAGGGGAGTTCATCCTTCACAATGATCATGAAGCCTTGAAATTCATTCAAGGACAGCACAAACTCAACCCTAGGCATGCAGCTTGGGTGGAGTACATGCAGTAGTACCACTTCATGATCCACCACAGATTAGGAATGTTGAATAAAGGAGCAGATGCACTGAGTAGAAGGTATATGTTGCTTCATATATACTTGATTCTAGAGTTTTGGGTTTTGAGCGTTTGAAAGCTTTGTGTCAGGAAGATGGAGACTATAAGCAGTTGTTTCAGAAGTGTCAGCAGCAACCACAGGGTCTATATCATATAGACCAAGGCTATTTATTCAAGGGAAGCAGGCTATGTGTTCCTAGAAGCGGATTCAGGGAATTGCTTGTTTCTGAAGTCCATGGAGGGAGTCTAGCAGGTCACATTGGAGTAGAGAAGACCTTAATGATGTTGAAAGAGCATTACAGTTGGCCAAAAATGAGGAAGGATGTTGAGCATCTACTGAAGAGATGCAATGTATGTCAGCTGGCCAAGTCACACAACCAACCCCAAGGACTCTATATCCCATTGCCAGTCCCAAGTAGCCCCTGGGAATATGTCAGCCTAGATTTTATTGTGGGTTTGCCAAGAACTAAGAGAGGCAGAGATTCAGTGATGGTGGTAGTAGACAGGTTTTCAAAGATGGCACACTTCATTCCTTGCAACACAACATTAGATGCCACCAAGATTGCTGATTTATTCTTTCAAGAAGTTGTGAGGTTACATGGAGTGCCAAAGTCTATGGTGTCTGACAGGAACACCAAGTTTTTGAGCCACTTTTGGGTAACTTTGTGGAAAAGAATTGGGTACACGGCTCAAGTATTGCACCACTTGCCACCCCCATACTTATGGCCACACAGAGGTCACTAATAGAACACTTGGAGTCCTATTGAGAGCACTGATTCACAAAAATAAAGCAGGATGGGACACTCTTTTGCCCCATGTTGAGTTTGCCTACAATAGAGCACCATGCAAGCCACATACTACTCACCATTTCAAGTAGTCTATGGTAAAATCCAATTTCCCCTTTGGATTCAGTTCTAGTAACTACTTCTCTCAAATTTAGTTTTGAAGCAGGTAAAAGAGTAGATTAAATCAAGGAGCTTCATCAGCAAGTGAGAGCAAGGATTACCAAGTACACTGAGCAGGTATCTACATCAGCCAACAAGCACATGAGGAAGGTGACATTCCAGCCAAAGACCTAGTATGGATCCATCTCAGGAAGGATAGGTTTCCAACTAAAAGGAAGGGCAAGCTACCACCAACAGAGGATGGACCATTTGAAGTGCTTGAAAAGATTGGAGATAATGCCTATAGATTGGATGTTTTAGAAGAATATGGAGGCTCAACAACCTTCAATGTAGCAGATCTCAGGCCCTATTTTCCTGCAGATGAAGATCTTTCAAGTTTGAGGACAAACTTTCCTCAACCTGGCGAGGATGACGGAGACCATCATGTACCATCCATGACTACACCAACAACCTTTTAGGCCTCGGCACCAGCAGTGAACAATCCAGCAGTCTTAGTGAACGAATCAACAGCAACATGGAAGCCATCAGGGTTCCAAGCATCTTTAGCAGCAAGATTAGGATCTTCTACATCATCTTCATCACCATCATTAGCAGTATCTTCAGCATTTTCCCCAACATCAACCCCAGCAAGCCTTGTTGTGCAAAACTCAGCAGCAGCAGCATGTCCAGCAAAAATAACATGCTTCCAAGTAGCAACATTTCCATTTAAAATGTATGCATCAGCCACCATACCACCAACAGCATCCATCCAAGCTTGTTACACAATTGTGAAGCATGTCCTGGAATCTACAGCCACTCAGCCCATTAACATTGGTCAGTTAAACCAAGATCAGTTCCCATCAACAACAGTCCAAGCAGCCATGCCATTCTCAATCTAATATCTTTGGATTGAGGAAGATTCAGAGAAAGTCCCCTAGGAGAATTTTGTTCTTTGCCATGCCATTTTCAAGTCCAAGCAATGTCCCAGCATGTTTAAGCATGGTATCCTCGAGTTTCAAGCAACAGAATATGGTTCCTACACATATCAGTTTTTCCAGAACCCTAGTTCTGTGCTAAGTGTTTTGCCTACAACACTATGGGGGATAAATTTGTCTTTTCCCTCCTTCCTTAAGCTGTTGAGATTATATCCAACTTAGGAATGCCCGGGAAAATTACCATAGTAACTAAGTTTTACCCTCCCGAATAGGAAAGCCTTTGATTGGTTCAAATTGCCACTCTTTTGGTGTTTGGTCCAAACAGAGCTTAGCTTGTGTTTTCTTTATTTTTTCTTGCAAATGTAATCCGGATAGTATTAGATAGGTTAAGATGTAATGTGATGTATTTATTTTGTTTAAATAAGTTTAGATTAAGCCAGGGAGATTAGACCGAATGCTTATGCTTAAGCATACTACTAATCAAACTGATTAGTTGTACTATATATGTTGTATTTCAGCAGCTTAATGGGATCACCAGTGTTTGTTCAATAGTATTCTCGAGTGTCTTAGAACCTCTGTATGTTTGTGAGTATCAGATAACTCTCATCTTTGGTTAATTCAGCTCCTATCACTGGATTTTGGCAAGAATCCAGGAAGAGTTAGTGAGCTTGATCATTTATACTCTGGCGTGTCTGTACGAGTGTGATTGTGAGAGTCCTTTGGTCTTGATTGCAACGATGGTGTGTCTGTATCATTTGTAAGCAAGTCTATCTTTATTATCTTTCATCGGTTTGTCATCTCTTCCAGCTAATTGTATTCAGTTAGCTTTGTTTTATTACAATCATCAGTGTGTGTGTGATAGTATGGTGTTTGTAAGTTCAATACTCTAATCTTTGTGAGCTTGCATACATCACTTTTTCTCCTTTATATATCTCCAGATTGAAGTTGGAAGTAGTGACTAAGTGGATCTATGTCATTTAAAGCTCAAAATTGTAATTGGCAGCGTAAGTATAAAATTTTGGATATTAATAGTGAGTTTCCAATCTGGGTACCCCGATCCGGATCCATTCCCGGTGGATCCGGGACTGGATCCTGATTTTAGGATCCAGTTTGAAATGGATTTGGGACTGGATCCTGAAATCAGGATCCAATACTAAATGGATCCGGGACCGGATCCTTAAATTTTAGGTTGGTACCCAGTATTGCTCACCCTATTTTAAGGAGCATTAGAGAATGCGTAGGATTTGATACTCTTGTATGAACAGTTCATGAGTTGCAAACGCATTGCAGAATGCAACTAACTCGCTTCTTATGTTTATGCTGTTTCACAAGTTGTATTAGTCATTAATAAAATTTAAAGGTTTAATTCAATTAAGATTTAGAATTGAACGAACGTCCTAAAGGTTAATTTGTTCCAAAATGGGAAGAACAGATGATGTCTGCTCTTATGAAGCCCCATTCGGTGTAATTGGAAATGCTAGACCTAGTCGAATGTTGATTGAGTTCCTAATTGGATCATCATGTTGAAAAAATGATGATTGCAAGCAATTAGCATGTGGGATTGATATGATGATCAAGCTTTCATGATCATAGGGACATTGGACGTCGAGAGTCAATTATATGGGTAAAATGTTGGAGAACATTTACTGAACTGGCTTACGGTGAGAATTTTTTAAAATTATTGTAACGTCATAAGAATTCTCACCAACTCAAAAAAATTCCTAAATCCTGAGTTCTTTACATCTCATACATGATTCATGATAACTTTGGAGCACGTCCGAAACTTCTCGTAAAAGGAAGTGAAGTGGGCGGTGTCCGGGTTATTTTCGATTATGTAGTGAGTTGTAGTTGAACAAGACGACATTGTCCGCCCTCTTTGAGGGTTACATGTCTCACCGGCCAGTCGATGAGTTTAGACTGGAAAGTGCTTGGCCAAGCCTGGATGAATCAACAGTAGACCATCTATTTTTCAAGTCTAATTCGGAGATCGAGAAACATTCGTGATAAACAAAGATAGCTTTGGCTTACCTCATCTGAATCCGAGACATTAAAGTGACAAGGGAATTTTGTATTTTGAACATTTGTGGAGCAAATGGGAGATTGTTGGAAGTGTCCCGACAATGTTCAAATGTATCCGAGTACTCAAGCCAACGTGGCACGGTGATTGATGTCTTTGCTAGAAGATCTCTTAACCGGTGATTGAACAGTTTAATCACAACCGTGATAGTTTGTCCCACAGGGTCACATAAGCCAATACCTTAAGGCAAGAGTATGTTAGAAAGAGGGTTGGATCAGTAAGTTATTAAACCGGAGAGGCTGAAATACCGCAAAAGGGGGCAAAGGAGGACACCACGGAGGTCGCAAGGGACACCACGGTCTGTGCTGCCCTCCCACTGTTCGTGTTGTCTTCCTGGGTTGTTGTTTTGGTTCTGAACCTCACCACGGTCCGTGGTGATGCCCAGGCGCGCGTCCCACATCGGAAATGAAACTTCATTTCCCCCCATCTGTCTCCTATATAAAGGGGTTCCCCCTTCCCCCCCCCCTCCCCCCTTGGTTCCAAATTTTCATTTCAATCCCAAGGGGCCATTTATAAAGGCTAGTATCTAATTTGAGATTTAAGGGATACTGGGAAAAGCTTTCATTTGAGAGTTCACGATTTTAGGAGTCTCGGGGTGATTCCCGGGAAACTGCCCTAAAGGGGGAAAGATGGGTCGTATTAGATATGATCCAACATACTCTTTTGACCCTAGTTTGACCGAGGTTGAAACGATTTAGCAATCGTGCCGAAAGGTGCTGCATGGACCTTTTGAAGAGGATTCCTCTTTTGGAATCTTCTACTCAAGGTTCCTTTGACGCCGGCACATTCAAGAGTACAAGGTCGACCGAAGCGTTTCTATTTTAGAGACCTGAGGTAATAACTAAGCCCTTGCTATTTCGATTATCCTATTTATTGTTTTGAGTTAGATTAGTTTAGATTAGGTTGGAATCCTAATAGTTAGGATTCCTATTCTGCCCCTAATCGGGGTGGTCCCTATTAGGATCAGGCCCACCTCTTCTTGTGGCCTAAATATGTCTAGACCACCCTAACCCATCATTTTTGTGTCTTTGCATCAGCATATTTTTAATATTTACCTGATACGGAAGACAGTTCTGGATAATATTCGGGCATTAGTCCTCAAGTTCTTCTGGGGGAAAGGGAATGGAGCTAGGTCAATACATTGGAAACATCAGGATGAGGAGTTTAAACCAAGAGGGGTGGAGGACTAGGAGGAATACATGTGGGTTGTTTGAACAAGTCTTTGTTGCTAGGATAGGCTTGGCGAGTGTATAGTAACCCAAGGCTACTAGCTGCAAGGGTTTGGAAAACGAAATATGAGTTTACTTTGCCGATTGAAATATATGAGAATTATAGGGTACCTTCTAGGGGTTTTGTGGCCTGGGGGGGATGTCTAAGGTGGTAGCTAAATGTAAGCATCATTTCAGATGGAGCGTGGGGAATGGGAGGGGAGTGGAGTAGATGTACTGGATGGGAGGTGGATTCCCGGGAATGATTTGCAGCTAAGGGAAAACGCAACTCATGACCAGTTGATGCATATGAAGGTCTATGACTTAACTAAGGCGCTTGGTCACAGGCAGATGTGGGATGTGGACAAATTGCGACATTTTTTCCATCCTACTACAATTAAGTCAATGTGGTTTTCTTACCACAGTCAAGTGGGGATGATCGGCTGGTTTGGCCGGGGAAAAATAAGTCAAAGTTTAAGGTCAAGGACGTGCATTACTTCTTCTTGCTTCGGGAATCGAATGGGTTAGTCCCATATGAAGCGGATTCAAAATTCTAGAAATGTCTATGGCATTTAGATATGCCTCCTAAATGGAAACAGTTCGGCTGGAGATGTGCGGTAGATGCGCTACCACTGTCGCAAACAGACATAAAAGGGTTTTTTCAAGCTCCGAGATGTGTTATTGTGAATTGGGGATTGAGACCATGGAGTATAGGTTCCGTTTCTATATGTTAGTGGACAAAATGTGGAAGGGGTCGGAGTTAGGTATCAATCCTTTTGCTAGCCACAATGTGAGTTGGTTTGAGTGGTTAAAGGGATGAATTAGGCTCTTGGCTGGCAGGAAGGATGACAGAGTGGATGTTGTAAGAATTTTTTTTGGGACAGGCCTATTTGGAAAGTGAGGAATAAGGTGTACGTGGAGGGGATACAAGCTGATAACGGACTGCTACAGAGCATGCTGCGGCGGGTTCAGGAGGAAGAAATGAGTTGCGTTAGGGGGAAGGGCAGTATGGGGAGCTTTAAAATGAGTAGTGACACTAAAGGGGAAGATGTGTTTAGTTGGGGGAATGGGGAGGGGATGGGGTTTGGAGACTTGGTGTTTTTGGTAGATGGGGTGATGGATAAGAAGGGCAGGAGAGCGACCGCTAACTTGGGTCTTGATGGGGGGTGGTTGTACTATTGCTGAGGGGGGGGGGCAAAGGGTGTTGGATGGAGGCTCCGGAATAGGCAGAACTACATGCGGTCTACTTGGCTCTCTTGGAGGCGCGGAGACGGAGTTTCCTAGAAGTGGTTATCTAGACTGATTCCATGCGGGTGGTGGACTTCTTCAGGAATCCTACTTTGGTGCCGATAAGTTGTAAGGGTTTGGCAGCATGTTGTTCGAGTATGTGTGTGATGGAAATCAGCCCACGCCTATTCCCCTAAGCCTATTCAAGAAGGCCCTACTCAAACACAAGTATAAAGATGGGGTCCTTCAAGAGAGAAGCCCAACTAACCCCGACCCCATAAAGGAGATTATGTTCAAGATAGAGGCCCGGAGGCTCATTCACATGGTATGCCTCATATGGCAAGAGGATGTCCAAACATCCTAGAGGGACAAAGGCCACGACAGTCAACTCCAAGGAAGTCAAAATTCACGTCAAAATAGGCCCATCAACGTCCAAGGTGCAAAAGTGCAGAAGCAAAGTTGCAATTGAATTTCACAGTTTTGGTCTTTTGGATGTAACTTTTATATTTTAGCTTTTTAGTTAATTTTAGTGTGATTTATATTATTCTCTTATTATTTTGAGTCATGTAAGATGCCAAGTAAGTTATAAACTTGAGCATCAAGTCATAGGAGTCGAGATTTGTCTAGAAGGTTCTAAGAAGTTCTAGAATGTTCTAGAAGGTTTGTGTGTGTGTGATTTAGGCGTGTGATATGGTTGCTTTGGCGCCAAGTTTAGGTTGTTATCCTAGATAAGGTTGGCTTACTTTGTAACTAATCCATATTGGATTAGGAAAGCCAAGTCCTATTAGGATAAGGTTATATTAACTAACTCCCCTTAGGTTAAGGAATCCTAATCCAAGGAGGAGATTGTTATCTTAGGCGTCTAGTAGTAGAACTCCTTGGCTTGCACGCCAAGTAGGAGAGTTCCAGTCCATATAGGACTGTAGTAGTATAAATAGCTAGGCATGTAGCCTTTCAAAGGCAACCAGTTTATCAACCATGAATAGAATCAAGCTTTTAGCTTACCCCTTGAGGTTTCGTGAGAACCTCACTTATCTCTTCTATTGTATCTTGGTTTTTCTTTCTTGTGGTGTTTCTGTATCAAGAATAGAATCCCTTGAACTATCCCGGTTACTTCTATCTCAAGTTAGTTAACCCTAGGCTAATTCAAGATACTCTCTTGTTCTCACAAATCCCTCACAAACGGCACCCTCCCTCTCTCAACTCTCTCAAACGTCTCTCACTCTCTCCCCTCTCTCCATAACAAACTCTCTCTCTCTCTTCCAAAAAACTCCCTACTTTCTCTCCACTCAATCTCTGTCTCTCACAAAGGCCTCACGCCAAAATAGTTCCCCTTCTTCCCTCTCTCACGTCATCCTTCCTCTTCCCCCTCCAAGAAACAATCTTTCTTATTTCTTTCATCCACAAAAGACCTCACGTCATAAACAGCCTCCATAGATCCTAGTTATTCACGTGATCCATCCCCTTTTTTTCTTCCATATTCACGTGAAGCATCCCATATTCTAGATTGGTTGCACGTGTCATGAATGTTCGAAAACCCTAAACTCCACAAACAGCCTAAACACATAACCTTCAAATCCAAACATCAACTTGACGTTCGAAAACCCCCATCCATGGCTTCAGGAAGCAAAAGCAACGACAGCAAGGATACTAATGAACAACTACTGCGGGAAAAGGCTGAATTGGAAGCAAGAGTGACTTATCTCACCGATCAGCTAAAGCGATACATGAATCTGCGATTCAGGACGCCCGGAGAAATCGAAGAGGAGCACGTCCACAAAAGTTCAAGTGAAGCTGAACAGTCCACGAGTTCATCAAGGAGATCACGTCAATCTAGGCGTGCACCAAGAGAAGAAAGGCTCGATTTCAAAGTTGATATCCCTGAATTCGACGGTAATCTTGATCTTGAAATCTTTCTTGATTGGATTCAAACTGTTGAAAGAGTCTTTGATCTAAAAGACATTGCTGATGATAAGAAAGTCAAGTACATTGCTCTTAAACTGCGAAAGCATGCTAGTATTTGGTGGACTAACTTACAGAAGAAGAGACATCATGCCGGGAAAGATATGATCCGCACCTGGGAAAAGATGAAGAAGAAACTACACTCTAAGTTTCTTCCTGTGAGCTACTTCAAAGACAACTACTTCAAACTGCAACAACTATCCCAAGGGTCTAAAAGCGTCGAAGAGTACACGAAAGAATTCGAACACCTACTCTGGAGGTGTGATCTGAAAGAAGATGAACCTCAAACTCTTGTGAGGTATCTTGCTGGTTTGAATGATAACATAAGGTACATGGTAGAACTTCAACCTTATGAAACTCTTGATGAATTGAGTACTTTGGCTAACAAAGTGGAACAGCAAAAGAAAAGAAGAGGTAAAGAGGCATCAAACAGAAACCCTAGCTCACAAAGAACCCCCTATTCGCCTCAAACATACACTCCACAAAAGAGCCAAACCCACTCCCATTCGTCCGCCACAAAAATGCCCAACCCTACTCCTCAAACCGTTCCACAATCCGTCCCAGTCCCACCCACGGATAAAAGAAGGTGTTTTAGGTGTCAAGGGCTCGGTCACATTGCTTCAGAGTGCCCTAACAAGAGAGCCATCACACTGTTGGAATTTCAAAACGCTTTCTTTGAACCTGAACCAGAGGACGTAGATGGAGATACCCACGCCACCTATAACGAATCTGAAAAAGTGGTCATGGAAGAACCAGATCAAGGAGAGATGCTGGTTATGAGGAGAGTTCTGAATAGCTCTACAGTTCCTGAAGATCTGCAACAACAGGAAGCCATCTTCCATTCTCGTTGTACAATGCAAGGGAAAGTTTGTTCTTTGATCGTTGATGGTGGAAGTTGTACTAATGCAGTTTCAACTACTATGGTGAACAAGCTACAACTCCCCACAAGCCCACACCCCACACCATATACTGTTTAGTGGCTCAATCAAGGCCTAAACGTGAATCTACGCTGTTTGGTAAGCTTTTCTATTGGGAAGTCTTATCAAGATTCAATCTGGTGTGATGTACTACCTATGGATGTGTTCGGTCTCGTTCCGAACCGAATTTCTTCTCTTTTATAGGGTATATTTGCTTGTTTTAACCCCTATTTATATGTTAGATATAATGATTTAGTGTTTTGTAGGAAAATAAGGAGTTAGAAGAAGTTTGGGCTTAATTGAAGGTTTTTAGGGAATCCCGAGCTATTTCCCGAGTCAAACCAAGTCAACCCGAGCCGAGATCCGAGTCAATCCAAGTCAACCCGAGCCGAGAGCCGAGGCGAAACCGAAGCCGGAAATTCCATATCAAGATTGGCGCAAAACAGGGGAACGGTACAAACTCAAAGGTTTGAAATACGTGTGCCTTCACTCTTTGGGTCATAACTCCTTCGTTACAACTCCGATTGGTCTGAAATTTTGGGAGCTTAAAGTACACACCGAGAGCTTTCCATCAATATCTTACGAGCCTAAAACAGAGTTCAGATGAAGAAGTTATGCGCGTTTGAAGTCGGCAGGGAAAAGCTGCCCAGAATAGTGGCTCGCCCGACCATCTCGCTTCGCCGAGCCAAAGCCAGGGCAACAAAGACACAAGCCAGGAGAGCCGGACAGTAGGCTTGCTCGCCCGAGCCACCCCAATGGCTCGCCCGAGCCACTCTATTTGCAGAAAAACTGCCGCTTGTGCTGCGATTTGTTTCTAGGGTTTTGGGTTGTATTTTTCCTTCTTCTATAAATACCCACTTGTATTAATCCAAGTTTCATCAATTAGCCTAGGTAGTTTAGGAGTAGAATTAGATTTAATTGCTTTCCTTTATTTGCTTTAATCTCTCTTAATTGTTCTTCAAGTTTTCAATTGTTCTTCAAGCTTTCATTGATTTCTAGCATTTGTATTCAAACTTTCTCAGCTTTCTCAATTCAAGCAAGTTTCCATTGAAGTTTTACAAGCTTTCTCTCTCTCTCTCTCTCTCTCTCTCTCTCTCTCTATAATCTCCATTGTTGACTTGATTTCAAAGCTTTCTAGGGTTAGCCACATCAAATCCATCTTTTAGTGGGGAGGAGAGTCAAGGAATTCCAATTCTACTTCATAGTGAGAATTTGGGAGATCCTTGGTAATCCAATCCACAATTTCTTGTTTGTTCGGGGGAAATTGCAAAGGTAGATTGAAGGTTAGAAGATTTTGGTCATCAAAGGTATAATTTCTAGTCTCTAATTTCATTGTTCATTCTAGATTTCCATTCCTTGCTTTAATTGCTTTATTTGATTTCATGCTTTTAATTGCTTTCTTTGATTCATGCCTAGGGTAGATTTAAATGCTTTCTTTACATAATTTATTGCTTTCCGCATTGAGAAAAACCCCTCTACACAAACCGATTACCTTAATCAAGCCTCACACCCATCCTTGTGGACCGACAACCTTAACTCATAAAACCACAAAAGTTACAACCGAACAATGGCGCCGTTTCCGGGGATGGTGTTATTTGGTATATTAGGCTATTGGTTTGTGTTTACATAGTTTATTGCTTTCTCGATTATGCTAGAAAAATGTAGCGAAAAAAATTGAATATCGAAAAAAGTGAGAAAAGAAAAGAAAAAAAATAGAAAAATAGAAAAATAGAAAAAAAAGAGAGAGTTATGGATAGTCCCCAATTCCCTCAATTTGAGCATGAAATATTTTGGAGGTATTTTGCTAGATTGCATGACTACCGTGTTCAATGTGAATTATATGGTATCTTTTATGATATATTATCTCTTTTGGGAATTGTTAGTGAGGGTGTGAATTATGAGACTCGAAACCTTTTAGATTATTACGGGTTTTCTTGTTTAGGTGAAGAAAAAGCATGGGAGTTACTTGAATGGTTGTCTAGGGATTCCTAGGAGTTTGAACAACAAAATGTTAGTCCTAGCTTCCAACCTCCTTATGCACCACCCTTTGGGATCGAAACTGAACAATCATGTGAATACCCCGTGTATGTTGATGATCAATCTTATGATGGGGGATATGTGGAAAACTGTTATGATATTTCCCAAAGTGTCGATTTTGAGTCTCCTTCCATGTGCTCCTTGTGTGATTCGCCGTATCATAGTTCAATTTCTTGTTTGCAAGCTACAGTGGTTTCCTTCAAGGCAGAAGTACAAAAATTATGTGCGAACATGAATTAGTTGAAATAGGTCATTCATCGTCTTTGACTCCTGAAATGCATGTTGATTCTGATGTGTATGATGAGGATGATGACTATTATAACCGACCATGCCTTGGACTACTTAGTAATTCCTTAGCTCTAGCCCCACCTTGTGAGCATGAGGAACAAGATGATTCTGTGTGTGATGATGTAGAATTAGTTGAAAACATGCTAGATGATAAACTATTGTCCACACCCTTGTCCATGCCTTTATGGGAAGAAAAGATTGAGTTTAGTGAATGCCATGATGTAATTGAGCATGATCTTGTTGAGAGTGAAATTGAATCTGTTGCGATTGAATGTGTGCTTGATAACGATTTGTTCACTTTCATTGAGGATCATTGCATTAGTGAGGCATTAGCTACCCTTGTATGTGAGTCCATTGATGTGCATATCTGTGATGATGAGCATAATTCTTTGGGGATTGATCATGATTGTTTGAACTTGGTTGTTGATGATGATGCTTTTGATGATGACATGCTTTATGACCCTGAACCTTCCACTTTCACTTTTGATGTTGCTTTGGATGATGCACCTTTGTCTTTTGATGTTGATAGTTCTTCTAGTGAGTCTGATATTGACGAAGATGAAGATGTGCTTGTGTGTGATGTTGGGAGTGTTATGATGTGGTCTAACCCTCTGTTTTCCTTATTACCTATTGACGATTGTGATGATTATTTGGATGAGAGTGGTGATTTGGAATTTGTGATTGATGAAAATTGCATGGAAATTGAGTTTGAACCATTGTTTGTATCCAAGTCTTCGCATGAGCATGTTCAGAAATGTGTTGTATTGCCTCCTTCCGTTGATTTGTATACCCAATCTCCATTTACGAGTCAATGGGAGGATCCATTTGTCATGTCTTCTTTCACCGTGCCTAGAAAAGTCTTGTATATTCATGAATTTCATCAGTTCTATGACTTTTCTAAGGCATTTGATAAATTGTTAAAGGCACTAATATTTTTTTATGTGCTATTGCGAGTGTGCTCTTACCACCACCATTCTGAGATGCATGAGAGGATGCATGATTTGTTACTCCGGGCGTTGAATGGTTCTGACATGATGCCCGATATCTTGAGGTGAGAAGGAGTGAATTTCTTGATAAGATGCCTTTGAGGTAATATCCTTCCTCACCCTTCTTGTATAATTAGTGAGTTGGTCTTTCTTTTCTTCTTTTATTTTCTTTTTGTGTGTGTCTTTTTCTTTTATTTTGGGGTGCTTGTACCTACTTCTGTTTCCATTTTGAGGACACGACAACCTCTTTATGTTGGAATGGGAGGGTAGTATGTATTCCGGTATTCGAGTCTAAGAAAAGAAAAAAAAGAGTCGTTTTGTAAATATTTTAGTTTGTTTTCTTAGTTCATTAATCCTTAGTGTCTTGTGTAGTTTGTTTTTCTTTTTCATCTTGCATGTGAACCATCATACATAGTATGCTTTTCTTGTTTATTTCTAACTTTTTGTGTGATGTTCTTTGGATCGTGGATTGAGTGCTTTTAATTGAAGATCTTGAGGTAATTACTTTCCGCTCTCTCTTTATGTGAATATATCGATGATCCATGTTGCATGCTTGGTTTTCTTTTTGGGTAGCGAACCCCTTGAATGTGAATGTTGGGATTATATTGTTGTTGGAGCCGTGTGGACTCGGGTCGCCACCGCTTTTTACGTGATAAGTGTTTTGTATATATGTTCTTCTTGGTTTTCTACCTTGCTTGAGACACCCTTCTCATGATGGAGACATTGTGATGTTTTGTGTTGGAGTGGGGGTGTTATTTTCCATGTGTCATGGGTAGATCACCTAGTTTTTGAATCTTTGTTTTTGTTTTTCGTAGTTTGTGTCTAAAAATTGAAAATTTTGTGTGTGAAAAGAAAATAAAAAGGGGAGAAATGTTGTGAAAAACCCAAAAGTTGTTTTTCCTTTTGAGGATGTTTTCGTTCGCAGTTGTGTAGATAGTTGTCTAATTTGCTGATTTAGTCAGTTGGAAGCGGCCGGTATGAATAATGATGGGCCTTAGGAAGGATTTTTGCCATGACTTATCTCTATTAGACCTTTACATGGAATGGGAAAACGGAATCCTCAAATCTTACACGCTTTGACTATGTCTTCTTACCTAAGTTAGACGGTTTTAATTGCTCAATTGCTTAAGCTCTTAATTAATGCATTAAATAATTACTGTTGGGCATACCGTCATGGGTTGGTTTGGGTGGATCGGCACCCTATGCCCCTTAAGTGCAATGACTCACGTATGGAGAAACCCAGCAGGGAGGGTAACCCTTTGCAAAGGCCAGTGTTTAAATCCCACAAAACCCGACACAAACACTCTAAAAGACACAAAACAGATTGAGTGGAAATAAAAGAGCGTAGGTTTTGAAAAAGGACGAAAAGAGCGAAGCAAGAAAAAGAAAAAAAGAGTTGAGCAAAAGAATGGTAAGAAAGAGCAAGAAAAAGCAGAAAAAGAAAGAAAAGAGCGAAGTAAGAAAAAGAAAGAAAAGAGAGGTTGAAAGAAAAACCAAGAGTGAAGTAGGATAGATAATTCCGAGCTTGAGCATGAGAACAACTCGATTATGCAGTTTAGGATAGGAAGGACCGACTAGAGCCCACTTGCACATATGCACGAGGTGTTTTGCTCATCAGGAAGTGTTCTGGTTCAAAATCTCAAAGATTGGCAGTTTTCCAACCTTCGTGTCTTAATTTGTTTATACTTGCTTTTTCCAATTGATTGTTGAGGCGGGTTGGGGAACTAGGTGCATGATTGGGGACGGGAATATTTTCTTCGCTTTTGTTTTGTTTTGGTTTTCGCTTCTTTTTCTATCCCCTTTTTCTTTTCTCGTGGCTTTTGTGGGTATAGTTCCTATAAACCCTCACGAGACCTACCTCGTCCACCCGGGCTGCCGGGGGGTTTAAAGGGCTTGATGCATGTGCTAAATGCATCCGCGATTCCTGCGAAAGTGAGTTAGGGTTTTTAGTTTCTTTTTCTAGTCCTTTTCTTTGTTTTTAGTTTGCTCGGGGCGAACAAACCCTTGTGTTGGAGTGGTGTTCGGTCTCGTTCCGAACCGAATTTCTTCTCTTTTATAGGGTATATTTGCTTGTTTTAACCCCTATTTATATGTTAGATATAATGATTTAGTGTTTTGTAGGAAAATAAGGAGTTAGAAGAAGTTTGGGCTTAATTGAAGGTTTTTAGGAATCAGAGCTATTTCGAGTCAAACCAAGTCAACCCGAGATCCGAGTCAAACCAAGTCAACCCAGCCGAGGCCAGAGGCGAAACCTAAGCGGAAATTCCATATCAAGATTGGCGCAAAGCAGAACAGTACAAACTCGAAGGTTTGAAATACGTGTGCCTTCACTCTTTGGGTCATAACTCCTTCGTTACAACTCGATTGGTGCAAGTTTTGGGAGCTTAAAGTACACAGAGCTTACCATCAATATCTTACGGGCCTAAAGAGTTCGGATGAAGAAGTTATGCGCGTTTGAAGTCGGCGGGAAAAGTCGCGAGAACAATGCCTCGCCGGCAGCTTCAGGGCAACAAAGACACAAGCCGGGAGAGCGGATGAGCTTGCTTGCGAGCCACCCCATTGGCTCGCCGAGCCACTCTATCTGAGAAAAAGCAGCGTCTTTGCGATTTGTTTCTAGGGTTTTTGGTTGTATTTTTCCTTCTTCTATAAATACCCACTTGTATTAATCCAAGTTTTATCAATTAGCCTAGGTAGTTTAGGAGTAGAATTAGATTTAATTGCTTTCCTTTATTTGCTTTAATCTCTCTTAATTGTTCTTCAAGTTTTCAATTGTTCTTCAAGCTTTCATTGATTTCTAGCATTTGTATTCAAACTTTCTCAAGCTTTCTCAATTCAAGCAAGTTTCCATTAAAGTTTTACAAGCTTTCTCTCTTTTCTCTCTCTCTCTCTCTCTCTTTCTCTCTCTCTCTCTCTCTCTCTCTCTATAATCTCCATTGTTGACTTGATTTCAAAGCTTTCTAGGGTTAGCCACATCAAATCCATCTTTTAGTAGGGAGGAGGGTCAAGGAATTCCAATTCTACTTCCTAGTGAGAATTTGGGAGATCCTTGGTAATCCAATCAACAATTTCTTGTTTGTTCGGAGGAAATTGCAAAGGTAGATTGAAGGTTAGAAGATTTTGGTCATCAAAGGTATAATTTCTAGTCTTTAATTTCATTGTTCATTCTAGATTTCCATTCCTTGCTTTAATTGCTTTATTTGATTTCATGCTTTTAATTGCTTTCTTTGATTCATGCCTAGGGTAGATTTAAATGCTTTCTTTACATAATTTATTGCTTTCCGCATTGAGAAAAACCCCTCTACACAAACCGATTACCTTAATCAAGCCTCACACCCATCCCTGTGGACCGACAACCTTAACTCATAAAACCACAAAAATTACAACCGAACAGGATGCCTGTCATATTCTGCTTGGAAGACCTTGGTTATTTGACAGGAGTGTTACACATGATGGAAGAGCTAACACCTACACATTAATGGTGAAAAACAAGAGGATCACGTTAGCTCCCCTAAAGACATCACCAACGACACCAAGGAATGATTCAAATCTAATCTCTTTTATGATCACTGAACGCCCTGAGTTTATTGAACACAAGAAAGTCATTCCATCAAGCCCTAGCCACGAAACGTCTGAAGAAGAGCTCCCCCTCCTCGTCCAGCATGTGAGCTTAGTGGTAGAGGCTTCACCAGAGTCCAGTCAACGTGAGATCTATTCTGTAGGAGATTACGTGAACCCTATTACTGATATAAGGGTTCGAAATTTTGCTGATAGTCACGCCAAGGGCCTAATCAAGAAGGAAATTGTCCATCCAAGCGCCCTAGTGATTGCAAAGAAGAAGGGAACCAACATGGTTCAGATTCAGCTTGGGACTACTGTTATTCAAATCAAAGGAAGTCTCCATGAATGGTTAGTCACACCTTGTGATCTAATCAATGTACTTTCTATTATTATAAGACTTATGAATCAGGTTTTAAAGTCCTTCATCAGCAAGTGTGTCATGGACACATTCATGCATCGCAAGAGTGAGAAAGATCGAATCTTTCACACCATTGAGGAGATCACAGTTCACGTGAAGGCACTGATTCACGTGGAGATAACTGAAGCAACCATGGTTCACGTGAAGGTCCTGATTCACGTGGAGATTGCAGTTGGGCCAACTGAACTCTTTGAACTTGAACCTCCAAGTTTGAGGACAAACATCTTTCAACAAGGGGGGAATGATGGAAATCAGCCCACGCCTATTCCCCTAAGCCCATTCAAGAAGGCCCAAGTCAAACACAAGTATAAAGATGGGGTCCTTCAGGAAAGAAGCCAAACTAGCCACAACCCCATAAAGGAGATTATGTTCAAGATAGAGGCCCAGAGGCCCATTCACATGGTATGCCTCATATGGGAAGAGGATGTCCAAACATCCTAGAGGGACCAAGGCCACGACAGTCAACTCCAAGGAAGTCAAAATTCACGTCAAAATAGCCCCATCAACGTCCAAGGTGCAAAAGTGCAGAAGCAAAGTTGCAATTGAATTTCACAGTTTTGGTCTTTTTGATGTAACTTTTATATTTTAGCTTTTTAGTTAATTTTAGTGTGATTTATATTATTCTCTTATTATTTTGAGTCATGTAAGATTCCAAGTTATAAACTTGAGCATCAAGTCATAGGAGTCTAGATTAGTCTCGAAGGTTCTAGGAAGTTCTAGAATGTTCTAGAAGGTTTGTGTGTGTGTGATTTAGGCGTGTGATATGGTTGCTTTGGCGCCAATATTAGGTTGTTATCCTAGATAAGGTTGGCTTATTTTGTAGCTAATCCATATTGGATTAGGAAAGTCAAGTCCTATTAGGATAAGGCTGTATTAACTAACTCCCCTTAGGATAAGGAATCCTAATCCAAGGAGGAGATAGTTATCTTAAGCGTCTAGTAGTAGAACTCCTTGGCTTGCACGCCAAGTAGGAGAGTTCCAGTCCATATAGGACTGTAGAAGTATAAATAGCTAGGCATGTAGCCTTTCAAAGGCAACTAGTTTATCAACCATGAATAGAATCAAGCTTTAAGCTTACCCCTTGAGTGTTCGTGAGAACCTCCCTGATCTCTTCTATTGTATCTTGGTTTGGCAACCAAGTGGTTTAGTAAGAGCTTGAACCCTGATCCTAGAAGGTGTTTCTCCATAACTAGGATAAAGGTCAAGTTAGCCTTAGGGTTTTCTTTCTTGTTGTATTTCTATATCAAGAATAGAATCCCTTGAACTATCCCGGTTACTTCTATCTCAAGTTAGTTAACCCTAGGCTAATTCAAGATTCTCTCTTGTTTTCACAAATCCCTCACAAACGGCACCCTCCCTCTCTCAACTCTCTCAAACGTCTCTCACTCTCTCCCCTCTCTCCATAACAAACTCTCTCTCTCTCTCTTCCAACAAACTCCCTACTTTCTCTCCTCTCAATCTGTCTCTCTCTCACACACAAAGGCCTCACGCCAAAATAGTTCCCCTTCTTCCCTCTCTCACGTCATCCTCCCTCTTCCCCCTCCAAGAAACAATCTTTCTTGTTTCTTTCACAAAAGACCTCACGTCATAAACATCCTCCATAGATTCTGGTTATTCACGTGATCCATCCCCTTTCTTTCTTCCATATTCACGTGAAGCATCCCATATTCTAGATTGGTTGCACGTGTCATGGATGTGTAATCGATCAAGATCGAGTCTTTGATCTCATTATACATCTGTGTGCAAGTTTCGAGAAGGGTATTGTGCAGCAGGTGCAACGTCAGACTGTTCAACATGCGTATAACCTAGTGAAACAAGCAAAGCAGCGAGGTGTGCAGTAGGATTTTTGTTTTATTTTTTGTTGTTGCTCTGTTTTCTTTTGTTTTATGGTCGCCTTTGGCAAAAAAAAAAATCCAATTAGTTGTGTTCAATTTGTTGGAAAAATTATATGTAAATAATACCTCCAAAAATATTATTAATCAACTTAACAATATATGACAACACAAGTAGGGAATTAGATTACATATAGATAGCATTTGGTTCCAAAACGTTTCCAGGAAAGTTAGTCAACTTTTCCAAGTGGACAAAGTTTCCCATGTTTGCTTCTAGAAAATAAAAAAGAAAGTTTTAATGTGGAGTTCACTATTTCACTGTCAAACTCAGTAAACATTTTCCCAAGAGGCCCCTAGGGAAAGTTTTTTCTAGAAATATGTTTCCCAAGAAACTACCAAAGGCACAATAATAAACTAATAACATCAAAATTTTAAACTTTACACATAACACAGTAAGAAATTTTGAATGTTAGTATACTGAGCTTTTGGAAATTGGACAACAATGCACTGAAATTTGACCTTAAACAATAATGCATTATACTTTGAGTGTTATTAGACAATAATACATGCGGAACGATTTCGGCAGTAACTGACTCAGTGACAATCTTACGTGATGGACAAAGGAGGTGAATCGACTAAAAAATATTTAAACTTATTAGCTAATCCATATAAGCAAAGGTGATTTTATACCATAACAATAACAATCTCCTATAGGAAACACGTTTAAGCAAAGGTTGTTTTCTTTATTTATTTTTTTTTACTTTTTTCAAAATTGACTCTCTTTGTTTATATAGATTAACTAACGTGCTAGAACTCTCTAGAGAGAGAGAGAGAGAGAACATCTAGTGAGAGGTGCTCCCCTTGAGAGTCAAGGAACCCCTTGACCGTTCCCAATCTCTTTCCTTAATCTGCTGGTTCTTTGCTCTTTTGTGCACCTTCTCCAACTCCAGTTCTTCAACATCCATCGACCTTGATCGTATGGTAATTCTAGTGCGATCGCTCCCATTTACTGAAAACTCGTTGCAGAGTAGGATTTGGGAGAATCCTATCCCAGGTAAGTGCCTTTCCTTCCTTCTATCTCCATCTGATTTTTGTTTGTTGTTACACCCTCCCCTTGATTGCACTGTGTTTCAGTGGCTTGAACTATCTTCTTGGAACATTAGACCGATCCCAGACCTTTTTAGGGTTTCCTCGGGTGAAATCTGGTAGCAGGAATTTGTTAGGTGAAAAATTTGAGGTAAAGGGGTACAATGGAAACCTGGTTTCCATTCTGTCGATTTTTCTGTACTTATTGCATTGTGGGTTAGAACTTTGGTGTTATGAGAGAAACCAGTGTTGGACAGTGGAGTTGTTGGCTTGTATGTTGACGATACATCTCATCGTGTGGATGTACTATTGTTCCCCAAATTTTTGTATTTTGGCAGAGCTGTTTGTAGAAAGAGTTCAGGTTGGTTTAATTATTCAAAAGCTTTGTTTGGATGACAAAGAAAGACGAAAAGTCTGATCGTCAATGTTCACCCGTCGTTGGGTAGTGTTGTTTGGTCATTTAGGTATCTTTCATGGTGTGAAATTCATAATAAGTTTTTTGGTTAGTGTTTCTGTAATAAATTGTTGGCAAATTCAGAATTTGATAGTTGTGAATTTTGTGAAGGTGGTATCATCTGGGTTATGCAAGTATTGGGCTATCTTGTTCTGCTGCTGGATTAAATGTTGTGTTTTCTTGAGGGAGTGGTACTGTTTCTCTTATTGTGGGTGGCTTTTGATTAGTTTAGTCTTAAAATTTTCTTATTACTGGACTTTTTTCTGAAAAACTTTATCAAGACAACTTTACTGTTTTTTAAGTATTTTATCTATCTGTCTAATTATCCTTTTGATTGATCAAAATTTCTTTTGAGGGTGTGAGTTGATAGAGTTATGTGCTGGGAAGTGCTCCAATGGTTTTGTGTTGTTGATAATTAAAAGTTTTCATAATGCTTGGGTAGTGTTGAGTAGTATTAGCACCTTGATAAGAATTACTTTGAAAAGTTGGATTAGCTTTAATCAGTGGGGGATTTATGGGAATTGTACTAAATTTCTAGTATGGGAAATGTCTTGGAGGTTTCTTGGTTATTTTTTAGGTTTTGATCTTTTGGTTTATGGGATCAGGGAGGTTGACCTTGGGTTTGGTTTTCTTCTTATTAGGATGGTTAGTATGTTAGATCTTTGGGTTTCTATTGAGATGGTTTGTGGCATCTGCATAGTAAGCTTAAGCTTTACGCCCAGCAATAAGTACTTTTGCTTGTTTTTCATGGTTGTTTCCTTCAAGATTAGCAAGTTTCTTTGGATGTGGTTTGTATTATGTAAGGAGGTATCTGTATCCAAGCTGAGTCTAGTTAATGTAGTGGTAAGAGGGAAGCTGTGTTTAAATAGATTCTTATTAAGAATTTGGTTGTGTAAAGTCATGTTTTTTCTAGGAGTGGGTTTCAATGAAGGGGACAAAAGAAGTTGGAGGTTTAAACTCTCTTTTTTGGATGAGGAGTTTGTACCTTTTTCTTTAATTCGTTTGTTTTTTGTAGTTAATCATTTTTTCTCTAAGTTGGTTGTTGACATTAGTTTTCTTCTTCTTTGCCGCGAGTTGGATTGTGTTTTTGTAGAAGAAGGATTGGTTGACCACCTTGATGCAGTGTTTGTTGTGACGAGGACTGTAGTGGAGCAAAGCCTAAGTTTTATGTTCCGAGAGGTACTCTATGATCTGTTTCTCCATCTCTTCTTCCTTGATTTCAAGAGGGCCAAGGGTACATGGGAGAAGCAGCTAAATCGTTTGGCACATTTTGTGAAGGTAATATTTAGAATTAATTTTAATTTCTTAAAGGTGAGATGTATGAAGTCAAGTGATTTCATACACAAGGCCTACTTGTGGAATGCCAGAATCATGGCTTGGATAATGGATTGTTGGCAGGAACTAGTACAATATGATGATAGATGGAAAGGCATAGTTCTGGATCGGTTCATCACAGTTGGTGATTGTTATTTTTTTGTTAATCAATGTTAATAATTAGTTGGAATATCCAAGGGGCTAAAAAACCCCAAAAACTTCAGGAAATTCTGTTTCTAAAGAAGAAATGTAAACCAGATATTATGTTTATTAGTGAGACTTTGACTAATGAGGTCAACTCGAGGAAGATTATTTCCAAACTTGGATTTGACCATTCGTTTATTGTGAACCCTGCTAATCACTCTGGTGGTATTTGGGCTCTTTGGAATTCGGATAATATTAGAGCTGCAGTACTAATGAATGATCAAAGAGCTGTTCATTTGCTTGTTCATGATGTATCAAAGACAACAAATGTGATTATTTCCGGCATTTATGGCCCAACACAAGTTATGGAGAAAGATGGCTTTTGGAATAATAATCTTCAGCAATTCAACCAGGAAAATGACTTACCATGGATGATAATATGAGATTTTAACGAAATGTTACCAAAAAATTACTCGGAGGTACCCTAATATTTGGAGAAACTATTTTTCGGTACCCCAACTTTTCAAAACTAATTTTAAGGTACCCTTACTTTTTGGGTTAGTAATCATTTGATGCTTTTCCGGCCATTAATTTTATTAAGTGACCGAAATACCCTCGTTCTTCTTCTTCAAGGATATTTCTTCAATTAGGGAAGAACAAGGGCATTTTGGTCACTTGATAAAATTAATGGTCGAAAAAGCACTAAATAATTACCAACCCAAAAAGTAAGGGTACCTCAAAATTAGTTTTGAAAAGTTAGGGTACCAAAAAAACATTTCACCAAAAATTAGGGTACCTCTGAGTAATTTTTTGAAATGTTATTGATGATGGATAAAAAGGGCGGAGTTCAACTTACGCCCAAAAAATAGATCGGTTCAATGCATTTATTAGAAATATTAACGGAGAATCTGTGACTTGTATTGGTATCTGTGACTTGTATTGGTAGATCTTTTTTATGGAAGAAAAAAATAAATGGAAGTTGGGTTTATTAAAAATTAGATCGAGCGATAACACGCGAAGATTTTTCAGAAATATATATAGATAGTATAAGTTGGAACAGAGAATTTACTATTTCGGACCACTGTCCAGTATTTGTTAACACGGTTAAAGAACCGGCTGGTTCTAATGTTCGATTTCCTTTCCGATATCAAAACTTTTGGTCCAATTATGAGAGAATCCACTCTATTGTTAGAGAAACATGGAGGAAAATGAGTTATGGATCCAAAATGTTTAATTTTGTATATAAATTGAAGTCTCTCAAGCTAGAACTGAGACCCTGGGCTAAGTCTAGTTTTGGTAACATTAACAATAAATTGGAAAGAAATTTAGAGAAAATTAATGAGGTGGAATCTAAATTTTTAGAACGACCAATGAATTTAAGACTTAATAATTGGTTAGAACGTTTAATTAAACAAAGGGAAAAATTGTTGTTGTTTAACCAAAAGTATTGGGGAAAATTGTCTAGGAAAGATTGGTTGGTTAATGGTGATAGGAACTCGTCATATTTCCAAAAAATTGCTCGTTCTAAAAGAAAAAAAAAACTCTCTATTGTCAAAATTAAAGATCAGGATGATGCGACTCTAAATAATGCAGACGAAATAGGGGACTGCTTTGTTAAAGAGTTCCAAGACAGATTTAAATCCCAAGCTAGACATGATAGAGTTTTTTTAGACATTGGTTTACAAAAAGTTATTGATTAGAAAACAAATGATTACTTGCTTAAATGACCTGATCTTTCTGAAATACAAGAAATAGTGTTTAGTATGAACCCTAATAAAACTCCAGGCCCTGATGGGTATGGGGCTGGTTTTTAAAAGGAATTCTGGGGTATTATTAAAGAAGATCTATATCTTTGTGTAAAACTTTTTTTTGAGAAAGGTATCCTCCTTAAGGAAGTTAATCATACTTTTATCACGCTCATTCCTAAAATTGACAATCCATTCGAACAAACCAATTCGGACCTATTTATTTGTGTTCTACCTTTTACAAAATAGTATCAAAGTTACTCGTTAACAGGATGCAGCCTACTCTGAATAATTTTATTTTCCCATTTCAAAGTGCGTTTATTCCTGGACGATCTATTCATGATAACATCCTAACAACCCATGAAATTATGCATAAATTCAAGAATACCAAAGGTAAAAAAGCTTGGGTAGGTATCAAATTAGATATGGAGAAAGCCTATGATAGATTAGAATGGGATTTTGTTCTAGAATGCCTTAGACAAATTGGGTTTTGTGAGAGGTAGATTAATTTGATCAAGATTTGTATTACTTCAGTTTCCTTCTCAGTCCTAGTTAATAATGCTCCTTGTGGGCTTTTCAAGCCTGAACGAGGAATTAGACAAGGGGATCCTCTCTCACCATATTTATTTATTATTGGAATGAATGTGTTTAGCACTATTCTCGCGAAAGCCGCCGAAGAGAAAAAATCAGGGATTGGAATTAGGATCTGCCCTAGACCACCCACAATTCCTTGTCTGTTTTTTGCAGACGATAGCCTTTTATTTTGCAAAGCCACTACTCAATATACATTAAAACTGAAGAGTTGTATAGAAAAATTTTGTAGTCTATCAAGTCAGCTTATAAATTATAACAAGTCCTCATTAATATTCTCAAAGAACACAAAGAATAACTTGAAACAGTCAATTAGTGGTCTTTTTAATATTCCTTATACGGAATCGTTAGGAAAGTATCTTGGGTGTCCAGTATTCCAAGGAAAACCTAGAGAGTCAATCTTTTCAGAAATAGTTGGAATAGCATCCAAAAGAATGGAAAGTTGGAAAGCAAACAAGTCATCAAAAGCTGGTCGTTTGGTTTTAATTCAATCTAACATTGAATCCATTCCTGCTCATACCATGCAATGCTTTGAACTTCCTAGGAAAACAACTAATAATCTAGATAGAATTAATAGGAATTTCTTCTGGAAAAATTCTGAAAATCAGGGGGTCTCCCTCTTATTGCCTGGAGTAAGGTATGTAGACCTAAAGAGTTAGGGGGGCTTGGTCTTCGTCAAGTTATAGACATTAACAATGCATTTCAAAGTAAATTTGCTTGGGGAATTCTTCAGAATGAAGATAGTATTTGGGTAAAAATTATGACTAAAAAATACCTCCAAAAGTCGAATTTTCTAGATTATCAAAAAAAGATAGAAGACTCTCCGGTATGGAGAAGTCTTATACAGGAGACTCTCCGGTATGGAGAAGTCTTCTTAGAAATAGAGAAATATTGAGAAAAGGAATTAGGTGGAAAATTGGTAATGGTAAGAAGGTACTATTCTGGACAGATAACTGAGTTGAGAGTGTTTCAATCAAACAATATTTGATGCTTGAAGATAGACAAATTGAAAATTTAGAGCTGAAAGTCTCTGATTTCATCAAAAATGTTGATTAGGACATTCCGAATCTAACCCTGGTCTTGAATGACCATGAGATAGTTAATAAAATGAAAGGAATTACTTTACCAGTGACAGAAATGGAGGATGAATATTGTTGGGGCTTCACAAGTTTGGATCATTTCTCTACCAAATCAGCTACATGGCTTTCTAGAAATTTGAAAGAAGATACTAAATGGCAGTACAGATGGATATGGAGGTTGGATGTAATGCCTAAGATTAAAATTTTTCTTTGGCAACTTTTTCATAGTGCTAATCCTATTCGTGGTAATCTTTTGAGGAGAGGGATGAATATTGATCCCATTTGTCCTTGTTGTCAACAAGATCTAGAATCGAGTCAACATTTATTCTGGGAATGTAGTACTACCCGTAAAGTGTGGGAGTTAGCCGTAAAACATAATTTGATCTATCCTTTGAGGGCAGATTGGGGAAATTTATCATTATTAGAAGGTCTTCAAAAAATGAGGAATCACAGACCAATTCAAGAACTAAAGAAAATCATGTACCTTCTTTGGACTATTTGGAAACATCGAAATGAAGTTTTTTTTTTTATAGGAAAATCTTCAACCGCTTGTTAACTATTATTAGGGCGAAAAAGGCTTTTGCCGAATGGAACAGCCGAACCCTTCTGTCGGCCGACATCCCATAAGGGGAGATCCTTCTCTCGTTCCTCCTCAAATTCCGTTGTGAGGTGGAACACTCCCCCGCAAGGTTTCATCAAAATTAATTTTGAGGGCTCCTTGCTTCACAAAATCTCTCCTTTTTCCACAAATTCAGCAGCTGATGGTGTGGCTATCCGCAATTGGACAGGAAATCTTATCACAACACAAGCTTTCAACTTTGGAGACTCGTCTATATTAGAAGCGGAAGCAAGAGCCCTTAGAGATGGTATCAAGATCGCTATCGAGAGTGAGTTTAACAAGATTATCATTGAAGGAGACAACCTTATGGTAATTAAAGCCCTGCAAAATGCCTGGTCCATTCCTTGGAGAATTTCATTCATCATTCGAGACATAAAGCAAATGATACTTCAGTGCGAGTCAACTATTTTTAATCATATCTACCGAGAAGGAAATACAGCAGCAGATTGAGTTGCTAAGTCAAGTCACTCTATCACCAAAAAATAAATGTTAGATCCCCCAAGAGTCTAGAGCTTTTTGTAACATTTTGAGAGATGATTTGGTTAGGCATTATCTTGTGAGAAGAAACACCTAACTGGCTCACCCACTTACTTTGTAAAAAAAAAAAAAAAAAAAAAAAAAGATTAACTAACATGCTATAAATTTAAATATTTTTTTGACCAATTCTTATCCTCCACCTACTACATAGGATCATCACCGAATCAACCACTGTTAAAGTAGTTCTCGAGGCATTATTATCCATTACCCGTTAAAGTGCAGTGTATTAATCTCCAAGGTCAAAATTCAGTATATTATTACCCAATACCTAAAAGTTCAGTATATTAACATCCAAAAATCCATACAATAATGTATAACAATAAGGGATTATAACTTTAATACTGAAATAAATAGAATAAAGATATTCTGATTGGGTCAAAACATCGCCCTGTGAGAAGATACATCTCCCCTGCATGGGACGAGTTTGATCAACACGGTCTTCTCCCAAGATACGACAACCCTTAAACCCCCTCGATGCAGTAAGAGTCCCGAACCCACTGTTTAACCCAATACTCAAAAGTGATAATTTAACTACTAAATAATAGTAATAAGAACTTGAAAGTGTTAACTCAGTAATAAAACCAAGACTTCTTCAATGTCACTGTATCATACCAAAATGACTTAAAATGAAATACTGCATAAGACCACTTTTGTAAAAGAGATGTAGAGAAAGATGGAAAAGTAGAAAAGCAAAAATGAATGGTAAAAGGATCGGTGAGCCCAGGTAGAGATTGTAAAAGGAATAAACATAGATAATGACGGCAACAAAACAAAGAGACTTTTCCACGATTTTTGTAACTCCATTGTGAAAGATTTTGAAGGCTAACTAGCGTTTGTAACTCCATTGTGAAAGATTTTGAAGGCTAACTAGCGTATATATACCGTGTAATGCACGGGAAGATTTTCGACAAACACTGTCGGCTATATCATTGGTTAGTCAAACGGATCAATTCGAAGATCATGCTCACTTGCCATTATCATTCCAGTGCAAAGGCACGTTGGGCACATCACCTACACACAACATTCAGGATTATATTAGCCCTGCATAAGCTCACAACCACGCAACACTGAACGTTATACAGGTTTATCACAAGTTCATCAATGAGAGACCGTACATGCAAGATCCATTATTGATTTCCAAATTCAATATCCAACCCCCAATCCAAAACAAAAAAAAGAGAAAATAAACAAAGAACAAACAGGGACGGGGGCAGGGAATGAGATTGCATTGTCATCCAATCAAAATTCCTTTCACTGACACAGAAAAGAGGCTTAGGACTCACCCTGTTGGCATCAACTATTTGCTGAGACATTGTTCGACGACACATTATTATTATTATTTGGTCCTTTTCACTAGGCATATTATACCTAACCTCTCCCCCGGCTCTCCATTGAAGAGAACAGGGGGAAACAACCAGAAATTTAAGCGTTTAGTTTCTTGCATGCTAATTGCTAGGCATTGTACCACTTGCCCTACTCAGACTAAGTTATAGATGCCAATGCCACACATGGAGACTGTGAGTTTCCATACCTTGCCTGTTCCTGAACAATTTGAACACCTGTGTATTGTTGGTGCTCGTAAGGGGCGGTCAAAATCACCAGATATTGAAATTGGTTCAGTCTTTAAGCATACACCACTTGCTGAGCATCGAGCACATGCCAAGTATCCTGTAGAGACACACTTGCTGTTAATGAATTACGCTAGAACAGCTCTAATATCAGAACACCAGTGACATAAAGTCTGCTAAAAGAGAAATAGCTAGGCCCATATCACAAATCCACTATACTGAAAAAGATCACAGCACATTGAAATTTGAGCCTTAACCGCAATGACACAGCATTTCTCAAACAAACATTGAAGAAGATTATACACAGGGCATGAGTTTGTTGAATGCTTTCTGTTAAATTCTCTTGAACCCCCAGAAATTGATGATGTCAATGGTGCTGGTTAATGACATTCAAATCCGGCAAGAAAAGGAAAGAAATGGCAAAAAGTATCGATTTTCTATAATATCCACACCAATAGCTCTTGCATATGTATTTCCTGAAATATTAAAGGTCATGTTTGCAAACCGGTCAGAACTCAGAACACATACCACCCATGATAGATAAAAGTATTGCTTTAGGGATCAGGATGTGGAGATTGCAAACACACACAGCATGGAAAGTGAGTTAAGAAACATGATAATATTTGAAGGCACAAGTAGGCATGTTACCAGATCCATGGCAATACTTGCACCGTTTCTTCTCTTGTTGCTCCACATTATTAACTTCAATTAGCATCAAAGCTGAAATCACTCCAACTGCTCCTCCAGAGAAAGACGCCACAATGGGGTCAACTTGACTGAATTTAATGAACAAAACAGAAATGCATGACTTGAGTCACTGATAATTAAAAAATCAATAAAAGTTAATAATATTAATAAAAGATTACAATTTGAGAAATTCTGCATTTAGCTACACATAAGTTGTGCAATGTTTTTAATTTTCACGCCAAGGTAAGTAGCCAGAGAGCCTAAAGCATGGTAAAATCAACAAGAAAATTTCTTCAGAACATGCCTCAGCTGTAGGGGAAGATGCAAGCTGCGAATGAAATCCTCATATGATGTACCCCCTATTCCTAATTTTAACTCCAGCTGCCAAAAAAAGTGGACACCATATAGTGAGTGTATTAAGCATCCATGGGTATAGAATTAGCATTGGCAAAAATCCATCCAACCCGAATACCCGAATTTGTCGGACCTGAATTAAACCGGGTTCGGTCATCATTTTTTGTCCGATTTTTAAGTTCAGACAATTCAATCATGTCTTATTAGAAAATCGGGTCGGGTTCGGGTCTAGGGTAAGAAATACGAGCGTCTATTTGTGTCAAATTCAGGTTTGGACGATTCGGACAAAATATTGAAATTGTCTCTAAATTCAGTGTAAACTTGGGTTTGGGTATATTCGGACAAATCCGGGTTCGGACAAATTCGGACAATCCAGGTCCAGGGTCAGACATCACAAAATGTCCGAATTTGAAATTCGGACAGGGTTCGGGTTTGAGGAATTTGTCTGAATTGTCCGAACCCGATTTGCCTGAACCCGATTTTTTGCCACGGCTACATAGAATGAAGTGTATAATAACGAATACAGTGACTCGATTAAAGACTAATGAATCAATGATAAAGACAGGATGGAAATTAAATCCTTATGAGGGAGGCGTCAAATATAGGCATTTTTTTTTTAATTCGGGCAAATAGGAAGGTCTATCCTCTATCTCCAGAACCAAGTGACTAACCAAACGGGACAAGAACCTACGGTACAAAAACTAAAAAAGAAAACAAGGGACAAAAGCTAGAAAACTAGTCTACTATAGTTTGAATTTTCAATAGTACTTTTTTTAGTTTCTTCACTTAGATACTTCCAACATGATTGGAAGCCTTACAAGTGTAAACATGATATATTCGCCAATAAAATAGTCTTTCATAAACAATACAGCAAGAACATTTGGCCCAATGATTCAGAAAATAATTAAAAGCCCTGCAAGAACATCGATGAAAGATTCACATTACAAGTAGTATGAACTCACAGTTGGTGCAATAAGGCCTCCAAAGACAATAATCCCAGATATAAATGAAAAGCTTGTCAAGTACAGCTGCTTCAAAGACTTTGGTGTCTGCATTCAGAATGAGAACGAGTCATGATCATGACCCTTTGTACTTCAAGAAGCTTGAAGAAAACATAAGACACAGAGTTCCAACTCATAAAGAATCATAGTGATATCTTATGGTTTAGACTTTTTCCTATGTCAACAAAATCCTCTCCATCTAAAAGAAATTCTGTACAAGGAGTTGGTGAAGCCCAACATGCATGACACAATAGCCTATGGACTAGTATGGCTTCACAAGACACTATAATGAACTGTGTTTTCAAAAGTATACCCAAAAGGCAGAAATATTAGGTCTCAAATGCCCCCATAAATACAACAAGACACCAAAGTTGACATGAACTTTGACATATATGCAATGTCTCAACATTGTTGCTGAAAAGCCTAGAGATCACCCTATTAAGTTGCAAACAACCAAAACACACTAATACTAGAGATGCTTTCTTTTGAGAATTCCTGCAAAGACTCTAGCCTTTGTTTTACTTCTTTCAAGTCATTTTTCAAGCAATTTGTAGTGGATAGATTACTTGGCTCTGTATGTTTGATTTTGCACAATAACATCAATTGTGCAATAGAGCACAATAAAGAGAGATGGCAGGATATAGTGAGTTAACAACTTGAAAGTATGATCAGCAGTGAGGAGTGATGAGAAGAGATTACCACATGGGGAAGGAAAGGAATAGAGGATGGGATCTCAGGCATATCATTTGCCTCCTCTTCACTCTCCTCATTACCAACTTTCATCCCCTTTATGCGTTGTTGTATCCGTAATCTTCTCACCTATGATTTTCACCACAAAAATGAAAAATGCTTCACATGATTCACAAATCACAAATTCCCTCATTTTAAAGGAATAATAATAATAATAAACTCCAAAGTGTAAAATTTAAACCTATCCACCCCAAAATATCAAAAACAGTTGAACCTATTTCACCTCCTCCATGAGAAGAAATATTTTATTACGCCTGCTCCTTATGTTATCCTGAATCTCTTGCACCTGCATTTGACTGAAGTCTTGAACAGTCTCTGGTCCTTCTATAATGCAAAAACTGCATCAAAAAGAGGGGGGGGGGGGGGACTCTACTTAGAGTCCATAATTTCACAAAATTAAGCAGTTGGAGCCGCAATTGGGTATATAGCTCAAGCGATACTTCAAACCAAGGCAACTAATACCACTGTCATAATTGTAATGTTACGATTTAGGAACCAAATGAAACTTTTAATTAAATTATCCAGAAGGACTTGCAATGGTTTTATCTGTTTTGCTTATACAGAACTACGCAAGAAGACATGGAAAGTAAAAAAAGGAAACATCAAAATGAAGTTGATTAATGAAATGAGAAGATTTGCCTTTGAAGAAGCCAAATTTATTTAAGAATGAAAATTGAGGAAAAAGCTAGAGAGGAGAAATGAAATGAAAGCGAAGAGCGAAGGAATGAAAAGAACCTTGCGGAATTATCATCGATGGAATCAGGTGGAGAAGGAGAAGGAGAAGAAGAGCAGGATGTTTTAAGAGGAGAGAAGTTAGATGTGGAGAGAAAATGGCAACGAGAGTTGCCATGGGAATGGAGTGAGAAGCAGTTAGAGAAAAAGAGACAAGGATGGGATTGGGAGCAGAAGCTCAAGCTCTTCATTCTTCCTCTACCTGTCAAATTCAATCTCCCATCTTCATCTTAAAACAACTCAACTTCACGCTTTTTATATGCCCAGCTCAGTCATGTAGCAATTAATATTTTTAAAAGATTTTTAAACTATAATACACTAAATTTTAGTGATATTGAATAATAATGTACTGAAATTCTTTTTTAACTCTAATATACTGCCTTTTGACAGTATTGGACAATAATGCACTCAAACCAATTCAGCTGGTGGTTGATGCGGTGCTACTTTGAGATGTCATTTTTCTTTTTTATTCTAAAAAAAATTTATTAGTCATCATGCTTATGTGTAGTTTCTTATACGACAAAACATTTTTTCTGAAAAAAATAGAAAAATGACACCTCAAAGTAGGATACTCACCGCGTTAATCACCAGCTGAATTGATCTAGGTGCATTATTGTTCAATACCCTCAAAGTTCAGTGTATTAGAGCCCCAAAAAAAGTGTAGTGCATTATTGTCCCCGCTTGCTTAACGGCGCCCACCTTTCACATAATATTTCCAACACTTGCCTTTCAACCTCATAACATTCACTTTCCACCTTCTCTCTAGTTTATTTCTCTAGAAAACGCTCTCGTTACGACCACCACAAACCACCGTCATCCCGAGATATCGAATGCTACGAATTGAAGTAGTTGAAGTATGTTTCGAATTAGTTGATGTGAATTTGTGTTTTAGTTTTGAAATTTGATGAAAAAATCGAAAAAAAAATTGATGCGAAGACCGGTTGCCGCGCGAAACGCACGGCAATCGTGGCCGTCTTAGTCTTGGCGACCTTGCGAGATCGCGTGCGGCAGCGGCCGTCTGTCGTCGTTTGTAGCAGACTAGCCGTTCGCCTTGTAAAACACACGGCAGGCCCGCCACAAATTGTTTTCTATTTTTTTTTAAATAATATTAATAAATAAATAATAATAATATTGTTATTATTAATATGATTGTTATTAGTTTATATTAATAATTATTATGTGTATATTATTATTAATTTTAAAAATGTTATTAATTAATATTATTGTTAAGCATGTGTTAATAATAGTAATTATTATGTGTATATTTTGATTATATTATTGTAAGTGTGCTATGTGTACATTAATTATGTGTCTATTTATGTGATTAATTGTTTATAAAATATTGTAATTATTATTGTCAATAATATTATTATTAATAATTTAATATATCATTGTAGATTTGTTGTTTTTTATTAATATTAAATAATAGGAATATTAGTAACATTAGTTGAATTTGTATGATTTAGTGTTTGAAAATTTGTTTGTTTATTATGAGCATGCATAGATCAGTATGAGTTAGGGTAATGTTTGTGATAAAATTGTTTAGTGTACGTACGTAATTAATTAGGAATAGTTTGTTTAGGGTTAGGGTAATTAGTATGTGTTTAGGTTAATGTAACCAAGTACATTTTCCATGAAATTCATGTAGTTTGACGCCAATCAACAATTGAAAAGTTGGGGAATATCATCCTCAACTTTAGAATTGTTGGTTAGCATACTTCAAAAGTATATGAAACTACGTCATGGAACAAGTAAATTGGTTAATTGTGATGTTAGTTTAGGTTTGTTTTGCCCAATCCACACGCTAACGGCGTCGTCCCACTTCCTGTTGAACTCTCCAACAGTCTTCGCATGTACAATGTCGTTCCAGAAATGATGTCTGAAATGTAGCCCGAGTCCAAGCTTCTTGCCCCCAGTAAGGTTGTTTACTTTGTTCTCCACATTATTCCCAATATGTCACACGCATAACAGTTGGTGCACATTTGGGTAAACCCTAGCAACAACACCCAATACAGCATCCAGCTTGTCCATCACAAACACGGATGGATTAACATCAGGACCCAACCATTCATGCACCCTCCACATCAACCACTCATATGAGTCCATCTTTTCGCCCCGTATGAACGAATGAGCAATCTGGAAGTTGCGGTTAATGGGTGTCACGCCTACCAAGTCATATAAAGGCCACTTTCTCTTATTTGTCTTGTACGTAGTGTCAATGAGAATCACATTCGGGTACGTACTAGCAACTTCAACGAGTAAGGGTGACATAAAAAAACCTGACGAAGCTCGCCATCATCATCATAATCAACAAATGAGACGTACCCGCCGACTTTCGCCATGTACAGACAATATTGGGAATGCGTCCTACCATCCATTTCCTCGGTGCGCATCTTTGCCCGCTCGTTGTATACTTGCTTCACGTTTATCTTAGAAGCAGGGAACTTAATCTTTAGCAATGTTTGTATCGTGGCCGGCGTGCACCCCGTGTTCGTCATTTCACGGACATGATGTTCATGTCAGAACTCAATGGGTGTCTGTGACGATGTCCTTCCTCGTACACGATGAAGCCATGATTGTGCTTCCCCCGGTCTCCATCGCAAACACGAACTCGGCATTCCGTTTCATTACGAGTCCACACTACAATGACAAATTTACATGGGCACGCCTTCGTCGACGTAGCCCGACGAGTCGCATCATCGAGACCATTCAGCTTCCCACGGTATTTACCGTACCTATAACACTTCAAGTAACACCTTACTGGACTCTGTGCATCTTTTCTCTTGTACGTAGACCGTACAAACCTAAAACCGATTCCCCGAGCTATTCCATTGGCCCAATCTTGCATTGCTTCTATAGTCTCAAAGACATCTTGCGTCGCAAAATACCGTGAATAATCAACACCGTCTCCGTCAAATTCCTCCAAATGAACTTGCAAACAATACCACACAATTATCATACTTATAATAACTGGGATACTAATTCCTAATAATTAATAATAATATTAATATTAACAATAATAATTATCATACAAATAATATGAACAATAATAATAGCATTGATAATAGCATTGATAATAACATTAATGACAACAATATTTATAATTAACATAACAACAATTATAATTAACATATTAAAATAATATTAACAATAATAATTAACATAATAATAATAACAACAATTATAATTAACATATTATAATAATATTAACAATAATAATTAACATAATAATAATATTAACAATAATAATTAACATAATAATAATATTAACAATAATAATTAACATAACAATAATATTAACATTAATAATTAATATAATAATAATATTAAAAATAATAAAATAAATAAAAAAAAATTAAATATATTTTAAAAAAAAGAAAAATACAAAATCGCAAGAAAATGTCGCGCGCAAAAGTCGCCGGCGACGGCGGCCTTGCCGCACGACGGTCACGGCGGCGCCGCGGAAGTTGCCGCACAGACTATGTGTCAACACCACCGCCGGTGCCGCACAGTCCGTGCGGCAACCGCCACGGCGGCGCCGCGATCGCCGTACGGCAAAGCCGCCGTCGTCGGCGACTTTTGTGCGCGACAGCGACAGCGACATTTTTCCGGCGATTTTGTGTATTATGCGCAATTTTGTAAAAATTAAAATTTTCGAACTAACTTCTTCTTCACTTGAATTATCACCTTCTCTTGACATTTTTGGATAAATTTAAAAAACCAATATAAATTTTAGGGTTAAGATTAGAGATAATTTGAGAGGAGAGTGAGAGGAGATTAAGAGGAGAGGGGCAAAATAGTCATTTGGGGGACGACATTAGTAAAAAAGGGGGCGACATTAAGCATAACCCTTATTGTCTAATACCCATAAAGTTCAGTGTATTATCGTCCAATAATTATGTTTAGAAATCCTTAAATATTAAAAACTATGAATGTACATCTACTATTCCAATTGCATTTTGATAATTTTGTTAAACTTTTGGAGTTACTTTCTAAGATTTTTGTTATCTTGTTTTCATTTTATTTCAATCTTTAAATAAAAAAATTACATATACTTTTACTATTTAAAATACAAAGAGTACTACTATTCAAATGATATTTTAGCAAATACTCCCGAGTTGAGAGTTTATTTTATGGCATAATTATTTTATTTATTTATCCTTCATTTTAGTTGCTTAATGTCTATGTTTACTTTCTTTTAATTGTTGTTGTTGGTATTGTTCATATGACATTTAATGAATTTACCCACTTGAATGTTTATTCTATAGTTTTATTATTTTATTTGCTTTGTTCTTTGGATGGTTGATTTAGGTTAAGCACGTTTTTTTGTAAATATTGGTTGGCAAAGGGTAGAGAATAGGTGTAAAATTTTAAAAATCTTCCAAAACATATAATAAATACTCATATTATACATCACCAAAATTAGTCAATTTTTTCAAAAATTTACATGATTTTAAATTGAAGTTGATATATGAATACTTTCTTTTACTATATGTCATTTCTCTAATAATGTTTTATCATTTAATATACTTACCGCGCGCTTTATTCTGAATATTAGATGTAAAATCTGGGAGCATGACTTTTCATTAGATATAGCAATAAGATGTGTCAGCTCGAGTGACTTCGGGTCCAGGGTTTTTCGGATTGGCCATGTTCCGGTTTGGTTTGGGTTCGGTTCAGGAAGACATCAAGTTCAGGTCAGATCAGGTTTTGCCGGATTGGATTGAGTCGGATCAAGTCAAATTCGGATCAGGTCGTCTCGATTCATTGTTTTTGGTGAATTCCAGGTTGTAATTATATTAGGGTCGAATTACTTTGGATCTGGTTGCATTGGTATCGGGTTGTATTCGGATTAGGTTGCTTTTGAAAGTCAAAGCATATGAGCTTTTAAGTGTTTAATTGTTCAACTTATACATATTCAATTATATATTTCATATTTTCCATATGATTACTCCAAATCTAAAGCAAACGGGAAGACTTTTTGGGATATTGTAACTATTGGCATGGTAATCAGTTTATTAATCTGATTTGAATTAAACACATAAAATATAGTACTTGTTTTTATTTGAAAATGATGAATAAAATACAGTCAATTATTGATCAATATAAACATTAACTTTAATGAAATAGTGATACATGAAAAATTTGTATTTTATACAACAACTTTTTGTTCAGGAACATTGATAAAGTCTCAAAATTGTATTAATTTTATGTCAATGATTCTTACTTTCCCCCTTTTACAACGAGCAGTTCAAGTATTAAACGCATATTATACGTTATAATTTGTCATTATCAAAAACTGTTGGGAAAATGATGTTTGACACCGGCTTGAACCTTCATCATCTTCTCTTGGCTTCTTGATCTTCTTGCGGTATATGTTACAAGATGTAGATTGAACTTAATAACCAAATGGTGATCTTGTTTGGATATTGCTAAGAGTCATGAATAAATACATTTTCCTTAAGAACTATTTACTATACCATAAATGTTCCGAGGGATAAAGCTTAGCTCTTGTCGCACTCAAGACAAAGGTTTCTCACTTGAATCATTCTAGTATAGCTGCAGTCTATACTAGAATGAGAGAATGTGATTATAGAATAAAGTAGATGCTTGTGATGCTCTCAAATGGCTAGGGAACACATCCTATTTATAGAAGTATTCCAAACCCTCATCATACCCTTTGGTTAAAGGATAATTAAGGGCTTTAATGTAAGATTATGACCTTGAGTTAGTCAACTAATATAGATGTTGAAATACATATAATATCGGACTTAAAAACGATATTATACACTTAATACATAAGATTATATAGCCGTTAGCATTAAAAATACATTCTAGCATTCAACAAGGTCCATGTTGACCGTACCACAGTCCATGTTGAAGCAACACGGTCCGTGTTACCTCAACATGACCCCTGTTGATCCTAAACTTATTTTTTGTGCCTTCTGAAGATCAACACGATCCGTGTTGATCTCAAAACACCCGTGTTGATCATATTCTTATTGTTTATTTTATATATGATCCTTAAACTTGTACCATATTATCTCTCATGCTATATAATCTTCTTGTACTCTTGAAATAATTCCAACAAAAACATCCTTATGACTCGACATCCTCCATATAAGATAAGTTTACCCTTTATAAACGCTCAATTCGTCTGTACGTGTTTTATATGCTCATTATACGTGTTTTAACTAACAAAGTCTGAGTTGAACCTAGGCATACAAATTAAGAAAATGAAATGTGCAATTGTGTGATATAGTTAAACTAAATGAATATGTTTTGATTCATTACAGTAACTTATCAATTGACTAATTCAAAATTAAGATTGATTTTAACAATAAACTGAAAACAAGTTCATTTGATTTAGAAATGCAAAGGTATGAGGCTATAGCTAGTTCAGGTACAACTAAGTGGATATGACTCGTATAAGATTCAAAGTAACTTAGTAATTTGATATATTCAAAGTTGGGATGTGTATGGTTATATGCTAGTTTATTAGTTATTTTAATACTAATACTCAACTCAATTAAACCCATATTAAAAGAAACATGAATCAAACACATGATGTTTAAAAGTCATTACAAGAAACAACCGTGCTTAGCTCTATCTAGAATATGATCCATAACTGTCTTTATCCTGACTCTAACTGGACCAATTCTGACCCATCTATCATTATCGATCCCACATTTGTCAAAATTTCATGGTTAAACATGACCAACTAGTATGTAAATCTGACTCGTTGATCATCGATCACACCATATCTAATAAAGTACGATTCCTTCTTTCAGAAACACCATTATGTTGAGGTGTTCCAGGAGACAATAGTTATGAAACAATTCAACACTTCTTTAGATGATCAAGAAACTCTTGGCTCAAATATTCTCCACCTCGATCAGATCGAAGTATCTTTATTTTCTTGCCTAGTTTATTCTGTACTTCATTTTGGAATTCCTTAAATTTTTAAAGGATTAAGATTTGTGATGCATCAAGTAAACATAACCATATCTACTTAGATAATTAGTAAAAGTAATGAAGTACTTGAACCCACCTCGTGCACTTGTACACATAGGACCACATATATCAGTATGCACGAGCGCCAAAAGTTCAGTTGTCCGTTCACCAATTCCAGCAAATGGTGACCTGGTCATTTTTCCCATAAGACATCTTCACAAGCATCATATGCTTCGAAGTTTAAACCACTCAAAAGTCCTGCACTATGTAACTTTTGTATGCGTTTCTGGTTTATATGACCCAAGTGACAGTGCCACAAGTAAGTGAGATTTGAGTCAGATATTCTAGCTTTCGTGGATCCAATGTGGTAAACAGGTTTATCTAAGTCTACAATATACAAGCCATTAAACCTAACACCTGTACAAAATTAGATTCCATCTTTGAAAATATTAAAGTGGCAATCGCTAAGTTCAAAGGAATAACCTTCCTCTTCCAAAATAGATGTGGAAATCATATTTCTGCTTATCACTGGAACAAAGTAACAACTATTCAGTTCTAGAATAAGCCCGGAAGGTAAAGATAAACTATAAGTTCCTATGTAGACGGTCGCAATTCTCTACTCGTTTCCTTGACGTAGGTTCACTTCTCCAGGCTTAACCCTTCTGCTTTTGCTTAGCCCCCCCCCCCCCCACATTTCCACAAATGTGTGAGAAACATCTGGTATCTAATACCCATATAAAGGGGTCAGTGAAGTGAATTTCAACCACATTGTTACCTAATCTGGGAACCACCTTCCCATTCTTTAGGTCCTCCAAGTAGGATGGACAGTTCCTTTTCCAGTGCGCCTTGCCTTTACAGTAAAAGCAGTCACTGTTAGGATCAGGTCGTCCTCGTTTAGATTTAGCTTGAGCAACTGCCTTGCTTTTGCCTTTCTTAGAAGGAGGAAACTTCTTGCCCTTGGCCTTCCCTTAAAAAATTTTCCCATTCTCACCATTAAAACATCAAAGGTCGGCTTTGCAGCAACCTTGGTGTCCCTTTCAGCTTGGATAAGCATCCCATGCAAATCCATAAGGGTCTTCCTATTCCTCTGAGACTACATGTTAAAGTTCATCCTGAACGGACCAAACCCATCATGGAGCGAGGACAGGATGGTGTCCATAACCAACTCTTGGCTATTTTCATTTCCAGTTCGATTTTAGTAGAGTCTGTTTTCAAACAGGAAGATTCGAGAATTCTTTAATTCTTGAATTCTTGAATTCTTTAATTCAGCGTAGGCCGCTGGGCCTATGCTAAGAATTCAGGTTCGTAGACCGGAGTCTTCTTTCTTTCTTTCGGTTTGTCGATTTCCTTAAATCAGTTAGCGACTCTTCTTTTATGACCCATTTTATTATCTAACATATGCATACGTTGCATTGAAAAATATTTAGAGATGATTAAATAAATTCTCAATATCCCAATCTGTGGCCGACCCAAAAGAAAGTTGGCATGAAATTCAGCATAGGCCCAACAACCTACGCTGAATTTTATCCATCTTCCTATAGACAGGCAGGCCAAATCACGACTCTGTCATAGGCCCAACAACCTATGATTCTTCCTGGCAGCCCATCTATCCTCCTTTGGCCCAGGTTTGGAATCGAGGTGTTATTAATTCATCGATAAAATGATTCAGTGTAATTGCGACTTTGTGACCATGTTGGTAACAAAAAGGGGTCATTAAATGAATAAAAGTCTCTTATCTCGAAAAAGCGTTTTATAAAAAATATCCTTATTTAAGAATTAATCAACCTTAGTCGGCTCCCGATCATAAGTAGCACGCTCGAAACCGATCCCCTAAACGGGGACAGATTTTTCCAGGGTCCTACACCTTCTTATCCTCAAACTGCTTTTGAAGGCTAGGACACATTGAAACCAGCATAACACAAGCAACTTGGAGTTCGTCATCAGCATGACGTTTCCACTTGTCTTTTTCAGCTTGGGTAGCTGTAGAGGATTGGGACTCTCCTTTTTCCTTCTCAAGAACATATTCTTTCTTTTCAAATTTGAGGACAATCCTCAAATTACGGTACCAATCAAGAAATTAGGAACCATTCAGCTTATCCTTCTCAAGGATTGAACGAAGATTGATTGCAGACAAAGAGGTGGAATATAATTAGACATTGTTGAATCTACATACCAAGCAAAAAGGTTCATTTTAGAATTATTCATCAGAAGTCTGAAATTAAACTCTTTTAAATTTCACATCAAACACTTTTAACTCTCATTAGTGTTTAATGTAAATAGGATCTAACAGGTTCAAGCGACATCAAGTAGACATTGGTCCAAACAAACCTTGTGTCCTTTGCCTAAGGTAGATCATCTCATGGTCAATCGTTTTAAACAACTCCTGGCAAGGGTATGTGTCTCTCATACAACATCTCTCTCCGTTGCTCATGACTCTATACTCTCTGGCCCGCCATTGTGAACCTACCTGACTCTCACCCAACTTGTTACCGATCCATCAACGACTTGCTTTGGCAATGACCGCTTAGGATCCAAGTGGTGGTTGTCAAGATGAGCAATCACATGTTCAAATTTTGAGAGTTCAAATGTTATTATCCTAAACATGTGATTCTAGGTGAACCTGATGAATCGATCATGAAAGACATAATAAAACGATAAAAGCATGTAAGAACCATTCAAAGCATAAAATAAAACCCCTATTATGGCCTCTTAAATTTAACTAAACAACTTTAATTAAGATAAACTAGTCTTGAACCAACACTTCAAGAACACCTTCTCGAACGATTTCAAGAACTCCTTCTTAAACCACCGCAACAGAATAGCCCCCACTCGTACCAACATCCATGTTGCTATTGGGCTCCCACTCGATTTCATGTCTCAATATTACAAGATATTACAAGCGGGTCTCATCAAATGAGATTACATAGATTTTAAATATAAATTATAAATTTAATCAAATTAAATTGAAAATATACTCAAAAACGACGGCATGCAGGCTGTATTTCACCCAACCCGGTGCGCAGGCCGGTAAAACCAGACTAGCTAAGACCATACTAAGAGTGCATGCGATCAAACAAATAATTTTGACAACATTGCAACACGACATATCAACATAAGTCAAAACATGCTTCAACGTAGATATAGAAGACATCAAATTTGCAATATATCAACCAAAATCAAGGGATAAAGCCAAATAATTTAGCATCAAACAAATCCCAATCAAAGCAAGAAAATACGCATGCATACTCAACAAAACAACAACTTTTATTAAGTTAAGATCTCCATCCCAAAACGATTTTAGGCGAGATAGGAAACACCTTTCCTTCTTGAAATTTCAAATTTCAAGGCTAGACACATACTCATTTTGCTCAATTCCCAAAATCGAGTAAACTTACTCTACAGATTCCTAATCCATGATGAGGATCATTGTTGTTAAGGTTTAACTTGAAGCACCTAGCCATCATCTCCACAACAACGATCTGTTTATGCCCAACTGATCGATTGAAAGTTGATTTCCTAAATAAACTCTTCCCATAATGCAGTACTTGAATAGAATTACCCAGTTCAATATCGCAGGTTAAATCTAATGTAACCGGAAAGTTAAAGAAAATGAGATTTCAAGTCTAAACATTTTAGACCCAACCTCAAATCCTTTAGGTTTGATGTTCGAAGAAAACATGAAGTAGCACTAGTTATGAGTGTGACATCACATGTCACACGCTGTCAAACTATGCCCAACCTCATGAAAAAACAACACTAACACGAGAGTCATCACGAGTACGGCGTCAAACGCAACAATTACTCAAGATGCTCAAAAGAAATCCAACACGATCACGAGAGCCATCGTGAGTACGGCGTCAAACGCAACAATTACTCAAGATGCTCAAAAGGAATCCAATATGATCACGAGAGTCATCGTGAATACAACGTCAAATGCAACAATTACTCAAGAGGCTCAAAGTGAGAGAAGAAATGCTATGAGTTTCACCAAAATCCCGAGTAAGACACCTAGTGTCGTGCTCGAGATTCCTTGTCAAACAAGGGGTGAAGCTCAATGCGAACCTATGGTTATGGCAACAATTTGCCACGACCAAAGCTTTCCTCATATCATATGGAAAACCTATATGTGATCACAAAAGGAGATAAGCAACACAAACATCCAAAACCAAATATCCAATCAATCAAAGCCAAGGTTCAACCTTAACAAGATCATTATATTTAATAATCAAGGTTAACCAATATATCATGCCAAATTAACAATTAATCTCGCATGCATACATCCTAATAGATCAAATCTACCAAGATTATTGCATAAAAGACATAAACAAGTAATCTAGCAAGGCTATCTAAACATGATTCAACAACTGAAACATATAAGAGAGATATGCAAAACATAAGCATGCTATCGTGGCTCTGATACCACTGATAGGCTAGGGTGGTCTAGACCTATCTAGGCCACAAGAGAAGGTGGGCCCGATCTTATATCAGGACCACCTCGATTAGGGGCGTAATAGGAATCCTAACTATTAGGATTCCCACCTAATCTAAACTAACGAACCCCAAACAATAACTAATAAAATTGAAGGTCTCTCAAATAGAAACGCCTCGGTCGGCCTTGTACTCTTGAACGCGCCGACTCCAAAGGGACTCCGAGTAGAAGATTCCAAAATAGAAATCCTCAACAAAAGGTGCACGTAGTACCTTTCCGCACAGATGCAAGACCTTTTCAACCCCGGTCAAACCGGGGTCAAAAGAGTATGTTGGACCGTATCTAATACGACCCGTCCTTCCTTCCTTAGGGAGGTTTCTAGGAAATCACCCCGAGACTCCTAAAACCAAGAACTTCCAAGTGAAAGCTTGTTCCGGTATCCCTTAAATCTCAAATATAGAGACTAGCCTTTATAAATGGTCACTTGGGATGGAAAGACAATTTTTCCATCCAAAGGGGACCCCTTTATATAGGGGAGAGGAAGGGGAAACAAGAGATTGATTTCCGATGTGGGACACGCCCCTGACATCACCACGGACCGTGGTATCCCACCGCGGACCTTGGTGAAGACCAGATTCAAAATCTGCTACCCAGGAGGGCACCACAGACTGTGGCAAGACACCACGGACCGTAATGGCCCTTGCCACCCTCTGTGGTGCTCCTTCACCCCCTAGGGGTTTTTCGGCCTCCCCGATTCAATACCTTATTGATCCGACCCTCTTTCTAACATACTCTTACCTTAGGGCACTGGCTTGTGTGACCCTGTGGGACCAACTAGCACGGTTGTGTTTGAACTGTTCAATCACCGGTTAACAAATCTTCTAGCAAAGACATCAACCACCGTGCCACGTTGGCTTGAGTACTCGGTTGTATTTGAACATGGGCACTCCCAACAATGACTCCTTCCACTCGTCTCTCATTATTGAGTATGCAACAAGGAATTTGTGGTTTGTAGGAACGACCTAAACTATGCTTGTTTATCTTGTACGTAATGTTAATGAGCAAAACATATGGATACGTGCAGAGCAACTTCACTGAAAAGGAGTTGCACATAAACAATTGTCGTCGATTGCCATTGTCATCAATGTCGGTCCAGGACAAGTAGTCGTGCTCTTTTGTCAAATGGAGACAGTGTTGCACGTGTGTTCTACCTTCCATCTCATCCGTCCGCAATCTAAATCTCTTGTTGTAAATCTGTACAATGTTCACGTTAGAATCCGTGAAATTCTGCTTCAATGATGTATGTATCATAGCAGAAATACATTCGGTGTTAGTCATTTCTTGAACATGCTCTTTCATATCAACTGTCAAAAGGTGTCCTCATCGGTGCCCCTCCTCGTACATAATGAACCCATGGTTGTGCATCCCCTTGTCTCCCCCATGCACTTGGACGTGCCACCGTTCTTCCGGGCGAGACCACGCTACAATGACAAACGTGCACTGGAAGGCCTTCGTTTTTGTATCTAGCCGAGTGTCGGAGTCCAGTGTATCCACTTGTTTGGAGTACAAATCAGAATCCAATTCCCCTCGCAATTTCATTTGCGATTCATGGACAACATCATGCGAATCAAACAACTATTTGGTAACATAATTGGAATAGTCCACACCATCTAAGCCAAATTCCTCTAACGGAACATACAGTTAAATTAAAGAATTCACATTAGTCCAACAACAACAATAATGACAATAATACCCAAACAATAAAAAAAATAACAAACAACAACAAACAAGAATAATAATAATAATAATAATAATAAAAATAATAATAATAATAATAATAATAATAAAAGTAACAATAATCACTATAATAATAATAACAATAATAGGCATAATGATAATAATGATAATAATAATGATAATAATAAACATAATAATATTAAAAAAAAGCGGACAAATAAAAAAAAATTTGGACATCCGATCGCCCCTAGATCGTGTTTGGACCAAGGGCCGGATGCCTTAGGGACGTGGCTAGACCATGGTCTAGACGCACCATATCGCGTCTGGACCATGATCTGGCCACGTCCGTAGGGCACCCTGACCTTGGTCTAGACGCATCCTTATGGTCCAAGCGCAATCTGAGGGCGTTTCGACCATGGCCCAAAGGCAATTTGAGGGCGTTTGGACCACGGGTGAGCTACAATTTGAGGCCCACTACATGATCTACGAAATTCGAAACAAAAAACTAACCTCTTCTTCGTTCATGTCCACCGATTTATGATTTTCATATTCACCATGGTTAGGGGTACTTTTGAGTCTAAGGTATAACTCTCAGGGTCCTAAACGGATAAAAAAGTAACTGTAAACCTTATTAAGGTAGAAAAAGGTTAAAAAATGAACAATATTTAACTTAAAAATATCTCTGGAAAAATTTCAGCGAAGCTGCACCTGAAACTTCGAGGCTCAATGCTGTAAACATTTACCAAAAAAATTACAAAACCAAATTAACAATAAATTGAAGGGCCATGCATTGAAATTTTGAAATACATCAGCAGCGACAAAGTCCAATGTAATACACAAAACAAACATTCCACTGATTGGTTTCAAATCAGACTCAAATTACAAAACACTATAATTCCTTAACAAGCTTATTGCAAGAGTAAAAAGAAAACAGAGAGAACTTATACAGTTGGATCATAGTAAATTTCCTATCATAAACGCCAGCCAACCAGACAGACAAGAAATACAGTAACTTTTGTTTTGGAATCGGAAGTTACGGGATGTTTCGCTGACTACCGCCAAATTTCATTGCTACTACAAGTGACTATTTGCAAATTGCAAATGAGAAGCATCAACATCAAAGACACCTAATGACAAGAAATTGCCCTCTCTGGATTGTATATGCTCTTTTTCCCCCCTTACTCCTTGAATCTGACATATTCTTACAAGGAGTGTATCATACTATTATAACCTTCTTACCAACTGGAAACTAGCAACCATCAACACCTCAAATACAGATTTCTCAGTCTTACGCATTAAACTAAACCGTCAAATTCTACAGTCTACATTACACACCAACGTTGTATCACATATCCCAACTAAGTTGATATACGCTGTGTGTGTGTGTGTGTGTGTGAGAGAGAGAGAGAGAGAGGTGGATAAGGCTGCATTTCCAACGATAGGTAAAGCCCTTTGAGTTGAGCCATTTTTTCCTGCAAAATAAGAGTGCCAAATTTCATTATTAAGAAAGGATAGGACTCAGGAGTTGATATTGCAGTCATGATTCTTTTAAGCGATCCAATTCCTTCTCCCACTTGATCCCAAACATCTGGCGGCCAAAAGGTACAACCAGGTTATAGCGAAAGACCTGCATTCCATTGACAATGTACAGGTCATGAAAGCAAAAGCATATTAAACCAGCAAAACTTTTGCAGATAGTCCTTGAAAACAGTTTGCCCATATAAGAACAAGTGAGAAAGCATGTATTTGATCCACTGACCTTAACGACATAGAATATAATTGCAAAAGCAGATTCACTGACCTTATTGTTGATGGCAGTCATTTGAGCTTTAAGAGCTTCTGCGTATTCAATCCATTTGGTGTTATTTCCATTAATCTTGTAGCTCCAAGCCTTCTTTAATGCCGACCGCCATTCAGCAGCTTCAGTTCTTATCTGTTTATTGAGTTCAACCCACTCAGGAGCACACCCATTTCTTGAAAGGATCCGGTACAAAGTGTCATCAGAAGGGTCTGCATGAGGATTGGTCTTAAGATTCAGAGGCTTTCCCTTGCCAGGTAGGTTCTCAAAATGCCCTTCTTCCATTGACTGATATATTCTTTGCTCAACGACATTGACAATATCGGTCTCTGATCTGGCCAAGTAAAAACAGATTAGTTGATCCTAGCAATATAAAGTATCATCCCCATCTGAGGAACATAACAATGAAGAGAGGAAGAAAAGTAAATTACTGACATCCAAATGTTTTCGATTAGCTCAGATTATGCAATATAAATGAAACACGATCGACTATCTACCAAAAAGGTAGAAAGTCTCAGATACGAGATAAGGTCACAAATAGTTGAACCAAGTAAGATTGCAAAGGCATAATGGTGGTAGCGTCAGGATATTCCTGACCTCCAAACTCGACGTGAAGGATACTGCAAACCAGAATGTGCACTTACCTAAAAGTTAGAAGTTACAACAGCTCAGAACCACCTCACTTCTTTTGATTTTAACAAATTCTTCCGAGTTCCCAAGGGAAATGAAGAGTGACTGAGTGTATGCAGGCTGCGCATGCTGCCTGAGTGAAATATGCAGGCTGCGCATGCTGCCAAGAATTGACAAGCCACCCCCCCCCCCCCCAACAAAAAAACAAAAAAAAAGAAAAAAAAAAGAAAATGGAAAAAACAATGCAATCACAAGTAAATAATTTGTAAGCTAGTGTACACTCAAACTCCACCAGAGATCATCAGACCCTCAAGAGAGTATAGAGAATAGAGCATGGCGGCGTCGGAGGAAGAAAAGCTTCAAGTAGTGAACAGAAAAACTGTAGACTATAGAAGTTTGTTGCTGAATTAGTTAGCCCAGCACAAGTTGGCTTCAAGTTTGTTAGAAGTTTGTTAGTTCTTGGTAGGGTAGCTTCTCCTGTTTGTGTATATATATGTCTATAGCTCCTCTCTGTTTCTTTACACTTTATCAACAATAATACACAAAAGCTTCCTACATCTTCTGTTTCTCATATTTTACATGGTATCAGAGCCAGGGTCATTTATGTTGGGGCCGCACCCGCAGTTGTCTGCGCCTCGTGGTGAGGGGGGCGTGTTGAGTTGTCCCACATCGGCCTTTGACACCCATATTGTGGTGTTTATAATGGCTTGGGTACCTCAACCTCCTAAGCTAGCTTTTGGGGTTGAGTTGGGCTCAAGTCCATTACTTCACATGGGCTCAAGTCCAAGCTAAGCTTTATCCTGAATGGGTAGAGGCTATGAATTTGGAGTTGCTTGCTCTTGAAAAAAATCAGACTTGGTCCCTCACTACCTTACCTGCAGATAAGAAAGCTCTCAGTTCAAAATGGGTTTACAAAACCAAATATAGGCGTGATGGCACTATTGAGAGGCATAAAGCAAGGCTGGTGATCAGGGGTTTTGAGCAGGTTAAAGATAAGGATTATAAACACACTTTTTCTCCTGTAGCTAAGCTCACTACTGTACGGATGTTCATTGCTTTAGCAACAGCTCAGGCTTGGGATTTGCATCAGTTGGACATCAACAATGCTTTTCTTCATGGCCATCTCGATGAAGAAGTGTATATGTTGCCACCCGAAGGATATACTGCAGCTAGGCCTGATCAAGTGTGTAAGCTTCAAAGGTCTTTGTATGGCCTAAAGCAAGCCTCTCGACAGTGGAATAAGGAACTCACCAAGTTTCTTGTCAGCAAGGGTTTTCATCAATCTCGTGCAGACTATTCCTTGTTTTCCAGGAAGCATGGTGATAGTTCCATCTATATTCTTGTATATGTTGACGATCTCTTGATTACAGGCAATGATTTGAAGGGCATTTCTCTTCTTAAACAAGATCTTCATACTACCTTCACTATCAAAGATCCTGGATTGGCTAGGTATTTTCTTGGTGTTGAAATAGCTCGGTCTTTTGCTGGGACATTACTCAATCAAAGAAAGTATATCTTTAATATACTAACTGACACTAGTATGACTGGGTGCAAGGCTTCTTCTTTTCCTTTACCAAAAGGGTTGAAGTTATCCACGGATATTGGTTTGCCACTGGAGGATCCCTGGGTTTATCGAAGATTGATTGGGAGATTGTTGCATTTAACCCTCACTCGTCCTGATATATCACATGCTGTCCAACACTTGAGTCAGTTTCTTCAGACTCCAAGACAACCTCATTATGATGCTGCCCTTCATGTTTTGAGGTATCTCAAGGGCACTCTTGATCATGGTCTATTCTATTCTAGCAGCAACAATTTGAAGGTCAGAGCCTTCTGTGATGGAGACTGTGGTGCGTGCCAATTTTCTGCAAGGTCTTTCACAGGGTATTGTGTGTTCCTTGGTGATTCTTTAATCTCCTGGAAAACGAAGAAGCAACAGACTGTTGCAAAGTCTTTTGCAGAAGCGGAATATAGAAGCATGTCTTCCATTGTTTCTGAACTAGAATGGATATCTTACATTCTGCAGGATTTTCATATTCAACCTCAGCTACCAATTGATCTCTTCTGTGACAACAAGGCAGCATTACATATAGCTGCTAATCCAGTTTTTCATGAACGCACGAAGCACCTTAATATCGATTGTCATTATACTAGAGACAAGGTCCTCGAAGGGTTCATTCAACCTCAACATGTTGGGTCTCGAGATCAGTTAGCTGATTTACTTACAAAGCCTCTTGGGGCTGCTCAACATCAGTTTTTAGCTTCAAGGATGGGATTGGTTGCTTCTCCCCCAATTCCACCTTGAGGGGGGGATGTAGACTATAGAAGTTTGTTGCTAAGTTAGTTAGCCCAGCACAAGTTGGCTTCAAGTTTGTTAGAAGTTTGTTAGTTCTTGGTAGGGTAGCTTCTCCTGTTTGTGTATATATATGTCTATAGCTCCTCTCTGTTTCTTTACACTTTATCGGCAATAATACACAAAAGCTTCCTACATCTTCTGTTTCTCATATTTTACAAAAACCAGGAAGATTATACACTACAAAACTCACACAGCCATGAGGAGGCAGTGACTATGTATGTTGGAGTCATTTTGCACCTCGGGATTCTTAGTGTGTTTGCACTAGGACTAACCTGTGTGCAGCCCCCATTGCTTCTGCTACTGTTGCTAGCAGTATTGGAGATGATCCACACATTTAGAACCACACAACTATGAGAAGGCATGAGAACCACACTAGGACCATATGTGAGTTTACCACAGGGCAAGAAGCTCATAGCTTGCAAGTGGGTCTACAGGGCCAAATATAAAGGTGATGGGAGCCTTGAGAGGCTCAAGGTTAGGTTGGCTATCAAAGGACAAAAGTCTGCCTTCTCTGAGGTTTAGAGGAAAGCACGCATTTTAGAGATGCACAATATTTGGCATGTAAGACATGAGGGTTCAAAGTTCCATTCATTGAACCATATGATGGCCTTCTGCAACATAAATAACTTTTATGCACTTGGCATATTCTAACAATGACAGAACCTGTCTTTGAGTATAATATTTGACATAATCGTAGGACCTTTCAATTATAAGATTAGAGTTAAACGTGAACCTAATGACCTTTAACATACAATGTCCTTGAGCAAAATGGCAAATTTGGAGGAGGTTTTTTGTCAATTTTGGTTATAGTAGGATGCCCCTCTACACCATCCCTTGATTCTATGGAAATCAATGGCTATTAATGTAAGGTTTAATTGTAGGAAATTAGGAAATAACCCGTCTACACTTGATAGACAAGGGCGAACATTTGGTGGAGAAAAGAAATTGGTGACAGCCGTGAGTAAGTGTAACGGCAAGACAGCAACAAATTGGTCGTGAATAAATCCAATAAAGGGGTTTGGGAATAAAGAAAGGGAAAGTGGGGGGGGGGGGGGGTAGGGTACCTGATGTAGTTGGGTTGGCCACGGAGTTGGGGCGGAAGCTTGCGATCATTAACGGCGTCAATAACAGCAGATAGTCTGGCAGTGAGAGGATGTTTGTTGAGGTTGGGAGAAGTGTCTGGACCCAAAGAGGGGGAGGATGAGGACGAAGACCAACACCACCGATGTTTGGAAAGGCCCAGCGCAGCCATAGCCACAGGCACATACACAGGGGATCTGATGGTCCCTTGCAGTTGAATCCGCGAAGCTGAAGCAGCCACCGTCTTAGCCACGCGAGTCGCCATTCTGATCCCCACGCAACACAACTGGATGTGTATTGTATTGTATTATTATTGAGATTGGGCTTCAGATTCACTCTTTCTTTCTCATTGAAATTAAATCACAATTCGACACCTCCTCTACATTTTCCCTTGTTACTTGTTACTTGTTACCGCCTCAATCTCGCGCCTTCTACCCAATACCTACGGGTGTTCATGGTCAGTCTGCGACCGATTGGATAATTTTTCCAGATCAAAAGTTAGGCGGCCAAACCTTGCAATGTCAAACTAAGATGCAGAACTGGGTATCTGAAAGTTTTGGGGCGGATACCGGTTAACCAAAAAACCCGTTTAATTATAATTATAATTATATGAGTTTTCAATTTTTATTTTTAATTTGTAATTATTAATTAACACTCCAGTAGCAAAAAATGTTTCAAAAATGTTCTGAAACTGGGCCAGCAGGACCACTAGCACTGAATTTCCATACGTTTTGAGTTTTTGGAGGATTTGAAATTGGAGCACTGAGCGCCAACATTAAGATAAATTAGGATTTTTTCCAGATTAAAATTTGGGTCTGGACAATGGACTGGAGATTGGAAAAAGATAGGCAAAAATAAAATCTAGATCTAAATGTTAAATTTAATTTCGGGTAATTCGGGTACCCGAAAGCGTCTAAGGGTCGATCCGTAACCGAACGGATTAACTGAAAAATATTCGGGGCCGGGTACTCGGCCCGATTAAAATAAATTAACTGAAAAATATTCGGGGCGGTTATTTATGAACACCCCTATCAATACCAGCTCCACAACTTGTCCTTCAGATAAAAGGACGGTAATTGAAAATTATTGTATGCTAGGAGGTGGCATCATAGCTATGTCATTTTTTCTTATTTTTTTTTAAATACACCAGTAGAGATGGTGATTACATAATTTCAGCAGGCAGTTTAGAAGTTTCATCAGTCTTTGCAATTACAGAACTCCATCATGTGCATGGTTTCGATCCCAGAAATTCGATTGTATACTGACTATAACATCATTTTTCACCATTCGAAATCACTGTTTTCTAATAGTGTACAATATTAATTTTTAAGTTAGTGAATAATTATGAGTAATATAGTGAACAATACTCAGAAATGGCATGAACAATAACCATACTTAAGTTATGAGTTGAGATGACTTCACAATAGTGCACAATAGTTTTCAAATAAGTGAATAACTATGAGTAATACAATGAACAATAACCATACTTAAGTGCACAATGCTGAGTGTTGTAGTGAACAATGTTGTCTGATGCAGTGAATACTGTTGAGTATTGTAGTGAACAAGAGTGCTTGGATAAAACTGCCACTAAACTACACAGAAATTGCAATTTTGCCACTCGAAAAAAAAATGTCATCAAAATGCCATTTATCTTTGTTAACAGTTACAAAAATGCCATTTTACCTGTTGTTTACCTGCTGCAGCCGGTTGTTTGTAGGTGAGGGTGTTTAATTTCACCCGCCTAAATTAATTACCCTCCACCCTCCCACTTATATTTTTACAGCAAAAATTAACTTCCCCCTCACCACCCCCCACACTGTTTTTCATCTCCTTCTTTCTTCTTCATCCACCATCTTCATCACCATGAAAGCTTCCGCCTGTTCCCACTTCATCTTCTTCATTTCTAGGTCAAAAATTGGGCCTTTTTCTTCTTTTTCTTCTTTCTTCCTCCACTCTCCTCTTCAACTCCTCTGCCAACTCCATCCTCATCACAATCTTATCAGGCCCATGCAATTTGTAGTGAGACAACACCACACCCCCACCATTGCTACGGTAAACCTTACAAGAGTTCAGCCCCACATGGTCATCGCTGCCGATGGACGACACCTGGGTGGTGAAGCTGCCGGAAAACCCCACCTGGGTCGGCGCACAAAATCTAATTTTTTTTGAAATTAAGGAGTATGACGAGGAAGGACATAATCAAGCTGAATAATATTTTGAATCCAAGGTTGAATCTTGTGGTTGTGTATGAGGGACCTCATCTCATCCTCATACTCTTCACACGCATCCGATTTGTTCAAATCGTGGAACACCACAAGCGCCGCCACCTTCAAGTTGTATTGCCCCAATGATCTGAGCCAATGTTGATATTCTGGCTATTGCTCCAATCGGAAGGGACTGTTGTGAGAAGGGTTGAGGTTGAAGTAGGCACATTTTTTTTTGTTATCATCCCGTCTGCGTGAAATTAAAGGGGGTTCATTTTTTTGTGGGCAGTCAGAGAAGTAGGCAGTCGGAAGTGAAATTTTGTGTTTATTTATACCCATTTCTGACCCTTAAAAACCCTAATTTCAAGCCAATTCAATGGCATCCTCTTATTCATCTGTTGGAATATTAGGGTTTATGGTGAACTTACCAGGAGAGAATGTGGACCTCAACACATCGAAATTCACTTCCCTGGGGTGCGATTTTGGTGCCTGATGTTGATTTTAAGGTTTAATTTCTGGAAGAAAGAGAAATCAAAGGGTGGAAGTTGAAGAGGAAGATGAATAGAAGAAGAATGTTGCACAGGGGGGCTTTGCTGGGTTTTCTCAAATGAAGGGAAACAATGAGGGAGGAGTGAGAGTTAACTGTGGAATTAGTTAATTAGGGTTTTTTTCATTTAATTATGTAATTATTTTACTTAATCATAAATTAATATGTTATTAACCTGCCGCTTTAGGTGAAATGAATATTTCAGTCGGTAAAGTGGCAAAATCATCCTAATTACAATTAATTAATGACAGTTTGATGACATGTTTTTTTCGGGTGGCAAAATTACAATTTTTGCATAGTTTAGTGGCAATTTTATCCGAGAACTCTAATGAACAACACTGAGAATTACGGTGAACAACGATGCCTAATGTAGTGAACAATAATGACCAATCTAGTGAACCAATTGTACATTACTTAATGAACAATGTTGATACATGCATTACTCATGCTGAGACATACTAAGATAACAAGAGAGACACATTTGAGTGGTCAAATAAATTTTGTACTATAAAAATGAAGTGATATGTTTGTTCATGTCATTACAATATTGCACAAAAAAGGATGACATACTAATATACCATAGATTTCTTTATATTTTGCTTTCACAAAAAAAAAAAAAAACAAAGTATATGGCAGTTTCAACTCAAATATGAGGAAATAGATGAATGCCTTCAACTACAACGAAGAGTTTCTAGTGAACAACCATTAATTATCTGATGAACAATCAGAACACATCTAGTAAACAATCTAAACCTATTAGTGAACAATGACATCCAACCTGAAAAAGCTCCCATCAAATCGAATTCAGTCTCTTCGATCTCCTTTGTATCATGATGACGATGATGATGACGATGACGATGGTTGATGATGATGATGATCTTGGCTCCTATGTCTCCATTTTTTCTTTACCATGACGATGATTCAAAGATTGCCAATAATCTCCACAACATTAATATCCCAAAGACTCAATTATGGTTAGAACTCTTATCGATGAAGCACATCGTGGGTCATAGAATTCTTCAACAATGGAAGCTTCCCATCTTCCTCAAGAAAACTATTGTATGTGTTGAGGCCCTTAAGGGGGTGAATTTTACAATTAAGATCTACACACTAGGTAAGGACTTTAGAGCAAACTTCCTTGGTTTCAAACCAAGGATCAAAACACAGTGTAACTGAAATACCTCATTAGATTTATAACAATCAAAGAACAAGTTACACTTACAAAACAAAACAAGAAGTAACAGCCCAAAGGCAGTTACTGATAGGATCACTGACCAAGACTGAATGTCCTTGAGTTAGCTACAGATAAGGATCGTCGTAGGAAAAACCCTAGCGGCGATTTGGAACATGATGGATTACATTTAAGCACAAACTCACACAGCCTTAGTCCGTCAAGGCTCTGCTACACACCATCTCTCCACCACATGTGGACGCAACGAATGCTCACCAAGGTCCTTGGCTATACCTTCACCAGAGGTCCTTTACTGGCTATCTTCACCACCGAACCATTGGTTACACACTCGGAGAAATCCCCCCCGGATTTCTTACTCTGTGATTACATCCATGGAATCGCTTGAGTTCTCAATTCTTCAATCGTCCTTTTTATAGAGGGCTTTGAATGCTTGAACTTGATTCATTCCAACGGTAACTTGCCTTCATTGTTGATTCTTTCCTTTTGTATTGATGCTTCCTCAATCATCAATCATCCAACGAATTCTTTCCTTTTGGTCTTGTATTTGATTGCACAATCCTCGTGATTTGTTTTCCTTATGATTTATATCTACAAATAAATCACACAATCAGAATATATCCGAATATATATTATATACTCAAAATATGTAATCAGATTATAGAATTTAAGACAACTTCCCTCTTTCGGATTTTGGCTTTCATCAAAACCTAAGGTCCTTCGCGGATGCACGATGAAGGACCTTGACCCTGTCTTCAACAATCTCCCTCTTTTTGTTGAAAGGTAAAATTCAGCAACAATAAATCCCTTTTCCCTTTTTGGATTATCACAAGGTCAATAGGGAATCTCCCCCTTGATATAACATCTAGTATGTTTTAGAGGTTGTCTAAAAATCTGCAACGCTTGATAAACTTGTCAGTACTAAGAGAGGGTCCTCCCCCTCAATTCATTTCATAATTCAATTTGATAAATGAATGGGTTGCAGATGACATACCTCAAGGTTTGTGCCAGATGAAGGACATAAGAAATATGATTTAATTTTTTACCTCGTCAATGTCCTTATGGCTAAATGAATCTACGTCTGTGACTTACCTTGTTGTTTTCACTATCCCCCGTGATCTTTTCCACAGAGCGGTTAGTTTCTTCTTGAATGGACCTGCTTTGATACCACTTGTTGAGGCCCTTGAGGGGGTGAATTTCACAATTAAGATCTACACACTAGGTAAGGACGTTAGAGCAAACTTCCTTGGTTTCAAACCGAGGATCAAAACATAGTGTAACTGAAATACCTCATTAGATTTATAACAATCAAAGAACAAGTTACACTTACAAAACAAAACAAGAAGTAACAGCCTGAAGGCAGTTACTGATAGGATCACTGACCAAGACTGAATGTCCTTGAGTCAGCTACAGATAAGGATCGTCGTAGGAAAAACCCTAGCGGCGATTTGGATCATGATGAATTACATTGAAGCACAAACTCACACAACCTTAGTCCATCAAGGCACTGCTACACACCATCTCTCCACCACATGTGGACACAACGAATACTCACCAAGGTCCTTGGCTATACTTTTACCAGAGGTCCTTTACTGGCTACCTTCACCACTGAACCATTGGTTACACACTCGGAGAAATCCCACCGGATTTCTTACTCCGCGATTACATCCGTGGAATCGCTTGAGTTCTCAATTCTTCAATCGTCCTTTTTATAGAGGGCTTTGGATGCTTGAACTTGATTCATTCCAACGGTAACTTGCCTTCATTGTTGATTCTTTCTTTTTGTATTGATGCTTCCTCAATCATCTATCATCCAACGAATTCTTTCCTTTTGGTCTTGTATTTGATTGCACAATCCTCGTGATTTGTTTTCCTTATGATTTATATCTACAAATAAATCACACAATCAGAATATATCCGATATATATTATATACTCAGAATATATAATCAGATTATAGAATATAAGATAACTTTCCTCTTCCGGATTTTAGCTTTCATCAAAACCTAAGGTCCTTCGCGGATGCACGGTGAAGGACCTTGACCCTGTCTTCAACAGTATGGTGTTGTGGAAGGGAGGAGGTGGAAGGGAGGAATAGAGAGAGCGGCAGAAAAACGAAGGTTGGTGGCGGAGGAAAACAAGAGGGGAGGTAGTGGTGGTAGTCGATCTTGCCGGCGATCATGGAACCGATACGTTGTTAGGAGGAGGAGAGAGAGAAAACATTGAGGATGGAGGGTCCGTTTATGTAGCTGATACTGAGACATGGGTGAGGCAGTTTTTTTTTTTTTAATTTTTGTTGATAAATATGCAACGCCAACCTGGAAAATAAAACGCCCCGTAAGACTTGGAGCATGTGCACCAAGTGCATATAATAGATATTGGTTAATTTATATATTTTTTTCTAATATTAGTATTTATTTATTTTTTAAAAAGTATAGATACATGAATAATATTAGGTGTTGGTCAAAATATTATCTAGTCCCAATACTTAAATCTATCTATCCAGAAAATACTACGGAAACAAGTATGTTTTTGTATTTTACTTTTAAGTTTGGGGTTTTGGCCATAAATAATCTGTACTAAGACCATGTGCAATGGTAGGAATACCACATAGGAACATGTGCCAAGTTCCCAAGTTCTAGTGCAATAGGGAATGAAAATCTAGGATTGTAAATTTGGGATCTCTACATAGTTCCAGGAACTTCACCATCTTTTTTGGGGTGGTAGTGGGCCCACTGAATTAATAAAATAAAAAAGAAGAGAATTGGTCTAAATTACTCCTATTGTTGGTTCAAATGGCAGAACAACTATATGGCCCAAAGTATCCGTTGTATTTTCTTAAGTCGGTTTTTTTAAGTTGTTTTTAAATTGTTAATTTTAATTAATATGTTGTACGTCGTCTTTATTTAAGTTGTGTGATTGTACGTCATCGATTTTTAATTAATATGTTTTTTATTTTATGTAGGTGTGAGTACTATTTTCAATTTCATATTACATTTCATTTTTAAAATTGATCATATTTTAAAAAATAATAAGTATACATTTTGAATATTTATCATTATTAATAAACAAAACTAAAAAAATACAAATATAAAATAATAAATGAGTAATTAAGATAAATGAAATCCACAAATAAATATTTTAATGTGAAAAATAGGAATGATTTCCTATTGTTGTAAAACAAATGAAATGAAGTTTCAAAAAGTAGGAATGATGGATGACCACCAGTTTCATTCCAAAAACTGGATCACTATTGCATTTGCTCTAAGGGCTTGTGACTAGGACTAATCCAAAGTGACTTTTCGGCCGTTGACAGTCTATACTTTTTCACTATTTTTTCATAGCAGTCCAGAATCAATTTCCAGCACCGGAAAGCTGACATGGCGACTGGAAAGTATGTTTATTCATACAAAAAGAAAATTTTCGGTCGCCACGTTAGCTTTTCGGTGTTGGAAATTGATTCGGGCATGCTATAAGAAAATAGTGAAAATGTATAGACTACTAGTGGCCGAAAAGTCACTTTGGATTATTCTCAATCACAAGCCTCTCAGTACAAATTATTTGTGGCCAAAAACCCTTTAAGTTTGGATGGTTACAATGTTGTTGAAAATTTAGACATCATGTCACAATGTTTTCAATATTTGTATATGTAAAATCCCGAAAATTTGAAGGTGTTGACCGTTACGTCGTTAGTATTATTTAATGTTACGTTATTTATTATGCGTTTAAAATGATAACGCTTGAGCTCGTAGGACCGTCGAGGGAATATCAGGGGTAATATATTCTTTATCTTCGTGCATGGTTATGCATGGGAATTGGGGGTATTATGGTAATTTATATGTTAATAATTGGTGAAAATGTGTTAGTTTTATTTAGATAATTATGTGGCAAATTTTAGTATTAACATTATTATTATTTTTTTCAGAAAATAAAATCATAATTTCCTTTAGCTAATTATAGCCATACGTGGTTTTTAGTTTCCAGATTATCTTGTTCCACTAAGTTATATTAGTTAGTATTTATGTTAATTGTGGTAACCTACACTAATACTATGCAAACCCTAAGCGTAACCTTAATCCCCTCAACCTCCCACTCTCTTCTCTGCTGATAACCGCCACTCCAGCCGTCAACCACCAGCGCCCTCGGCCGCCGCCACCACCCAGGTTGCCACAACCACCGTACCGACCACCACCCCCTCTTTCTCTCTCTATCACAGTCGTCTTCCCTCTCCCTTTCTCTCTCTCATTTCTGCTCCACCGCGTGTGTAACACCCCCAGGTTACTAACCACAAGGTTAAGCTAACCGACTACTTAATCCAATTGTTAGTAGCGGATAATTACCTGAAAGTACTACCGCCGCCCATGAAAATGGGCCAGGCTAGATTAAGACTCTAAAACATACACACGCCAGAGACTTCAATGAACCACCACTAGACATGCATAACTTAACACCACAATAATCATGAGACCCTTTAGTTATACAACCCAATAAAGTGTGAAACTTAGACATACACAACACTTATAATAATCATACACAACCACTCAACAAAATCAAAGCCACACCAAGTTCATCACAACCGAAACCCATCGAGCTTTGATGACTACCAAAAGGAGCTCTATAATCACCTGAATTCCTTTTATGTCGCTTTTACGTTCCGCCCTTCTGAGACTTTCCCCTTGCCCTTTCCTTGCGATTCTAAAGGTGACAAAACAACTTAAAAGTGAGATTTACTCAATACATATACTACCGGAGTAAGGAGATAAAACAGTAAGTAAGACTTATGATTTACTATTTCCTGTGAGCGCGACTCCATTAAGTAAATAAAAGAACACCACCGTAAAGAAGGAGACATGGTTAAGGCGTACTTACACGATGTTCAATTGGTAAAATTCTCGAAGTCATTTAATCAATACCTTAACTTAATTAAGCTTAACCATCCACAAAGTACTTAGAAAGCAAATTGTAAGCTATCGGTAATAATTAACTTCAAAGTTAGAAAAACATAACCATGGCCTGGGCAAAGAGTGTAAAAGAAAAAGATATAACTACACTTGATTAAAATAACTGTGTAAGTAAAACGTTCGATAAAGGAAAGAAACAAGGTAAGAAAAAATTCTAACATATATGCCCCTACATGCGATCATCGGCTTAGCCTCTGTATGCGCATACCCGGACCGATCGGGAGATCCGGATGGTGGATATCTATCCTACTGGCAAGATTTTCATGGGGTGCATCTAAGGCACTGAATCTAATTCTTTGGGTGCACTGAGGCACCTACCTAATTTACATGGAGTGCACAGGGCACGTGAGCATGGTGTGTACTAAGGCACTGTTTCCCTGGTGTGCTTTTAAGCACATTAAACCATGGCGGGGCTTTGATAACTTAAAACAAGTTTTGGAAGTTTCACCCATAAAGCTAACTTTTCATAACAAACTCGAACATAGAATAAGAGAACCTTTCTTGAATAATTCCTAAATACCTAAAAAGAAGAAATCTCTTTCAAAAGTGTACTCCTTGGCGTTTTATAACTCAAACTTAAGCTTGGGTTTTTGCAACATGAATTGGCATAACCATAACTTTTAAATCCGCCACTTGGTTATAAAAACATAACAAAAATTTCCCTCTTAATACATAAGAAATCATTCGTAAAAAGAGTATTGCTCATATACGAATCTTAGGTAATATCCTTGTCATAGAAATATACATAAGACCCATTTTAGCACACATTCAAACTACAACAAGAGTAATTATTTAAATACATGACTGGCATAAAAACTCGTAGTACACGTACCTGAAACTTGAGGAAACACAACAGAATGAGCAGGGACTTGAACAGTGGAAGAGCAACGACAACTTAGAGGAACTTAGAAAAGAGGAGGAATTTAGAATTAGACCTTTATTTAGCTAAGAGAGGGAATAGATATCTTAAATAGAATATCTGGCTTTAATTGTAAACTTAATTCGCTACGTATAATGAAAGGATCACAACTTTCACCATAGACATCGTATCGTCGCATAAGAGGACTTTCCGGAAAACTTAAAATACGCCCTACAACTTTGTAGTAAATACCAAGGACCAAAAACATGATTAAAAGGGTCAAAACACTTAAACACCTAATCTGCCCAGAACTTGCAAGTGTCGACTAGTATTTTTCGGAGAGCGATATCTTGGGTTTTATTAATTAGTTTTGGGCCTATAAGCTGTCCACGGAAAGCTCGTGAGTCAAACTCCAACTTTTATTTTCATCATTCATTGATTTAAGCTTGGGAAGAGGTCGAATTTTAGCCTAGAATAAGGGCAGTCACACTTGTGTTATTTATGGAAAACTCATAATTTTTATCCTTCCAACAAAAGCTTATAACTCTCTCATCCGACGTCCTATTGACGCCTACTATACCATTCTGGAAAGCTTAGAGTGTCCCCTAAAACTTTTATGTTCAGACCTTAGGCCATAGTAACCTCTAACTAGTCGAAAAAACACTCATCTTTGTTCTGCCGTCATAAAAATCTCAGACTTGCGCGGGTTTACGATTTTGGCCATAAATTCTAAAATACACATCGAAATGACGAACCGTAAAAACCGGGTGTTAGCTAACACTCTTATCTATCTAATTAAGCCTTAATGTTACCCAGAATCATTTTCCTTATTTTCTGAAAAACCAAACACCAACCAGAATGTATTATTTTCATGAAATCCAACACATGCATACTTAAATCCTTGTATTCTAGCCTAAATCCTTCTTGAAACATAACATGGTCTTCACACACCCAAAATCCAGCCTTGAAAAGTCCAAATAATTACTAATTACAATCAATTTAGGTCCATGCAACCCCACAACAACAACTCTTTTCACAATCTCAAACCGAACTTCACATGGATCACCACAAAACTTCCATTCTTCCCATTTTATGTATAATCCATAGTCATGCATTTGAATCACACAACTTTCTCATGGTTCCACATAAAATTATACTTCTAAAATTACATGCATGCTCATTTTTCACAAGAAATTCACTTAATATAAACTAAGACAACAAGGAGTTCATAAAACTCACCCAATTCTCTTCCTTTGAACTAGAATTCTTCACCTTCCTTTGAATCACTACTAGAACCTCACAATAATTTTTGAAGGAGGCTGAAGAAGACAAGATGAGTATGGTGGTGGTGGCACGGGTGGCCGGAGACGGCTGGCTGGAATTGACGCAGCGTGAGGGCTCCAAAGTGGCGCGATGGTGGCGACAGTGGGGGCCGGCGATCCACAGGAGAGAAAGAGAGAGCAAAGAGTGATTGAGTATTGAGTTTGAATATATCCTAGACTCCCTCCTAATACCTCCTTAATATATAACCCTTCAAAAATAAAAGAAGACCCAAATATACTCCCTCCCTCCTACCTGCCGGCCCAATGGCCCATCCAACCCAAAAAAAAATTGTCAATTTTATTTCCTCCTCATACACACATATCTCCCATGTTTCTAGATTACTTAAACTCGTGAAACTATATAAAAAAATGTTCATGGTAACCCAAAAATACCAACCACCTCATAATTTCTCATTCTTATCCCTTAGTTCCTAAAAATAAGAAAAAGAGAATCCTAAAAAGAAGTAGAGATCACGGTACATCGGATTTAAAACGACCCGAGATATCATGGAATTTTAACGAAGGAATTCAAATAGAAGAAAAACTGAAAGACTCAAAGAGCCGGTCGCAGCGCTGTTCAAGTCCTGCAAGACGAACATAGGTTAGAGAATAAATAAATAAAGAAAAGCGCGCGCTTATTTTTAGTTTTGTGACTTATCTTTTAATCTTGACTAACTACGTTAATCTACACGTATTAAGATGAGGTTTTTCTTGGGTCGTTACAGAGCGCCACCACCAGACAACGGTACGTGACACCAACGTCGCCATAGCCATCGTCGTCGCACCACCGTCCTCGCCGCCCGACCACACCGTGACCACCCTCGATGTTGTCGCACCACCATGCCACAAAGTATAACAATCGTTGTTGCTGCCACTGCCATGCCAAACAAGACCACCAGACCTGACGCGTTGCCGTAACCGTCGTTCTAACTGTCGCCGCTCATCCCGACGTGCCTCACCGTCCGACGAAGCTGCAGCCGACCCCTTCCACTGCCGCTGATTCTTCCCAGTAATTCCCTACGTAAACCCTTCCTATTGTTTGGTTTCTTTTGCTGTGTTATTAGTGTATTGATAAGGATTATTAGTACTATTATTCGGATTATTATTATCTTTCTGCTGGTAGTTGTTTCATGCTATTGGTTTAGTTTTCACATGATTCCATGTTTGTAATTCATTGGTGTGTAAATCTTGGTGCTTGAAGGTAATAGAAGTTTGAGTACACCTGAATGTATGACTAGCTTAGGGAAATTGTGACTCATAGGATCGAATTCGTCAGTTTGTTTCTTTCATTACTATTACCATGTTATGATTATTATTATTTGTTTAATATGAGTTTATTATGATTTAATTTGCAAGCATTATATGATATTTTTAAAAGGGTATTCTTTAAATCTTCTTATGGTTTTTACAAATTAAATTATATGGTGTTTAGTAAAGTTTTGGTCCTTGATGTATCAATCATATTATATTTTGGTTATTATCATGTGCGGTATTGTTATACGAGTTATATCGATTTATTCTTTATTTAAAAACACTTCAAATTTTGGTCATGAATGAGGTTTAGTACCCTTACTGTCCGTGGTTTATTTCAATAAGGTTTGATGCCGAAAATTTGAGTTTTATTGTGACCTTTATGGTTGGTTTTTAAGAAAATGTTTATTTTGAAAATTTAATTGTTTATGTGAGAATTCGGTGTTAGCTTGAGTGTAGTTTGACCTTGGTTGTGTTAGGGGGTGAAGGGGAAGGTATTTGACCTTAAGTGGACTGTTTAGAGACTCAAGTTAGAGTCCGTCCCGGAATGGTTTGATTGGAATTAGGATCGAAAAACCCAAAATAAAACCCGGTCAGTTTAGATAGAGTTTATGAGTCGAACGATATCCGTCACCATTTATTGTGTAATTAATATTTAGCCCTACCATTTGATGTGGAAATACCTTAGGATGTTAGCTTTCATAGGAATTTTGCGGATTGGGATTTTGAGGTGTATATTCTGAGTTACGCCCCAAATAGCGCACCTAGGTCAGAACTGGACAGGTTGTGTGATTGGCTGTTTTGAGGACTTTAGGGGGTTTTTTAGATCTCGGAGTCAACATAAGGGTTTTAGTAGACATCCCGAGGTTTCCAGAAAGTCGAAAATTATACCCGTAAGATGTGGGGAAGTCAAGTTATGGTTCGTTTTATTGGAGTATTAAATTCTGTCCAGTTTACTCTTTTGAATTAATGTGTTGTTATGTGTGAAATATTAGATTGATTGTAATATGAGAGTGTTTGTGATATGTGATAGTTAGATGATGTGAGATATGTTTAAAATGTTAATTTATGAATGATGGGAACCTTATAGTATTGCTAGGGGTGGGATAGGTGGAAAATATATTTGCGTTAACTCGGTACGACACGTTTTTAATTTTAGAAATTTCGTTATTTCTAGGCGCGTTCTAAACCGTTCGATTTAGTGAGCTCAAGTGTGTTCTGATCCCCACTGGGATGCACTTTATATGTTTTATGGTTTTTGATTATGTTTTAAGAATTTTGCATCCCGAAAGGGGATTTTATGGTGAAAATTGACTGTCTGTTTTGGATGTCGAGTTGTGTTCTTGAGTTGGTAAAATGTGGACAGTCGTTTATGTGTGATTTGGAAATGATTTTGGAAATTTGGGATTGGATTGGATTGGATTGGATCGTTGAGTTCAGAATGGTGTGATACTAAACCTGATTAATAATTCAAACGTGATGTAAATGCGGGTTCGGGCAACACCCCCGAAGACCAGGTTCTGGGCATCCTATAGGGGGGTTGTCAAGAGATCAGGGATTCCTGATAAGTTCAACTTCCCGGGGGTTAGTTTTATGAACGTGTGTGAAATGGATGGCAATCCGTATGATTATGATTGTGAATGATTGGGATTGATATTAGGATTGAGATTGTGATATTGAGATTTGGATTGTAGCGAAGTCATTGGACTTCGAGGGCCAATTAAGCAAGGTCACGCCACTTAATAAATTTGAAAGATGGTTTGGTTGGTTCGGAAAGAAACTTGGTTTTGAAAGGTTTTGACTTATTCACTTCTCCCCCAAAAATGAATTGAAATGGATTTTAAATGGTTTTAACGGTTAGGGGTAGACATTATTAAGTCCTCCTCATGTTTTAAATTTTTTGTTTTCAGGTGAAGAATTTTATGCTGGGAATGAGATTTAGCAAGTGAGGACATTCATTAGATTTTATTGTTTTGAATAAAGAGTTGGTTGTGTTGTTTAGACTTGAAATCTTTGAGTAGTTTTGTTGTCTTGAAACCAGCTTGTTGCTAAGTTTAATTCGAAGTTTGGTTGTTTAGTTAATCTCTATTCTTTCCTTGTACTTCTCCGGAGGTACGGCAGTGACGCCCGTTCTTCCTTTGACTTTTTCGCTGTTTTTTGTTTGTCAATGTTAGGTTTGACCGTTAGTTTTTAAAATCGAATTTTAAGGGCGTTACAGAATGGTATCAGAGCTCTGGGTTACGACCTGGTAGCTCCTAAGCGTCTATTAGGTTTAGTTAGAGCTTAGGAAGCTATGTTCGAAGTGATGAGGGTAGGATGGGGGAATGGGATGTGTGTCTCCTTCTTTGTTTCCTTTGTGCTGCAATTGCATGTTTGTAATTTTTGATATCTTTCGGATATGGCATAATGTCGTGATTGCTATGAGCACCCGACTCTTGCATCTCTGAAAGACCTAAATCCCGAGGAGGATATGGAATACAACTCGAGTAGGGTGGAGAACCAGAAGAAGGCCCCGACAAGGATTCAGAGGCTAAAGGAAGACATGACCTACGAAGATCAACCGTTCGAGATTCGAAGTTATGGAGAGAGGCAACTTCGAAGAAATATCGTCCTTGTAGTAAAATTACAATGGGAGAACCACGCCACAACGGAAGACATTTGGGAAGCGAAGGAGGAGATGAGATCAAAGTATCCGCACCTACCCAAGGTATGAGTTATGTCGAGTTTCGAGGACAAAACGCTTTTGAAGAGGGTAATGATGTAAAACCCCGAGTTTATGGTTAGTGCAACCGTTAGTTCTGTCTAGCAGACCGTTGGTATTGAGTTTAAGTTTCGCGGACGAAACATATTTTAAGAGGGTAATGATTTAAAATACCGAAAATTTGAAGGTTTTGACCGTTACGTCGTTAGTATTATTTATGTTACGTTATTTATTATGTGTTTAAATGTTAACGCTTGAGCTCGTAGGACCGTCGAGGGATAATCAGGTGTAATATAGTCTTTTTCTTCGTGCACGGTTATGCATGGGAATAAGGGGTATTATGGTTATTTATATGTTAATAATTGGTGAAAATGTGTTAGTTTTATTTAGATAATTATGTGGCTAATTTTAGTATTAACATTATTATTATAATTTTTCAGAAAATAAAATCATAATTTCCTTTAGCTAATTATAGCCATACGTGGTTTTTAGTTTCCAGATTATCTTGTTCCACTAAGATATATTAGTTAGTATTTATGTTAATTATGGTAACCTACACTAATACTATGCAAACCCTAAGCGTAACCTTAATCCCCTCAACCTCCCACTCTCTTCTCTACTGATAACTGTCACTTCAGCCGTCAACCACCATCGCCCTCGACCGCCGCCGCCACCACCCAGGTTTCCACAACCACCACACCGACCACCACGCCCTCTTTCTCTCTCTATCACAGTCATCTTCCCTCTCCCTTTCCCTCTCTCGTTTCTGATCCACCGCGCGCCACCTCCAGACAACGGTACGTAACACCACCGTCGCCGTACCACCGTCCTTGCCGCCCGACCCCACCGTGACAACCCTCGATGTCGTCGCACCACCGTGACAAAATTATGATGTATAATGGGATCAAAGATTGAATCTTGATCAATTACAAATCAAGGGAGACGTGTAACCAATCTCAACATGGGAGGCTTCAAGTGAACTAGGGTAAAAGGTAGGGTGCTTTGTGAGAGAAAGATGGAGTGTTTCAGAGAGTGGAGAGACTTGAGATGGAATATGAATTAGGCATGGAGAAAGATGAGATCTTTGTGGAGTTTGAGAGAAGAGAGAAGGGCGAAAACAAGGAGGCTTTTGAAAGTGACGTGAGGTCTTTGTGGAGGGAGGGATTACTTGAGAGAGATTTGAGAGAAGAGAAGGGATGGACGTGGATTTGAGGAAGAGATGAGGATGGCGTGAGCTAGGGATGAGGGAGAGAATGATTGAATGAATGCATGAGAGTATGAGAGATTATGGAAGAGATTTGGCGTGAGGCCTTTAAGAGAGTGAGAGAGAAATTGATGATTTGAGAGAGTAGGGTTTGAGAGAGATATGAGAGGGACGTTTGAGAGAGGGGGAAGAGAGTGAATTAGGGTTTGGAATTTATCTCAACTATATTGACAGAGAGATAAAGAAGTAATTATCGTAACTATATTGACAGAAAGATAAGAACGGATAGATTTAGGTTACTAACTTGAATCCACAAGAAAGACAACCTAGGGCTAACTTGATCTAGACCGCAAACTAGGATCAAGCTCTTCCTAACCACTTGGATGTCATACCAAGATACAATAGAAGAAAGGGGTGAGGTCTATCCAAACTTTCGAGAGAAAGCTAAAAGCTTAACTGATTTCATAATTCAAAGTTGGGTGCCTTTGAGAAGTTACATGGCTAGCTATTTATACTACTAAAGTCCTAAACCTCCTAGAACTCTCAAGATTGGCGTGCAAGCCATCTTCTCCTACTAGGACTCTATTACTTGGCATGCAAGCCAAGGACTCTTGATACTAGACGCCATCTACTCCATCTCCTCCATGGATTAGGACTCCTTATCCTAAGGGGGGGTTGGTTACAAGAGATAATAATCCTTTTAGGACTTGGCTTTCCTAATCCACGATGGATTAGTTACAAAGTAAGCCAACCTTATCTAGGACTACATAGCTTGGCGCCTAATCTAGGACACCACACCCCTATCACACACACACACACACACACACATCTTCTAGATCATTCTAGAACATTCTAGACTATTCTAGATTAATCTAGACTCCTCCGACTTGGTGTCCAAGTTTATATATATTACTTGGCACCTCACACAATTGGAAATGTAAATAAAACCCTAGAAATGTAAAGAAATACATCAAAAGGCCAAAACAGTGAACTTCTTCTTGAAATGGTCAGAAATGTGAAATTCATCTCAAAATGATCCAAAATGTGAACTTCATCTTGAAATGGTCCAAACTGTGAAGTTCAACTTGGGCTTTGCACTTGGGCCTTTAGTTGTGGACTTGGACTTGCTATGGATAGGTTTCCATCATCTTCCATGAATCTTGGGTCTCCAAAAGCAAGCAAATGGCTATGTGAGGCTCCATCTCCTTCTATGAACCTGTGGTCCCCAAAGGTGAGACCTAGGTTGAGCGGTTCTCCATCATGGGCCTCCATTGATGTATTTCGCGTTGGCCAAAATACATCATTCCCTCCTTGTTGGAAAAAATTTGTCCTCAAACTTGATGGGAGGAATGAGACCTCTTTTTTGGTTGAACGGGGCTGGCCTCCATTATCTTCCATGAATCTTGGATCACCAAACTTCTTCATGTAATGAATATTGGGGCGACCCTCTTGAGATAGAACAAGTTGAACTGCTCCAACATCAACTCCAGAAGCATCACACTCAACCCTCTTATCAAAGTTTGGTAGGGTTAGGACCGGTGTGGTACAGAGTTTATCCTTGATGAACGCTTGGTGGGTAGTGGGGCTCCATGAAAACTCCTGGGATTTCCATAGCTCGGTCATAGGAGGTAAACTAGTATTGAAATTCTTCACAAACCTCCTATAGAAAGAGGCCAAGCTGGGGAAGCTTTGATCATCATGAGTTCTAGTTGGAGTAGACCACTCCTTGATAACTTTGACTCTTTCTTCATCAAACTTGAACACTTCAAGCGAAAGAGCATAGCCAAGAGAGACTATGTTGTTGATGAAGACGCCATACTTGGGTAGATTTTGATGCATATCCACGTGAGCTAAGGTCCCCAAATCAGATTGGAGATGAAAGATGTGACCTTTCTCACTCTTGTTGTTCACAAGTATATCACCCAAGTAGATAACAATAAACTTGCTAATAAGGGGCTTCAAAACCTGATTCAACAATCTCATAACAGTAAAGAGAGTGTTAGTTAGACCACGAGGTGTGACTAACCATTCATAGAGTTCTTCTTTTGTTTTGATAGCAGTGTCCCCTTCTTGAATTCGAGTATGGTTGTACCCACTTCTTAGATAAACCTTGGAGTTGACTTGGGTACCAAATAGCTCGTTCACTTGATCTTCACTTCTAGGAAACCTGTACTTGGTAGTAACCTTGTTGGTGCACAGACTTTGGCTTCCTTCCTTTGGGACCAAAAGGGTAGGGATGGCGCATGGACTGAGACCTTCTCTAATCATACCCTTTGCTTGAAGAGCTTCATCTCGCCCTTGAACCTCTTGGATGACACTAGGGTTCATGTGATATGTTGGCTCGTTGTGCATGGCAGACCTAGGAACATGATCGGTATTGTGATAGATCTCACGCTGAGGGGGCAATTCAGATGGCTTCTCTTTTGGGAATACATGAGGAAGTTGTTCCAAAAGAGGGGTGACAAGAGGGTAGCCTTTTGTGGGTTTTTCATGGCTAGGGTTCTCGTTGGTAGGCTCTTTGTGGCTATGGTTTGTGTTTGGATCTAAGGGAGTGATCTCCTTATGCTCACTAAACTCAGGGCATTTAGTGGTCATAGAAGTGATGGGGTTTGGATCATTTTCCTTAGGTGGGGACGGTTGGGTTATTTGGAGTGGAGTTAGGGTTATTCTCTTGTTGTTCATCACAAGAGTGTAGGTATTAGCTCTTCTGATGTGCATCACACCCCTGTCAAATAACCATGGTCTTCCAAGTAGAATATGACAAGCATCCATAGGCAAAACATCACACCATAAAGATTCTTTAAAGGATTTGCCAATGGAAAAGCTTACCAAACATCTTTGAGTCACTTGTAGATCTCCACCCTAATTGAGCCACTGGATTGTGTAAGGCTTTGGATGGGGACCCGTTTCCAGCTGAAGTTTGTCCACCATAGTAGTTGATGCCACATTGGTGCTGCTTCCACCATCAATGATCAACGAACAAACTTTTCCCTTGATTGTGCAACGAGATTTAAAGATGGCCTCTCGTTGTTGTTGATCTTCAGAAACAATTGAGTTACTAAGAACTCTCCTCATAAGGAACATCTCGTGAGCCATGGTGATGGACGGTTGGGGTTTTTCTGTGATTCAGGTATGGAGGGGATTGTGTTTGGGCTATTTTGAGGGGCTAGGGTTGCACTCGAAACAACCTAGAGCTCTGATACCAAAATTATGATGTATAATGGGATCAAAGATTGAATCTTGATCAATTACAAATCAAGGGAGACGTGTAACCAATCTCAACATGGGAGGCTTCAAGTGAACTAGGGCAAAAGGTAGGGTGCTTTGTGAGAGAAAGATGGAGTCTTTGAGAGAGTGGAGAGACTTGAGATGGAATATGAATTAGGCATGGAGAAAGATGAGATCTTTGTGGAGTTTGAAAGAAGAGAGAAGGACGAAAACAAGGAGGCTTTTGAAAGTGACATGAAGTCTTTATGGAGGGAGGGATTACTTGAGAGAGATTTGAGAGAAGAGAAGGGATGGACGTGGATTTGAGGAAGAGATGAGGATGGCGTGAGCTAGGGATGAGGGATAGAATGATTAAATGAATGCATGAGAGTATGAGAGATTATGGAAGAGATTTGGCGTGAGGCCTTTAAGAGAGTGAGAGAGAAATTGATGATTTGAGAGAGTAAGGTTTGAGAGAGATATGAGAGGGACGTTTGAGAGAGGGGGAAGAGAGTGAATTAGGGTTTGGAATTTATCTCAACTATATTGATAGAGAGATAAAAAAGTAATTATCGTAACTGTATTGACAGAAAGATAAGAACGGATAGATTTAGGTTACTAACTTGAATCCACAAGAAAGACAACCTAGGGCTAACTTGATCTAGACCGCAACCTAGGATCAAGCTCTTCCTAACCACTTGGATGCCATACCAAGATACAATAGAAGAAAGGGGTGAGGTTTATCCAAACTTTCGAGAGAAAGCTAAAAGCTTAACTGATTTCATAATTCAAAGTTGGGTGCCTTTGAGAGGTTACATGCCCAGCTATTTATACTACTAAAGTCCTAAACCTCCTAGAACTCTCAAGATTGGCGTGCAAGCCATCTTCTCCTACTAGGACTCTATTACATGGCATGCAAGCCAAGGACTCCTGATACTAGACATCATCTACTCCATCTCCTCCTTGGATTAGGACTCCTTATCCTAAGGGGGGGTTGGTTACAAGAGATAATAATCCTTTTAGGACTTGGCTTTCCTTATCCAAGATGGATTAGTTATAAAATAAGCCAACCTTATCTAGGACTACATAGCTTGGCGCCTAATCTAGGACACCACACGCCTATCACACACAAACACACACACACATCTTCTAGATCATTCTAGAACATTCTAGACTATTCTAGATTAATCTAGACTCCTCCGACTTGGTGTCCAAGTTTATATATATTACTTGGCACCTCACACAACTGGAAATGTAAATAAAACCCTAGAAATGTAAAGAAATACATCAAAAGGCCAAAACAGTGAACTTCTTGTTGAAATGGTCAGAAATGTGAAATTCATCTCAAAATGATCCAAAATGTGAACTTCATCTTGAAATGGTCCAAACTGTGAATTTCAACTTGGGCTTTGCACTTGGGCCTTTAGTTGTGGACTTGGACTTGCTATGGATAGGTTTCCATCATCTTCCATGAATCTTGGGTCTCCAAAAGCAAGCACATGGCTATGTGAGGCTCCATCTCCTTCTATGAACCTGTGGTCCCCAAAGGTGAGACCTAGGTTGAGCGGTTCTCCATCATGGGCCTCCTTTGATGTATTTGGCGTTGGCCATAATATGTCATTCCCTCCTTGTTGGAAAAAGTTTGTCCTCAAACTTGATGGGAGGAATGAGACCTCTTTGTTGGTTGAGCGGGGCTGGCCTCCATTATCTTCCATGAATCTTGGATCACCAAACTTCTTCATGTAATGAATTTTGGGGCGACCCTCTTGAGATAGAACAAGTTGATCTGCTCCAACATCAACTCCAGAAGCATCACACTCAACCCTCTTATCAAAGTTTGGTAGGGTTAGGACCGGTGTGGTACAGAGTTTATCCTTGATGAACGCTTGGTGGGTAGTGGGGCTCCATGAAAACTCCTGGGATTTCCATAGCTCGGTCATAGGAGGTAAACTAGTATTGAAATTCTTCACAAACCTCCTATAGAAAGAGGCCAAGCTGGGGAAGCTTTGATCATCATGAGTTCTAGTTGGAGTAGACCACTCCTTGATAGCTTTGACTCTTTCTTCATCAAACTTGAACACTTCAAGCGAAAGAGCATAGCCAAGAGAGACTATGTTGTTGATGAAGACGCCATACTTGGGTAGATTTTGATGCAAATCCACGTGAGCTAAGGTCCCCAAATCAGATTGGAGATGAAAGATGTGACCTTTCTCACTCTTGTTGTTCACAAGTATATCACCCAAGTAGATAACAATACACTTGCTAATAAGGGGCTTCAAAACCTGATTCAACAATCTCATAACAGTAAAGAGAGTGTTAGTTAGACCACGAGGTGTGACTAACCATTCATAGAGTTCTTCTTTTGTTTTGATAGCAGTGTCCCCTTCTTGAATTCGAGTATGGTTGTACCCACTTCTTAGATAAACCTTGGAGTTGACTTGGGTACCAAATAGCTCGTTCACTTGATCTTCACTTCTAGGAAACCTGTACTTGGTAGTAACCTTGTTGGTGCACAGACTTTGGCTTCCTTCCTTTGGGACCAAAAGGGTAGGGATGGCGCATGGACTGAGACCTTCTCTAATCATACCCTTTGCTTGAAGAGCTTCATCTCGCCCTTGAACCTCTTGGATGACACTAGGGTTCATGTGATATGTTGGCTCGTTGTGCATGGCAGACCTAGGAACATGATCGGTTTTGTGATAGATCTCACGCTGAGGGGGCAATTCAGATGGCTTCTCTTTTGGGAATACATGAGGAAGTTGTTCCAAAAGAGGGGTGACAAGAGGGTAGCCTTTTGTGGGTTTTTCATGGCTAGGGTTCTCGTTGGTAGGCTCTTTGTGGCTATGGTTTGTGTTTGGATCTAAGGGAGTGATCTCCTTATGCTCACTAAACTCAGGGCATTTAGTGGTCATAGAAGTGATGGGGTTTGGATCATTTTCCTTAGGTGGGGACGGTTGGGTTATTTGGAGTGGAGTTAGGGTTATTCTCTTGTTGTTCATCACAAGAGTGTAGGTATTAGCTCTTCTGATGTGCATCACACCCCTATCAAATAACCATGGTCTTCCAAGTAGAATATGACAAGCATCCATAGGCAAAACATCACACCATAAAGATTCTTTAAAGGATTTGCCAATGGAAAAGCTTACCAAACATCTTTGAGTCACTTGTAGATCTCCACCCTAATTGAGCCACTGGATTGTGTAAGGCTTTGGATGGGGACCCGTTTCCAGCTGAAGTTTGTCCACCATAGTAGTTGATGCCACATTGGTGCTGCTTCCACCATCATTGATCAACGAACAAACTTTTCCCTTGATTGTGCAACGAGATTTAAAGATGGCCTCTCGTTGTTGTTGATCTTCAGAAACAATTGAGTTACTAAGAACTCTCCTCATAAGGAACATCTCGTGAGCCATGGTGATGGACGGTTGGGGTTTTTCTGTGATTCAGGTATGGAGGGGATTGTGTTTGGGCTATTTTGAGGGGCTAGGGTTGCAATCGAAACAACCTAGAGCTCTGATACCAAAATTATGATGTATAATGGGATCAAAGATTGCATCTTGATCAATTACACATCAAGGGAGACGTGCAACCAATCTCAACATGGGAGGCTTCAAGTGAACTAGGGCAAAAGGTAGGGTGCTTTGTGAGAGAAAGATGGAGTCTTTGAGAGAGTGGAGAGACTTGAGATGGAATATGAATTAGGCATGGAGAAAGATGAGATCTTTGTGGAGTTTGAAAGAAGAGAGAAGGACGAAAACAAGGAGGCTTTTGAAAGTGACATGAAGTCTTTATGGAGGGAGGGATTACTTGAGAGAGATTTGAGAGAAGAGAAGGGATGGACGTGGATTTGAGGAAGAGATGAGGATGGCGTGAGCTAGGGATGAGGGATAGAATGATTGAATGAATGCATGAGAGTATGAGAGATTATGGAAGAGATTTGGCGTGAGGCCTTTAAGAGAGTGAGAGAGTAAGGTTTGAGAGAGATATGAGAGGGACGTTTGAGAGAGGGGGAAGAGAGTGAATTAGGGTTTGGAATTTATCTCAACTATATTGATAGAGAGATAAAAAAGTAATTATCGTAACTGTATTGACAGAAAGATAAGAACGGATAGATTTAGGTTACTAACTTGAATCCACAAGAAAGACAACCTAGGGCTAACTTGATCTAGACCGCAACCTAGGATCAAGCTCTTCCTAACCACTTGGATGTCATACCAAGATACAATAGAAGAAAGGGGTGAGGTTTATCCAAACTTTCGAGAGAAAGCTAAAAGCTTAACTGATTTCATAATTCAAAGTTGGGTGCCTTTGAGAGGTTACATGCCCAGCTATTTATACTACTAAAGTCCTAAACCTCCTAGAACTCTCAAGATTGGCGTGCAAGCCATCTTCTCCTACTAGGACTCTATTACATGGCATGCAAGCCAAGGACTCCTGATACTAGACGTCATCTACTCCATCTCCTCCTTGGATTTGGACTCCTTATCCTAAGGGGGGGTTGGTTACAAGAGATAATAATCCTTTTAGGACTTGGCTTTCCTAATCCAAGATGGATTAGTTAAAAAATAAGCCAACCTTATCTAGGACTACATAGCTTGGCGCCTAATCTAGCACACCACACGCCTATCACACGCACACAAACACATCTTCTAGATCATTCTAGAACATTCTAGACTATTCTTGATTAATCTAGACTCCTCCGACTTGGTGTCCAAGTTTATATATATTACTTGGCACCTCACACAACTGGAAATGTAAATAAAACCCTAGAAATGTAAAGAAATACATCAAAAGGCCAAAACAGTGAACTTCTTCTTGAAATGGTCAGAAATGTGAAATTCATCTCAAAATAATCCAAAATGTGAACTTCATCTTGAAATGGTCAAAACTGTGAAGTTCAACTTGGGCTTTGCACTTGGGCCTTTAGTTGTGGACTTGGACTTGCTATGGATAGGTTTCCATCATCTTCCATGAATCTTGGGTCTCCAAAAGTAAGCCCATGGCTATGTGAGCCTCCATCTCTTTCTATGAACCTGCGGTCCCCAAAGGTGAGACCTAGGTTGAGCGGTTCTCCATCATGGGCCTCCTTTGATGAATTTGGCGTTGGCCAAAATACATCAAAAAATACTTCAAATTTTGGTCATGAATAAGGATTAGTACCCTTGCTGTCCGTGGTTTGTTTCCGTAAGGTTCGATGCCGAAAATTTGAGTTTTTTTTGTTACCTTTATGGTTGGTTTTTAAGAAAATGTTTATTTTGAAAATTTAATTGTTTATGTGAGAATTTGGTGTTAGCTCGAGTATAGTTTGATCTTGGTTGTGTTAGGGATGAAGCGGAAGGTAGTATACGTTAAGTAGACTGTTAAGAGACTCAAGTTGGAGTCCCGAAATGGTTTGATTGGAATTAGGATCGAAAAACCTAAACTTAAAACCCGGTCATTTTAGACAGAGTTTATGAGTCGTACGATATCGGTCACCATTTATTGTGTAAATAATATTTATCCCTACCATTTGATATGGAAATACCTTAGAATGTTAGCTTTCATAGGAATTTTGCGGATTAGGATTTTGAGGTGTATATTCTGAGTTACGACCCAAACAGCGCACCTAGGTCAGAACTGGACAGGTTGTGTAATGGGCTGTTGTTGTGGACCTTAGGGGGTGTTTTAGATCTCAGAGTCAACATTAGAGTTTTAGTAGACATTTTGAGGTTTCCATAAAGTCAAAAACCATACCCATAGGATGAGGAGAAGTCAAGTTATGGTTCGTTTTATTGGAGTATTAAATTCTTTCCAGTTTACTCTTTTGAAATAATGTGTTGTTATGTGTGAATTATTAGATTGATTGTAATATGGGAGTGTTTATGATATGTGATAGTTAGATGATGTGAGATATGTTTAAAATGTTAATTTATGAATGATGGGAACCTTATAGTATTCCTAGGGGTGGGCTAGGTGGACAATGTCAATTTTAGAAATTTCGTTATTTCTAGGCGCGTTCTAAACCGTTCGATTTAGTGAGTTCAAGTGTGTTTTGAAGTAGGGAGAAGAATTGTCAGGTAATGTCTATGTCCTAATCTCCACTGGGACGCACTTATATGTTTTATGGTTTTTGATTATGTTTTAAGAATTTTGCATCCCGAAAGGGGATTTTATGGTGAACATTGACGGTCTGTTTTGGATGTCGAGTTATGTTCTTGAGTTGGTAAAATGTGGACAGTCGTTTATGTGTGATTTGGAAATGATTTTGGAAATTTGGGATTGGATTGGATTGGATCGTTGAGTTCGGAATGGTGTGATATTAAACCTGATTAATAATTCAAACGTGACGTAAATGCGGGTTCGGGAAACACCCCCGAAGACCAGTTTCTGGGCATCCTGTAGGGGGGTTGTTAAGAGATCAGGGATTCCTGATAAGTGCAACTTCTCCGGGGGTTAGTTTTATGAACGTGTTCGAAATGGATGGCAATCCGTATGATTATGATTGTGCATGATTGGGATTGATATTGAGATTGAGATTGTGATATTGAGATTTTGATTATAGCGAAGTCATTGGACTTCGAGGGCCAAATAAGCAAAGTCCAACTGCTTAATAATTCTGAAAGATGGTTTGGTTGGTTGGGAAAGAAACTTGGTTTTGACTTATTCACTACTTCCCCAAAAATGAATTGAAATGGATTTTAAATGGTTTTAACGGTTAGCGGAACTTCATAGTATTCTTAGGGGTGGGCTAGGTGGAAAATGTGTTAGTTTTATTTAGATAATTATGTGGCTAATTTTAGTATTAACATTATTATTATTTTTTTCAGAAAATAAAATCATAATTTCCTTTAGCTAATTATAACCATACGTGGTTTTTAGTTTCCAGATTATCTTGTTCCACTAAGTTATATTAGTTAGTATTTATGTTAATTATGGTAACCTACACTAATACTATGCAAACCCTAAGCGTAACCTTAATCCCCTCAACCTCCCACTCACTTCTCTGCTGATAACCGCCACTCCAGCCGTCAACCACCAGTGCCCTCGGCCGCCGCCACCACCCAGGTTGCCACAACCACCGCACCGACCACAACCCCCTCTTTCTCTCTCTATCACAGTCATCTTCCCTCTCCCTTTCTCTCTCTCGTTTCTGATCCACCGCGTGCCACCACCAGACAACGGTACGTGACATCACCGTCGCCAGAGCCATCGTCGCCGTACCAGCATCCTCGCCGCCCGACTCCACCGTGACCACCCTCGATATCGTCGCACCACCAGGCCAAAAGTATAACAATCGTTGTTGCTGCCGCTGCCATGCCAAACATGACCACTAGACCAGACGCGTTGCCGTAACCGTCGTTCTAACTGCCACCGCTCATCCCGACGGGCCTCACCTTCCGACGACGCTGCCGCCGCCGACCCCCTTCGACTGCCACTGATTCTTCCCAGTAACTCCATACGTAAACCCTTCCTATTGTTTGGTTTCTTTTTCTATGTTATTAGTGTAATGATTAGGATTATTAGTACTATTATTTGGATTATTATTACCTTTCTGTTGGTAGTTGTTATTGTCATGCTATTGATTTAGTTTTCACATGATTCTAGGGTGTTCTGTATGTTTGTAATTCATTGGTTTGTAAATCTTGGTGCTTGTAGGTAATGGAAGTTTGAGTATGCCAGAATGTATTGACTAGCTTAGGGAAATTGTGGCTCATAGGATCGAATTCATCCGTTTGTTTCTTTCATTACTATTACCATGTTATGATTATTATTATTTGTTTAGTATGAGTTTATTATGATTTAATTTTCAAGCATTATATGATTGTTATTATTATATGATATCTTTTAAAAGGGTCTTGTTTAAATCTTCTTATGGCTTTTACAAATTATATTATATGGTGTTTAGTAGTGTTTTGGTCCTTGATGTATCAATCATATTATTTTGGTTATTATCATGTGTGGTATTGTTATACGAGTTTTATCGATTTTTTCTTTATTTAAAAATACTTCAAATTTTGGTCATGAATGAGGTTTAGTACCCTTGCTGTCTGTGGTTTATTTCCATTTGGTTTGATGCCGAAAATTTGAGTTTTTTTGTTATCTTTATGGTTGGTTTTTAAGAAAATGTTTATTTTGAAAATTTAATTGTTTATGTGAGAATTCGGTGTTAGTTTGAGTATAGTTTGACCTTGGTTGTGTTAGGGGTGAAGGGGAAGGTAGTTGACCTTAAGTAGACTGTTTAGAGACTCAAGTTGGAGTCCCGGAATGGTTTAATTGGAATTAGGATCGAAAAACCCAAAATTAAAACCCGGTCAGTTTAGACAGAGTTTATGAGTCGTACGATATCGGTCACCATTTATTGTGTAATTAATATTTATCCCTACCATTTGATATGGAAATACCTTAGAATGATAGCTTTCATAGGAATTTTGCGGATTAGGATTTGGAGGTGTATATTCTGAGTTACGACCCAAACAACGCACCTAGGTTAGAACTGGACAGGTTGTGTAATTGGCTGTTTTGAGGACCTTAGGGGGTGTTTTAGATCTCGAAGTCAACATAAGAGTTTTAGTATACATCCCGATGTTTCCAGAAAGTCCAAAACCATACCCATAGGATGTGGGGAAGTCAAGTTATAGTTCGTTTTATTGGAGTATTAAATTCTGTCCAGTTTACTCTTTTGAATTAATGTGTTGTTATGTGTGAATTATTATATTGATTGTAATATGGGAGTGTTTGTGATATGTGATAGTTAGATGATGTGATATATGTTAAAAATCTTAATTTATGAATGCTGGAAACCTTATAGTGTTCCTAGGGGTGGGCTAGGTGAAAAATATATTTGCGTTAACTCGGTACGCCACGTTTTTAAATTTAGAAATTTCGTTATTTCTAGGCGCGTTCTAAACCGTTCGATTTAGTGAGCTCAAGTGTGTTCTTAAGTAAGGAGAAGAATTGTCAGGTAATGTCTATGTCCTAATCCCCACTGGGATGCACTTTATATGTTTTATTGTTTTTGATTATGTTTTAAGAATTTTGCATCCTGAAAGGTGATTTTCTGGTGAAAATTGACTATCTGTTTTGGATGTCGAGTTATGTTCTTGAGTTGGTAAAATGTGGACATTCGTTTATGTGTGATTTGGAAATGATTTTGGAAATTTGGGATTGGATTGGATTAGATTAGATCGTTGAGTTCGGAATGGTGTGATATTAAACCTGATTAATAATTCAAACGTAACGTAAATACGGGTTCGGGCAACATCCTCGAAGACCAGGTTCTAGGCATCCTCTAGGGGGGTTGTCAAGAGATCAGGGAAGCCTGATAAGTGCTACTTCCCGGAGGTTAGTTTAATGAACGTGTGTGAAATGGATGCGAGAAAAATGGCTTAATGAAGCGTTCCGTCTGTATGATTGTGATTGTGAATGATTGAGATTGATATTGATATTGAGATTGGGATTGTGATATTGAGATTTTGATTTTAGCGAAGTCATTGGACTTCGAGGGCCAAATATGTTAGAAATAACGAACGATGAGATGGAGAAACACGGTCACATAGAATAAAAGGAACCACAAGATGAGGGATCACTTGGGTGGCTAGGAGTCGAGGTCAAGCCGTCTCCCCTTAAGACTTATTCACTAGACCGTGAAAAGACTCAAGGGTAAAACCTAACTTCTTGTAAGCAAAGTAACAAGATTTTTCATGGGTTCTCAAAGAATGTTGCTGCAGTCAACACCTCAAAGAGTGTGTTGAAACTCTCTAGAAACTTGAAGAAGAAGATGATTGAGGTTGTAGATGAATGTGCAATTCATCCACCTTATACAGAGAACTTTGGAGCCATCAAGAGGGTCAAACTTGCCATAAACATAGAGCATAATCCATGGGATTTGGTTGACTCATAAAGATGAGAAATCAAGACTGATTTCTCAGTCAAATCTCATCCCAAAACATGCTCAAAAGGATTTGACCACGAAGCATAAATCAAGGGATTTCGAAATCAATCCCAGTAGTGCTCAATACGACCCGTGTTGGATCAACACGGTCCGTGTTGAAGCCAACACGACCCGTGTTGGATCAACACGGTCCGTGTTGATCCTAAGCACTCTTTTTAAACTCTCTGGACGTCAACACGGGTCGTGTCATACTGAACACGATCCGTGTTGAGTCCATTTTCCTTGTTAAGCTCTTATTCGACCTCCCGGTCGATCCTATGCTTATACCTTATAATTTTATGCCTCTAAACTCTTGAAATATTCCAACAATCCCCCGCCATTTCAAGAGTACCACTTGAAATAGCCTGGGATCCCTCACTTGGGTAAAAATACCCCCGCCATACATGGCGACTTCTAGAAAGATTCAACACCCAAGAAATCGAGGAGTTGTTATGCGTCATGAAAGTGTCTCACGAGTTGAACCTTCACTTAGTTTACATAAATTTCAATTAGTCTGAATGATAAAGTAGACAAGCTTTGAACTTTACATCCTTATTTGACTAATTGGATACATACACACACACAATCCAAAACCTTGCTTAAAACAATAGACACTATTTCAAACCGGCCATGTGTCCCATACCCTCCGCGAGAACAATCAAGCCCAGCCCTAGGCTATCTAAAGCGGCCCACTTCATGTCCTCGCATAAGCAGACTTTTACGCCTCGTAATAGAGCTTCCCATCTCAACGATTCAAAGTCTGTTAATGAGTCATAGACCCAAACCTCTTGAACATTACGGTTCTTAAGCATCATCTTATCCTTGGGATGATTTATCTTAAAAATTTTGATGCTCCCATTATCATTCAACGTTGTCGACCATTGAACTCAAGACTTGACAAGAGGTGTCAAGCGTGAGTTGGAGCTCTGTTGATGATAATATATAATTGGGCTTTACTCCCATCCCCTTATCAAGGATCACTAGTGAACCTTGTGACCTTGAAAGAACTTGATCATGATACCTTTGAGTGCTCTCAATTAACTAAGATCACTAGATAAATACATATCTTTCCATGACCTTACTTATCATGATCATGATCATATCTTAAACTTAACATTTCTTTCCTTCATCATAGTTGTGATTACACCATCACACTATAGGATTAAGTAAGAAATACTTTACCACTTATCATAGTACGACTAAACCATCGCATTATAATCTTTGGTAAACTTTAAGATATTGAGTTCATATTTGAACTTACAAACCGAATGCTTAGTAGGCGAAAACCTTTGAACTATACATTCTTTTGTAATGTCAAATCTCATGATCTCAAACCATTATCCAAATAACATGGATAATCCTCGTAATGCTTATCTTAATAACATAACTATAACATTTTCCAAGATGTTGGTCTACTTGTATAGTTACATTGAAAAAAATGCTTACAAGATCAAAATTTTCTTTTGATTTTTCGCATTCTTTTCCTTATCACTATGTCTTCATCCAAGTACCTTGGATTACATAGCCACTACTTATACTTTAGAACAACCTTATAAATCAAATTAACATTTGATTTTCCATGTTCTTCGCATAACTATATCCAAATAACATTTGGATTTCATAGTTAAAACTTATTGCCTTAGAACCTTGTAAATCAAACTAACATTTGACTTTCGTGTTCTTTGAATAACTATATCCAAATAACTTCGGATTTCATAGTTATAGCCTTTGTATAAATCAAAATGGTATTTGATTTTCCATGGAAGAAACTTCTTCCAAATTTAACTTGAAGAAACACTTAAGTTTTATGGAAATTAGATTCCATATTATGTGCAACTTAAAACATTACACTTTCAACCATTTGCAACAAAACTTGAATATCATAAACTTGAATACCATATGTAATGAAACTTATTACATATCTTAACATTGGCTAGGCGAGAAAGAACCTCAATTGATCTTGAATGATTATCTTCATAGTTATATGACCTTTATTCTCATATAATGAAACATCATTCTAATTGGGTCATATCTCCTTATATGATTAAATCCATTTATTAAATATTAAATACGGAACTCATAATCATTCGTCCCGTGAGTCAATCTTACTCAAAAATATTAATCCATAAACCATTTAAGGATGGATCAATCAAATGTATATGAGAGTCATATGCATTTCGCTTTGTAGCAAACTTGATTGAATCCTACATAGCAAACATGTAAACTTGATTAATAGACTATTAACAAATGAAGTAATAATCATCCAATTCTATGACACATGAACTTAGGTAAACATCATGCGTTCAAAAATATATGATCATGCACATAGTCCAACATCATACATTATGCAACTTATCTTATAGTAGATACATACTACTTACATTCGTACACGATGAACACTTATAATCTCACTAAATGGCGGTAAAGCCAAGTACATGTATTCAACTTAAACACATGAATACATAACGCCATGATTATCCTTACATCTTACATAATCATGTACTTAACAAGCCTTAACCATATGCCTCAATATGTAAGCCATATATATTAGCATACAAACCATACAAAGTATGAACCTTCTCATAAACATTTACTTTATTTCATGAAGAAACATCATATATGACAAAGTAAACACTTAACAACAATATCATCTTGATAATAACATGAGAAACTTGCACTTATGAATAAATTTGTGTCTATGTTACTTATGACACACCCATAGCCCATATGCTTATAAAAATCACGTGAACTGACATTATTTCTTATTAGGCTATGCTAAACTTATTGAAACATTCTTATGCGTGAAACTTATCACTACCATGACAAACAAGAAATCTACATTTCTACTTGTACTCATATGAACAATATATATTATTCATATCTTAAAGATTAAGAAAACATGTCATGGCTTAACTTATTCACGCAATGTAACAATATGAGTTTACTTGATCTTATACTTTAACCAAAGTTAACACAAGTACTTAATAAACATCATATGATACTCTTGAGCTTGTCATGCCTCAAACATAAAAGGAATATACCATGATTGATTAGTAACATGCATATTAGCACACTTGAAACTTAGATCAATCAAAACATTTTAACAAGGCATATTTGCATAAGTGCTAACCAAAATATATAACGACATATATATTTAAACAACTTATAATCATGAATACTTGTCAAGCACTTATAAACATATGATTGTCAAAACTTTAAGCATAATAAACATAAACTCACATTAGACAATCAACTTGAACTTGAGAGAAACATGCAAAGACTTAAAACATATGAGCAAACATATAAATTAACCTTCTTTGCATAATCAAATAAATAAGAATTAATCACATGAATTCATCTTGCAACAAATTACCACGAATCCAAAGTCTCACAACTTATAAATTTCCATGTCAAACTCATACATTTCATGAACACTTGCATCTTTATTCATATTATGTATGCTTAACAAGACATGAACCAAACAAGACAACACAAGTATATATCTTAAAAATATATATACTAACGAAACAAGAACTTTCATGAATAAACATTGTCTTAACTCAAGCATGCTTTTATCTCTAGTGGAGAATAATACTAGTCATGTACATAAACTTAAACATGTGAATCATATAGATTGACATACATACTTGCACATGTACATACTTGAAAAATTAAACATTCATGCTTGTCATTCCATCAATTAACAACAAATTGATAAACTCATGTACTTAACAACAAATAATCATGATAAACTTAATTAAACAATTACCATGCTTTATATTCAATAAACAACTCATATATGAATATACAACATATATATACTTAATCATAGAAATACATGCCATAGAACTCATAAACTCACTAAAACATGGCACTTTGTGATTTACTTAATAATAATAAAATCACACTTAACATTTTGGCATAAAGAAACATGTACTCACAAATACCTTAACACACCACTTTCTTGAAAACTTGTAAATGGTGACTTAACAAGGTGCATAAATTAAATCTCAACATGTTTCTAATTAATCCTTTAAATTGAATTAATCCAATTTCAAATCAAAGAAGAACTATGCCATTCAAAATCAACCAAAATCCAACTTAATTAAAATAAATAACTTATCTCGATATGAAGACAATCTCGTCATACTCCTTGAACATCTTGAGTATAAACATCAATCACCATTGCCACAACCGATCGAGATCTCAACTACATCAGTCAAATGAATCACAATTGATTAAAAATCTTGATAATTAAAAGTAACAAACTTGAATAAACAAACTTGTATAAAACAACATAAACTTTTCTTTCGATTCCATAGCATCTTGATCTTGATTTCCATCCCTCAACCTCGACCATCCATAGTGAATAAGTCTTAAGATTGTTGGAAATAACGAACGATGAGATGGAGAAACACGGTCACATGGAATAAAAGGAACCACAAGATGGGGGATCACTTGGGTGGCTAGGAGTCGAGGTCAAACCGTCTCCCCTTAAGACTTATTCACTAGACCGTGAAAATACTCAAGGGTAAAACCTAACTTCTTGTAAGCAAAGTAACAAGATTTCTCATGGGCTCAAAGAATGTTGCTGCAGTCAACACCTCAAAGAGTGTGTTGAAACTCTCTAGAAACTTGAAGAAGAAGATGATTGATGTTGTAGAAGAATGTGCAATTCATCCACCTTATATAGAGAACTTTGGAGCCATCAAGAGGGTCAAACTTGCCATAAACATAGAGCATAATCCATGGGATTTGGTTGACTCATAAAGATGAGAAATCAAAACTGATTTCTCAGTCAAATCTCATCCCAAAACATGCTCAAAAGGATTTAACCACAAGGCATAAATCAAGGGATTTCGAAATCAATCCCAACAGTGCTCAACACGACCCTGTTGAAGCCAACACGACCCGTGTTGGATCAACACGGTCCGTGTTGATTCTGAGCACTCTTTTTAAACTCTCTGGACGTCAACACGGGTCGTGTCATAGTGAACACGATTCGTGTTGAGTCCATTTTCCTTGTTAAGCTCTTATTCGACCTCCCGGTCGATCCTATGCTTATACCTTATAATTTTATGCCTCTAAACTCTTGAAATATTCCAACAAAATAAGCAAGGTCCAGCCACTTAATAAATTTGAAAGATGGTTTGGTTGGTTGGGAATGAAACTTGGTTTTGAAAGGTTTTGACTTATTCACTTCTCCCCCAAAAATGAATTGAAATGGATTTTAAATGCTTTTAACGGTTAGGGGTAGACATTGTTGAGTCCTCCTCATGTTTTAAATGTTTTGTTTTCTGGTGAAGAATTCTATGCTGGGAATAAGAATTAGCAAGTGAGGAGGTTCGTTAGATTTTATTGTTTTGAATAAAGAGTTGGTTGTGTTTTTTAGACTTGAAATCTTTCAGTAGTTTTGTTGTCTTGAAACCAGATTGTTGCTAAGTTTAATTCGAAGTTTGGTTGTTTAGTTAATCTCTATTCTTTCCTTGTACTTCTCTGGAGGTACGGCAGTGACGCCCGTTCTTCCTTTGACTTTTCTGCTATTTTTTGTTGGTCAACGTTAGGTTTGACCGTTAGTTTTTAAAATCGAATTTTCAGGGCGTTACAGAATGGTATCAGAGCTCTGGGTTACGACCTGGTAGCTCCTAAGCGTCTATTAGGTTTAGTTAGAGCTTAGGAAGCTACGTTTGGAGTGATGAGGGTAGGATGTGGGAATGGGAGGTGTGTCTCCTTCTTTGTTTCCTTTGTGTTGTAATTGCATGTTTGTAATTTTTGATATCTTTCGGATATGTCATAATGTCGCCATTGCTTTGAGCACCCGACTCTTGCATCTCTGAAAGACCTAAATCCCGAGGAGGATATGGAATACAACTAGATGAGGGTCGAGAACCAAAAGAAGGCCCAGACGTGGATTCAGAGGCTAAAGGCAGACATGATTTACGAAGAGCAGCCGTTTTAGATTTGAAGTTATGGAGAGAGGCAGCTTCGAAGAAATATCGTCCTTGTAGTAAAGGTACGATGGGAGAACCACGCCACAACGGAAGTGATTTGGAAAGCGAAGGAGGGATTGAGATCAAAGTATCCGCACCTACCCAAGGTATGAGTTATGTCGAGTTTCAAGGACGGAACGCTTTTGAAAAGGGTAATGATGTAAAACCCCGAGTTTATGGTTAGTGCCACCGTTAGTTCCGTCTAGCAGACCATTGGTTTTCAGTTTAAGTTTCGAGGACGAAACTTCTTTTAAGGGGTTAATGAGGTTAAATCCCGAAAATTTGAAGTGGTTGACCATTAAGTCATTAGTATTATTTTATGTTACGTTATTTATTATGTTTTTAAAATGCAAACGCTTGAGCTCATAGGACCGTCGAGGGAATATCAGGGGTAATTTAGTCTTTCTCTTCGTGCATGGTTATGCATGTGAATAGGGGGTATTATGGTTATTTATATGTTAATAATTGGTGAAAATGTGTTGGTTTTATTTAGATAATTATGTGGCTAATTTTAGTATTAACATTATTATTATTTTTTTCAGAAAATAAAATCATAATTTCCTTTAGCTAATTAGAAGCCATACGCGGTTTTTAGTTTCCAGATTATCTTGTTCCACTAAGTTATATTAATTAGTATTTATGGTAATTATTGTAACCTACACTAATACTATGCAAACCCTAAGCGTAACCTTAATCCCCTCAACCTCCCACTCTCTTCTCTGCTGATAACCGCTACTCCAGCCGTCAACCACCAGCGCCGTCGGCCGCCGCCACCACCCAGGTTGCCACAACCACCGCACCAACCACCACCTCCTCTTTCTCTCTATATCACAGTCATCTTCCCTCTCCCTTTCTCTCTCTCGTTTCTGCTCCACCATGCGCCACCACCAGACAACTGTACGTGGCACCACCGTCGCCATAGCCATTGTCGCTGCACCACCGTCCTCGCCGTCTGACCCCACCGTGACCACCCTCGATGTCGTCGCACCACCATGCCACAAAGTATAACAATCGTTGCTGTTGCCGCTGCCATGCCAAACATGACCACTAGACCTGACGCGTTGCCGTAACCGTCGTTCTGATTGCCACCGCTCATCCCGACGTGCCTCACCTTCCGACGACGCTGCCGCCGCCGACCCCCTTCGACTGCCGCTGATTCTTCCTAGTAACTCCATACATAAACCCTTCCTATTGTTTGGTTTCTTTTGCTATGTTATTAGTATTGATTAGGATTATTAGTACTATTGTTTGGATTATTATTACCTTTCTGTTGGTAGTTGTTATTGTCATGCTATTGGTTTAGTTTTCACATGATTCTAGGGTGTTCTGTATGTTTGTAATTCATTGGTTTGTAAATCTTGGTGCTTGTAGGTAATAGAAGTTTGAGTACACCAGAATGTATTGACTAGCTTAGGGAAATTGTGGCTCATAGGATCGAATTCATCAGTTTGTTTCTTTCATTTCTATTACCATGTTATGATTATTATTATTTGTTTAATATGAGTTTATTATGATTTAATTTGCAAGCATTATATGATTGTTATTATTATATGATTTCTTTTAAAAAGGTCTTGTTTAAATCTTCTTATGGTTTTTACAAATTATATTATATGGTGTTTAGTAGTGTTTTGGTCCTTGATGTATCAATCATATTATTTTGGTTATTATCATGTGCGGTATTGTTATACGAGTTTTATCGATTTTTTCTTTATTTAAAAATACTTCAAATGTTGGTCATGAATGAGGTTTAGTACCCTTGCTGTCCGTGGCTTGTTTCCATAAGGTTAGATGCCGAAAATATGAGTTTTTTTGTTGCCTTTATGGTTGGTTTTTAAGAAAATGTTTATTTTGAAAATTTAATTGTTTATGTGAGAATTCGGTGTTAGCCTGAGTATAGTTTGACCTTGGTTGTGTTAGGGGTGAAGGAGAAGGTAGTTGACCTTAAGTGGACTGTTTAGAGACTAAAGTTGGAGTCTCGGAATGGTTTGATTGGAATTAGGATCGAAAAACCCAAAATAAAAACCCGGTCAGTTTAGACAGAGTTTATGAGTCGTACGATATCGGTCACCATTTATTGTTTAATTAATATTTATCCCTACCATTTGATATAGAAATACATTAGGATGTTAGCTTTCATTGAAATTTTACGGATTACGATTTGGAGGTGTATATTCTGAGTTACGACCCAAACAACGCACCTAGGTTAGAACTGGACAGGTTGTGTAATTGGCTGTTTTGAGGATCTTAGGAGGTGTTTTAGATCTCACGGTCAACATAAGAGTTTTCGTAGACATCCCGATGTTTCCAGAAAGTCCAAAACCATACCCATAGGATGTGGGGAAGTTAAGTTATGGTTCGTTTTATTGGAGTATTAAATTTTGTCCAGTTTACCCTTTTGAATTAATGTGTTGTTATGTGTGAATTATTAGATTGATTGTAATATGGGATTGTTTGTGATATGTGATAGTTAGATGATGTGATATATGTTAAAAATGTTAATTTATGAATGCTGGGAACCTTATAGTGTTCCTCGGGGTGGGCTAGGTGAAAAATAGATTTGCGTTAACTTGGTACGACACGTTTTTAATTTTAGAATTTTCGTTATTTCTAGGCGCGTTCTTAACCGTTCGATTTAGTGAGCTCAAGTGTGTTATGAAGTAAGGAGAAGAATTGTCAGGTAATGTCTATGTCCTAATCTCAATTGGGACGCACTTATATGTTTTATGGTTTTTGATTATGTTTTAGAATTTTACATCCCGAAAGGGGATTTTATGGTGAAAATTGACTGTCTGTTTTGGATGTCGAGTTATGTTCTTGAGTTGGTAAAATGTGGACAGACGTTTATGTGTGATTTGGAAATGATTTTGGAAATTTGGGATTTGGATTGGATAAGATTAGATTGTTGAGTTCAGAATGGTGTGATATTAAACCTCATTAATAATTCAAACGTAACGTAAATACAAGTTCGGGCAACACCCCCGAAGATCAGGTTCTGGGCATCCTCTAGGGGGATTGTCAAGAGATCAGAGATGCCTGTTAAGTGCTTCTCCCCGGAGGTTAGTTTTATGAACGTGTGTTAAATTCATGCGAGAAAAATCGCTTAATGAAGCGTTCCGTCCGTATGATTGTGATTGTGAATGATTGAGATTGATATTGAGATTGAGATTGTGATATTGAGATTTTGATTATAGCGAAGTCATTGGACTTCGAGGGCCAAATAAGCAAGGTCTGGCCGCTTAATAAATTTGAAAGATGGTTTGGTTGGTTGAGAAAGAAACTTGGTTTTGAAAGGTTTTAACTTATTCTCTTCTCCCCCAAAAATGAATTGAAATGGATTTTAAATGGCTTTAACGGTTAGGGGTAGACAATGTTGAGTCCTCCTCATGTTTTAAATGTTTTGTTTTCTGGTGAAGAATTCTATGCTGGAAATGGGAATTAGCAAGTGAGGAGGTTCGTTAGATTTTATTGTTTTGAATAAAGAGTTGGTTGTGTTTTTTAGACTTGAAATCTTTCAGTAGTTTTGTTGTCTTGAAACCAGATTGTTGCTAAGTTTAATTCGATGTTTGGTTGTTTAGTTAATCTCTATTCTTTCCTTGTACTTCTCCGGAGGTACGGCAGTGACGCCCGTTCTTCCTTGGACTTTTCCTCTATTTTTGTTGGTCAACGTTAGGTTTGACCGTTAGTTTTTAAAATCGAATTTTCAGGGCGTTACAGTATGGTATCAGAGCTCTTGGTTACGGCCTGGTAGCTCCTATGCGTCTATTAGGTTTAGTTAGAGCTTAGGAAGCTACGTTCGGAGTGATGAGGGTAGGATGGGGGAATGGGATGTGTGTCTCGTTCTTTGTTTCCTTTGTGTTGCAATTTCATGTTTGTAATTTTTGATATCTTTCGGATATGTCATAATGTCGCCATTGCTATGAGCACCCGACTCTTGCATCTCTGAAAGACCTATATCCCGAGGAGGATATGGAATACAACCCGATGAGGGTCGAGAACCAAAAGAAGGCCTCGACGTGGATTCAGAGGCTAAAGGAAGACATGACTTACGAAGAGCAACCGTTCGAGATTTGAAGTTATGGAGAGAGGCAGCTTCGAAGAAATATCGTCCTTGTAGTAAAAGTACGATGGGAGAACCACACCACAACGGAAGTCATTTGGGAAGCGAAGGAGGAGATGAGATCAAAGTATCCGTAGCTACCCAAGGTATGAGTTATGTCGAGTTTCAAGGACAGAACGCTTTTGAAAAGGGTAATGTTGTAAAACCCCGAGTTTATGGTTAGTGCCACCGTTAGTTCCGTCTAGCAAACCGTTGGTTTTGAGTTTAAGTTTTGAGTACGAAATTTCTTTTAAGGGGTTAATGATGTCAAATCCCGAAAATTTGAAGTGGTTGACCGTTACGTCGTTAGTATTATTTTATGTTACGCTATTTATTATGTTTTTAAAATGCTAACGCTTGAGCTCATAGAACCGTCGAGGGAATATAAGGGGTAATATAGTCTTTCTCTTCGTGCATGGTTATGCATGGGAATAGGGGGTATTATGGTTATTTATATGTTAATAATTGGTGAAAATGTGTTGATTTTATTTAGATAATTATGTGGCTAATTTTAGTATTAACATTATTATTATATTTTTCAGAAAATAAAATCATAATTTCCTTTAGCTAATTATAGCCATACGCGGTTTTTAGTTTCCAGATTATCTTGCTCCACTAAGTTATATTAGTTAGTATTTATGTTAATTATTGTAACCTACACTAATACTATGCAAACCCTAAGCGCCTTAATCCCCTCAACCTCCCACTCTCTTCTCTGCTGATAACCGTCGCTCCAGCCGTCAACCACCAGCGCCCTCGGCCGCCGTCACCACCCAGGTTGCCACAACCACCGCACCGACCACCACCTCCTCTTTCTCTCTCTCTATCACAGTCATCTTCCCTCTCCCTTTCTCTCTCTCGTTTCTGCATCCACCGCGCGCCACCACCAGACAACGGTACGTGACACCACCGTCTCAATAGCCATCGTCGCCGCACCAGCGTCCTCGCCGCCTAACCTCACCGTGACCACCCTCGATGTCGTCGCACCACCAGGTCAAAAGTATAACAATCGTTGTTGTTGCCGCTGCCATGCCAAACATGACTCCCAGACCTGACGCCAGAATCGTCGTTGCTCGATCGCCGCCGTCCGACGACGTTGTTGCCGCCACGACCCCTTCGATCGGCAATGATTCTTCCCAGTAACTCCATACGTAAACCCTTCCTATTGTTTGGTTTCTTTTGCTATGTTATTAGTGTATTGATTAGGATTATTAGTACTATTATTTGGATTATTATTATCTTTTTGTTGGTAGTTGTTATTGTCATGCTATTGGTTTAGTTTTCACATGATTCTAGGGTGTTCAGTGTGTTTGTATTTCATTGGTGTGTAAATCTTTGTGCTTGTAGGTAATAGAAGTTTGAGTACACCAGAATGTATTGACTAGCTTAGGGAAATTGTGACTCATAGGATCGAATTCATCAGTTTGTTTCTTTCATTACTATTACCATGTTATGATTATTATTATTTGTTAAATCTGAGTTTATTATGATTTATTTTGCAAGCATTACATGATTGTTAATTATTATATGATATCTTTTAAAAGGGTCTTGTTTAAATCTTCTTATGATTTTTACAAATTAAATTATATGGTGTTTAGTAAAGTTTTGGTCCTTGATGTATCAATCATATTATTTTGGTTATTATTAGGGGCGGATCTGGCATATACTCAGTGGAGTCAAGCGACTTCACTGGAATTTTGAAAAAAAAAATGATTTTGGAAAAGAAAATCATATTACATTTATATATATATAACTATGCACATAGAATATCGTTAATAGAAGGGTAGCGGTGCGGCATGGGTGTCTTTGCTCAGTTATTGAGGTGCGAGTTCAATTCTTATCATGTGTAGCCATAGACTTCTTTTTTTAAATCGATCCACTGCTTGTCTGCTTCCCTCCATCAATAAAGATGCGAGTTCGATTCCTACTGCCTAGCCGTCCAGCTCTATCGTTGCCAAAAACTAGTAATTTTTCAATATCGAAATATATCAAATTTTTATGCGGTGAATTTTTGTGGAAATTTGAACACTTTGCAAAATATTGATGAACATTTTAATAATATTAATAAATTCATAATGAATTTTATAATTAATACTGATTAATTTTTAAAAACAATTTGATATAAGTGGTGTATCTATATAGGTATACCATGGTAGACCATATAACGATTGTCCCCCCCCCCCCCCAAGACCACCAACTCAAAACAGAGAACTTGTTGTCGTCGACGCCTGACGGCAACTGCCTTTGTGCGTGTTTTGTAGCCGCCAACCACAGTCTACGCTCGATTTGCTGTCAATCTCCATCTTCTGGTCCATCTCTTTATATTCATTCTCTCAACTCAACCTCTTGTTCGTGACTTATTATTTGAAATTACTCTCTATTTCTAAGTTTGTATTATCTTTCATGACTCTTCTATAATTCATTCTTAATTCTCGTGACACTCTATTAGTTTCTCAATTTTCATGTGGCTAAATTAGGTTTGTATTTATTGATTTGTTAAATGAGTCAATATTATCAAATTAAGGGTACCTATTCATGAACTGAATTATGTGAATGTTATGAAAATAGAATTTATTAATTGGATGAATAACTTACTATGTTTCTATTTGACTTCGAAGATCTCAATTATTAAGACTTTGAATATTTAATTGCCAGTTAGTTGAACTATGAATGATTAATTTGTCAACTTACTTTAGGTTTTATTAAATTTTAATTTTTTTTAACAAATTGTTATTGACTCCACTGACTCCACTGACTCTAAATCCTGGATCCGCCACTTGTTATTATCATGTGCGGTATTGTTATACGAGTTTTATCGATTTTTTCTTTATTTAAAAATACTTCAAATTTTGGTCATGAATGAGGTTTAGTACCCTTGTTGTCCGTGATTTGTTTCCATAAGGTTCGATGCCAAAAATTTGAGTTTTATTGTGACCTTTATGGTTAGTTTTTAAGAAAATGTTTTTTTTGAAAATTTAATTGTTTATGTGAGAATTCGGTGTTAGCTTGAGTATAGTTTGACCTTAGTTGTGTTAGGGGATGAATGGGAAGGTATTTGACCTTATGTGCACTATTTAGAGACTCAAGTTAGAGTCCCGGAATGGTTTGATTGGAATTAGGATCGAAAAAACCCAAAATAAAAACCCGGTCAGTTTAGACAGATTTTATGAGTCGTACGATATCGGTCACCATTTATTGTGTAATTAATATTTAGCCCTACTATTTGATCTAGAAATTCCTTAGGATGTAAGCTTTCATAGGAATTTTGAGGATTGGGATTTTGAGGTCTATATTCTGAGTTACGACCCAAAGAACGCACCTAGGTCAGAACTGGACATGTTTAGTAATTAGCTGTTTTTGAGGACCATAAAGGGTGTTTTAGGTCTCGGAGCCAACATAAGAGTTTTAGTAGACATCCCTATGTTTCCAGAAAGTCCAAAACCATACCCATAGGATGTGGGGAAGTCAAGTTATGGTTCGTTTTATTGGAGTATTAAATTCGGTCCAGTTTACTCTTTTGAATTAATGTGTTGTTATGTGTGAATTATTAGATTGATTGTAATATGTGAGTGTTTGTGATATGTGATTGTTAGATGATATGATATATGTTTAAAATGTTAATTTATGAATCCTGGGAACCTTATAGTGTTCCTAGGGGTGGGCTAGGTAGAAAATAGATTAGCGTTAACTTGATACGACACGTTTTTAATTTTAGAAATTTCGTTATTTCTTGGCGCATTATAAACCGTTCAATTTAGTGAGCTCAAGTGTGTTCTGAAGTAAGGAGAAGAATTGTCAGGTAATGTCTATGTCCTAATCCCTACTGGGATGCACATTATATGTTTTATGGTTTTTGATTATGTTTTAAGAATTTAGCATCCTGAAAGGGGATTTTATGGTGAAAATTGACTGTCTGTTTTGGATGTCGAGTTATGTTCTTGAGTTGGAAAAATGTGGACAGTCGTTTATGTGTGATTTGGAAATGATTTTGGAAATTTGGGATTGGATTGGATTGGATTGGATCGTTGAGTTCGGAATGGTGTGATATTAAACCTGATTAATAATTCAAACGTAACGTAAATACAGGTTCGGGCAACACCCCCGAAGGCCAGGTTATGGGAATCCTCTAGGGGGGTTGTCAAGAGATCAACGATGCCTGATAAGTGCTACTTCCTGGGGGTTAGTTTTATGAACGTGTGTGAAATGGATGGTCATCCGGATGATTGTGATTGTGAATGATTGCGATTGATATTGAGATTGAGATTGTGATATTGAGATTTTGATTATAGCGAAGTCATTGGACTTCGAGGGCCAAATAAGCAAGGTCCCCCGCTTAATAATTCTGAAAGATGGTTTGGTTGGTTGAGAAAGAAACTTGGGTTTGAAAGGTTTTGACTTTTTCACTTCTCCCCCAAAAATGAATTGAAATGGATTTTAAATGGTTTTAACGGTTAAGGGTAGACATTGTTGAGTCCTCCTCATGTTTTAAATGTTTTGTTTTCTGGTGAAGAATTCTATGCTGGGAATGGGAATAAGCAAGTGAGGACTTTCGTTAGATTTTATTGTTTTGAATAAAGAGTTGGTTCTGTTGTTGACTTGAAATCTTTCAGTAGTTTTGTTGTCTTGAAACCAGATTGTTGCTAAGTTTAATTCGAGTTTTGGTTGTTTAGTTAATCTCTATTCTTTCCTTGTACTTCTCCGAAGGTACGGTAGTGACGCCCGTTCTTTTTTTGACTTTTCCGCTAGTTTTTGTTGGTCAACGTTAGGTTTGACCGTTAGTCTTTAAAATCGATTTTTCAGGGCGTTACAGAATGATATCAGAGCTCTGGGTTATGACCTGGTAGCTCCTAAGTGTCTATCAGGTTTAGTTAGAGCTTAGGAAGCTACGTTCGGAGTGATGAGGGTAGGATGGGGGAATGGGATGTGTATCTCCTTCTTTGTTTCCTTTATGTTGCAATTGCATGTTTGTAATTTTTGATATCTTTCGGATATGTCATAATGTCGCCATTGCTATGAGCACCCGACTCTTGCATCTCTGAAAGACTTAAATCCCGAGGAGGATATGGAATACTACCGGATGAGGGTCGAGAACCACAAGAAGGCCCCGACAAGGATTCGGAGGCTAAAGGAGGATATGACCTACGAAGAGCAGCAGTTCGAGATTCGAAGTTATGGATAGAGGCAGCTTCGAAGAAATATCGTCCTTGTAGTAAAGGTACGATGGGAGAACCACGCCACAACGGAAGTGATTTGGAAAGCGAAGGAGGGATTGAGATCAAAGTATCCGCACCTACCCAAGGTATGAGTTATGTCGAGTTTCAAGGACGGAACGCTTTTGAAGAGGGTAATGATGTAAAACCCCGAGTTTATGGTTAGTGCCACCGTTAGTTTCGTCTAGCAGACCGTTGGTTTTGAGATTAAGTTTCGAGAACGAATTTTTTTTTAAGGGGTTAATGATGTTAAATCCCAAAAATTTGAAGGTGTTGACCGTTACGTTGTTAGTGTTATTTTATGTTACGTTATTTATTATGTGTTTAAAATGCTAATGCTTGAGCTCGTAGGACCGTCGAGGGAATATCAGGGGTAATATAGTCTTTCTCTTCGTGCATGGTTATACATGGGAATAGGGTGTATTATGATAATTTATATGTTAATAATTGGTGAAAATGTGTTAGTTTTATTTTGGTAATTATGTGGCTAATTTTAGTATTAACATTATTATTATTATTTTCAGAAAATAAAATCATAATTTCCTTTAGCTAATTATAGCCATACTTGGTTTTTAGTTTCCAGATTATCTTGTTCCAGTAAGTTATATTAGTTAGTATTTATGTTAATTATGGTAACCTACACTAATACTATGCAAACCCTAAGCGTAACCTTAATCCCCTCAACCTCCCACTCTCTTCTCTGTTGATAACCGCCACTCCAGCCGTCAACCACCAGCGCCCTCGGCCGCCGCCACCACCCAGGTTGCCACAACCACCGCACCGACCACCACCCCCTCTTTCGCTCTCTATCACAGTCATCTTCCCTCTCCCTTTCTCTCTCTCGTTTCTGCTCCACCATGCGCCACCACCAGACAACTGTACGTGACACCACCGTCGCCATAGCCATCGTCGCCGCACCACCGTCCTCGCCGCCTGACCCCACCGTGACCACCCTCGATGTCGTCGCAACACCATGCCACAAAGTATAACAATCGTTGCTGTTGCCGCTGCCATGCCAAACATGACCACCAGACCTGACGCATTGCCGTAACCGTCGTTCTAACTGCCGCCACTCATCCCGACATGCCTCACCGTCCGACGACGCTGCCGCTGCCGACCCCCTTCGACTGCCGCTGATTCTTCCTAGTAACTCCCTACGTAATCCCTTACTATTGTTTGGTTTCTTTTGCTGTGTTATTAGTGTTCTGATTAGGATTATTAGTACATTATTTGGATTATTATTATCTTTCTTTAGTTTGTCATACAACTCATTCTTCTCCAAAGTAGTTAATACCAACCTGAAATGTTCACCATGTTCTTCCACTGTCTTCGAATAAGTCAAAATGTCATTAATGAAAACTACAAAAAATTTATCTAGATAGGGTCTGAATACCCTATTCATGAGTTCCATAAAAACAGCTGGGGCATTTGTTAGCCCAAAAGGTAGTACCAAGAACTCATAATGCCCATATCGAGTCCTAAAAGCTGTTTTTGGTACGTCTTCCCTCTTGATTTTCAGGTGATGGTAACCCGACCTCAAATTAATTTTGGAAAATACCGCGGATCCTACCAATTGATCAAACAAGTTATCTATTCTGGGTAGGGGGTATTTATCTTAATGGTCACTCTATTCAACTCGCGATAATCAATACACAACCTCAAGCTTCCGTCCTTTTTCTTAACAAAGAGCACTAGGGCTCCCCAAGGTGAGACACTAGGTTGAATGAGGCCTTAATCTAATAATTCTTGCAATTGGACCTTCAACTTAGCCAATTCTGCAGGTGCCATTCAATAAGGGGTTTTAGATATAGGGGCAATCCTTGGTATGAGATCGATCGAAATTCGACTTCTCGTTCAGGAGGTAAACCAGGTACTTCTTGAAATACTCCGGGATATTCATTCACAACTGGGATGTTTCCTATATCGAGTTCTATCGGTTCAGTAACTTGCACTCACACAAATAACCTTCACATCCTTGCCTCACCCATTTGAAGGCCTTCATCGCAGACACAATTGGTATTGGTTTATGTAGATTACTTCCTATAATCTCACACTTCTCACCATCCATAGAAGAAAGAGTTACTGTCTTTTGAGCACAATCAATGGTCGCTTGATACTTGGCTAACCAATCCATGCCTAAGATAACATCAAACCCCTCAAAGTCTAACTGAACTAGATCCGCTTCCCATGTTTTCCCATTCATGTTCAACAAATAGTTCTTGTAAATAATATCTGTTTGGCAAGTAGATCCTAAGGGAGTGCTTACACACAATTGTACATCCATATCGTAAGGATCACACACAAGTTGTTTGGCTAGCTTAGGGTTTATAAATGAATGGGTGGCTCGAGAATCAAACAGAACACAAGCATAAAGACCATTGACAAGGAATGTACCTGACACTACAGGATTGATGTCATCGTTTTCCCCCCCTTCTAAGCAGAATACACGAGCCCCCGCTGGAGGCTTCCTCCCACGTTGATTTCCCCTTTCTTGAGGATGAGTTGATGGTGGTACATATTGTGCAGGTTGGGCTTGACCTTTTTGACGATAAGGAGGGCGTGCAGTTTGCAGTTAGTCTTGTTGGGGTTGAGGAGGGCGTTGAGACCTATTCCCCTGTCTTGGATTGTTCCTTGCATTCCATGTAGCATTAGGGCAACTTGCCAATATTATGGCCATATTCTCCACATCCAAAACATTGCCCTTGACCACCTCGGTATAGACCATAGTGGCGACGATGGCATCGATAACATTTGGGCATCTCTTCATTATACAGGGGTGGACTCCTCCAACATATCCCATAGTGATAACGATTACATTGGCTACACAAAGGCTTATCTTGGTAATACATCGGTTGTTTCCCCTTTGATTGATTCTCCCTTGCATTACCTCCTCCTCGAAAATCTGGTCTACCCGAATAAGATTTCCTCTTGTTAAACTTCTCTTTACCATCTTCAGCCTTCATTAACAACTCAAGCTATTTTTACAGCTAGTTGGTAGAGATCTTGGAACTTGGTGTAGACTTGTCCAGTAGTGAAAGTTTTGATTTCTACTCTTAGACCATACTCAAAGCGACTTATCTTCATCTCCTCTGTAGCCACTTGGGATGGTGCAAAGCGACTAAGTTCATTAAAATGGGCCGCATATTCCATCAGGCCTTCGTGTTCCCCCTGCTTACACTGAAGGAACTCTTGCTCCTTAGCCCATTGTACATCCTTGGGATGATATTTTGCATCCATAAGGGCTTTAAACTGCTCCCAACCAAGAGGTCGTTCTCTTGCTCCAGGTTTTTACTATACCCCACCAAAACTCGGCCTCCCTTTCAAATTGGTGAGTAGCTAGTTTAACCTTAAACCTGGGAGGACACTCCATAACCTCGAATAGGTTCTCCATCCTCCTAAGCCATTCCTCATAAGCCAAGAGGTCTGCCCCGCCCCCAAATTTGGGTGGGTTAAGTTTGTTAAATTGACATACCATCTCCATTGCAGTAGGACCCGGTGGTGGCGGCGGAGGTGGGATAATGATGCGACGAGGAGGCATCTAGTTGAAACATTCACTTAGATTACCTTAATTTAACTAAAACTCATATTAGCAGTTAAGTTCTAAGGCAACAAATTTCATTTCCACCTAGAGATAAAAGTAACTACACTTTATTCATAAGGTATATTACAAGCATTCACAAAACATTATATTACTAACACGATAATTTAAACGCATTTTAGGCGCCACTTACTACTCTAAGGGGTGACACTACACAAATAACATACATTACATTTGCACAAGAAATGTACTAGAATCCTATCCTTCAGTTGAAAGAGAATTGTCGTCAGAATCCATGGGATCCTCTACAGTAGAGTTTTCTGAACTTAACGGTTCCGGAGGTGGCAAGGGCGGTAAGCCCAACAGTGATGGCATATGTGTCACCAGGGTGAACTCTATGTGAAAGGTTCCGTCCTCCAATTCTAGCATTCTCTCCCAGGTTTCTTGCCAGCCTAACGGATAGGTCACTCCATACCCATCCACCCAACGGACTCAAAAAGTCGCCACTCTTTTAAATCTTCCAGCTTGTGGGGATTCTTGAAACAAGACATCCATCTCATGTCGCTCCAAGGCTACTCTTTCAGTTATATTTCGAGTTAATCCTTGCGTTTGGCTAGGATTTAAAAGATGCTTTTCCACCCATGCATTAGCCCTTTCTTGTCTAAACATCGGATTTGTTCCTAGACCATATACCCCTAGTTGCGGCTCCACCGCAAACAAAAAATCTATCAACCCTTTCTAAGTAAATGGGGTAAAGCGACCTAGGGGTACTCGATCCTGCAAACTCTTAGAAATCTCAGTCCATTGGCCACTTCTTGGCAGTTGATGAATAAAAGAACGTGTCCAAAAGTGACAAGTAAGCCTCCTTGGGCCCCACCAATTACTGAGGTCAATACATCTCCAATATATAACGACATTCCACCATGCCAGCCAAAAGGAAAGGTACATGAAAATATTCAAGCTGAATACCATCCTAAACACATAACAACCATGTAAGTATCAAACTCATACAATAATCGCATATTACATGTAGTTATCACATAACATGAATATAATCACATAGCATGCAATAAATGAATGCACCTCTATATCTTATGGGTTCCAAAGCTTATTTCCTCCTAACCTTATAGGCATCCTCACTTAGATTCCCAAACCTGGCTCTGATACCACCAAATGTAACACCCCTCTTCCCAAATCAGGGGAATTACATCGCCAGGGCCTCTATTAAAGCCCTTAAGGCTAACTTAACAGTTAAAATATAATCTCCTTTGTTTTTTTTAAAACCTGAGAAAATTTCGGCAGAGCTTCCTTTGTAATATGGACTAACCCAAAATACAAGTTGTCATTTCAACCCTACCAAAGACAGTTTAACAACGCTTATGTACAAAAGGGCCACACGCCCGGGCTACACGCCCCTTTCCAACAAACACCCAAAATACAGGTCACCTGCTCTATTTACATGCAACATATACAACACTTATTTATAAACATAACGAGGTTCCCTGCTCCTCCCACGCATTTACTTGGCCCCCAAAATATGGAACAGTTTACTTACTTCTTAGTTGTCACCTGGAGAACGTGGAAAAAGGGGAAAGTGGGGGTATGAGCAAACTACGCGCTCAGTGGATAACCCGCCTCCAAAACAAAACCGATGCACTTAATTATCATAATATAATACATCGAGTCACATAGATATTTAATACACATATTACCAACACTTAGCATAATAGGCGGTTAGCTTGTTCCTAGATTCACATGAAAGAAAAAACAGTTATACCAGAGTACTCACAACCTGTTTTACAACAAAACATTCTGTCACTTAACTATTTCAACCCAAGAGGTCTCGTTTTTTTTTTTCTACTAACTTATGGTCTTTGAGGGATTAAAAAACATCAATATGTATAACACAACAAAAGAAAAAGGAACTTGGTACAGGGACCTCGTAATGAAAATAACAAACCCCGCAATCTTAAACAATAAAAGTACTTTACTCGCCTTTTTCTTTGCAAAACTTAGCAAAGCACAGTAAAAGATTTTTCTTCCCTTCTTTCCCTTTCCTTTTTTTTGATAAAAATTCGTGCCATGCGCGTAGGGTACTTTCAGTACTCTCCAGTCGGGGCCGATTCCCCTTTTAGACAGTTAGTTTAACTTTCCGGGAGTTCTAACGTCAATGGACTTTATATACTTAGTCGATTCGATTCCCCTTTACAGGTATAACCCGACTTTCCAATTAGTCCATAGTACCTAGTGCAATGCACCTAGCCCGAAAACCAATTCAAACCGCTTTACAAATCAAATAAAAAGAGCACTTCCTTCCATTCAATTTCAAGATAACACCTTCCAAACAATTTTCCACCTCTTTGAACTCGTTTAGAAATCGACCTTTGGCAATCAGATTTATTACTTAATATACATAATTTCTGGAAATCAAACTTTGTCAAATAGGGACTGAAAACCCCTTGTCAAACAGAGACTTAATATCAAAGATTTATTACTCCGCTTCTTGCTTGTAAAATCAAGTGATACAAAACGAGGGCTGGAAATAGACTTATTTCAATTAGCAACCTGACCCCATATAAATCACTAGTATTTAACTACATCAGAAAAACCAGGCAACCCGTAATAACAGTTTATACACCCAAAAACCGACCAACTAAACACAGACGATTTCTATGCTAACAAGTTAACACATAGCAACAGAAACGGTACTCCCAAAAAGAAAGATTACTCTTGCTACTACTTACTTTCATAAATTCAATATCCCCTTTTCCATCCAACAAAGTAGCAGGCTTGTAAATTGTTCTTCAATCTCCCTCCATACATACACAATCTCACAACCCCGACACTCATAGTTCGGACCCAAAATTCACCAACTACTTACTCGGTTTCAATATCAATTCCAACCATCCTAATTCGACTAGGCTTTAAAAGAATTTTAAGAAAATAGTAATAAGTAGGATTAGAGTTACCCACTTTGACCAGTAGGATGGTTTCTCATATCCGTCCTAATTGTCACTGCTCCCTGACCCAAATTGCTTCCCAAGTTCGGAGTTTATTTCACTGTATAACAATTCCACCATTAATATTAACTTCCAATCTCATAGAAAAAGATACCAAGACTTAGGGTTGTACGACACAATACCTTCCTGATTTTTGTAGTATTCAACAACTCCAAATCTGGCTTTCGATCAATTTGATTCTACTTCCCTTGAGTGTACCCCATAACCTTCCTTTATACTGAATTACATCCCAAAGAAGACAAATCCATGCCTAATAGAGTTCTTCTTCGCCGCAATTCAACCAACAAGATTTACCGCTTCCGTTCGGTTATCCTTTTCTTCCTTTCTTCTTAATTCGATTCCCCCTTTTGGTCGTATGCTAGTAATTAGGGTAGAGGGAAAAAGATTTTGAACCACTCTATGACTGAGTTCTACCAAAAATGAAGAAGGAAGGAAGAGAATGACATGGTGGTACTTTGGTTACTACCCACCGTTGAGAGAGAGAAGGAACAAGAAGCAGGAGGTGGGTTTGGTTTTGGTAGCCACGCAAGGAAAGAGAAAATGGGAAATGAGTTGTAAATTGGAAACAATCAGGAGGCATTCGGTGCTCCTGATTGTTTTCCAATTTCAATTCCTCCCTTTTCTTTCTTCTTTTCTTTTTGCGAAAAAGAACTCTAATTAACCTAATCATCAACTACCCACTTACTCTTAACTAAGGTTGATTAGTACTCTAATCCCACTTAATTTCTAGACTAACACATATTAACACAATCACACATAATAATCAAATAGGTTGCATAAGAGACCGGGGAAATCTCTAACCACGCAATTAGGGACAGTAATTAGGGTAATTAGTCTGAATTAAAAAATATTTAAAATATCGGGTCTTACATATAGTGTCAGCCGATGGCATTCAAGTTGATCAGGAGAAGATCAAGGCCATTCAAGAGTGGCCTACACCCAGTTCTATTAAGAAAGTAAGAAGCTTTCATGGGTTAGCTTCATTCTATAGAAGGTTTGTAAGAAATTTCAGCACCCTTATGGCACCCATGACAGAAGTAATCAAAGGCAAGTCTCTTCATTGGACTCCAACAACACAGAAGGCCTTTGAGTAGATCAAAGAAAAGCTTACAACAGCTCTAGTACTTGCTTTGCCAAGCTTTTCTAAGGTCTTTGAAGTTGACTGTGATGCCTCAGGAGTTGGTATAGGAGCTGTCCTATCTCAAGAGGGAAGGCCTACAGCCTATTTCATTGAGAAACTAAATGAAGCAAAGAAGAAATACATCACTTATGATAAGGAATTTTATGCTATCATTAGAGCACTTGGGCATTGGAGGCAATATTTGGTTGGTGGAGAGTTTATTCTGCATAGTGATCATGAAGCCTTGAAATATAGTCAAGGACAACACAAGCTCAATCCCAGGCATGCTAAATGGGTTAAATTTATGCAGTCTTTTCATTTCATGATCCATCACAAGTCAGGCAATATGAACAAGGGAGTTGATGCCCTTTCCAGAGGTCTTTCTTGATGCATATTCTGGATTCCAGAATCCTAGGATTTGAGCAGCTGAAGGTCCTTTATTCTGAAGATAGTGATTTCCAAGACAAGTTTTTGGCTTGCCAGCAACATCCTCAGGGTCTGTATCATACAAATCATGGATTCTTATTCAAACGCAACAGATTATGCATACCTAGAAGCAATATAAGGGAGTTATTAATTTCAGAAGTACATGGAGGTGGATTGGAAGGTCATTTTGGCATAGGGAAGACACTTATTATGCTAAAAGAACATTACTTTTGGCCAAAGATGGGAAGAGATGTAGAGCATCTTGTCAAGAGGTGCAATATATGCCAGCTATCTAAGAGCCAAAGCCTACCCCAAGGACTTTATACACCTCTGCCAGTTCATAAAGGTCCATGGGAAGATGTCAGCCTTGATTTTATTGTTGGACTACCCAGAACTCAAAGAGGTAAAGATTCCATCATGGTTGTTGATAGATTCTAAAAAATAGCACATTTTATTCCTTGCAATACTACCTTTGATGCTGTAAAAGTTCCTGATTTGTACTTTCAAGAGGTAGTCAAGTTAAATGGCATTCCTAGGTCTATGGTTTCAGACAGGGATACCAAATTTTTGAGCCATTTCTGGATTAAATTGTGGAAGAAGATGGGAACTCAGCTCAAGTTTAGCACCACTTGTCACCCTCAGACAGTTGGGCAAACTGAGGTTACAAACAGAGCCTTAGGTGCACTCTTGAGAAGCCTAGTGAATAGGAACAAAGGAAGTTGGGATACTATGCTATCACAGGCATAATTTGCATTCAATAGAGCCCCAAACAAAGCTACTGGTTATTCACCATTTCAAGTAGTTTATGGTCTGAATCCAATCACCCCTTTAGATTTAGTCCCTCAAGCTACTTCAGTTAGATTTAGCTATGAAGCTGAAGTAAGGGCCAAGCAAATTAAAGAGTTCCATCAACAAGTGCAACAGCAAATAAAAAGCACAATGAGAAAATAACAATAGTAGCAAATCAAAAGAGGAGGAGAGTTGTGTTTGCTCCAGGTGACTTGGTATGGGTACACCTTTGGAAAGGCAAGTTTCCTAGCAAGAGAAAGGGGAAGCTTGTTTCAAGAGCAGATGGTCCTTTTGAGGTATTAGAAATGTCAATAACAATGCTTACAAGTTGGATTTATCTGAAGATTATGGAGGGAGTGCAACTTTCAATGTTGCAGATCTCAGGCTCTATTATCCAGAAGATGAGGGTTTAACAAGTTTGAGGGCAAACTTTTCTGAACCTGAGGAGGAGGATGGAGGTTCATCAACACCAGCATTGCTAGCTGAGATAGTAGAGTCCAAGGAGAGGGCTTTCTTTCCTGAGGTCCTCAGCAGGTCCTTCATAAACTGGGACCCAGCTAGGAATTTAGGAGGGATTAAGTCCTCTTGCAGCAAAACTAAAGCAGCAATGGAAGACAGGTCCTAGGGTAATTTTGAAGCTATGAATGGAAGCAATGTGATCATCCAAGGAACCTGTGCAGGAGGCAGCTTTGGCCTTAGAACCAAAGTTCAATTCATGCAATTGAACCTTGGTAGAACCCCAACCTGTAAAATTAGGGTTCATGTCCATTTCAAGGTCTGAAACAAGCTGCAGTGTAAGGCAATGGCATTTAGTGGATCCTATGTATTTCTTGGTCCATCAACAACCACTGATCGAGGAGTGCAAGTGACTGATTTCCCTGGATATTTTCTATAGCCAGCTTAGTTCAGGAAGTGCAAGCATCAAGCAGCTGGGATAGTTTTGGAATTCTAGGTTTTAATAAGGTCATTTGGTCATTTCTCCTTTAATGATCGAGTAACCTTTGAATTCTATTGCTACCAATTACTATCAGCAGCAGGAATACTTAAATAAGGAAGTGGAAAGATGACTAATGCATCCTGGAAGCAACTGCTAGCCGAATCAGAACAAGCGAGCCCTTTTTATTTATATTTTGCTGTTTCTTTGATGTAATCAAACATTGTATTAGCTTTAAGCAGCTCACTTATGTATATTAAGCTAGCTTAGCAGTAGTTTAGAGGCTCCTTTCAGCATAGGAAACCTCAATTACTCGTAGACAGCCAGCTACTTGCTTAAAGTGGCAAATATAAGCCAGCTCTTGTGTATTGTATTCATTATGAGTGAATGATATGAGAAACCAGTCGAGCTTGGCTCCTGTGTGTTTGTGTGTGTCTCTAAAACTCTCAACCATTTCTACTTGTCTGTAACTAAGCTTTGGCAAGCTTAGAAGGTGTTAAGTCGAGCTTCGTTTGTGTATTGGTGGTGTGGTTTGTATCCAGTGCATGAGCTAAGTCTTGCCCTTGTGTTTCCTGCTAAGGTGTGGTTTGTATCAGTTGGATACACAGGTTTCTTATCTTTCCTTATTGTTTTCATTACTTGATGCTTTTCCATCTCTAGGAAAAGCTTAGGTTAGACAATCAAGGTCAGGAAGGGCCTTTG